>CM050205.1:13460000-13517500 GCA_027475355.1 Coilia nasus
AGACAGAGAGAGTGAGAGAAAGAGAGAGAGACAGACAGAGAGAGAGAGATAGAGATGTGTATGACCATGTGTATCCACATGCTCACAGGGCTATTTGTCCATATAATCTGCGTGTTCTATATTATATATTATCAACTTCAGGTCCAGGAGTATAATAAGTGTCTATTAGGGAAGTCTCTACAAATGAAAAGTTGATGGCACAGAACAGCTCTTAAGCACATAGACTACCAAGGAATTGTGGCAGATGGGTGCCCCCTTCGGGTGATAATCATAAGAAAAGTCCCAGTATTTGAACATGGTAATTTCATTACTTTCCTGGCGCAGTGTTTGCACAGACAACCACATGGCTTAAGCTCCGTAAAAGAGGCGCTTTGTGATGGTGTCTCCTGAGCAAGCAGCTCGGCAAATAAAGTGGAAATGAACTGAATCCATCTCGGCTCAACCTGCGAGAGTATTTGTGCCTTTCGTGTTTATGTTCTCGGATAGAGAGAGAGAGAGAGAGAGAGAGAGAGAGAGAGAGAGAGAGAGAGAGAGAGAGAGAGAGAGAGAGAGAGAGAGAGAGCGATACTGAATGAAAAATAGTGGACAATGTATTCATTTCCAGTGTGTGATTGTGTTTGCCTATGTGGGTGTGGTGGGGGGTCAAGTGTATGTATGTGGCAGAGAGAAATAGAAAGACAGAGAGAAGAGAGACGCAGATAGAGACAGAGAGAGAGAGAGAGAGAGAGAGAGACAGAGAGAAAGAGAGAGAGAAAGAGAGAGAGAGAGAGAGAGACAGACAGAGAGAGAGGGCGAGAGAGAGACAGACACACAGACAGACAGAGAAAGGGAGAGAGAAAGAGAGAGACAGACAGAGACACAGACAGAAAGAGAGAGAGAGAGACAGACAGAGAGAGAGAGAGAGACAGAGAGAGAGAGAGAGAGAGAGACTGAATTGGTTAGTGGCTGGCTGTAATAGGCTGTAATGAAACGAAAAGGCCCAGATGGCTCAAATCGGCAAATCAACAGACCCAAGGGCACCTGGAGCAGTGCTCAGACAGAGAGACAGCAAGCATCAGGGTCAAGAGCTTTTGTGCACAGTCTGGCCCCTTGACCATGAGGCGACCATGGCGATTGACCTCTAGAAAGACACAGTGGCAAAAGACCACCGAGCGCATCCCACCACAGTTGAGACTTCAGTGTGGGCTAATCTTTGTGACATTTGACCATGTGTCGTTTCCTGGACATGATCATTCATGCGAATGTGCATTTATGAAGCAAATCTCAGTCTTTTTCTTTAAACCTATTTTTTTTCTCTGTCTCTCTCACTTTAAATGATGGATATAACACAGAAACAGACACCTCTTTCCATCCAGCACACGCCACTTTAGCCATAAATTGCACGGAATATACTTTTCCTCGGTAAAATTTGTGTAGGCCACTAATTGACTCTTCAGAGTCTTCCCTTTGAAATGACAAAACAGAAAACGGGTTGCTAATTAAGTCCGCGCCCTGTTAGTGAAGAACAATTACCACTGCAAAGGCAATTTCCGCGTCAGTGCCGTCACGTCGCTAGAGGAAAGGTATACTATAGAAACAACTCTTTAGATTGCCATTTCACATTGACTTTGTCGCCTACTCACGATAATAATGCCATTAACTACAAAATAACTTTCTCCCCTCGTGTCAGTGCTGTTCCGTTGACGCGAGGTAGCCTGCAATCATAAAGCCCCGTGATTGAATTTTCACATCATTCACTTTGTTCGTGCCCCGAGGTCCGTTTAATTAGATTAGAACACTAAATAGCTAAATAAATAAATAAAGTTTTAGACGAGCTGGAGCTTATTTGCAATTTCCCTCTCGTGTCCTCTTCTGGAACAGGAACTTTTCTTAACCAGCACACTTCTTTGTTGAGCCCTGTCAGTTCACACATTTTGACCAAAAATGTCATTTATAAAATGCGTTAGGCTAATGAAAAACAGCACGAAATTAAGGTCATAATGAATCTTATTTCCAGTGACATAATGCTGGCATCTGAAAACCCACTGGCTGTAAATGTCAATTAGAGCTCTTTGCCATGATGTATCTGCCGTTTACCAGTGTCGTTTATCACAAACGTTCTTTTTACTCCACAGTAATACACTGCATTGTCGCCTCTGTGTAATTGAACTAATTGAACGGACTTGTCCGCATATCTGATACTCTCTGTTTATTTAGAGGTCGACCTGTTTCGCGGACAGCCGCCCAATATCAAAGCCAAGGCGAAGCGCCGTGCGCATTCATCGATGGGATTTTTAGAAGGTTATTTGTCAACACGCGTGACCCCCAAACCGTCCCGAGCCCTCGCTAATCTGCTACGCTCGCGAACTGTCGGGTTTCCCTTTTTCTGATGCTGATTGATTCGTGTATAAACAGGTCGGTGACCGTGGGAGTGCTTTTGAATGTCAGACGTGTCATTTGAGTCATGTCCTTTGCTCAACACACAGGTAATCCGTTAAACGAATGGGAATGGATGCCGTGGTGATTGAAGCGGTTTGTTTGATTTCATCCATGTCTTCATGTAGCATTCACCCTTCTATTCTGTGATATTTACCGACCATTAACGACACTGTTGGACAAATAAAGGTGCGCGCTGCATATTAAGCCCCGAGACGTGCTTTAAAGACACAAAACTGACAATGCACCGAAACGCCATAGGCTATCCAGAGCCACCTGGAATGCTTGTTAAACTATAGGTCTACACCCTACACCTGTGCACATTTCATAAGGTTCGTGATAGACCCAAGTTTGGAGAGACACAAGAACGTGGCAAAGGGACATCTTTGACACATTTGATCGATGAGCTAAGGAGTGACTTCACCGACCTGTTAGAAACCATGCAGTTCTACTTGGGATGAACAGGCCAGAAATGGTGAAGAGTAGCGCGGAGTCACCCCTGTGCGCAAGCAAAGCGTGTTCCTTATAAAATATGAGAATGTTAGGGAAGGCTCGGAGGCTAAACGCAACAGGAACGGATTAACAGGGCGGGACGCGGGGGAATGACATTTAACTTGTTAATGCATTCCCCTAAAAGATAAATGATAAATTGTCCATTTTATTTTCTTCTTTAAAGTGAAAGATAACAAGCTGCAGTTTGGCCCAGAGGCCGGGAGCTGCTCCTATGCAAAGTGACAGCCAATTATGAGGGCCTAGTTTCCGGTAATGACTTTCCAATGAATCTACTGATTGAAATGTAACTGACGCAGCCTGAGGCAGGAAGGGCCAAGGCAGCGAGAAAGAAACAATATGCAGTCAAAGACAAAAGATACGTTATTTTGCTCTCTCTCTCCTTCTCTGTCTATTTTGTCTCTCTCTCTATCTTATAGCTTAGCTTAGCCTATATGTATATATGAGGTCTGGTGAGAGATATGCATATACTGATGAAAAATTAAGTCCCCAACCGCTTGAAGCAAACATAAATTAGCATATTCAAGGTAAATATGCAGACTATTTACGATAATAAGGGCGGATTATTCAATTCAATGAATGTTAAATAGATGAGGAAATTGCGTGTGTCTTATCATCGACGGCTCCTATTTATTTTCATCGTTCCCCAATTGAACTCTTCATTTTACTACATTCCTTCTTACTTTTTGCCCCTCTTTCTCTCCCTCTCTCTTTTTTCATTTCCCTTTGTGGCGGGTAACACCGGTTGGTCACACAGGACCGAAATGGCTTCAGCTTGCGCACTTGGGCCAGCGCGTGGAATACAGGGAGCCTGTACGCATCGCCCCGCGGCCAGTGCGCGGGATAAGCCCTTTTCAATTCTTCCCAGTGCAGATAAAGGGCAAGATTATAACGCGCACAGTGTGTTATGCACAACGGCAGAAAAATAGTCAAATGCATCTAGATTAAATAAAAATGACCGTTCGTACCCCACCACCACTCCTACCTCTTTTTCTGTTCCCATTTTGGCTGTGCAAGTTTAAAATGATTCTCACTCAGCAGGGAAGTCCCGGCTCCCTTAAGTCGAGGCCCATTAAAAAAAAAAAAACGTTTTCTCACGTCTCAACACAAATGGCAAATGCATTCCTCTCTGTAAATTAGGGTAAATGCAATTAACAGTTAAAATACACCCGGTACTATAAGATATTACGATAAAGGGAAGAAATTTTAATAATTAACATTACAGGTTTGTTGGGTTACTTGTATAAACTTGACGAGGGAGGTACCTAAACGCAATCTCGACACCATCAAATTAGACACAGACAGACAGACAGACAGACAGACAGACAGACAGACAGACAGACAGATAGACAGACAGACAGAGGAAGGGAGGGTTACAGAAAGAATTTACTCGCTTCTCATAATACAGATTCTGTCGCCCTCTTTCGGAGATAGTAATATTTTTCCATCATGGGATACACACATCCACGTTCACATTCACATGGGAAAAGATGCAATAATAAGACAATTATAAGATAATAGACTGTTTTTCCTCAATATTGTTATATAATAAATTTGACACATTGATGCCATGAAAAATCTAAGAGGTATTCAATATTTGACTCTGCTGTTATTTAATTAGGCTAAAATGCAGCGCCAATTGTTATCTAAAAACAATTTTATGCCCAAAATGAATCTGTAAAATTCGCTGTAATGTTGTATCAGTGAAGCCAGCAATTTACTGACAAAAGCATCTTCCACTGACACCAAGCAAAACACTAATAAAGTCACAGCACAGATCTGTCTCTTCAGATATATGACCTTTGCTGTGTGGTATGACCAGAGGCCCAGGTCATTTTCGCCCCGCTCTTTGTATCTCTCTCCCTTCCTCCCACTCTCACACCCCCCATCCCTCATATCTCTCTTTCTCTTCCTTACCTCTAGCGCTATGTTTTTAGCTTTACTTACAGTAATCACATTGTTGCATGTAGTAAACTGCTGTCTCTTCCATGAGACAGTTTAGAAATTCAAACTGTTGTGTGGTTGCATGTTGTTATGTTCATAATAATATACATGATACAAAATACAAGTGTATTTATACTTATACTTACATTTATACTTACACTTACATTCTTTTATTTTATTACAGACTGTACGTTAGGAACATGTTACTGTGTACATGAACCAGTGTTTATATTTTGTTTCCAATGTTCATTGCCATTCTTATAATTAACAGGCTTGAGGACTTGTTAATTACCCATTACTTGGGAAAAAGATCTCAATAATTTGTTTATAACAATTCTATAGGCTACAGAGTATACTCAATCTTTTTTCTCTAGCACTGGATCTGCATGGGAAGTTTGTCTCTTGCACAGACAAACGTTTAGCCAAAAATAATCTCACTGGAATTATCTGTGATGGAGATATTTATATAGACCAGCTTGTTATGAGTGTCAACATCACCTGTGTCAGCGACCACAAATAGCCTAGGAATTAATGTTTTCTCTTCCCTGTGAAAAATGACGCATGCTGCCAGCCACACGACTTGAAAGTCCCTGCACTTCACACCCATGTATTCCAACTTCCTGTCTGCTGTGAGATCATATTCATATTTTTGGGCACTTTTTATCCATTTGGGTATTTGTTTGTGAATACTATAGTGGGAAAATGGCCTGTAAAGCCCCAAGCAACAGCAGAGCTGACAGCTGACAACTGCAGAGCTTGTCAAGGCACCTTCTATTGAAAATATTCCAAGAAAATATCATTGCATCGCTTCTTGGCCTTTTAGGTAAGATCAAGTGTAGTATCTGTTGTTTTATCAGTTTAATATCTGATATATCCCCTGCCATATATTTACTTGATTTTAGGACACACAGATGGAGTAGAGGCTCACTCTGTCCACTCGTCAGTGATCTGTTGATAATAAATCAAAAGAAATTTTAAAAATCTTTGTAATCATTGCATCTGTATAGAGCGTCTGCTCATTGAACTGACATTCTGGTCCCAGTAGCAATATCCTGAATGCATGTATCACACACCCATCTCCACTGTTGTTGTTTTCAGCACATGGGTCTATAAAAGGATTAGGGGTAGCCTCAGATGGGACATTGCCGGTCCTGACAGAGAGGACAGCTGTTCGCCTGTGACATTCTGCTGTGTGATCTATATTTTACATTGTGTGATCATGTGGAAGCAGACTCTGCTCAATATTTCATAGTCACCATGATAGTCATAGTTTATTTCCCCACAATGCCAGCAATAACTGTATTTATGCATTTTCGTGTGTTTTTTCTTTCTCAGAATTGATAGGGTATATCTTGAACAGTCTACAGAGCACCCTGCAACACACATACACACACTCACCCTAGCTTCCACGAAAAAAATTGTGTATTGTAGGCTGGCGAATTGGTGTACTTCCAAACAGAACCCTGAAGTCGGAACACTACTCCTGGCCAAGCATTAGTGCTCTTTGCCTGTCAGAGGTCCCTTTGTCACTGCCCTGGGCCCTCGCAGGCAAATGGAAGAGTGTAGTGTCACAGACATACAGAAAGGGTGGGGGTGGAGGGGATGGGGGTAAAGCTGTAGACATCATAAAAATACAGTGTGTGTGTGTGTGTGTGTGTGTGTGTGTGTGTGTGTGTGTGTGTGTGTGTGTGTGTGTGTGTGTGTGTGTGTGTGTGTGTGTAAGGGAGGTTCTCTTTCTACTTAAGTGCTGAGTGGATGAGCATGCCATGAATGGCTTTATAACAAGACTGGGGCACAGGCTGGAGACGCCATTCAAACTAGGCCATGCCACATTATTACACGCACACTGAGATTATTTAAACTAGGCCAGCAGGGTCACTGCTCACACAATGCTTGCATATATACTGCTTAAGGAAAAGATCATCACTGTATAATGCAGAGATGTATGGCACACAACCACAGCAAACATTGAAGGGTACTCATGTATTATTTCAGACTCTTACATTTTTACAGCACACAAGTATTCGGTCGAATGTTTACACACACAGCCACAGATGCGTGTGGATTAAAATTACTGTGTGATTATTTGCACGGCTGATGCTCCCTCTATTGTTTTGTAAGAAACTGCCAGCCTGCGGACCAATTACAGCGAGAGTGACTGATGTGTTTTGTTCCGCGTGGATGAATGCTGTGAATCTAAGGACTCGTTGCTCCTTGGTAAGGGAGGACCACTTAGTGCCTCAGGCGGGGCAGAGTTCAGGCAGCACAAAACAGCCAACTGTGTCTCAGCACTGGTTACTCTCTGTGCCGATTTTTAGCGCTCAGAGATTTTATGTTCACAAGTGCAGGCGGGCACACCCCCTCACACACTCACAAACACCCCCACACACACACAGACACGCATACACACTCAAGCATAGAGAGACAAGGGTGGTGGAAGCGTTGTGAGGGCGAGGGGGAGAGAGAGAGAGAGAGAGAGAGAGAGAGAGAGAGAGAGAGAGAGAGAGAGAGAGAATGGGATAGAGAGATGCTCTAGTGGGATAGTGGAGACGTGTCTATAATCAGTTAGTGTTAACTTAAGAAAACGTTTCCTGGTCACACAATTGTTTAAGGATATCAAATAGCAACTACATGAGGGTTTGAACTCCACCTAATGCTGCAGTCCTAGCGTTTTGGGATTCGAACCTACAGCTTCAGCACCACGCCCACGGTGGACAGCGCTCCCTCAGGATTTTGTCTTTCCATCATCTCTGACAAAAGACAGTTCATTTCGCTTATGCTGAAGTTACAATGATTGTTTGACTGTGAGTGAAGCTGTCCCATCACTACTTCTGAGACACACATGCATATAGAGGATTTTGGTATTTCGTTTTGATTCAACCAAACAGACGATGGCCTTCGAATGGACAGGTAACAGCTCTGTTTACTTTGCGGGAGGGATCCAGCTTCTTCAACGCAAGGACACTACTATCATCTTACCCACGGTCCTTTCAGTAATCTCTGGAATCGGTGTTCCCGGTAACCTTGTTCTTTTAATCGTTATACTTTATGGATTTCGGACTGGTAGTATTTCGGAGGCAAGGGCACTTCTGGCCAGCCTATGTGTAACTGACTTGTTGATTCTGACTGTGAGTGTGCCGGTGCGCGCCATCACCTACCACACGCGCACATGGATGCTGGGGGATATTGCTTGTAGGACATCAGAATGGTTTCAGCATGGTTGCCTCGCAGCTAAAAACTTTAACCTTGCGTCCATCAGCATTGCTCGTGATCATCCCCCATCGTGTCAAACACAGGGCGCCAAGTACCAGGCGAGGAGAGCTGTTTGCACGACAGTGTTCTGTTGGATTGTGGCACTTGTTTTCCCAATACCGGAACTTATGTTTTCCAATATGCAGTCTCGTGAGAATCTGTGTTTGTGCGTGTGCGAGATCCCCCGCAAATATCTCGGTTTCATATCTCTGTTCAGTAAAATCTTTCCGATTTCTGCCTACACTATCCCTATTTTAATTGCCTTCGTCAGCTACACGAGAACCATCTTCTACGCAAAGTCGTCAACGGCCACACTAACCTCAAGCCCCGCTCAACACCAAGTCCGGAGGCGCGCTCTGCTGCTATTGAGCCTCACGATGGCGCACGCGCTTTTGGAGTTGCCTCACTGGGCCATCTGGGCATGGGTTCGGCACAACCCACGCGCCAACTTCCAACCGCCCCCTACCCTCTTCATCATCGCTCAGGTGTGTGTGTACCTCAGCAGCGCTTGGTCTCCTGCCATTCTACTGACCGCACATGGGACGCTAAAAGACGACCTGTCATTAGCATGTACGGTCTTCTCTTGTCATGATTCTAATTCTGAATCTGAATCTAACGAGCCGCAAGAACCTGTAAGGAACGAACGAGGGACACGTATGATTCTGATCAACCTTCCTGTTGACTCCAGGTCCTTGCCAGTGGAGTTGCAAGGTGTGTGCACGGACGAATGTGGTCGTCTTCTACCCGACCTCCAGCAGTTTTGGACTGGGCGCCAAAGTACACTGGTGTTACAGGATCACGACCCATTGCCATGGGAACGGCTAAGTGAAACCACAGCCACTTTGTGAGCTTTGAGTTTGAACTGTGTGTAGATGTTGTTTCGAATCACTGTTATTGGCTCCAGATTTTTAAACTAGCATTCAAATTGTGTACCATGTCTACACCGTTCACCATCATCACCAGCCCCCATTGGATCTACCATTAGTGGTGCCAGCTGCAGAAGAGATGGAATGGTTCAGCCACATTTTATATTATACATACTCTTTATGGTCCTCTTAGGAAGTAATTGCACAGTATTACTTGTGTAGTGATTATAGTGTTAGTTGTCATTGTCATATCTGTGCTGGGCTTTGTAATTAACACCCACAGTATGTGCTGGGATTACTTTACTGTTCAGTAGTAACTTACAGTAGCCTAACAAATTAAGTGAAATAAATAAATAAATAAATCAAGTCTATAACTAAGGTCTGAGGTCCTTATGTCAAATGTGGACCATTCTTGTTTCATTTTGACTCCTGTTTGATTGATTGTTACATGTAATACTCATACACGGTGTTGCCAAAACAAATCAGCCCTGCAAAGCCAAAAGGCAGTAGCTACATATTTTGTCAAAATTGAGTTTAGACTGGAAATTGACTTTATAACACTTCTTTTGTCTTGTGACCAAATCTCTTGCTTCTTCCTGTTACGTAAGAAAGTACATACAAGCATGACCTATTACACCTACAACAAGTTTTACTGGACAGTATGACAACTTTTTCTCAGTTTCAGTGTTCACGTAGTTACTGCACTTCGCCTTTGTAGGGCAGGAATCAGATTACCAGTGCCTTGCATGCCCCATGAAATGTGGATGAAACATATAGGCTAGGTGAGTAAAGGTAACATATTTATACAGTTGTATAGTTATCTCTCGCAAACATAGTATGTGCATTTTTGAACTAGTGGGCATGAATGCATACACATTTACCTGAAAAGTAGAAACACACCTTATCCTGTGATACTACAACAGACTTTTCTTCCAGCCAAGTACATTTTTGAACTGGGGTCTTCCATTTGTGTGTCATATCAACACTGACATTCTTTCTCTCTCTCTCTGTCTCTCTGTCTCTCTCTCTCCCTCTCTCCCTCTCTCTCTCTCTCTCTCTCTCTCTCTCTCTCTCTCTCTCTCTCTCTCTCTCCCCCACACACAAACAGTTTTTGTTGCCATCCTCTGTTGGTCTGTAGCTGGCCATCTGCATAGTAAAGATAGATGCTTTTGCAACTTCGAGGAATTCTTTAAACGTTTGTGCATAAGCAACACACGGCTCATCTTATCAGCACAATACACAAAGTCAAACATGTACACTGGTCAACATCTATTTATATCAGTGTTTCTGCTTTTATGCGACCGTAAGTCAAATCATCTTAGGGCCCCACACATACCCTGTCAGTGCTCGCAGAAATAGGTTGTATGGTCAATATTATGTACACAAATATAAAATAAGTGCTAATTATGCGGATAAACATGGCATGGCAGTAGCATATAATCTTCAAACAGTGTCTGTTTGTAATTCAGCTGTATGTTTGCATATAACTACATGGTTCTGTGTATGTGTGTGTGTGTGTGTGTAAGGGAGGTAAGGGAGGCCGTCTGTCTGTCTGTCTGTCTGTCTGTCTGTCTGTCTGTCTGTCTGTCTGTCTGTCTGTCTGTCTGTGTGTTTGTGTGCATAGGTTTACAATGATCTGAAATACATACATACATGCATGCATACATACAAAGTGGATGAGTTTGTGGAGGGTGGGATTCATTTCTCTTTTCACATTCTCAGTATGTGGCAACTTCAGCACTTGTAGAGCCTGCCAGTTGGGCCAGCATGAGGAACTAAGAGCAACTCTCTCTCTCTCTCTATCTCTCTCTCTCTCTCTCTCTCTCTCTCTCTCTCTCTCTCTCTCTCTCTCTCTCTCTCTCTTTCTCTCTTTCTCTCTCACCCCTCACACACACAAACACACACATGCACATTTATACGAAACTTCAGATCCACCCACCATTAGTTTGGTGAACAGACCGGCAATCAAAATTATTCGTCACTGGTGCTTCCAAAGGTAAAGTAATTCAATATTTTTACTTATTTTTAAAAATGTTGACATTGCATAAAAATAGAGATAATTCATTCTTGACTACAAGTCTATGTGATTTCTTTCCTATATACTAAGTATTAATTATTACAGAACTAAAAGTTCTTCTTACATTAGTTTTGCAATCATTTGGACATTTCTTTATTAAGTCCACTATTTAAACATCTTAACACGGCATGCTTACAGTAAGTCCACTATTTAAACATCTTAACACGGCATGCTTACAGTAAGTCCACTATTTAAACATCTTAACACGGCATGCTTAATACAAAAGGCGCTGCAGCCACCACATTGATTTTGATACTTTACCCAAAAGTGAAAAACTGCTGCTATCGCAAATGCTCTGTCCCAGCAAGTTGACTTCTGCTCATTGCCTGGGTGTTGGTGGCAAAGTGGCTGGCTTTGTGGTCTTTGTGGTGCTGATTTAGGGCCAGTTCTGGCTGCTGTAAGATGACTTTGCTGTAAGCGTCACAGTAAAAGGTGTTTGCTGAGTACCTTATTATAACGGCATTACAGTTTTTTTTCCATTTCAAATACATTCCCAATATTTATTTTTAAACACTTAACACATTCAATATCTTTATGCTATGTGAGCTAAACTTTGTGCTGCCATCATTCACTGACTCTGAATGTCTTTAGTGTGAAAGCAATGCCAAAGTATATACAGTTTAGCTCAAATATAATATATATATAATATATACAATATTTATATTTATATAATATAATATTTATATGAACATGTACAAAATGTCTAAAATGTCTTTTTTTCTACAACAGTGCACAACCATGGCATTGGGTGGCTGCTTATCTCAAACCAGTACGAGACTGTGAGTCCTTTAGAAAATACTGCACACTGTGTGTGTGAGTGTGTGTGTGTGTGTGTGTGTGTGTGTGTGTGTGTGTGTGTGTGTGTGTGTGTGTGTGTGTGTGTGTGTGTGTGTGTGGCTGAGCTGGCCTTCCTGCCTGTGTGGGTGTGTGTATGTGGCAAACTTTATCTAATATGACAACTTCCTCACTTCACTCATTGTGCAAAATACATTTCTATTTGCTTTTCCCGTTAACAAAATATTTTTGGTCAATGTTCCTACTCCAATTCAGTACAGTTTTGACCCTAAGGAATCACAATGTGATTAAATACTCTCCCACAGATCAACTTTTCAGTCAAGAGTTTCCAGGCTGCTCAAGTTCCTGTGGGAAGTCTTCTCTAAACCTACTCCATCTAATTGCTTCGAGATCTTCATCCTCCTCCTCCTCTGCCTCCTGGTCTCCATGACGATAGCTGCCCTGCTGGTGGTGTGGATGGTGTATAGCCTGACCTATGATCTGAGTGGGGTGGCCATCTTTGTAGGGGTTTTCACACTTATTATGACAGTGGTTCTGATGTTAGTCCACCCTATCCGCTGTGTCCTGAGCATCCTGGTCCCGTCGCTAGGCACCGATCAAGGCCGTAAGATCCTGATCTCGTCGGCCCTGACCCTGACCATAGCCACCTGCGTTCCAAACATGGCACAGAATGTCAACTGGACGGCCTTCCTGATCAGATGCTCGTCCAGCAGTGTGATTGCTGGCATGCTGAACTCCAGCCAGATGACCCAGCGTGCCCTGAGAGACATCAACGCATGGACAGCGGAGATGCCAGCCAGCAGGGGCATGAGCAAACTCATCCTGAAGCAGCAAATCGACATCAGCTCCGTGTGGCACGAGATCTCCACCATGACAGACAACATGAAGGCAGAGCTGCAGTCCCTGCACGACTCTCTCAACATTGCCTCCTCGGTGCTGCAGAAGCTGACCGGCGCCATCCTGGTGCTGCTCATGTTGGCCAGCTCCACGAGGTACCTGATTGGCTACCTCACAGACCTGAAGTACGACAACGGGTACGCGTCTCGGCGCCTCATGGCTTCCCTGGCGACGAGTGGCGACAGCACGTTGCCGGCGAAGTACCACAGCAGGCTGGTAAGGACGGCGGGGGTGAAGATGATGCGTGTCGAGGTGCAGAGGTGTGTGTGGGGCGTGATGGTTCTCGGGTTCTATGCCATAATCTGTTTTGCGCTGATCGCCCTGGATCACTTCATATACAGAGCACTGGAGGTTCTGCTTGCCTGGACTAGTGACATACCAGGGATCACGTTTCACATCATCGTCAATTTGGAAGTAAGTGGACGCTTGTGTAGTGTTTGTGTGTGTGTGTGTGCAGCTGTGGGTATTTGACAGACAGACAGACAGACAGACAGACAGACAGACAGACAGACAGACAGACAGACAGACAGACAGACAGACAGACAGACAGATAGATAGATAGATAGATAGATAGATAGATAGATAGATAGATAGATAGATAGATAGATAGATAGATATTGTTAGTGTGAAAGAATAAATGAATAATCACAAATGATCTTATGTCTTGACCCATTTGTTAGGTTAGCGGCACAGCGATTGGCTTCATTTGGTTTCCCATTCAACATTTCCACAATTCCTACAGCCACAGCTTGGACGTTGTTCCTGTCCACTGTGTGAAGCCCCTGTCCCCCCCAAACTCCTCCATCATCTCCTCTGTCTGCCTCCTCCTCTTCATCGGCCTCCTCCTCGTCCTGGGCCAGGTGTTTGCTCGGCGCCTGCGGAGGAAGATCTGCGCCTCTTTCTTCAACAGCCGTGAGGAGGAGCGGACCCACTACCTCCTGCAGAAGATTCTAGAAGAGAGGGAGAGAGAGAAAGAGGAGCATAACTGAGACACTTGCTGGCAAAGATAGCAGTAGTCATTGAAGTCAATAGGCAGTCATGAGTTTTGTTTTGTTTTGTTTTTTTTTGGGTTTTTTTGCATGGCTTTTAGGTTAAATACCTCCACGTAGTCTGCTGCAAGCTGGTTAATCGTGCCTGTCTGTATCCAAAAGAGAAACAAAGACAGTTTGACAAGAGTCATTGAAGTTCATCAACAGTCCTCAGTTAGTTTTGCATTGTTTTATATCTTTATATATTTTGCTGCAAAGTGCCTGTATTTTGTTTTTGCCTGCCTGTACCCAAAAGAAAAACAAAAGCAAAGAAAGAGGGTTTTATAAGTTTGAATATATGCATAGTAGGCATAGTCAAATACCGGGTGAGGTTTTGGATGACAGTGTGCAAGAAAGCACAGTATCACAGTCAATGAAAGGAAGGATCAAGGGAAGTGGTCAGGGTCAGTCACAGTATATTTGGCAGAATTCTCAGAAACCACAACGCAGAGCCTCCAAAATGAAGAAGAAACATTTCTTCGTATGAACACAGAAGAACATTGTCTGTCACTGCGATACTGCCCCAGGATTAGTATTGTTTCAGAGATCCATGCTTGTCCAGAGGTGTCAATCCTGGCCTCAGAAACTAAAAACCCTATCACGTTTTCCTTCTAACACAGGTCACTTCAGTGAGCAGCAGATCTACCTGTTTTGAGTGCTCATTACAATCAGCTGATTCAGAGCTGGTTGGATCAAATTTGTCGCATGGTTTTTACTTTCTGAACCCAGGATTGACACCTCTGTGCTTGACACATTCCATGGTAGCATGAGTAGCGTGAATAACACTGGCTTGCATTGGCAGTGGGCCTATCACGCTAGTGGACCAGAGACCTGCTTAAAAAAGAGTAGAAGAAGAATAAAGAATGTGAAATTCAAAATTTTTTAAAACGTCATCTAGATTCTTCCAGAAGCCTTACAGTTTTACATGTGTTACCTGTAAGCAGATGTGCTGTTCCAAGAGGGTCTGAGGGAACTTAATACATTATGGAGGTCAGTGAAAGGCAAGTAATGTAATGTTTAAGTGTGGCATATTCAACTGTTGAAGTCGATTAGGTAGGTAGCAGTGGTTATACTAAGAGAGCACCTGAAAAAAGAAAAACATGTTCATGTGTATGTAATGTAAGTATGTTTGAGTAACCAAATAATTGGAAACATCATGGTAGTTAGTGTGTAGTTTATGTGTCCCCATGGGTATTTTTTTTCTCAATAAATGAGGCATGAAACACAAGGCATGTTGTTATTTTCCTTAATTTCCTACGGGATCAATAAAGTAACTCTACTCTACTCTATCTGCCTATGACATAACCCAATACAGTAACATGAAGCAACACTCACAAACCCCAAACACAATTACACATTTACCCCCAGACAATGACAAAAGACGTTTGGACATTGGACAGGACAAACTATATCAGCAAATCAAGAGTCCCAGTTCGGCGTAAGTGCATAGTGGCCAGTAATGCACTGAGGCTGTCCAAATGCAGCAAGAAGTGAAAACAAACAAACAAACAAATAAAAAAAATACATAATTGAAATACATAAATAAATAAATGGATAATAAAAGTGTACAATTGGTGCAATGTGACCTTCCTGCTCAGACCCGCTGAACAAGGTCTGGCACAATTAAAATCTGGGGTTTTGTTTGCTAATGGCTTGTGGGATGAATGATTGCTTGGTCCTATTCTTGGAAAGGGCGGGGTAACGAAATCTGTTGCCTGATGGTAGCAGTTCAAAAGTATGAAATAATGTATGTTTTACATCTGCTAAAGTTGTGGCTATTTTACCAAGTGATCGTTCCCTGTGAATCAGTTCCAAACTTTTTAAATGTGTGCCCATCAGCTTGCTAGCAGTTGTTACTATTTTCCTAAGTCTATCTTTCTGCACTTCTGTTGCATTGCCAAATGGTTATTTTGCCTAAAGGTTAGGACACTCTCCACAAAGGCACTGTAGAACATCTTGGTTATTCTGTGGTTGACAACAAATAAGATGAGCTTTTTTAAGAAGTGAAGACTTTGCTGCTCTTTTTTTAGTTTAGTAACTTCTGTGTGCGGTTCCCACCTCAACCTGTTATCTAAAACTACCCCAGATACTTGTACTCAGTGACTGACTGTATGGGCTAGCCACTGATAATAGTAGAGCTGGTTGATTTATCCTTTTGGAAATAAATTGACATCTTATTTGTCTTTAAAGTGTTGAGAAGCAGGTTAGACTATAGTATGCCATATCATAATCAATTGATGTTCCTTTCCGAGCCGTAGAGAAATGTCATAGCACCACCTGCTGGAGAAACTACGCCTGTTCTATTGCTGTGTCATGCAGAAAGAACAGAATAAAAAAAAAGCGCACAAACTGGGATCTCATCAGCGCACACTGGATCAATGTGTTGCATGTGACATTTTGGTAGGTTTAAATTTTGAATGACATCAAATTCAGCTCAAGCCATTCATACAGTAATCTGGGCTGACTCTGCGTGCATCTACCAAAAACATTAACGTATTTATGTTAAAATGAAAACATGGAAAAGTCCTTGTAATATTGTATTGTATTGTAGTGGTCATTTTAGAATGCGGCGAAAGCTAGTTTAAACATTAGGCCTCCAGCAATTAGTACTTTAGTAGTAATTAGACTTTTTGAAAACGCCGAGTGGTTATGAGTCTTTATGGCCGTAAAGTTAATAATCTCCAAAGAAAGGTAGGTATAAAGGCCATTTATCTCTTTATAGCACATGGTCTGATATTTATTAATTTTTAATTGAATAAGTGCAGAGCAAAGCATCCAGTCGACAGCTATAAAAAAAACATCACGAGCCCCGCTATTGTCAATCCGGATAGTGTATGTGTTGAGAAATGGATTAACCTCGGGATTTACCAAAAATCCACTTTTTTTCTGACGTATGTCGCACAGCCGAGCCTCCAATAATATTCAAGCAAAGTCACTTTGTTTGTCCAACCGGTGTGGCGGGGGAGGGACCTGTACGTGCAGGGCAAAGGAGAGGCTCGAAATACCGAAAGTAAGCGGAGTGTGAGCTGGCGTCCCCCTGCTTGACCTCTGTAGTAGGTAAGACAGACATTTCTTTTTATTTATTTTTTTCCAGCACGATGTAGGCCTATATTTTCTGCAGGTTTAGATTGGGTAGCTGTCCATGTCTGATTGTTTTGGCAATGCAGCTGTGAAGAGCACTGCAAGGAAGAAGTATGTGTATGTGTCTGTCTGCAAAAGTAACTGTCGATGTCATTCAGTATTTTGACAGTTACTTTATTAAAATGAACAAAATACTAGCGCCGTTTGAACGCAGTCAGGTGTTAATCACGGAATCACGATTCTAGTCACCAATATTTGGTTACTGCGCCACAGCGAATTGCTGTATCGTATTTAAATGTGCAGCTGTCAGACAGAAGCTTAGTCAGCAATGATAACCATCAGATACACTGTCATGTAGCTTACTGTGCAGGTCATATTTGGCATTCAGGTTATAATTTTGTCCATTCTGATAAAAACGTGTCTATTTGAAGAGGCTTAAAAGAGTGTGTCTGTGTGAATGTGTGTGTGATGTTGGCAGCCAGGTAAGTCGTGACTGAAGAAGTGGTGAGTTGCAATGACCTACTGTTAGAGGACATTCTTGAGAGTCAAAAATTCTCTTTCATCCCCTCCCCGCCCACCAATCCGTCATCACAGTGCAGTTATTAACATAAGCTGTGCTCAGGGCATTCAGGGAATAGTAAAAGCTTGACTATGAACCTCAGTGTGTGTGTGTGTGTGTGCGTGAGGCACAGAGAGACTTTGCTCTCTGGGCTGTGATGTGTGTGAAGCAGACTGTGACTTATTGAGAGATGTGTGAGAGCCCTAGTATACTTGAAGTGACGTAACCTATGTTCATACGTGTGTGTGTGTGTGTGTGTGTAGAGATTTGTGTGCACGTGCAACTCTATGCTTTGGTGAGGGTGATTATTACCACTTATACTAATGTTGTCATCTTAAAGTACATAGAGTGTGAAAAACATGAATATGTACATGCAAGGGTCACCTACAAAGCCTTTTGTGTTTGAGTCTCCCTCTCGCACTCTCTGTCGCTGTTTCTCTCTCCTGTGTGTGTGTGTGTGTGTGTGTGTGTGTGTGTGTGTTAGAATAGCTTGAGGGAGTTTCCCCATGTTCCATACCACTGAAAACATAAACAGTTTCATCATAAACAGTTTTCGTCACCTCTGTAGTGGGAAAAATACTAGCCAATGGATAAGCTGTTCTGTAGTGAAAAGAAAAGAGATTGCTTTCCGACACTGACCCTGGAACTGTTTTACTGGGTACAGTGTTAAAACATGCAGATCAAGTGAATCATTTAGCATTACACGGTCTCCCCTCCCATGATGCTGTCAGTACTGTGAGCTTGAGTATAATCACCGGAAGGCTCCTGTTTGCATCATAAACAGTAATGTGTATTTTCCATTCCTTTTATAGACCTGACCTCAATCCTGTCCGAGTTCAAAGGTCAGCTGCGTTCTGTTATCTGACCTTGAGCTACTCTCATCTGATCAGTGGAGGAAACAGTGTGAGGTAGTGTGAGTGTGTGGGGGGGGGGGGGGGGGTGTAGTTGGCAGAATGCTGGCATAACCTGCTGGGCGTATCTCTGATCATGGTGGCAGATAGGGGCTGGGCTGGACAGTGTGGTGAGGGTTGGTTGGTCGCTCGGTCAGTTGGTTGGTTGGTTGGTTGGTCACCATCTGATGTTGAGGGATTGTGGGATTTGAGCTGTGTTGATGTGACCATCTTGTGTAATGTGTAATGGTGGCTGTATAATGTGGATGTTACTACAGCTGCTATGACACAGACTGACAGATGGGCTCCTGTCATTGACATTACATTACATTACACTTAGCTGACGCTCTTATCCAGGGCGACTTACAGATATTTACAGGGTTTCAGTTACAGGCCCTGGAGCAGTGTGGGGTTAGATGCCTTGCTCAAGGGCATCTCAACCACGGGTAGGGCGGGATTTTGAACCGGCAACCTTCCGATTGCAAGACCAACTCCCTGACTACGCCACAGCTGTCCCACTGACACTTAAAAACTTACTAAAATAATATGGAAATAATGTGGAAATACAGAAATTCCTCTTCACAGACTTAAACTACTTTGAAGTGTGACCTTGGCCATGTCTGAAATGTTGCCTTGTTCACTTTATAGTACACTTCATAGAGTATGAGTACATTGTTTTGTCTCCTGCGTAGAGCACTATATAGTAAACAAGTAAACATTTCAGATCTGGCCCTTATTGTGTGATACATGCAGCCTTGCTTCTGGATATACACTAGTATTATCAGTGTACTATTAGCTTATGTACTATTTATGGTCTTCTACATTGCCTAAGCTACCCTAAAGGCTCATTCACACCAAACACTCCCTGTATACAGTCCGTGCCCGCTTTCTGTTCATACTCGTTTAGAATGCATGTTAACAAATTAGACTATTCACACTGCACACATGATCTGAGTGTATTCTGTCACTATACAAACATATTGTAGACGGTTACGTGCTGTACACACTCAAGTCGGTGTGAATGAGCCCTAACACCTAGATGCGATTGCATAATGAAACAGTATGGTGGTCGCAGAGGGTTTATTTGTGTGCCACAGGCGGCACTTCAGAGCTGAGTCATAATCATGCAGTATCCAGCCTGAGATGTAGCCTTGGACAGCCATCACAAAACCCAATGCTAAGCCCAGCCCAGCCCAGCCATTACAGACACCAATGTTAACTCTAACCCCTTTATCACTGGGACCGATATTAACTCTAGTCCTACCACCGCAGCCACCAATAGCTAGCCTGGTAAACCAGACCCTCGTCCTAAATTTCATTTTGTACAGAGGCTCTGGCTGTACTGCATTGAGAAATGTTTTTTTCCTGGAGGTGTAGACTCTGCTAAAGTTTAAAACGAGTGGCTCTGGCTTTTGGTCGTGACATATCAATTAGCCTGGCTGGCTGTTCTCTGATTGGTCCAGCAAAATTCTGCCTGAGACAACCATGTCAGTGGTAGCACAGCCAGACCCTCGGTACAAAATTGAAGTGCAGTACGAGGGGCTGGTTTACCAGGGTAACCAATACCTACCTTTATCTTGACAAAAGGACCACATGCAGCACTTCCAAACACAAACCCTATGAGCAGCTTCTAACCCTAACTGACTCAACAAAGACCTCCTGCCCTGTCAACACAAGCTTTGAAAGCCAAGTCGCCCATTTTTTGACAGAGTGGAGTTGTAGTTGCTAAAAATACATCTGAGATGAGTTGCCCTGCACCGCACTGTGCTGTGGGCTTTTGCAGCGCATGACACACACATTAAGGTCAGGGACGTTGCGTTCAGCGAGCGAGCGAGCAAGCAAGCGAGCATGTCTCCTCAGGCTGCTGTATTTTTCCTTTGTGTAGGCCAGCAGCCCTTGTTCAGAGGCTGGAGCTCATTAATGGGTTACCAGCTGTGCTTTGGTCGCATCACATCTCCTGGCCTACATATCGACCTAATCTCCTGATATCAATCATCTCTTTATAAATGAATACATCACTTATTATGATTGCCATTGTGATGTTTTTTTTTTATTATTTGGGTGTATAAGCCTGCATTTGTATGTGTGTGTGTGTGTGTGCTTAAGTTAGTGTGTGCCTACTGCTCTCTAGTGCCATTTTAGCAGACAAAGGCTTCCTTTATACCATTATATACACACACAAACAAACATTCTCTCTCTCCCACACACACAAAGTCACTCACGAGCAGACAATACTCAATGTGTCATTGATTGACATTATGCAACTTGAGGCGAGACAGCCCCGGGGTAGCGAGTGCTGTTTATTTCCCCGTCTGTCACTCTGAATGTCTGAAGTCATTTGATTGTGTGTGTGTGTGTGTGTGTATGTTTGAGTGTTTGTTGTTGGTTAGTTTGTGTGTGTGTGTGTGTGTGTGTGTTTGTGTGTGTGTGTGTGTGTGTGTGTGCGTGCGTGTGAGTGAGTCTGTGTGTATGCATGAGGGTGTGTGTGTGTATTTGTGTAAATAAGCGTAGGTATGTTTAGACGGTAAAGGATGAGGATGTGGGTTTGATGATATTTCATAGAGAGTGTTTAGGGTAGGAGTAGTGGAGCAGTGGAGAGTTAGCCTGGTAAACCCGCCCCTCGTACTTCATTTCATTTCGTGCAGAGGGTCTGGACCGGAATCTCTTGAGGTACTAATTGCATACGTGACAACCAGGCGTTAGCGATTGGGTAAAGGCAGAGGCACTTTTTTAAAACTTCAGCAGAGTCCACACCTCCAGCAAATCGTTTCTGACGGTCTCTGTTCCAGACCCTCTGTACAAAATGAAATGAAGTACGAGGGGCTGGTTTGCCAGGCTACTGGAGAGTCCCTTTGAAACAGAAGCCAAAACTTTGACTCAGGACACCCACAGTTTTTTATCATTCCTCCCATTTAGTTTCTGTGTCATTCAGTTCTGATGGTATTCCCTATTCTTTTGTACAGTAGTGTCTTTCTGCTTTGTCTATATTCTCTCTCACTGATACACACACACAGACACAAGCGCACGCACACACACAAACAAACACACAGGCATGGCTAAGCAGATGCTCATTACCCCCACCCACCACCCCCAAAAAACACACACACACACACACACACACAAACACACTGTCATTTTCTTTCGAATTTATGTATATAATCATGGCTCTATATGAAAGGATTTAGTGTTTTTGTGTCTAAACCACAATTTAGGACAGTGTGTATTTCATCAGCGTAACCTGTCTAAGCAGATGGTTTGATCTGAGCAAAATCATTAGAGGCAGATGACAAGTCCTCACAGAGAGAGGAGATTATCCCGATGATGATGACCTTGAGTAATGACACACTGACTGACTATGAGCCCGACAGCCCAAATCTGCTCTGACCTTATCCTTCCACAGTCATAAATACAACACACACAGACAGCTGACCCATATATTACACATGACAACAGACACACATAAATGACTTTTCTGTGTGTGTGTGTGTTTTTGTCTTTGTGTCTGAGTGGGTGTGTACCTCTTAGTAAAGGACATTTCTAAGGAAAGTATGAGGGACTTTTTGTCCTTGCCTGCAGCCCGAATGTAAGGGTCTGCTCAGCTGTGTGAGTGTGTGTGCGTGTGTGTGTGTGTGTGTGTGTGTGTGTGTGTGTGTGTGTGTGTGTGTGTGTGTGTGTGTGTGTGTTTGTGTTTCAGAGAGAGGTTGCTTTCCATGCTCTGATTAGCATTAAGCAGACATCTGAGGGGAAAAGGTAGAGGTGTGAATTCCATGCATGACGTGACATTGACATTGTATCAGCGCAAGAGCTTGTGTGTGTGTGTGTGTGTGTGTGTGTGTGTGTGTGTGTGTGTGTGTGTGTGTGTGTGTGTGTGTGTGTGTGTGTGTGTGTGTGTGTGTGTGTGTGTACGGTCACGTGGGTGTGAATGTGCATTATTGTAGTATATTTATTATGCTATCTTGTCCTATCCTACTCCAGCTAGTAATCTGAACCAGTGGCGGCCATATTGGACCTCTTGGCAGAGACAGCAAACAGAGGTATGTTAGTCATCACTATAAACTTCCTCCCATCATCATAGGTGTTGCTGAGATTCCAAAGACATTACTGAACACAAATGTTTGGTGTCATAAACTTAGTGTCATAATCTTAATGATTCATTCCCTTTTTTCTTTTTCTTACAAAGTTACCCTATTCCCTCTCTCTTTTATGCCCATTTGCTGTTTTTTTTGCCTTTGGACAGAGCAACCATGTCGTATGCCAGTAATAAACTCTACAAGGACTATGTCCGAAAGAATATGGCACGTTTCGCAACCCAAGTGAAAGTGAGAGAGATCCTCCCTCACCTGTCCTGTCTAACACAGTCCGACAGAGTAAGTCTGACACACACACACACACACACACACACACACACTGTCTCTGTACGTGCTATTGATTACATTACATTTAGCAGACACTTTTATCCAAAGCGACTTACAAAAAGAGGACATAAATAAGCAGTTTAATAGAAGTGTAGAGGAACACAGAGTAAACAAAGTTATAGCAAAGTTAGAGCAGCCTAGGTCTCACACCAGAAGGGAACACACAAGGAGACAGATGTGTAAATTTCCTGGAGCAGGGATACTTCAGACACACACCCCAACACCCACACGAGGAGATAGATGTACCTTAAGTAAGTCTCCCAGAGCGGTTAATGTGCATTAGTACACTCTGGTACACACCGAACATATGTTAAGACTTGGGCAAGACAGTGTATGTGCAATTTGTCTGTACTTTGAAGGAGTCGTCTTCACAATTCCTTGGGATTGAGTGGGCACTGTCACCCAATTCGTCATAAAGCTTGCGTTGACCTTTCACCCACATAGTGGCTACACTGAATTAGTACAAGCCATTCATACACCATACAAACAAACACACACACACATTCATATACAGATTATCACCCATGTCACACACATATACACACACACAGACTTTAACGCATGCCGTCCTTGTGTGCAAGGCTAAGTGTAGGTCAGTAGGTTACGCAAGAGGATTAGTCAAGGGTCAGCTGAAGGGGAAGCTGCCCAGAGATAACATGGTAACATTTTCTATGAAGCTTGTATTGACTAGACCCTATAAACACGTTCATAAAGGCTCATAATGCATTCATAAAGTATGTGAAGTATTCATAACTATTTATACATACTCATGACTGTATTCTTAAGGCATTATAATGCTATGGCATAAGCCCTATTCCAACTTCAAGTGACAATGCATTCTTGGTTATAAAGCTTTACTATGAGTGTACTATGAGTGTACTATTTATGAGTCATGAATATACATAAATAGTTATGAATAGTAATTTCGACCAGTATGAAGGTTTATGAAGTTATTATGGTAGGATAAACTGTCCTTGGCCAAATTATACCCAGAGTGCAAAATAGGCTAGACTATACCCCTCCAGGCCAGAATGTACCATTTTTGTGTTAACAGGTTTTGATTGTATTTACGCATTATATTTACTCACTAATATTTACAAACATATAACATATTTGGCATAGGATATTTACAGTTAAGTTAAGCAGCCTAGACCACTTTTACCTTGTAGGGTGTAGCCTGGACTGTTTACACCGGCACTGGCTGTAAAACCCCTGCCATGTATTCCTTTTGCCTTTGAAATTAACACTGGTGATTTTACTTATTAGCTGGTCTATCTGTCTAATGATTTGTGTGGTCATATAAGATCAGCTGGTTCAGAAAAGGGTTGGATTAAATATGTGGCAGGGTATTTTTTAGTTTCTGAAGACAGGATTGACACCTGTGATGACTTCCTGTTTCAGGAGGAAGTGGAGGTGAAGCGAGAAACAATTGGCAACTACAACGCCATGCAGCTGCTGCTTGACAACCTGAAGCGGCGGGAGAACTGGCCGGAGGAGTTTGTCCGAGCACTGGAGGAGTGTGAACACACTACACTCGCCCAGGAGATGAGAGACACGTACGAGGCCCTGAAACAACCCAAGAGTAAGGATACAAATACACACACACTATAATGCATATAATTACATGCACCCACACAAACACGCACATACAAATATAACACATATACAAACACACACACACATACACATATAGCATACAAATATAAGTTTATTTATAACTATAACACACACAAATTTGAGTGTGCAGGATGCAAAATATCTCTTTGTTGACCTTTTTGTCATTTCCCTAGAGTACATTTTAAACTTTCTGACAGTTTCAAGACATTTGTCTCATCACTGTGTTGTCATATGCTATACGTAATCAGTTACTGCATTATGAGTTTTCATAATGTATCACTATTCATAATGTATCACTTCATAATGTATCACTACATTTTTTTTCATTTGTTACGATTTCTCAGATTCTGTGCCACAGGCAGCTGGTACGTCCAGCACCCCAGCGACTGTGATCACGGCGGACGTTCACACTCCTTTACCAGCGGCCAGTGTGCCCGTCCATCCCCCGGCCCCCGCGTCCTCTCCCAGCAACCCTGCTGAGCCTGCCAGTGCCTCCACTCCACCCCCCAGCTCGCCTGCCAAAGCTACACTGCCACCCAGTAGCAGCAGCAGCACCTCCGAGCCACCATCCCCACCCAAGATGGCACCCAAGGCTGCGGTCGCCCCTGATGATGCCTCCAGCCGTCCGGCTCCACCTCCAAGCGAGGCTGCAGAAGCCGCATCACCTCTGAGTACAGCAGCCACAGAAACAGCAGCAGTGCGACCTGAAAACACTGTGGCGGTGGTCACTGAGGAAGAAGTCACTCAAACAGAGGAGGACCAGGCCCCGGAGGTAAGCGCGTCCACTGAGCCCGACATCCCCGATGGCCCAGTACCGGATGTCCCCTCTGAAAAGATGCCAGAGTCCTCCACTCAGCCTTTGGATCCACAGCCGCCCGCAGAAGAACCCGCCCCAGAGCCTCCCCAGCCAATGACAGTTCCTGTACAAGAGACGAGCCAGCCTAGCCGTACAGTCATGCACGAACCAGAAGAGACTTCTGATCCGAGCATGCAACAAGTTGGGTCACACACTTATTATATCTATACAAACACAGAAAACACACCAATCCAAATGAGTACATCTTCCATGTACACGCTCGTACCCACCCATTGCCACTTACACACACAGACACACTCATTCACATGAATATACACAGCAGGGGTGAAAATGAACTTTGCAAAATGTGAACTTCTACCAGGCAGTGATAAAGTCACTCAATAGTAATTTATTATTTTGTGTCCAAAATTTACCAGCCACTTTCATATTTTACCAGCATTTGGCTAGTGGCTAGTGTGAATTTTCATCCCTCATACACACCACCAAACAGACACAATTATAAATGCATGCACGGCCTAGCACGCAGACGTATTTTACACACACTTCAATCTGACATGTCTTAAAACAAATGTATCATTTTCCCAGGTCAGCACACAGCAGCAGCAGCAGCCCACAGCACCATCCGAAAAAGATGAAGTGAAGCTTCCACCACCCGACAGCCAAACCACCACACCTCCTTCTTCTACTCCAGCCCCCACCCCCACCCCTGCCCCGGCCCCAGCCCCTACTCCTTCCCCTGCTCCTTCCCCTACTCCTTCCCCTGCTTCTCTTTCCCCTGCTCCTCCTGTCTCGGCCCCCGTGGTTGCCATGATACACCAGCCCCCTCCCTCATTGGTGGACAGTGAGGAGGAGGAGTTCTTCACCAAGCCTGGAGTTCTTCAGAGTGTAACTGAAGGAGGTGCCTGTTCCCAGGAGCCCGCCACAGAGAGTCAGCCTCCTGAGCCTTGCTCACTGACCTCGGATGATCTGGAGATGAGCACAGAGACTGCTGATGTGGCCTCTGAGGTAAACCTTGCCTCTTCCCAGGAGCCTGCCAGAGACAGTCAGCCTCCCAAGCCTTGCTCACTGACCTCAGATGATCTGAAGATGAGCACAGAGGCTGCTGAGGTAAACCTTGCCTCTTCCCAGGAGTCCGCCACAGACAGTCAGCCTCCCGAGCCTTGCTCACTGACTTCAGATGATCTGAAGATCAGCACAGAGAATGCGGATGTTGCCATTGAAGAGAATGCTGGCTCTGCCTTGGTGTCCTCTGCAGCCAACACTGATGTGAGCCCCGAGCCTGTATTGCAGCCGGATCCGGCTCAGAGTCTCACCGAAGCCGCCCACAGCCAGGAACCTGTGACTGTGAAAGAAAATGGCAGTCCGCCACATCAGCCAAACGGACTATCAGATGACCAGGCCCACACTTCCCATCACATCCTGACAGAGGAGCACTATGAATCTGTGTGCAGCAGTTCCTTCAGCTCCCAAGAGCAAAGCACACTGGTACATGTAGTCCAGGTTTCCACAGAC
Organism: Coilia nasus; assembly: GCA_027475355.1. Lineage (NCBI taxonomy): Eukaryota > Metazoa > Chordata > Actinopteri > Clupeiformes > Engraulidae > Coilia > Coilia nasus. Next base: position 13,486,676 of record CM050205.1, read on the forward strand.
CCATCCATCCAGAATCAAGATGCGCAGGCGCAAGGCATGATGGGAAATGCAGGCTCTAGTGAAACAGCCATGGTCAACCACAGTGACGTTCAAAGCGAGGCAAGTTTGACAGAGCATCAGCTAGCCACCAATCACCAAAGCCTCACAGCAAGCATTCTGGGAAATGAAGTTTATTTGACCCAGGTGAAGGAAGAAGCTTCAGGCACAGAGGACACCAGCAGCCCAAAGACTGAGGTTGTCCTTGTCAGGAGAGAAAGCGGAGCACAGGCCGAAGACGATCAACACGAGGAGGAGGGAGTGAAAGTGGGAGGAGAGGAGCAGGGTGAATCACTCTTGGCTGGCGTCTTACCGGTGCTTCAGAGCAATCCCCTCATTCCAGCGGCAGCTGCCGTTGGGGTCTGTGCACTGGTCTTCGCCTGGAAACTCCGCAACTGAGCATGCATAGCACCGCTGGTGTAGCCAAGACTCAGGAATGCAGCTGATTCCACAAGATATGCCCCCTTAATATTATTAAATAGCACTATATAATATAAAATATTATTAGTAACACTTTATAATAACTACTACCTATAAAGTATTTATTGGCTTTTAGTTAACACTTCGTTCATCAATTGTTGACCATTATTGTTATATTGTCATCAGTAAATTATTTGTAAACATATCTGCACCTATCTGTTTGTTTGTTAGTTGGCTATCTGTCTGTATGTCCATCTGTTGATCTATATATTAGCCATCATCTATCTCAACCTGCTGTCTTCCTGTCTGTCTGTCTATCGTTCTCTCTGTCTGCTTTAACATTTGTATAAATGTTTATAACTGTTTTACTGATGAGAAGCATTGTGAGAATAATTGTTAACAAGTGATCAACAAAGTGTCCGCAAATAGTTAACGCATGCGAAATGAATGCTTTAAACTAAGGGAGCAGTTATTATTAAGTGTTACCCAATATTTTACCACTTCGCATCACTGTCTATTTCTTTGTTAAATGATCCATAGTACCACCCCTTTGGCCTTCTACTGTACTGATCTGTCTTCCCCGTCTCTAGTAGTCCGTTATGATAAAGCCAGTCACTGTTTCTGCAAAGGGAGGAAGGGATACAGACGACAAGTGTCTCTCAGCAGAATGTGATGTGCGAGAGACAAAGCTTTTGTCTGCTATGGTGTCGCAGAGTTTGCTGTGCACGTTGGAAAAAACTGAAATGACACAGACATTGCGTACTCTGATCAAATAGCAACTCAGAGTTCATACCCATCAGCATTGAAACCACATGTTGTGTTTTCTTAATGCTATAATGTTTTTGTCAACAGTGCAGGACTATGAAAGCGACACCTATCAGCAGCTTTTTTTCCTGTCAAGCTTCACGTGACGCCTGGACCATAAATTGACCTTTAATCAGCAGCTCTGGAAGTCTGCTAACCACTTTGCCTCACCAATTATTTCTTTTTTTTTTTTAGTTTTATTTCTTTTTTCAACAGTCCATATTACCACCCGCTATGGCCTTTTACCGAACTTTCCTCCCCCTGTCCCCAGTAATGAAGCCAGTCACTGTTTCTGCAAAGAGAGGGGAGATGCTTGTGCACCTTCTGTACATTCACACCTGACTCTCATAAAGCCACTGTCTGCGCACCACCAGTCACAGTCCTGTTTTATGCTCCTGTCTGTCTTATAAGGGGCTCCGTACTGAGGCCCGAATTTAGACACTGCAGTTGCATCAGGCCTTGACATTGCTCAGCATTCCTTCCATACAACTGGAGATTTTTTTTCTTTGTTGTTTTTTTAAAAAAGATTTATGCCATCTCATGGCCTGACTTCCTCAGTGATGTGTGTGTGTTTGCACTGTATGTCTTATCAGTAACCAGGTTTCCATTCAACTTGTTAGTGCACATTTTAGTTATTCCAATTGGTGAAGCAACCTCACAAAGATCTATGACCGAAACGTTGTAATAAATCTTGCTTGCAGAATGCGCATTGTGCGGGAGTTCTTATTTTGTAGTTTAGTTATTCAAATAAATAAATCCTCACTTGAAATGCATATTAATCTTCATGGTCTTAAAACGGCCACTGATGGGCATCGAATAATTACTATGAATGTGCATAACTGATGCGAATAAGTTGAATGGAAACCTGACAAAAGAAAGTCTTAGTGCAAAAAAATAAATGTTGGTGTTGATGTTGCTTCTGATCTACATTGGGAATGTTCTGGCAATCTCTTAGATCCTTTAAGCCTGCTTCACAGCCAAATAATTTTGGGGAAATGTGTATTTTTTAAACATATGCTGTCTATTTAAATTTATTTTATGTATATTTCTTTGAAGAGCTTGGTGGAGTTTTTAGCTTTTAACTTTCACAATTTCACTGGTAGAGTATCTCAAATTTTCCACCTTCCCAAGTATATAGTGCAATCATGGAGTATATCTCTATGTTTCACAAAGTGCTCTTATGTATGTTAGACGCAACAATTTACAGTGAGCCAGCGTAGTCCGCACTGATGTCAATACATGTGTAGCCGTGATATAGTGTTCATTGTTGATTCACAAATACTGTAGCAGGATGTAGTGATCATGGTTGGATGTGTCTCAATACAGGTGTGTGTGTGTGTGTGAGAGAGAGAGAGAGAGAGAGAGAGAGAGAGAGAGACTGTGTTTGTGTCTGTGTGTTTTTTTGTCTGTGTGGATGGGTGTGGGTTTGTTATTTCAAACCATGTCTGTGTGGCCATTTGTATTCTCAGCACACCACAGTTATCCTGCATTAAGACGTGTGTACATAAATTTATGATGGGCACTTTGATGATTTCTTAGTTGGAGTTTAATATTGTGATAGACCTAATCACGTGTATGACATGTTAAGGTGATGTGTTGTATAAATCACCATGAGCACTGTCCTCTATTTTTTTATAACCAGACTCAAACCGTTTATTCTTGACCTCTGTAAGTGGAGCAAACTTAAACTTACTTACTTAATGTACACATTTATTTGAAGGTAAACTTTTCTTGTGCAGTTTAATGAAATGCGCTGTGTGTTTGGCTATATTCTAGTCAACCACAGCCAACAAAAATGTGAGCCACTGACTGCAAAATCAATGTCATGTCAACAATAAAAAAAAGTTGATCTCAGTTTCTGTGGAGTTACTGTTGGTTTTCTAACAGCCATTTCATAATTAAAGAAAAGAAAAATGTGGAAGAATTCCAAAACATGCCAAAAAAATCATGAAGTCCAGGTGTGAATTTAGCAGGGAGAGTGAGATTTGGAAGAGATCTGAAAATGACCCCAGGTCAGTATCGAAGGTTATAGTTATAGGTTATAGTAATCCGGGGGGAAATACTACATTTTACTACAGCATTTACTGTAGTATACTATAGTTCACTACTGTAAAATTATTATAGTAAGGTAAAAAAAAACTATACTATTTATCATAGTAAATATGTTATATAATTACTATACTAAACTATAGTATTTATCATAGTAAATGTGTTTTATAATTACTATACTAAACTATAGTATTTATCATAGTAAATATGTTATATAATTACTATACTAAACTATAGTATTTATCATAGTAAATATGTTATATAATTACTATACTAAACTATAGTATTTATCATAGTAAATGTGTTATATAATTACTATACTAAACTATAGTATTTATCATAGTAAATGTGTTATATAATTACTATACTAAACTATAGTATTTTTTCATATGGGATGGGTGCCTTATTGCTCCACTGCTCCATGCCAACCCCAGCAAAAGTGAACTGTGCACAGGAATTTGGAAACTGGTCTGAAATGACACCACCTTTATTACGCCAGTCAGTTCTACATTTTCACCCCGTCTTTATGTTTGTGCTTACAACCGACTTAAAATCTCATCAGATCCTCCAGATCTCATCAGATCCAGATCCTTGCACAAAAAAATGAAATGAAATACGAGGGGCTGGTTTACCAGACTTGTCTGTGGGTGTGCTGTGTTCAGTCTCGTTCCAATTGTAAAAGTCTGAAAAAATCTGTAGGACTGTGCCTAGCTTAGGGGGCAATGGTTTAGGGGTAGTTGAGTTTTTTTCTCTAGCTCCAGCAGGCATCAAAGAAGAAATACACAGTACACTTATATGTATACCCTGTCACTGTACAGTCTTAATGATGGCATAGAAAAGGCAAAAACCATAGTAAAAAGGATGTTTAGGGCAAAATGAGAACATACAAACAGAAAACTCAGCAAATAACAATAAGCCTGTTAGACAGTAACACTGTCAAAAAAGTAAAGTCATGGATCACAAAATGTGTCTATGGTTGTTTAAACTGCATTAAGTGCTGTCCATATGTGTTTCCAGCATCAGAAAAGACATTCAAACGAGTCTATGTCCTCTTGATTTGTAGGCTATAGGAAATTGTTATTTTATCCATATATTGAACACCACTTAACTTTTGATAGGTAGTACACAAAATAATAATAATAATAATAATAATAATAATAATAATAATAATAATAATAATAACAATAACAACAACAATAATAACAATAATAATAATAATAATAATAATAACAATAATAATAATAATAATAATAATAATAATAATAATAATAATAATAATAATAATAATAATAATAATAATAATAATAATAATAATTTTATTGTCATCATCACCATCACCATCATTATTATGTATCGTTTAGAGAAAATGCTAGGTGGGCCTAAACTTCTGGCTTGTGGTTCTTTCTTTTACTGTCTACGGTTCCGTGTGGCCCGGAAGTACCTTGAGTGCAAAGTCTTCAGTCTGTGTAGTCGGTCTATGCAGTTCAAGACTAGAAAAAGAATTGGGAAACGAAGAGGAAGTGAGCGCCCACCGAACACACCGCCTGATAGAGTGCTTGGGACCACTCGACAGACCAGCACACGAGGTTTTTCTCGTAGTTACCAGCTTCTCTGCATGTCGAGTGTCCGTTTCCACATAGTTTGTTGTTTGTGCATGCTGGGGAATGTGGCGCCATAGTTTACTGGACAACTGTGCTGCTGTATAAAATTGATCGTGGACTGTACGGACGTCGTAGGCTTAAGTGCGTAAATGCACTGGTTATATCTTTAATATGCATGTTGTTTTTAAGGGAATATGAAAACATTAATCTCAGGAATTATATACTAAAAGGTGTTACCATGACTCGAAACCGAAAGAAAAAGGAAACCCCCTTAAAAAGGGAAAAGGGAAGTCCCCGTGAAGTCTCTTTCATTTTCTTCTTCACTTTCTCATTTCAATCTTTACATTTCATCAGTATATCAATTTGTGGATAGAACGAAGCTTGCAGAGACATCACCAATCTAGCAGATCATCAGCTAGCCTCAAGTTATTTCTGCTGACGTCCGCGTATGGACAATGCATATTGCATAATGCTTTGATACAAGCCTAATAAATCACACATTCTTCTTCATTAGTTAAACAATGCCATACGCCAGTGATAAACTAGAGAAAGGCTTCCTTCGGCAGAACCGGCCCCGCATTGCCAGAGAGGTGAAAGCAACTGATATGCTCCTACACCTGCCTTGCCTAACCACCAGTGATATGGTGAGTATGTCTTCACTTCAAGGTGTTTTTTGGGGATGTAACGTGGGTACACGGGACTTGGCATATCCTTGAATGCCATTGAATGTAAACTGTATGAAAATCAGTAACAGTGTAGTAGAAATGACTAAAGTCATAAAAGCTAACCTCAAGGTTCATCTGCATTATCTGCCACTGCTTTTCCTGGGGTAGGAGGAGGTGGAAGCAGCATTTTTAACCAAGGGCAACATGAATGCAATGGGAACTTTGCTCAGCAATCTGGTGCGCAGGCAGAACTGGCCTGAGCACTTCATTAGGGCACTGGAGGAATGTGAACATCCCATTCTCGCCCAGGAGATGAGCGATGCATATGAGGCTCTGAAACAACCCAGTAGTGAGTAGAAATGCAAAATGGTCCATACAGACAGTCATACACACAGACATATACATACATACACACACACACACATTACATTACATTTAGCAGATGCGTTTATCCAAAGCGCATTACACACACACAAACACACACAGACACACACACACACACACACACACACACACACACACACACACGCTAAAGACTTTGAGTGAGGTCCTATACCTTTCCTATTGTGTACCGTGTGTTTCCTTGTAGTGTAACGACAGCTATGCTTAATGGTGTTGCACACTGTAATGACATTGACTGTTTGTTTCTTAGCCACAATTTAATTTCTCTCTACTTGTTTCTGACTCCTCAGATCAGAAGCAAAAAACAGCATCCCCATCTACTAGACAAGCTACTGCAACTCCTGCACACTCCCATGCTCCTTCCCCTGCTGTGAACACGCCTGCCTCTCCACCAGCCTCCCTACACCCTCCCCCACAGGCAGCTGAACCTGTCCCTCTCCCAAAGCTATCTCCCCCTCCAAGCACCACAGGATCTCCCTTTCCTACTGTGGCAGGTCCTCAAGCTCCTACCTACGCCAACACCACTAAACAACCAGCTTTCCAACCCAATATAACCACCGATGCTGCACCTTGCTCCAGTACCGTGGTGATACCAGAAACAAGCCCTTCTGCTGCCCCTGTGGCAACGGTGCTACCAGCAGAGGGAGCCCAAGGGCCAGGGGTGAGTGGTACCCCAGAGCCAGACATCCCTCATGGTCCTGCAGAGGTCGCGGAACCCTGCAGCTTGGCAGGGCCGGGGGCCGGGACAGGGCTGAGGGCATGGGGCCCATTACACACCCACGCTTCAGAGTCCCAGCAGCCGACTAAAGCTCCCATCCAGGAGACGAGCCCCCCCAGCTGCAAAGAGGCGCCACTTCAGCAAGAGCCAGTAGAGACCTCAGAAGAGTCCTTGCAACAGGTACATACAGTACATTTTTATACGTATATTTGACGTTTATACGTCAAATAGATATGCATAAACAAAACAAGAAATAAAATGCAAGTATAAATATCAATATGCATGAATTAAATGTAAGCAAACACGCATGCACACATGCACAAATATATACATGCACAAACACCCATGCACACAGGTACACATACACAAATGGCCCCTTCAAGCACAGGACACCAAAGACAGTAGATGAAAAGACGCTATAAATCTGATAAGTCTCACTTGTTTTTTTTCTTAGGCCACCACATGCCTCCAGACCAGAGTATCATCTGAGGACACGGAAGTCTGTCCACCACCTGGCAGGCAAAACACTACACCTCCTCCCAATGTTGCTGCTGCTGCACCTGCTGATGTTCCAGTCTTGTGCTCCACGGTTGCCATGATAAATCAGCGCCCTCCTCCTACACTGGTGGAGAATGACTTGGAGGAGGAGTTCTTGAGCAAGCCTGGAGTTCTTAGGAGTGAAGCGGCAGTGCCTTGCTCTGTGACCACTGCATGCGCTTCCCAAGAACCTGATGTTTGCTCTGTGACCTCTGATGACCTTGAAATCAGTACAGCTGCCAGGAACTCCACTCATGGGGCTGTCACCAGAGGATCATATCTGTCCAACAATGGCCCTCAAGCCGAATCCTCAGCTCGCTCCAGACCCAATGCTGCCGGTCCATGCCCTGAACATATCATGCAGGGGGGACAGGTATCTGAGGCTAACTACCAAAGAGAATCAGTGAATATACGCGTCGGTGGCAGTACCTCCAGCCAGTCACATGGTCTCTTAGATGACCCAGCATTCTCTTCACATCACATGCCCACAGAAGACTACTATGATTCACAGTGCAGTGACGCTGCGGACCAAAGCACATTGGTACATGTACTCCATGTTTCTCACGAGCCATCGGTTCAGAATTGGGATGGTCAGCCACCAAGAATTTCAGGAAATGCAGTCTCTAACAAAGAGAAAGTTGTGGTAAACCACAGTGACACACAACTTGATGAAGCAACTCGGACAGAGCAGCAGCAGCCTACCACTGACTGCTGTAGCCTTGAACCACAAAGCATTCTGGGAAGAGTCCATTTTGGCAGCAGCACAAAGACTGATGTCATCACTGAGAAGATAGTGAACACATCGCACGTGGAAGAGAAGAGACATCAGAGAGAAGAAGAAAGGAATGAAAACGAGCAGAAGGAGGTGCCCTCAGCAGTTTTTCCACTGACCCCTCAAAATGTTCCTTTTATCCCAGCAGCAGCCGCGGTCATTGGAGTCATTCTTGCACTGGTCTTTGCCTTAAAACTACGCCACTGAACATCTTTATTGCAGCTGGGCCTTAGGGACTGCAGTTTCTGTGACAAATCACATTTTATCCCTTTATGTCTTAAAGGTGTACTTCCATCGTGTTTTCATTAATTTTGCGGTGTTCTCTAGTATTAATAATTGCCCTGTGCGCTGGTTTTGATGAAAAAAATGTTCTAGTGCTTCTGTTTCAGGCTGTTTTAGTTTGGTGGAGGGGGTGGCCAACTAGCCTGCTAATCTTATGCGAGTCAGTCACAGGCTAACATCATTTAAAGCCCATTCGATCAGTTTCTCTTATATGCATTTGCACACGTCTACGTCACGCTGCAGGCCCTTTTCGCATTTGGCCGTTTTTCCCGCCTATTGTCTTCTTTTGACTGATATAGAAAATGGGGGTAGAAAAACATTTTGATATGCAACTCTGTGTGACCTATCATATTTCAAAAGAGCAAGTACTAAATGGTTTCTCGTGAAAGTACACCTTTAATAAATTCACATTGCCTTTCATGGCCTTTTACTAGGATCTCTTCACTGCATTTGCTGAACACCAGGATGAACAATCTCATTTTTTTAGGTGAAGGTACTGTTCAGTTGTCATTCAGCATTTCCATCTGTGTTCACACAAGCCAGTCTCATGACTGTTCTCTGTTGTTGCTCCGCAATGGCAGAAAAAAAATCCACCAAATGCTATCAGAGCATCTCCTTGTCATAAAGACTTATCTGCTCTAAACACACATCCTCTCCAGACATCTACAGCATGTCTAACCTGCACCCACTGTACACCTCTTCTTTGTGAAGGACTATCAAGCACTTATTCTAAGGTCTCAGCTGCTACTGTGCTGTATCTAGCCAGCTACCCACTAAGTTGCTTTTAAATAAAAGTGTCTGTAAAAGTCTATGTATGCGTATGTGTGTGCGTGCATGTGTTTGTGTATGTTTGTGTTTATGTGCCCGCATGTGTGTTTGTGTGTGTGTTTAGAAATACTCGAGTTGAAATATTCTGTAAGTACAGTACTTTGAAGGAGATATTTTTATTCTGATAAATGATTGTGATAGATGGCTTTATGATGGACTTTTATTATTAACTGGAAGAGAAATTAGCTATTGCAAGTGTCAGTAATAAAGGCTTGAACCTTTAAGTCTCACCGAGTTTCGTTCGTGAGATAGATAAGGTGCTGGTTTTGAGATGTCTACAGTTACTTTATCCAGTCAATGATCACCAGGGGGTGCTGCTGCACACAGAGAAAATAGAATGCAGCTAAACCACCGAAATGTTTTCTTCCTAGGAGAGGCGTAACAGAAAATAATTGAGAAGCACTGTGCTAAACCAATGACAGTAAACCATTTCTGGGATAACACTATACTCATATCATAGACTTATTGATATTATTCTGCCATGACCTATTTAAATACTGTAAGGACTTATTTATTAAGTGTTTTCCCTCTAGAAAAGTGATGAATCAGAGCAGTCTGTGATATGAAAGATCCCCCATCAATGACCTCCCAGGATCTGAAAGCCCACAGACCCAGCAAGCGGTCCACCCATTGTCTAGCCCCCATGCTATGAATAAGCCAATGACAGATTCTGAGAGTAATTTTGACTCAAAGTTTTTCAACCCAAACCAGCTGTTTGATGCTCCAGATGTTCACCATGCCCCGACATCATTTCTCCAGAATTGTGTCAGAATCTCCTCATCACATTGTGTTGCTCTCTTTACCCATCCATGTGATCTGTTCACTATCAAGACCTCAATCGGGACTATACTGCTCGTTGTTATGGGACAGGGACCTTTAATTTCATAGCTGAAATGTCAAGCAACAGGGGGCTTTGATCTCCCAGCTCTTCCAAGGAACACAGAATTCTCATAAGTATCTGAGTCATCTCTTCATCTTCCCTCTTTGGTGTCCTATGCTTAAAGACGCTGTGTGTGTGTGTGTGTGTGTGTGTGTGTGTGTGTGTGTGTGTGTGTGTGTGTGTGTGTGTGTGTGTGTGTGTGTGTGTGTGTGTGTGTGTGTGTGTGTGTGTGCATGCGCGTATGTGTGTAAACCGGAAAGCAACCGGTTTTATCTCAGTTTTATGCCATCGAACAGTTAAAACAAATTCAGCAATATGAGATAAGGGATTTATATTCTTTTTTACATCATGGTTATTGTATTCATTCACTTGGCTATAAAATACCTTCCTTAATGAAAGTACATCATTATCAAATTATCATATAAAAAATATCAATGTTTATAAGTAACAACAGTAGGACACTACCTGTAGCCTAGTTCATGTTCAATTACTCCTGCTTTGTGCTGGCTTTAGGTTGATCTATAACATTGTATGTTTTTTCCTGAGACCAAGCCAAACTTCATGTTTATGTATAACAATCAAACTGAAAAAGACGATTGGTCCCGGTGGGTGCCAATCAACACATGTGCCTTGCTTAAGCGAATGAAAGGCATGCATTTCTTGTGTTGTAAACAGACATAAACAGACCGCTATGTGAAATGAAATGGGGATTATTTCGACAATTATGTTGCAGTTGCGTTCCGAAACAGTTTGTTTTGTAAGCATTGATTTCGCATAACAGTTCTTGATCCATTCTGAATGGAACTGAATGGCATTCAGTCTGACGATGTAACGTCGGGGGAGAGCGAGAAAGATGAAGCCGTTGGACCGAAGCAGCCGAACCAACAGCAGCAGCGTCCATGGAGGAAGACGCCAAGTGGTGTTAGCTCAGTTGCTACCGCCAACATGGAGGGCGCATCGGCCGGGGGCAGTGCCTCAATCGCTCGGCGGACATCCAGCTCGAGCAGCGCTAGACAAAGGATCGACTCTCTGAAAAAGAACAGGCCCCGTAGGTGTTTTCAGTCCTGTAATGATTAGCTTAGCTTACATGCTAACGTCAAATTAAGGATGCCAAAATACAGGTTGATAGCGGGCAATCCAACATTGATCATTTATTTATATTCCCCCGATAGCGAGTAATGTTATTTTCCCCAGAGAATTACGTTTGTCATTGTGCCAAATAATGTTAGCAAGTCTCTACATTTTATTTACATATTAGCAAAAAAGCGGAAGCTTTCTTCTAAATACTGCCCTTGTAAAGTGGTAGCTAGCCCTTTATAACCAATAATTGCGTCGTAAATTAGGGTAATTGGGAAATTATCAAGGCAGCGATTTCATTACCAAACTCAGTTACCAGTGGGAACGCAGGTTGTACCAACAGCTATTGTCAGGAATTTGGTTTGAATTATGAAATTGCTCTCATTAAATAATTAAAGCCAAATGTGAATGAAATAAAGGGAGAAAGTGTAGACATGCATACTGCATATGATACAAAAAATACTGCAGAATCGTTTAACAAATGCAGCCTCCTTAATCTCTTCTTTATCTGCCTGGAAAAAAATTGCGTTTTACCATCTTTTGCCTCAGGTATTTCACAATGCTGTACAGCTGTATTCAGGCAAGATGGCGTCTTCCTCATCATTCAACCTTTAGTAGCTGTTATTGTAATGGCAATTCCCTGCCTCCATCCCTCAAGCACTGTCGTTTCCCAAATTACACCCGTCTTAATTGAATGTATTATAATGTGTATTATAATGTACTAATATGTAGTAATATATGTAATAATGTATGCAAGAATGTAATAATATATAATGTATAATAATGTTGCTTTAGGAACTAAACTTACAGTTATTGGAGACCTTGTATGATTAAAATTCCCTATTTGTGTGCATTGTTTATTTTTTTTCTCACATATTCAGCATTCCCTTGGTTTGGTATGGACATTGGCGGGACGTTGGTGAAGCTAGTGTACTTTGAGCCGACAGATGTGACTGCAGAGGAAGAGCAGGAGGAGGTTGAGAACCTGCGCAGCATCCGCCGCTACTTGACATCACACACAGCTTATGGGACCACCGGCATTCGCGACGTGCACCTGGAGCTGCCAGGACTGTCGCTGTGCGGCCGCACGGGCAGCCTGCATTTTATTCGATTTCCCACACATGACATGGCCGCCTTCCTACAGATGGTTCGCGACAAGCACTTCTCCAGCCTACACACCACTCTCTGCGCCACCGGAGGAGGGGCATTCAAGTTTGAGCAGGACTTTCTCCAGGTACAGATACAACCACGCACACAGATGAAACGAGCTTGACTAAAAAAGAAATGCACGCTTGCATTACAGGTTACACAAATACAAACCTAGTCATTCAACAACAAAAAAATCACAAAGACATGCATGCAAAAACTCTACCCATAAGCAGCAACTGTATTTACCTTAAGTCACCAGATTATGTAATAGTGAATTTCAGCACAAGAAATGTTGGCATTTTACTCTCACATTCAGGGTCAAAGTCACAGACACACTGCTAATATCATTTTTTTACTGCATAAACATACACACATTCACTTACGCTCCCAATTGTAACAGCCAATAATAGCAGTTCTTCCTTTGTCCTAAGATGGCAGATCTGGAGCTGTACAAGCTGGATGAGCTGGAGTGCCTCATAAGCGGCGTCCTTTACATCGACTCGGTCGTGCCGTCCGAGTGCTACTACTTCGAGAACCCCACAGACCTGGAGCACTGCGAGCAGAAGGCCTTCCCCCTGGAGAACCCCTACCCTTTTCTCCTGGTCAACATCGGCTCTGGGGTCAGCATCCTGGCCATCTACTCCAAAAATGACTACCGCCGTGTCACTGGAACCAGGTATTAAGGCAGGGAAAGTCTTGTTTGGTAGAGCTTAGGCAGCAGGCAAGCACGACCACTCAAGACGGAAGATGATACAGTTTTCAGAGGAAGATTGACAAGTACCAGGGGAATGTGTCAGGCTCACCATGCAGGTGTCATGGGTTCAGTTTCCTAGTTTTCAGTGCAGAGGAAGAGTGCAACACTGCTGCTTTACGTTATCACCACTTTATTTTTTGGCTTGCTGATGTTTCGGCGTTAAGCCTTCATCAGAGTGATGGGTTCAGTTTCCACCATGGACAAGCTTTATTGTAACTTGACGTAAGGCTGCTCGATTATGGAAAAAATCTGAATCATGATTATTTGGGCCAAAACTGAAATCACGATTATTTTGTTTTCCTCAGTAACGTGCGTAATTTATTGAAAATGTATTCAAAAACATTTTGAAAAAACATTCTTCCCTAATATCTTTGTAAACATTAGTAAGTCTCCTTTGATGTTTAATGTACAAACAGTAGAAATGTCTAATGTATACATCTAATGTACAGTACAAACAGTAGAAAAATAATTAGGACAAAAACATTGTTGCCCTCGATTTTATTTGTTTTGAGATCGTTTGGCCCTGAAATCGTTACCACGATTAGAATTCGATTAATTGAGCAGCCCTAGCTTGACGTGTCCTCTAGCACAGGTTGCTGAATAAAAGCATCTGCTAAGTGTATTGTAATGTAATGCAAAGCCCTTTGGTTATTAGTGGTTATTATGTGCTGCTGGTTGCGCCACCAGTCTGAACTCTATTCCCTAGGGTGGGCTCAACACATAGATGCTTCAACATTTTCTCACATTGAATGCCAGCAAACTGGCTTATTTAATAAGTAACATTATAACTGTGGTGCACTACTGATGAACTGTCCTGAAATTTTCACAGACCAACTAGACCCTGTGACTTAGCAAACAAACACAACAATAGGATGATGGACTTAGAACTCATGAAATAATAGAATAATAAACCCAAAGTGCTAAGTGTTCTCCCTGAAGAGTTTGTAATGATCAGTGACTGATCTGTCTCCTTCTCTTCCTCCCCCCCTTACCAGTCTGGGTGGTGGTACGTTCCTGGGTCTGTGCTGCTTGCTGACTGGCTGCAGCACCTTTGAGGAGGCCCTGGAGATGGCCTCGCGGGGGGAGAGCACACATGTAGACAAGCTGGTGCGAGACATCTACGGGGGAGACTACGAGAGGTTCGGCCTGCCAGGGTGGGCTGTGGCCTCCAGGTATTATGCCTTAACGACACACTCACAGACACATAATTAACCACACACACACACACTCACACTCATATACTGTAGGACACAGATACACACACAAAGTTTCACACAGAGTCAATTTTTGTACTTAACGGTAAGGTGATCTAGTTGATCTAACATGTTGGTTTTGTGCATGTTTAGTTTTGGGAATATGATGTGCAAAGAGAAGAGAGAGTCTGTCTCCAAGGAGGATCTTGCTCGAGCCACTTTGGTCACCATTACTAACAACATCGGCTCCATCACGCGCATGTGTGCTCTCAACGAGGTACATGCTCTCACCTACACCCTTATAAGCACTTCTGTTCAAGGAAAAAGACACACACACACACACACACACACACACACACAGAGTAAACATTTCTGGTCTTTAGTGTGAGTCACAGTAGCTTCAAATCCATGTGTCAGGTCAACATCTGTTCTTAATAAGACAAGCATATATGTGGAATGTTTTCACACACACATGCACTCACACACATAGACATTCACATGTGCATAGATACACACACATACACATATGCATACACATGTACCACACACAGAGGGACATAGACACACACACACACACACACACCTCTTTCTCTTTTCTCTCAGCCTCTTTACGGTGCTGCCTTGTGGAATCCGATCAAGCAGCATTGTACAGGGCTATGAGAGCACAGAGATCAGCTACACGCACACACACGTAACATACACATAACACACAAACAAACAGCAGCGTTGTACAGGGCTTTGAGAGCACAGAGACCAGCTACACACACACACACACACACACACACACACATACAATGAGGCCACAGAGACTAGCTGCACACACACACACACACACACACACACACAAAATGAGGCCACAGAGACTAGCTGCACACACTTCACAACAACACTGCCATTATATAGCAGCATCACAGTCAGTCATCATAACTGTTTACAGTATACAGTTCTGTAATGAAACGTATACTTTTACTGTCATACTACAAACTCTGAAACACTGAAATGTACATATTATGTAGTCATATATTAATTGTTGTTTTACATCAGAACATTGAGAGAGTTGTGTTTGTGGGGAACTTCCTGCGAGTGAACACACTGTCCATGAAGTTGCTGGCGTATGCCATGGACTACTGGAGCAAAGGACAGTTGAAGGCTCTGTTTCTCAGACATGAGGTGAGTGTGTGTCTTCATATTGTAAACACTTCAATTTGTATGTGTTATTAACTGCTAATATAAGTTATATTCAGCTTGCTCTGAATACATGTCTGATTGTTTGTGTGTGTGTCTGTCTGTGGTTGCAGGGCTATTTTGGAGCTGTGGGAGCACTATTGGAACTGCTGAACCCGTCCTGAATTTTTTTTTTTTTCTACACTGCTTAGCACCACTCATACATACATATGTACATATAAACACACACACACACACACACACACACACACACACACACACACACACACACGTCTCTGTCCTCTGACCCATGCGTAGTCAGCTGGGTCTGCTCCTTCATGCTCCTTCATGCTGCTGCACACCTAAAAACTGAACTGTTAATCCCCTGTCACACCATCTCTGGCAAAGCCTATGTGTGTGTGTGGCCTTCTATCACGGTTAGACCAGTTCCAGCTGGTTCCTTCCTCTTCCTCTTCCTCTCTCTGTCCTTCTATTAGGCCAAATCCAAAATGTTCGCTCGTTCGTCATATAGTGCATTATGTAGGGAACACAATGATGTAAACTACACCCTGTTTAGTGCAACATAGTGAACGAGTGAACATTTTGGACGTGGCCGTAAACTCCGACACCATGCTGCCTTAATCACTGGCAGAACCACTCGCCCTGTAGACGAATGCTGCACTCGCCGGTGTCAATTGACGCATCAAGCCCTCCGCTGGACTTAAGCCCTGTTAGTGTCCGTGGGGTCTGCTGTACTGTAGTAGCACATGGTTAAAGCCTTCAACTTTTAACAAATGTAGACCGGCAAAGGTGCGTCTGCATCTCTGCAACTGGTCTTTGGATGATGATTGCTATGAAGATCAGTTGTACATTAAAGTTCGAACACAGGCCTGCTGCTAACTCTCTCAGTGAAAAGCAGTGGTTTGTGTACTATAGACAATCAGAATGAAGACCTTTTTAGGTCTACTTCAGCTGGATAGTAGAGCCAAAGATCTTTACGTCCTGTTAAAACGTCAAACCAAAGATGTCTCTGTGTCTTTTTCATATTCACAATGTTTCTATCTGGTTATGTTACAAGGGCATGTGGATCATCTTGTGAAACTGAAGTTAATTATATTGTGTTACACAGAGCGGCTTGTTGAGCTTTGTGAGACATTTCAGTTGATGTGGGACCATACACCTAAACCACACAAAGAGTGACTGAAACTTAAAGATGAAAGATTTGTTAAACATTTCATAATATTAAAATTAGAATAATATTTAACTGCCAGTGTTTAGAAAAAAAATGGAAGACCATTCACTCTGAAGTGCCTGTACGACTACATGCTTTAAAAAACAATAAGAAAAACAGCCATTTTCTAAGCTCAGTAGATCAACAGCCTCTAGGCTTTTCTTATGAAGCTAATTGTGACTTTCAAAAAATTACATTTCTACTCTGTTTTTTACTATAAAGAACACTGTTGGTTGCAATAAAGTATATTTAAAGTCTTTAAGCTGTGTCTTTGAACTTTGCTGTGCAGGGAGCAAAGTCATTCACATAAGCTATTAGTTCTTAACCCACAGAAGTGAATAGAGTTTTTTTTGTGCTAGACTGACAAGTGACTGACCACTGGCATGAGCCTCAGTAGACAGGCACAGTTTCCAGGTTGTGTTGACCATGGCTGCCAGTTGGCACATCGGGTAGGCACTACCAGTCAGTCAGCAAAGGCACATATCACAGGTTCAGAAAGCAAACTTAGGTTAACTGCCACATACTTGTGCCAGTCAATTCACTGACCCAGCTGATCCTAAATGACACAACTCTTCAGGCAGACACAGTTAACTACTGAAATCCCTTATGCTAACAGCACAGGCAGAAGTAATACATGGCAGGACTTTTACTGTCTTAAGTTGCTTGTCCACCTCTGTCAGTCACTAGTGCTGTGCCAGTCAGTTTATAAAATGTGAACTGAATAAAATACTGACTAAAACTTAATAAAATATAAACTGAATAAATGTAAAAGATACGATATGAGGCACAGTGTGCTGTCTCACCAGCATCCTGCGGAGAGATGCCTCAAAAATAGGGCACAGGATATTACCATTCCCTTGGTGGAATTTTTACAAAAAACAAACAGCTATTTGTCCACTCACCGTGCACACACACACAGGGTGCACTGGAAGCTAAGGTGAGCTAGCCTGTCGAGCCACAGATCTGGGTCAAATCAACGATTATAGTTAGGCCCATTTAGGAGCATTAAGAATGGTAAACACCACTCACAACACCTTCTATAAAAAGCACAGGAGAAGCATTTAAGTACCGAGCGAATGTAGGTGCGGTTGTATATAGTTTTTAAGCTTGACTGGCTCCTGACCACTTGATAATGGGTTTGCCATGAGGCCAAACCAATGCGAGCAGTGGGGGCTGTCCGTCGTTTGTCTTTTGGGGCGACTGAGTGACACACACACACACCCAGTCACTGGGGGAAGGGAATGGTGTTGAGAGGCATCTTTAGATAGGAAATCCTCAGGCACTGAGAGAGACAGAGTAACCGACAACCTAAATAAAAGTGCACTGGTTTGTGTGGGAAAAGGACAGCCCTGCTGCAGTACATGCAGGGTATGTCTGCAGAAATAGCAGAGTCAAGAATGAAAGCCATGAAATCCCAAGGGATTTTTTATGCCAGTTTACCAGCATGTGATGGAATCTCTTTGAGTACAAACATCACATCAGTAGCACAGAGTAGAATAGAATGCCTGTTATTGTCACTATAGACATGTACAATGTACGCTATACACATGCGCAAAGACATTGACAGCAACTCAGTCTTCAGTGAAGACATGCATGTAGAATATTAACAACATAGAATAAAAACAAATAGTATTACTGCAAGACAAGATAAAGAATAGAAAAGAGGGTGGCGTGGGGTGCACAGTTCTAGGTGTGTGGAGGGTAGACCTGATAATACAATGTGAAAGTGCAGTGGAACAGAGCAAGAGAGAGCACACAGGGAGAGAGATGTGCCTTACATTTCCCTGGTTAGGAGGGGGGGGGGGGGTGCACACATTGACAGTAAGTACTGTATAATGGTATTTCGCAGTATAGATATAGATGTTGCACTGTATCCCATACCATTTAAGTAAATATTGCACAATAGGTGAATGGAAGGAAGTCTTAGGGTCAAGGGATTGGAATGTGGGGTCAGTGTGTGTTTGTGTAGTCAGTGTGTTTCAGATCTCTGATAAAGAAGCCTGCCATCCATTCAGAGGTTGTTCACCACTTGCAACCCAGCCCATACGTATTTGTTGGAACTTCTCACTTAGGTTCACACACCCATGCCACAGAAGATGTTTTCTGTGACACAATGTTGCCATCCAGTTCATAGGATGCAATGCAATGAAAAAACAGTAGTATGTCACATGTGGTCTCTTACCACACTAATGCTCATTAAAGATAGAAGATGCTAATGAGTTTAGGTTCCAAATAACTGATTTGAATGTAAAGGCTATTGTAAAAATGAAGCATTACTCAACTTCCTTGAATCTGCACAATGACCATGAGAAAGCAGATCAGCATTAAGTGCAAGTAAATTATACCTACAGTGAAGTCCTTTGTTTTTTCTTCTAAATACTTGCTAATTTATACACCCTTGTGCCAAAACATGACCTTTCTCCCCACTCCGCCTACAAGGTCTGACCTGCCATGAGCATTAAGGGATTACTTGCTTCACAGCACCTGACTAAAGTAATTGTCTGCAGTCAGAAGGGGTTGAATAAGGTCAACAAGTGACATCCAGGCCAGGCAGAGACCAAGGGAGGCTGGTTTGGCTTGGCATAGTAACATGCAATGAAGACAGCCCTCAGTCGGACAGAGAGAGGAACAGATCTGTGCTGTGTTGAACAGGCATACTTGTTTTTCATCTCTCTAGGGAGCACATAAGCTCTAGTCATTCACATAAGGAGTTATGATAAAGGCTCATGACACATTATAACAAGAGGTGTTTTAAATAATAAACTGGTTATCGATCATATAATAATAATACAATTAAGTAATGTAATGGATGTGAAACAGTGACGAGCAATTGCTACCCATAAAGCATACTGATTTGACCAGTAGACTACTCTATGTAGACTCAAAAATCTAAACCAGCAGGGTAGACTTCGCAGAGGTTTAGGTTCAGTGAGGATTAGTTAACCAAGGCATCAGGTTACCAGGCTCACAGACATGCCAAATAGACCAAATGTCCAATTTCTTCAGAAGGACATCCCTAAGTGCAGTAAAACCAGTTGAACTTTGTGTGGCATGTAAATGGTTAAATCCTTTATATCGATCAGGGTGTTTGTTATTTTGAGTTGGCCTGAAGTAATACCTATATGATTAAATTATTACCACATAATAAAGCAAATGATTGAAAATATTTTTTCATGAAGTTAAATGCTCTGTCAGACGAACTTACACAACGGCAGGTTTCTGCCTTATACAAGTGGGAAGCTCATACAGGACCGATGAAAGAACCAGTGTTAGTTTTTTCTCTAGGAAAAATCCTGCCCCCTCTCAAGATGTGTAGAGTCGTCCACGAGTCAACTCCACCTCTCTTCTTCCCTCTCTCCCTCCTTCTTTCTCTCCCCTCATCCCTCTTACTTTCACTGCTGTACAGCTGGCAATTTATAGACAAAAGAACGCTACTGATTATGGGCTATTAGGCGCTATGCGCAGTTAAGTTTTTTTTTTAAGTTTGGCAGACGCTCTAGATGACCGTCTCCCATCTGCCGGACGAAGGATACCGTGGCTGCAGAACCATTGGCCTTGGCTAAAATTTGGAATAACCACGACTAAGCGGACAGAAAAGTAAACCTTCAGACCGGCTGATCGGGACACACATTTGGTAAGTTCTAAGTCTCTGTTTACTGTATTATCCAGTGAAAAGACCTTGGCTCTTGGCCTGTACTAAAATCACCCCGATTACTGCATTTGGGATAGCTATTTGGACTGTCCCTAACAAGAAACATTTGTTGCTGTTTGATCAGTATCTCATCTAGAGTAGTGTAATGTGTGACGATATCATGCTATGCTATGGCACTTCTGTTGTATTTGGTTTTTGATCGAGGAGAATCACACGCCTCCCAGTTCAAATTGTGGCAAAGCATCTCTCTCTCTCTCTCTCTCTCTCTCTCTCTCTCTCTTTCTCTCTCTCGCTCTCTCTCCAACTGTCTGTCTCTGTCTGTCTGTCTGTCTGCCTGTCTGTCTGTCTGCCTGCCTACACGCATATGAAATATTTCTGGCTCTCTCCGTCTCTGTCCATTAGAGTTAATATAACAGTTTATTACATTCACACGTGGTCTGCTGTTAGTAATAAAATACATACAGCCCAAGATTAAACTGTAGAAAACAACATCTGATTTCTATTCCTTTAAGGAAAAACAGGTGTCAATAGATTTCTTGGACAACCCCCCCCCCCCCCTCTCTCCAAGACAGAGAGCGAGAGAGAGAGAAAGAGCGGGCGTGCGTGCGTGAGCGAGCTTTTCTACGTGCATGTAAACTTGTATAGAAGAAGGAAATGAATAATCATTCTCCCATACATAACCGAGTCAGGCCTTCACTTGTGCTACTGAGTTTAAGAAAACAAAATAAAATATTATCTCTAGTTAAATGTGACCCATTTTGGTGGGAGGCCGCTGGAGTTGTCAGGGCACCAGACTGCAGTGCTTGTAGTGCGTCGGGGCGTGATGGCTTAATTAAGTGTGTCAGTATACAGAGGGATTTTTATTGACTGTTCCCTGCTCTGTAACCATACGCTTTGCGGCATGTGCAGCTGTTGTATATTGCGCCTCGTTAGAAGTGTTTACAGACCAGCTTATATGAAGTGTCGTATGGACAGGCACGCGCAGCTTCTGTGTGAATCTAAAGCAGGTCCATCTGGCAGCGTCATAACAGTGACATCATCTGACAATACACCTTTACAGCACACCGCCCGAAGTAGCAAGATGAAAGGAAAGTTGCCAGATCCACAAAGTCTACTGTAATCCTAAAATGCGCCAAAATCTCACAGGCAGCAGGAACCTTCCTTAGGATAACATTCCACTGTTCGTCTAGGGTCCCTAAACATCCTGCCAACCCAGATGCCTGTCACGCAGTCATAAACAGGGCCGATGTTCACAGATGGCACAGTTTATCTTAGTTGATCATTTATATGACGTCATCCGTCAATCTCCAAGCACACGTGCAATTTCAATTTATGGTTTTGCTATCGTGAGTGTGGGTCCGTCCTTAAGGCGGAGCTAGTCATTTGACATTTTGCCATTTTTTGTGGTCTCGGCTGTGTCTATTGGAGCGACCTTAAAGAGGGGGCCTGAAAGGAATGCCAGAATACTCTGGAGGATAAGGGAGCAGATTCTAATCACATGCGAAAGTCTGCTACCCAAACTGCTGCGTCTGGCCAGGTGGCATGGCCCCTGTAATGTAATTAACTGCTTGAGAGAGCAAAGGGGTTATTCTTTACTTTACAGCACTTTCTTGCAGTCTCTCTATTACACACACACACACACACACACACACACACACACACATACTCTCTCTCTCTCTCTGCTTCAGAGAGGAGACGTGCTAGTTATTGCATGACAAAAAAGAGCTCAGTGACAGCTCAATAACAGTAGTGGGTGGTTAAATGTATGCTGCCATCAGTCGTAATTAACTGCTCAAATGTGTTTAATTGGTTCATGATGTTTGCAGCACAAGGTCAGAAAAGTTGTAAACTTGGTTTCACAGTATGATTCATAGTTGACCAAACATCTGGTGCATTGCTCAAAACAGAATGCTTTGTTGTGGATATTTTTATTGTCTCTGGTTACGGCTGTGTGTGTCCATAATGTATGTGGATAATGTGTGTGTGTGTGTGTGTGTTTGTGTATTTGTGTGTGTGTGTGCAAGCGCACGCGCGCGTGCGTGCGTGTGTGTGTGTGTGTGTGTGTGTGTGTGTGTGTGTGTGCGTGCGCGCGTGTGTGTGTCTGTGTGTGTGTGCTTATGGGTGCTTTAGCCAGCCCTATATTTAACAATATATCAAGTTCATTGTTTCCCTCTAAAACTATCAGATGCATTAGTGATTATTCTGACGTAACAGGAGAGCAGTAAATATCTGTTTGGAGTTCTGGGAACCTCCCCCACATAGGCAAATGTGTTTCGCATTACTCTGGCCTTCAGAGCAACCTGCTTTTATGGGTCCGGGTAGAAAGGTCAAGTTAGGAACTTCACAGACACCTGCCGAAAGCCGTCTCTTCAGTTGAAAAGAGTTCACGCTAATGTTCATGCCCCCATGTGAATGTCTGTGTTGGTTTGCACTACATGGGACAGTTACTGTTAAACAAAAACATGGACGCCATACTTATCCTCATTCTAAAAGCGAAGCAGCCAGAGGGATGCATCCTTGCATCTGGCTGGCAGTTGTGCCCAGTCAGTTTACTATGCAAGGTCTGGTTCCAATATCCATCCGTCAGAGAAAAGACAAACAATGGCTGAAACATCATTCTGTGCCAAAAAGTAAAAACAGGGGAAAGGATTTTACCACTGGCATTACTTGACATATTTTGTATTGCATTTGGACCTGGGATGTGCTATATGATTTTTTTGTAACTGGTTCCAATATGCACTCAGACTGGCTCTCACACACTCTATCTCCAAGTAGAACATACTGCAACTCTGATTTGCATGGATTCTGGCATCATTTCTGTGTTTAGGAAGTAAATGGTGCAATGATCTCTATGGCATGGGAAGTGCCTAACACAATTATTGTAATGGGTGATAAACATTAATTTCGTAAAGCTTTAATGTGTTTGGACCCTTCGTTCACAGGATCACTAATGGAGCCCAATCACTTGTGGAGGTGTACAGTGACGCTGCTATTAGGGGTGTGGTCTATGTCCTGTATGGGTCAGACCACACCCTCAACACAGACCACACCCCCAGCAACGACCACACCCACAGCCAAGACCACACCTCCTCCCACGCAACAGTCCAATCGTCTCAAGTTCCGTTTGGCTGGTTATCCCCGCAAACACAACGAAGGCCGCGTTGAGGTGTTCTACAAAGGCGAATGGGGAACCATCTGCGATGACGACTTCTCGTTATTCAATGCCCACGTCCTTTGCCGCCAGCTGGGCTTCGTTTCCGCGACAGGCTGGACACACAGTGCCAAGTACGGCAAAGGAACAGGTACGCACATACACACACAAACACACACACACACACATGCACACAAATGCACATGCGCACACACACAGACACACTCACACACACTAATGACTACAGCCACCACGCATGTAAGACACAGACATGCATAGAGCATATGCACAAGGAAACACATACACACACACACACACACACACACACACACTGGCCCGCACACACACACATGACCACCACCACCTCCACCCTGTGGTAGGCACACGGTAACATTAGCATCACAGCATTAACATTAGTTTAACACAGATAACACAGTTATTACATATGAATACAAAATTGACCCTAATAACATTAGCAACCCAATTAAGCCAGCACATTTCACCCATACACACACACACACACACACTTGTTACACTGTGTCAGCAGTCTTGTTTGCTTGCAGGTAAGATCTGGCTGGACAATGTGCAGTGCAGTGGGAGCGAGACGAGCATCTCTGTGTGTAAGTCACGGGGCTGGGGGAACAGTGACTGCACTCACGACGAGGACGCTGGAGTCGTATGCAAGGACGAGAGACTGCCGGGATATGTCGACACTGACAATGTCATTGAGGTATACACACACACACACACACACACAGACAAACATACACTCTTTCTTTCTCTCTCTCTCACTCCCACTCCCTATATCACAAATTAATGACTGTATATCCACACTAAAAGTAATAAAATTACTTTTAAGTTGAATTTGGAGACTCAGTCAGCCTAGTGGTTGAACATCAAGAACAAGGTTTATTCTTAACAATAAGGACATCACAGACAGACAGACACACACACACACACACACACACACACACACACACACTCACACACACACACACACACACACACACAGGATGATGACAGACACGACAAGACTAACTCAAACAGTAGTTATTCTGAACTTAAATGTTCTAGACACCCAATGGGTGTTTCAGAAGGTTACCACCCCAAAATGAATATGCAATGGTCTTTTCTTAAGTACTCTAGTATACAGTGTCTTTTCCTAATCAGATCAGAGTAGGTGCCAAATTGTCTGTATGTTAATCCACCAGACAGGGACGGTTATTCAGAATGGTTAAGGAAGCCAGTTGTTCACACCTCCTAGCTCAGCCAGAGACACATACAAAGCTTTTGATCCTAATACAAGAGTTCCAAAACCAACCAAGGGATTTAAAATAATAATAAAATGTTTCAACATTAAAATGCTATTTACAAGATTATTATTATTACTCAAATACCATCAACACTGTATCACTCCCTCCCTCTCTCTCTCTCTCTCTCGCTCTATCTCTCTCTCTCACACACACACACACACACGCACAGACACACACACTTGTTTTTCTATGCTTGTGAGGGCCTTCCATTGACTCCCATTCACATCTAACTAAAGAATGCTTAACTGTGCCCAGACCAAAACAATCCCTAACCCTAATCTGTCAGTAAAAGATTTGTTTTTACACTTTTGCTGTTTTTAATTACAACAAAACGGCCAAGAACACACTGTTATGAGCTTG
The DNA here is from genome assembly GCA_027475355.1 of Coilia nasus. Lineage (NCBI taxonomy): Eukaryota > Metazoa > Chordata > Actinopteri > Clupeiformes > Engraulidae > Coilia > Coilia nasus. The sequence continues at coordinate 13,511,714 of CM050205.1, forward strand.
TGAGGATCATTGTAATGTCCTCACAAGTCCATTTTTTTTCTAGTTTTCCTATTGTTGTGAAAACATTTGGCCCTCACAACCATAGAAATACATGACCACACAATCTCCCATCTCTTGCTTTTTCCATCACAGCGTAACTAGACACACACACGCACACACTCTCTTTCTCCCTGTCCCTCTCTTTTTCTCTCCATTGCTTTCTCCATCACAAACCTCTGAATGTAAACAGACATACACATGCACGTACACATAGTTGCACATACCCAGGCACAGCCACAGAGACAGAGAGGTCAAACCCACATGCAATCAGAACTATACTCTGCTATACTCGTATACACAAAAATAGCTAGCATACTTGCCAGTGCACTCAGTTACACACATCCAGGAGACATACCAACACACCCACACAAAAACACACACACACACACACAAAGGCTCCCCACACAAACATGGAGGAGCCCCGCCAACACATACACATCAGTGAGAAACGCCCCAGAACACTCAGTACACGGTAAAGTACTACCAGGCACATTTCTTACACAATTACGCAACTTCATGCAAACTGTATACTACTACTTATTTAAACAGTCATAAAACCACACACAGTTAAAACTTTAACCTTCTTTGACAGGTGTGTGTACAAATACAAAAACATTTGATGAACTCAAATGAAGGGGTGAATATTGCTTTAATTTTGATTTAAAAAGCAAACAGGGAAAATATGCCTTTTGGGACTAAATTGCTATCACATGCTTTTCTCATACATTTCAAGAGAGGCATGTTTCTTAAAACAAATCAAGGACTTCACAGGCTGTGCTGCTGGAATATAATCTTTTTTGGAATATAATCTTTTTGGGACATTAAGTAGCCAGCTGTATCAGACTATAGTGCTAGCAAGATGATGCAGTGCCCCTCATCTTGTGTGTATTTGTGGATGCACCAGGGCTGATCTCTCTGTAGGTGTCAGTATCTGTCAGGTGCAGGTGGGGTGGATGAATATCATATTGAGGAAACTAGTCTCTCTCTCTCTCTGTCTCTCTCTCTCTCTCGCTGTCTATCTCTCTCTCTCTCTCTCTGAGGTGTAGGTGGATGAATATTATATTGAGGAAACTAGTGTCTCTTTCTCTCTCTCACCTCCTCCCCTGTGAGATGCAGGTTAATGAATATCATACTGAGTAGGCTAGTATCTCTCTCTCTCTCTCTCTCTTTCTCTCTCTCTATATATATCTGTCTCTCTGTGAGGTGTAGGTGGATGAATGTCATATTGAGGAGGATATGTATCTTCCTCTCTCTTCCTCTCACTCTCCCTCTCTCTCTCTGTCTCTGTCCCTCTCTCTCTCTATCTTTCTCTATCTCTCTCTCCTCTCTCTCTTTCTCTCTCTCTTTCTGTTGAATGTCATACTGAGGAGGCTGTCTCTCTCTGTCCCTCCAGCATTTGCAGGTGGATGAATACCATATTGAGGAGGTGCGCCTGCGTCCCGTGGTTACCACGGCGAAGCGGCGTCTCCCGGTGACAGAGGGCGTGGTGGAGGTGCGCTACAAGAACACCTGGGCACAGGTGTGCGACCGTGGATGGACCCCCAAAAACTCCCGTGTCATCTGTGGCATGATGGGGTTCCCCCATGAGAGAAAGGTCAACAAGAACTTCTACAGGTAGGCCTCACAGTCTGTTGACATGGACAGCAATTCTTCTGCAGAACAACGCTACCCCAACATGCCAAAAAGCTCAGATAACGGAGAAACATAGAAACATTGTAGTAGCGTTTTTAGGTGTACAGGTGGAAAAAATTAAAAACACATTTTTAAAATGTCTCTTCTCAATCTCAGTTAATAAGATTGTCAAAATTTTAGTATATGAAATTACATTTTTTAATAAAATAAAACTTAAAAAGACAGCATTACTTCACAGCTGGACAAAGACGCTGCATTGTAATTGTCCAGAAAGAACACATGTTGTTATGGTCTTTTTTTTTTTCTTTTTTTTCCGTTACACTATCATTTTGTATGACATCACGTCTTTCTGTGCAGCTCCATGCACAGTGGTCTTCCCTCTAAAATGCTGCGGTGAGACTCTCCTGTGCTTGATGTGTTAAATTCAGGTCTCTGGGAGGACGTCTCTGATGTGAGGTCTTTATTTATAGTTCCAAGTGCCACAGAATCGGCCCTGTGATTTCGACCTCTGTAAACAGACACAGTTTGCTCTTGGAACGCTGGGGCAGAGGTTCCGGAATGTTTGATGAGTGTTCAGAGAATGTTTGCAGAATGTTGGAGAGCGGTGAGGACAGGCGGAAGCTTTGGCAGGGGTTTTCAGACCTGTGGGTAGGATACAGGAGATCCTCGCCTTTCCCTCTCTCAAACCTTCAATCTATCTCTCCTTTTCTCCCTCATTCTGTCTCATTCTCTCTTAACATCCCTTATTCTTTTACTTCTACCTCATTCTCTGACTCTTACTCTCTCCTACTTTCTTTTTCTCTCTATTTCTCTATTTCTTTCTCTCTCTCTCTCTCTCTCTCTCTCTCTCTCGCTCTCAGGCCCTGTCTCTCTCTCTCTCTCTCTCTCTCTCTCTCGGGCCCTGTCTCGCTTACATTCCCTCTTGCTCTCTCGTTCGCACTGCCACGAGAGGAAGTGTAGTGTTTTCTATCATTGGTTTCAGAAAAGGGGGGTCGGCCCTGTTCCAGAACACACACACTCACTTTAAACACACATACCACCCCCGACACCCACATTTACGCACACATGCACGAGAGCACACACACACACATTTCAAGCAGATTTTTCCCCTCACTCACTCACACACACACACACACACTTACACTGTGGTCTTAGTATCGCTCTGGTCGTCTCACCTCAGATTGCCAGACAGGAGGAAAGTTTTATTTGGCAAAAAAAGAGGGAGTGAGGGAAGGAGGGAGAGTGGTGAGAGGAAGAGAGGGAAAGAGAGGAGGAAACAGAGGAAGAGAGGGAGAGGGAGGGGAGTCACTAAGGGGTAGAGTAGAGTAGACATTAGAGGTATTTTTCCAGCGTCCAGAGACTAGAATTCAGAGGAATGTTGGAGGAATGTCTCACTTTTAGGAATTCCAGCCCCCAACACCCCCAGATCACCACAGTGGTGTATGTGTGTGTGCATGTGTGTGATATGTCTTACCCTTACTCTATATGTTTGTCTCTGTGTGTGTGTGTGTGTGTGTGAGAGAGAGAGAGTGAGAGAGAGAGAGAGAGAGAGAGAGAGAGAGAGAGAGAGAGAGAGAGAGAAAGTATATTAAACCCAGATGGTCAATATCAACTACTCGGACCAGGTCAGATGAGCAACACTGTGTGTGTGTGGGTGTGTTTGTACCATGAAGTCATCCTTGTAAGCCATGACTGTGTAGTGTCTGGTTTGTGCAGTGTGTATGTTGTGCGTGTACGTTTGAGTGTGAAAATCTGTGCTGTCGCTTTGCAGGCGTCTCAAAAGATCAACTGAGGCGAAAGGCAAAGTTACAGTAGCTCCTGCCAGGTACTATCTTAGAGGGACAACTAAGCCAAGTTCGCCCTCTAGATTGACATACATACACACATTGCATGTGTATGTGTGTATGTGTGTATGTGAGCATGTGTGTGTGTGTGTGTGTGTGTGTGTAATAGAGAGAGGCTGTGTGTGTAGCTGTGAAGGCGAGAGAGGATGTGGGTGCATGACTGTATAGACTCCGTTAATGGCTTGGTAGTAGCCCAAGTAACACTTAATTAGTAGTCCTAATTATCCACATTCTCTTGTATGGATTTACAAGCATGTGTGTGTGTGTGTGTGTGTGTGTGTGTGTGGGTACGTGCGTGCCTTGGTGTGTGTGTGTGTGTTCAGTGTGTGCGTGCGTGCTTGTGTGTGTGCGTGCGCTTGTGTGCATGCATGCACGTGTGTATTGTATGATTTGATTCGAAAAAGCCAACCCAGTTCAACTCTTTTGTGTTATTTTAATATGAAAGCAGCAACTAGGTCTCTTGTTGGCAGTTGATTGACTGATTGATTGATTGATTGATTGATTTATTGATCTATTTATTTATCTATCTATATATTTATTTATTTATCCACATAACTGAGTTGCTTTTTCCATTTGTTTGTGGCTCCCAGCAGCAGTGGATGTGAGTCATTGCGTTTGCAGAGGTTCCACTGAGATAATAGGCACTAAAAGTGGGATAGTGGCTGCGGGCGATGGGGTCTGCGGGGAAGGACGGTCGGGAAGTGGGGGGGGACAAGGAGGCCTCTTTGGATCTCATCATCGAGTGCGATGACTCACTGTGGCTTCGCTAACATAAACTAACGTTCCATGCTGAAAACTCTTCATTATGGTGTTGCATTGGTATTAGTAATGGTAATGTCTGGTGTTCGGTTGTGTCTTAGTTCACATCACGTCATTGCTTTAGCACATCTGCCTTTTTGTTGCTTGTTTGTTGGCTTTTGTGATTTGTCATAATGCTTATTGTTGTTGTAAGTCGCCTGTTGAATGTCTGTCAAATGCTTTATTTGCTGGTCTCTGTTGAAGTGTGTGTGTGTGTGTGTGTGTGTGTGTGTGTGTGTGTGTGTGTGTGTGTGTGTGTGTGTGTGTGTGTGTGTGTGTGTGTGTGAGTGTGTTTGTAATCAATGTTTGCGTTGCAGGCAGAAACTCAAATCCAAACCTAACGCTAAAGCTAACCCTAATGCTAAAAACAGCGCCATCCCTGCAAAGAAAAGGTAACCTTGGAAACCAAATGGAAATCATCTTTAATGCTTCTGTTAACCTTGGGGTCAATATGTCAGCCTGCTGGGTCACAGTTTTGTCATGACTCTGGGATTTCATTCTTTACTAACCCCTCCAGTGTCCACTTTGGATGTAGTGACACTGTAGGGTTGTCATCAGGTGTCTTCAATGCATGAGAGCAAATGGAGCTAAATGGCTAATGGCTGTGGAAGGCCTGACTTAAAAAAAATCTTAGCAAAAGAGTACTTTCACTTAAATAGAAGTATACTTAGGTGAAATCTTCCACATGAAAAGTGTCATCTGTTACGCTCCATTGATCTCATTCAGTTTGGACTGTTCTGATCTGGTGCAGTTGGGAGGCTCTTCTGAGTGTCATGTGACTTTACATGAGAAGCTCACAGAAGAATGGAAAGTTCCGGAAACTCTCCTTTGGTGTTTGGTCAGACCCAGCTCTTAACTCAGTTTAACTGAACTTAATTTAACTCTACTGAACTCAATTTAACTGAACTAAAATCATTTCATCCTAATTTAATCTAACCCTTTTGTTCTCTCCTCACTTTCAGGGTAAAACATCTTAGTTGGGATCACTCTTTTCAGTAGCATGTAGGCTAGCTACCCACATATGCTATCCAGACTTCTTCTGGGGTCCTAATATAGATAGGTTGTTTTGTGCTAACCTCTATTCTCTGAAATGTATTCTCTGAAACTACAATACGTGATTGTATTGTTTCCTTTCAAATCCTGATTCCAATTTGACAACAACTCTTCATGTAATATCCTCTGTGTAAAAATCTGCTCTATATTTTTTTACTAATTGTCCCTATAACCTTCCTAAATATACATCTCTCTCCTTATTCACAAGTTACTTCTTTGGTGGCAAAACCCCCTTCACTCCTCTCTCATCTGTCTCATGGACCATAGTCCTTGTTACTCACCCTTACCAGTATGCAAGACGCTGACTTGGCGCACATCTCCTCCTCCATTTTGTCCCCAGGCTGTACACAGAGCGTCAGAAGAACCACTTCCTGGTTCACTCGGTGGCCTGTCTGGGCACAGAGGTGCACTTGGCGGCATG
>CM050205.1:13520000-13525000 GCA_027475355.1 Coilia nasus
CTCTATCTATTTATCTCTCTCTCCCAAACCACACACACGCACACACACATACACACACTTTCATACACACACCCTTTCTCTTAAACAAGAGGATGTTATTTTACCCTGTGTGTACTGTACAAATGTGTTTACTGTCTGCCTTGTTTGTCCGGTTGGCTCCAAACACTGTGTAATTAAGGATTACAGGAATACAGACAGAGTTAACCATTCATCTTCATCTGTAGTGGAAAGACAGACTACAAGCCCCAGTCCGCATGGCACGCAGGCCATGGGGATGAGCGATGAATGGAGGAGGCTCCTTTTAGCCTCTGTGGAGTCTTGCAGTGCAGTGCGGCATGTCACAGTTATGTAGCGATACATAACATGGTAAATTTAGTAGTGGCCTGTCTGTGGACTTAGTGTTCAGGTAGTTTATGCTTTACGGTTCATATAAAACAAAAAGGAATACATTCACATTCGTAGTTTACCATTTTAATTGAGGACTAGTTCGTGTTCAGTTCATTTACGTGTTAAGATAAAATAGTAAGTAACCATTTATGTGCTTACCTTTTCCAATAAACCCTCCTCATATTTAGCTGCCCATCACTACACTCTTTTATACCCTAGTCATTCATCACCACTAAGGCAGTAATATAGTATTTAAGTTTTTAAGTTATAAATTTGGTCAGTTCAGTTCACAGTTCACAGAAAAATGAACTTATTTAATAAACTAGTTTATGCACAACACTGTGTCCAAGTCACAGTGTCCATGTCACTCACAGGAGTGAATGAATAAGTTCCTTTTCCAGAACTTTCCAAAAAGTGGTTTCATTAATCATCAGCTCATTTGTAATTCAGATCTGTCTTTCCACAAATAGTTACTGGTGAAAACTGAGCAGTTCTCCTCAGTGAAATTAATGGTGTAAAAGGATTTCAGAAATGGTTTCAATGCAGTCTTACTAAGACTTTTATCGGGGATTTAACCAATCAAGACTTAGTACAAAATAAATAATGCTGTTTAAGAAACCACTGTCTGAATTTGTGAACCATGGTGACATTTTGGCTCATTATTGTAATCAACAAAGGTTAACAAGATGTTGATTGGATGAGTTCAAGTCACTGACAGCTCCTCCATAAGTGTGTAATGAAATGATGCTGAGAGACAGTTACTTTGTCCTCTATTTATGCTCAGATATATTCAGCTCATTTAGCTTATTGTGAGTTCTTTTGAACCTCTGGTTGTAGTATATGGCAACCAAGAGTGTTGTGTTTTTAATTGCAAAAAGCAAAGTTCCCTATCCACATTCAGATGTGTTACTTAAGTTACTTAAAACTCAACAAATACCTGCCTCTCTGCATCATCAACCATTAAAATATGACCAACAAATAACAAATACAACTCCCAGCCTGCTTTGCCACATCCTATGAGATCCTCCTGCTGCATCTCACGGATGTTATGAAGACGACCGACTCACACCTCCACTCGTTCCCTGCCCTGCACAGGTGCGTATCGGTGGGGGGCGCTCGCGTTACGAGGGGCGCGTGGAGGTGCTCCAGGCGCTCCCCAACGGGACCCAGCGCTGGGGGCTGCTGTGCGGGGACGGATGGGGCACCCCTGAGGCCATGGTGGTGTGCAGGCAGCTGGGCCTGGGATACGCCAACCATGGGCTGAAAGTATGCCGCATACTTGCGCCCGCACACATACGCACAGAACCATACAGCCGTTACATGCATCCACATGTGCGCGAACACACTGATGCATGTACACTTTTTTGAACGCTAACACTAATTTACACTAATTTGAACGTCTTGTCCATACATATCTCCTGTTGAAGTGCATACTTGCGCCTGTGTATGCACAGAATCATTCACCCATTACATGCATCCACGTGTGCACGGACATACTGATGCATGGACACTTGCTGTTCACCACAGTTCAAAGTACACACTTTCTATTCAAGTGCATACTTGAACAAATGTGTGGATGCACATGTTTCTGTGTTGCCACAGCATTCATACTTCACAACTTTGTGTACTAATACAGACATGAACTTGCATGAAAAACTGTGACTAATAAACTAACGCCTTTTTCAAACAAGCATAAACGATTCAATACTTGAGGTTACTGGAAAAGAAGAAAGGTTTAGTCAGAGATAGCGAGAGGTGAGAGAAGGCACCATTTTCTAGATGTTTGGCCGAATGTGTGTGTGTGTGTGTGTGTGTGTGTGTGTGTGTGTGGGTGCAATTTCCTGTCTTGCTGTGTGTAGCTGTGTTGTTGGCGGAAATGTTGTGTCGCTGGCTGTACGAATGCGAGTGTGTGTACGTTAGTGTCTACCTGCCTGACGTGCCGCAGGTGTGTGTGTGTGTGTGTGTAGGTGCGTCTGCAAGGTGGGCGCTCCACGTATGAGGGCCGCGTGGAGGTGCGGGTGGGGGAGCGCTGGGGGGCGCTGTGCAGTGAGGGTTGGAGCACCAGAGAGGCTATGGTGGCCTGCAGACAGCTAGGGCTCGGATACTCCATGCATGCTATCACTGTGAGTACACACACATACTTGGTGCACGCGGACACACACACACACACATTCCCACTCACACATGTGCACACACAAATACACACACACACACACACACACATGTGTACATGTATGCACCATATGCACCATATGCACCATGCACTTCATGTATGCACTCTATGCATGTACTGGTGTAAACTTGTTGAAAGATATGAGCATTGATGCAGCATGCTGGTCTTACTCACTCACAAAGCCAAATTCACTCATTCATACGCAAAGGATAATTTACTGACACACATACACGCAAACATACGCAAATATACACAGACAGACAGATACACACACATGCACACTCACACACACACACACACAGACACACACACACACACACACACACACACACACACACACACACACACACACACACACACACACACACACACACACACACACACACACACACTTTGAAGCAGTAAAACTCAACAAGCTTCTCATATACACTAGGGTGTACACATATACACACCTCTGTAGTGTAGTCATAGCGACAGTGCACAACAGTGTAACAGCAAAACTACAAACACATACACACACACACACACACACATATGCACATTCTCTCCTCTGATCTGTGTCTGCATGTATGTGTGTGTGTGTATGTGTGTGTGTGTGTGTGTGTGTGTGTGTGTGTGTGTGTGTGTGTGTGCATTGCGATATGTGTTTCCTAAGGAAACGTGGTACTGGGACGGCAGTAACGTGACAGACATGGTGTGGAGCGGAGTGAAGTGCACGGGGAACGAGATGTCCCTCTCCCAGTGCCAGCGACACAAAGTCTTCAACTGCCAGAAATCCGCAGCCAGATTTGCTGCAGGAGTCATCTGCTCTGAGAGTAAGCGCTGATGTGGCTAAGATGGACACACCCATCCTTACAAGTGCTCTTTTAAGGGCAGATGTCATAACCTGATGTATGAGACAGCGGTCTTCGATAAAGAGATTAAGCAGATTAAGAAAGCTTGTTATTACTTTCACTCCTCTCTTTTATCTCCCAGCTTCTGTCTGCAGTACATGTCTAACCCTCCCTCCCTTCTTCACTCCCTCCCCCTTCCTTTACCATTATTACCATTACATTACACTTAGCTGACGCTCTTATCCAGAGCGACTTACAGATATTTACAGGGTTTCAGTTACAGTCCCTGGAGCAGTGTGGGGTTAGATGCCTTGCTCAAGGGCATCTCAACCATGGATAGGGTGGGATTCGAACAACTCCCTAACTACTAGGCCACAGTTGCCCCTTCCTCTCAATTCAATTCAATTCAATTCCTTTTCAATAAATCTCTATTAGCATTATTGTATTAGTGCCATTATTGCCAAAGCGTAATGACATATACACAGAGATGCAAAACACATAGAGAATTCATGTCTCATTTTATGTGTATCTTTCAGTCAGTAATTCATTTCTATCTCAGCCATGTTTTATTGCCTCTCTATCTGTCTCGTCTGTATTTCTTTATTTCTTTTTTTATTTCTCTTTCTTTCTTTCTTTCTTTCTTTCTTTCTTTCTTTCTTTCTTTCTTTCTTTCTTTCTTTCTTTCTTTCTTTCTTTCTTTCTTTCTTTCTTTCTTTCATTTAGTTATGAATCTGTGTATTGAGGCTATATTGTGTTATTATAAATCTGTGTATTAAATTTAATGCCTTGTGTAGTGCTACTCTCTTTGGTTTCGCTGTTGTGTATAGAACAAGCGACAACGTTCCAGGCTAGACTATGATTACAGGATGATAAACAGTAATTCAGCATAACCTCTACACTTTCTCATCACCTCTCTGTCTGTCTCTCTGTCTCGTCTGCGTTTTCCAGCGGCGTCTGACCTGGTGCTAAACGCGACGCTGGTGCAGCAGACGACCTACATCGAGGACCGGCCGCTGCACATGCTGTACTGCGCGGCCGAGGAGGACTGCCTGTCCAAGACGGCCGCCCAGGCCAACTGGCCCTACGGCCACCGCCGCCTGCTGCGCTTCTCCTCCCAGATACACAACGTCGGCCGCGCCGACTTCAGGCCCCGGCTCGGAAGGCACTCCTGGGTGTGGCACGCGTGTCACGGGTAAGTACAGAAACACACATTACATTACAATTAGCTGACGCTCTTATCCAGAGTGACTTACAGATATTTACAAGGTTTCAGTTACAGTCCCTGGAACAGTGTGGGGCATCTCAACCATGGGTAGGGTGGGATTTGTGGGATTTGAACCGGCAACCTTCCGATCGCAAGACCAAGTCCCTAACCACTAGGCCACAGTTGGGGGGGTGGGGGGTGTTAGTAAACTATTGGATATTATATGTAACTATTAGTTTAAACTCTACTAAGAGTTAAAATTGAGCTGGAGCCCTCCGTAGCTCAGCTCCACTTGCTCACCTTTGCAGTACTGCTATCTCACTCTATTGTATTACTGTAAATACTGTAGCAGAGGGAGCTCAGCTCCGCCTGCTCACCTTTGCAGTACTGCCATCTCACTCTA
>CM050205.1:13530000-13555000 GCA_027475355.1 Coilia nasus
TTAAAGTAATAACATTCTTACATTAAGTCACAGTTTCTTACTCAAGTTAATCCTACCAGCCACATTCCACAGACCCATAATGCCAAAGTATAAACGTCAAAATAGAATACTCCACTTCTGTATCATACAAACAATCCTACAGCCTACAGATTGTGGTCATAAACACTTTTTTGTTTGTTCCTCTGGAGGAAATACTGCTTGGATTTCAGTGCTGGGAAGTCCTGAAACAACCAGGTCTTTGGGTACACAGTCAAGTGGGTCACATGACATACCCTCCTCCTACAGGTTTGCCATATCAGAAACACTTTCTTAATGCTTCCTTCACTTTCTGTTCTCTCTCCCCTGTTAGCACACATTTCGCAATCTGTTGGAAAAGCTTTAGCACCAGCATAGCCTCTTATGAAGGACTCTTACACATACAACAAAACCTTAAGTAGTCACTAGTCCCATTTCCTTCCTGTTTATCCACCATCTTCTTTTAGGCACCTTTTTTTCCTTTCAAAAAATTACTTCTTCAGCCCCACATCCTCTTTCTCGGTCACTCTACAACTCCAACTGCTTCCTCTTCATTTTAACATCGAATGCAATTCATTGCTCCACGCCTTTCCATCTTGAGCCATGGCGAACGGCGCAGGTTGATGACATCACTCCGTGTACTCTGGAGTCATGTTCAGCATGAGCAAGTCTTCCCCTCTCCTGACGACCATGTTGATGGAGTCGTGATTCCGCACGGCATTGTAGATCTCCTCCGAGGTGTTCACTTTGGAGCCGTTGATCTCCACCACAACGTCCCCCGCTTTCATGCCAGCTCTAAAGACAGGAAACAGGATGTGACATCACATACTTTTCTCTCTGATCGCAACAGGAATAGGGATTAGTAAAAAAGTACAATGTGTTGTTGAGGTCGACATTTCAGTTCAGCCTCTCCTCCTAAGATGAAAGTCAAGTTAGCAACGGCAATATTTTCACATTGTTTAAATGCTCTAGTGTAAAATGTTTGTAAGTACCAAATACTGTCTGAGGTCTGAATATCTGAGTTAGGAGAACATAATTTTGGAATTGAGCCTGAAGTAAGAGACTAGGCTTTTTCAGTGTGCAGACTCGGCATTCATGATGGTACAAAAAAAATTCTGAGCCTGAACTTTTACTACACTTGGCTCTGGCTATCTACTTTTTGGAATAATGTTAGAATGTTAGCATGATGTTAGCTTAATGTTTCCATGGTGGAGAGCAAAACCTGGGTTCCTCTTATTAGACCTCACTGGCTGACTCAAACGTGACAGTACAACATTCCAGAAATGACAAGCTTTTCCTATTAAATATTCTCGGTGTAGACCTATTTCTTTTTTTCTCGCAGACAAACACTGCCAAGCCTGAAATCAGGCACAATGCCTGAATACGATCAGCCCTGGGCATTGTTAGTTTTTTGCAAAATGACCATACATGTTTTTCTTGAGTATGACTGCTTGGGCAAAAGCAAAGGTGGCTATCCCACTGCTACTTACCGATGCGCTGGAGAGCCTGTGATGACTCTGTGAATGAGGATACCATGATTGACATCAGGAAAGGAGTGGTCACGCATCTTCAGTTCATCGATGATGCTACAAAACACACACACACACATACACACAACATGACTGTAAGCACTAAAAATGGCACTACATATGCACCTGCTAACAGGCTGACTGTGCCCACTACACACAGCTGGCCAGAAATAACACTAACGTACACAATGACAAATTGGTCATGATGGAGTAAGTGTGTTGTGTACCTGGGTGTAAGAGTGAGCATCATCACACCAATGTATCTGCGTTTTCCTCCTGTATCTCCGAACCATGACTCTGTAAGAGAACACACACACACACCCACACACACAGGGGAATTAGTTTAAGCCAGCTGGACAGCATGTAGAGTCATTTAGAAAATCAAAACGTCTTCTGTAACAGTGTCCACATCACTCTAGTGATAAGTAACATCAGGTTACATTGTGTAGGTGAGGAGCCATTTTGAATGTGTGTGTGTGTGTGTGTGTGTGTGTGGGTAGGTGGGTAGGCAAGATGGCTGCAGTACTCACTCTGCTTGTCTGCTGAGCGGTCCAGGAAAAGTTGGAGTCTGTCGGAGGGAATGGCAAATGAAATCCCAGCTGTGACCTTCATGGTGTTGATACCAATGACCTCACCATCCTGCACGGCACACAGGACCCATTAGCCAGACAGAATAGATTTCAAGTCCCAGAAGAGAAACCAGACCTCTGAGTATTTTACTGGGACTGGTCCTTCCACTACTAGACCTATGCATGACTATTCTACTATTCTATTTAACAATATAAACCACTCTGTAAACAACTGAAGTAAATAAATAAACCCAAATGTACATTAAGTCAGGTAAAGGTGTGTGTCTGTGTGTGTAGTGTAGTGTAGTGTATGTGGAGTGTGTAAGTATTCATGAGATCATGGTGTGTATCATGACTCACCAGGTTGATCAGGGGACCACCGGAGTTTCCAAACTGAAGTGAAAACAACAACAGAAGTGTGTCTCGTGAGAATGAGACACCTGTCCTAGGGACTTTTGTGAGTTACATAACACACATATCCGCACAATGACACTGGCCTGCTCTACACTGCCCCCTCTAGCACAGTCTGGGTCACAGCATTGACCACAGCAAGACACCCCTACTCACTACAGAGTAGTGTTTTAGGCACCCATCACATCCCATGCTTAAAGGAGAACTTCGGTGTAAAATGAAAATTGGCATGTTAAAACAGCATACCGAGTTGGTATGTGTACTGAGGAGCAAAATTGATTTAGCCTGTTGCATTCAGAGTTTAACTATTTTTTATCATTTGTCCCAGAAGGCTAACAATGGAAATGGTAGGTGCCCTTAGATGAAGCATGACGACTACGCTATTGTTAAACCATTAAAACAGCTCGAAGAAACTCCATACTCCATCGGTAGTACAACAAAGGCCCTGACATTAAAAACGAGGCACTGAGAACTTTGTAAGTCTACACAACATTTATTAATAAAACAGTTTTGACAGGCAGTACCTTGCTGTAGTTTCTCGTCACCACCATGATGAAAGTCCGCACAAGTCGATTGACGAACACGAACCAGCAGGAAGAATTGGAATCGACTTGTTTGGACTTTCATCATGGCGGCGACGAGAAACAACTGCAAACTACTGCATGTAAGAACAGTTTTTTTAAATAAACGTTGTGTACATTTACAATATCCTCAGTGCTTTGTCTTGAATGATAGAGCCTTTGTTGTGCTACTGATGGAGTGTGGAGTTTCTTCGAGCTGTTTTAATGGTTTAAAAATAGCGTAGCCGTCATGCTTCGTCTAAGGGCACCTACCACTTCCATTGTTAGCCTTCTGGGACAAACGATAAAAAATAGTTAAACTCTGAATGCAACAGCCTAAATCAATTTTGCTCCTCGGTACACATACCAACTCGGTATGATGTTTGAACATGCCAATTTTCATTTTACACCAAAGTTCTCCTTTAAGGTTCCAAGGGAAAAGGTCTTGCAGGTGGGCACACTGGAGAAGAGTGCAGGTTATTGATAACCAGTGCCTATTCTTTAGCTTCATGTTATATCTGTAGCAATCTGTACAGTTATTCATAATAATCAGCTTCAAGAACACTGATCAGCTGTCCTGTCATCCTCCTTCAACAACTGAAAATAGTGTCCAAAAAACAGGTTTCACTAACACCTGCTACACACACTAACTACATATATTTTTAATTGATTTTGCATACACACTGTTTTTTTTATTTATTTACATTTATTTTTTGTTGTGGGGGAATACCTCTTGAAATGTATCATGTCATTTTCGAGACGGTCCCCAAGGAGACTGGACAATACAAACTGACTGATATTTGGTTTATTCTGCTTGCCGTTCGAGATGCACAGTCACGCTCAGATAAGGATCTCCCAAATGAAGCACATAATTCTTGACTATGCTTATTGCTAATACTGCTCTATTTGAAGAAGTGTGTCTTGGCGAGTGACTTGACGGCCCGGTGACTTACGTCGATGGCCGCGTCTGTCTGGATGTAGTCCATGTTGTGGTTGGACAGGCCCAGTTCTTTGCTTCCTCTCTGGGCAGAGCTAACGATCCCTGAGGTGATGGTGTTGCGCAGGGCGAACGGGCTCCCCATGGCCACCACAAACTCGCCCTGGCGCACCTCTGATGACTTGCCCAGGCGCAGGGTTGGCAAAGGATGCTGGGAGGAGAAGAGGAGAAACAAGTTCAGGGTTAGGTACAGCGTCAAGTTCCAGTCAGTGTGGCAAATCAATCACAATGGAGAGAATTTCTGTGGTGGAATAAACTCAGCAGCTGTCCACACTGCAGCGGCTTTTAGTTTATCTTTTGTTTTACAAATATGAATGACAAATATGTTTTACACAATGTGACGGCTTTAATTGGCCTACTTTAGGAATTTCAACATATGGTTTTATGAGATCAATAGATCAAGGGGTTTCTTGGGAACCCACAGTGTATCTCTTCAAAATAATAAAAATAAGATTAGTGTTGGGTTCCAAGATACCAAAAATATAATGTAAATGAAAAAAAAAAAAGGTTTTCCTTTACTTTGCCAGATACAATAAAGGTGTAGCCTACTTCGCTACTGAAAACACTTCAACCTTACCCTAGGATTTATTTTGATGGTGGCGATGTCTGCCACCTGATCCACATCCTGCACAGTCGCGTTGTAGGATTCCCCGTTGGTGAGCTTGACCCTCACGCCCCGTTTGTTGGCAACCACGTGGGCATTCGTCACTATGAGCCCATCATTGCTGATGATAAATCCGGAGCCATTGGAGATGGGTACTTCCCTACCTGAGAACGGGTGCCTGAAATTACATGACAAGGCGAAATGCATTGAACCCGTACAGACTCTGTACAGACAACGTACAATCAAGTTACAAAGCTACAAAAACAGACATCGAAAACAATGACTGACTAAACGTGACCTAAACTAAAGAACAAATGAAATAGCTAACTAGTGTCACCTATATCCAAGATAGTTAAGTTATTTACCTTCCAACAATCTCGATGTACACAACTGCAGGGGTCGACTTTTCCACGACATCTGCTATGAAGTTGTATTTATATCTCGGGCTGTCAGGTTTGTACGGTGAAGCACAATGTGCCGTAGGAAGAAAGCTCTTCAGTATCGAGTCATAAAGTCCTGAAAGTCTCTTGTCTAAAGGATCTCTGTTGTCTTTACGTGCGTTATATACCAGGGCTGCACCAGCAACACCGAGCCCAAGTGCCACTGAACTGAACAGAGTTGGTCGGTTTGATGAACTGTCCCCGTCGCTTCTCGAACTTTGATTTGTCTCCAAGCTGATATTTCTCCTATCCGAACGAGGTGTTCCAGCTGAAGATAGTCCGGAGCAATGTCTGGATACTTTCACAGAAATTGAATTAGACTGACCGCTGTGTTCTTGTACAAGCCTCGTGATTGTCCGCAGTAAACTATGATGTCCTTGCATTACGTGTCTTGTTGCCATGTTGCATCAGTTTCTTTAAGTAACTTACTCAACAGTTCGTAAGGCGTAAACTGTACCTATGTGTTGTTAAGTATGGCAGCTCATGTACTATTTGTCACCTAAAATAGGTTAGATTAAAAGGCTGTCAAGTCTACTTCCACTTTCCTTACCTCATCAGCAGTATTTCAGTGTTATTTCAGCGCTGACAACACCCGGAAGTAATGACATGCAGCATTGAGTGCGCATGCCTGGACATGCCTTCACTCTGATGGTGAGTTCAAGATAGACCGGTGTATAAGACACGTTACGAACAGATGACTATAAAAGGTTATAAAACTATTCAAACAATTTTATTTTATAGTCCAATTTAAGTGAATTCCCAATCTACATTCAAATTACATGAACAGAATAAACTGAGTCAAAATATATGAATAAATTTTGTTTATAAGCTATTACATCATTGTAGTAATTACAAAACAGGACTAATAGCTATGGCAAATGTATTTAAAAGGATACACTGAAGTAGGCTACAACAATAAATTCACGACGGGATTATATGTCTGAACGAATATATTCCCACAACCAATTAAGTAAATGTTTATTTTTTTTTCACATGTGCCTATTTTCATTCTATGCATTTCTAAGCAGGAATACATGTGCACATCTAGACAAGTTTAGGCAAACAGAAATCAAAAGACCTCAAAAGAGCCTTTCCTTCTTGAAATAGAAACACATATGTAAACTCATTACAATTACCCTGTAATAACTTCTAATAATAACTAATTCAATGATCTACATCTACATACTTGCACATGACTTTCATTATTAGGGCAACAATTAGGTGGACTGTTTTACTTTTCTAGTTTTCCCTATTTCCAGCTTGTTACAGTGTTTGTGTATATTCTGTTGTACACCTCATGCACTATATATGCTGTAGAGGATACATGGTATTGATACATTTGAACGATGAATCATCCCAATATTCTGAACTTCATATGTAACAAGATTCTTACTCTCGCCCTAACCAAGTCTGGCCTGTAGGCTACTGAAGTTAAGTAAACTTCTAAGTTTCCATCAGGGAAAATGATCTGTGCTCAATTACCGACTAAAAATACCATGTTAAATTATGGTTTGGTCACTACTTTATTCTGATAAAATCACCCTTTTCAGCTACTTTATTTATATTATATGTTCACTATATACTTTGCACGTGTTGTAGGCCTATAGATTTGTGTAGGTCAACATTTCCATGAAAGTGTATGTGGGATTAGATTAATAACTAGCCTTAAAGTTTAACATAGAACAGCCATCCTTTGTTATTTTGTATTATTATTTGTTTGTTATTCTACCAGACTTGTTAGAATGAAAGAACTAAATATTTTCATTCCACCACTCTCTAGGTAGATGGCGCCATTGCGTTTCAGTCAAGGACCTGGGTGGGCTGGGAGACATCAAGCTTCCCTCAGTATTACAGTTTTTCAAAATTGTTTAAGCGAAATAAAAAAACAATCTGTCGAGCAAAATACATACTCAGGGACCGCACCCATCTAGGTCACAGGTTCTTCGCTCTGCTGCCATCCGGGAATAGCTACAGTACAGGATCATGTGCACCCGCACAATACGGCTCAGAAACAGTTTCTAAACTGTTCAACTTCTAAACTCACTGCACAACCTGCCCTCCTCACTACCCCTAATGAACTTAGGAGCATTGATATTACACGGAAACATTCATCTCGCTTTGCCTTATAAATATTTATATGTACATCAACAAGAAATGATTCATGTGTTGCCTGTGGGCTGTCATAACATGTAACCGACAGATTGTAAGCTGCTTGAATGAAGTTTGATGAATTCTTTTCATACTGAACTACAGCTCATTAATCATGAAACATTAGGCCTATCCATGATCATAATGGGAAATATAAAATCGAGTCTTGACTGAGAGCAAAATATATGGAGTGTGAAGGCATGTGAACCCGAAATTTTGCAAGCCATTTTTTAATGGTTTACCCCTCCTTTAACACGATGCAAACAGACAATTACATGTGTGCTAACACACGTTTGTGATATCAGTAATTTTGCGAAATTCATCGAAGATTAACTTTTGCAGTCATCTACATCTCCTTAATCCACGAGGGACAACTCAGGTCATTTGCTGCCCTCTCATGGTGAGACAATGAAAAAGCGCACTGCTCACAAGATTTTTGTTACGCAAGTTATTGACATACGGATATTTTTTGATGGCCGTTTATATAAACTCCTTGTAATGCATGAATGAGATACAGGACTACACCTAGAATAAATCTGTAGCATTCATGTTGGAAGATTACATTGAAACCACACACAACATTATTCTGCACTAACACTGTATATACCTCTGCCATAACAACAAATAATTACAATGTTCATGCCACGATTGCTCTGTAAAGTGACCACATATCACTTCACTTTTTAAATGCTCATTCATTGCATTACTGAGAACAGCACACAGGCCAGTCATCAGGAAGGTCACATCTCGACATGTGTTTGCCTCACATCCTTTTTCTGGCACACAATAGCACCACGAAAGGCACAGCTCAGTTTGCTGATGCAACACAGTACTTTGCATTGCACTCACAGAGTAGCTGTCGGCTCACAGCAGTGACTGATTGTAATGGCTTATTTTAAATGAGACAGCATGGACATGACAACAAACTTGAAATAGCTTTACAGTTTCACAAATCTCCTTCCCCCAAGCATGTTATTTACCAAAAGGCAGTTTTTAATGTAGAGATTCATTAGATTTGAGTTTTTTCACTCCAGCATGTTTTTAATAATGAGTAACAATGCAGCATTAGTACATAACTCTTTGCTGATCCTGAGGTAGAATAGTTTCAAATATTTTCAAAACAGTTTTGCCCTGAGGTGATTTGAAATGTTCACACTTCATCTATACTTTACCATGATATGGCACTACATCAGAAATATCAGAGGAGACAGAGAATGATCTTATGGCCTTTCCTGCCGTTTCATACATGGATTTCAAATAATACATGGTCCACTGTGAGTTTTCCGACTTTTCGTATTCATGCTCTGGTTAGACACTGGATATGGTATGCCCATGTTCCCAGAGGTCCTCATGGTTCCTCCTCTGACTCCCAAGCAAAGGTCAATCAGAGAGAGAAAATATAAGAGAAGAAGAAAGAGAGAGACAGAGAAAGAGAGAGAGAGAGACAGAGAGAGAGACAGAGAGACAGAGAGAGAAAGAGAGAGAGAGAGAGAGACAGAGAGAGAGACAGAAGAAAAAAAGAAAAAATGTAGTAAGCAACTAGAAAGAGAGAGAAAGAGGGTGAGAGAGAGAGTAAGTATAATATAGTAAGTAAAATATAATAAGCAACTAGAAAGAGAGCAAGAGAGAGCGAGAGAGAGACAGAGAGAGAGAGAGAGAGAGAGAGATTGAGACATAACGATAGATCATTGAACTAAAATTCTTTCCAGTTCCTGTAATGGTCGGCCTGAGGAAGAGGTGGGCTACTGTAGTGACCCTTAGCCCCGGCCAGCTCATCTGTGCCTCTCTATCGAATCTTCAGACAACCACCAAAGGCCCGTCGCATTCAATTCAACATCCACCACTTCTGCTGATGGGCTGCAAAGCCTTACCAGCCACAGTCATTATCACCTCAGAGCCTACAGTGGGCGGCTGGAAATGTGGCCCGATGAAGAAGCATGTGGGAGGACAGGCTGACTTCAGGTGTGTTTGCAGTTGCAGTTTGGTTGCAGTTTGTGTCTCCTCCGTCTCTCTGTGCTGTCAGAAGAACAGGCACTGTGTGTGTGTGTGTGTGTGTGTGTGTGTGTGTGTGTGTGTGTGTGTGTGTGTGTGTGTGTGTGTGTGTGTGTGTGTGTGTGTGTGTGTGTGTGTGTGTGTGTGTGTGTGTGTGTGTGTGTGTATGTGTGTGTGTGTGTGTGTGTGTGCGCTGCGTGTGTGTGTGGGCAAAACACGGAGGAGGCTGTGAGATGGTTGCTGGAAGGTAGACTTGTGATGAGCAGAGCGAAGGACTGGCAAATATAATGCATGTGCAGCCTCATCTGTTACTCAGACAAGCACAAAAAACTTGAGACCTTCTTTTTGTTTTGTTAAAAATGAGCTCGTTTACTTTTTTTGTGGTTATTATAGCCAGTGTATTATTTTGTTGTACATCTGATTACAGTGCTGACGCACTATCCTAATACTCTTTGGTGGGTGGTATCTGAGTTGATAGACTTTGACACGGTGTGTCCAAAAAGCTTGGCAGTCATTAGCATATTCAACACCTCCCCACTGAGCTGTCAGTAGTCATCAATCAGGAGAGCAGAGGGCTCCAGAGGTGCATTCTGGGAGACTCCCAGGTTTTCTAGGCCATGTTTGGTCTCCAGCATAACACAGCAGGGAATCTACTGTACCGTACCCAGCTTTATTTTAGCCCAGGGACTCAGTGAACAACGTAAACAACGCCATTTTCTGTCCAACCTGCGAATGAAATCTGTGAGAACCTACTGGCAGAAATGGGTTGAGTGGTACTGTAAGCCTCAAAACACACCTGCACACCTCACAACAACACTAATTAGCCTCCAAATTAGCATAAATTACCATGAGTTGGGTGGCCCCGGTGGTCCCCCTCTGCCACCGAGGCGTTGGCTTATTGAGGGCCCCCTGTCCCCCGGGTGGAATGGGGGGTAGTTTGGGGGGGGGGCAGCTTGCCTCACATCCCTCCTCTGTAGGCTGAGGCTGGAGGTGTACCACAA
Source organism: Coilia nasus (assembly GCA_027475355.1). Lineage (NCBI taxonomy): Eukaryota > Metazoa > Chordata > Actinopteri > Clupeiformes > Engraulidae > Coilia > Coilia nasus. Next base: position 13,540,267 of record CM050205.1, read on the forward strand.
CAGTGCCACTGATGCTTGGTGGAGACACAGCTGGTGCAGGAATAATGATGAGCTAGGGAGAAGTCAAGCCAGTGCTTGACAAAGCAAGTGCTTTCATGTCAGCAGTAGCGCGCTGTGCTCAGTTAGGGCACGGCGCCTAAAGAAGGGCCTGTGTGAAGCTATGGGAAGATGAAGTTGAAGATGAAGATGAGGTAGTGCAGATGTTATGCAACTTGGGCGGTCATTAGAGATCAATAAATCATATTAACCACAAAAGGCTGGTAATAGACGTTGTCAACTTTTCATTTGTTTTCTCTCATTTGTTTTCTTTCATTTTGTAGATTCCAACTTACAATGTTAGTCTTACCATTTGCCTACTTCATTTGTAAATTCTGTGATAATTTGTCCTTGCACATTGTTTGATAAATTACGCCACAATGGTAATGGCTCTGAAAAAAAAAAAAAAGCCATTACCTGGTGGGTGTGTGAATTACATGCCATCATGGTAAACCCCAGGGGCATAATTACAAGGTTTCCATGAGCATATATATGACCACATTAGGACTGCGGGCATGCTGGGTGTGAATGAAGATGAAATAATTATGACGATGATGTGGGGATATGATCGTATAACATATCGCTTTAATGTGGTTGCGTTGGAAAGAAAGGGTCGCTAATGTTCCTGCTCACCTTTTACTGCTTAAACTCCATTAACTGCATTGTTTTGCATAGTTCAGTCTTTAATAGCATCCCGAAATAAAAAATAACCAGACTTACGATAATAACTTTATTATTAATCACCAGGAGGTATGATAGCTTTACAGCTTTACTCCACAGTCATATAATCAAACCACTCTGTTATAGTTTGCATTGAGTTGATATGCTTGTGAACTGACTGCCCTTGCTTCCTGTTGAGTGTTTTTGCCATCAACAGGCAGTGGGGCAGTGAAGGGTTAATGCACATATACACGGTTTTATGCTCATCTTTAAATTACAAAACAGCATTTATGGGCCTTTTTATAGATTACTATAATGTCAGAGATATGCATACTTTACTTACATTTTTCATTACTGCATGTATTGCTTATGTTAAAGCATGAATGTTCAGTGAATGTTGTTTGCAGTCAAGCAGACAGACCCACTAAGGAGTCCTGGGGGTCAGGCAGGCGTATACATAGACATCCTATATGTATAGGATGTCTATGGGCATGTATATTAGAGAATGCAGGATGCTGAGTAGTGTGTGTGGAAGCCTATGAAAAAAAGTTGCATTGTGAGTACTGACATAAAACACTTTATTATAGTGTACCACACCACTGTTAACAACACACTGTCTGATCCACAGACCAGAAGAGAGAAAATGGCCAAGCAAGAACTAAAACCACTAAAATGCAAAATTGCACATAATACCACTATGCATTGCCTTGTGCATGTTCTTTTCCTCTGTTGGAATGAAAGTCCATCAGATTTTGTTGGTAGCATGAGCCTAGATGTATTTTGTAGTTTAAGTGAGTAACTTCCAGTATATGTCAGATTAGTCAGACTAACTATGGTCTGGGTACCTTACTACTGATGCCTGAGTAAGGGCAGTACAACCACTGATGATTGTTTTGTAGTAGGTACAGGTATGGTGACCTATGTTACGGGCTTGCCCAATACTGCTGCCAGAGCGTGTGTGTGTGTGTCTCTGTGTGTGTTACAGGGGTGGAGCTGTGGCACAGGTCGGCTGATCACCTGATTAGCCTACCTGTGCTTTATAAAGAGCCACCTGACAGATGATTAGTGTTCTCTCTCTTCTTCCTTTGGCAGCACGCATCTTTTGGCATTTTGGGTTTGCTTATCTTATGACTGATTGACACCACATTACTATTTTACTACTACATTTATACTGAGTCCTTTTCTCATTCTTTTCCTTATTTTCTTTAATAAACATTTTTGCTAAACTCTACTTTCGTGTGGTCTCCCTTTTATGTTGCTGGCCAAACAGAGCCTTAGTCTGTAACACTTATTACAAAACAGTTTATTCTTTTATGTGTGTCATAATATTGCACAAATACAGGCAGTAGACTTCATTTTCAAATGAAAAATTAGAACTGGTCTTTCAAAGACCCTAATAGAGTGTACAGCTGCATCATCCTATACTCTTATGTACACTATCTGATCCAAAGGTCACAGAGAGAATGCTCTGCTGCACATTACTGCATGTTATAGATTGTTTAAAAAAAGAAATAATACGTTATACATTAATGGGATTATTTTATATCACAAACATTTTAACAACTGTTCAGAGTGAGAATCATGGCAAAAGATGGATATATTGTAAAACTGCTGTGTTGCCCGTATATCTGCAAGACATGTCATCAGTCTAATGTCGAATAACTTGGAGATTTGTAACACAATAATTTGGAGTCCATGTAATGCAGCAACCTTCAGTGGTCTGTAACAACCAGCAACCAGCAGCAAATTGTGCTACTTCAAGTCCATGGTCTTGTCCCTATTAATGATGATCTGTGAAAGCGGGAATGTGTCCAGTAGCCATATATGAGAGAGGGGGAAAATGTTTCAAGTCCCCATTTAACCTGCTGAAGAGAGAGGCCGAAGTGTGCAACAGCTGGATTGGTTCTAAAATGGTGTGCTCAACAGTTTTAAACTGTCTTGTAGGGTTATTCAACTAAGCAAAATATGGTTGGGTAATATATTTACCTATATCTGAGTAACATCCACTCAGATACAGTGAGCTAGCCCTGTCTGTTTCTAGAAAAACAGTCATGAGCTAAGTATGCCAGGACTGGATATTAAATAGTTTTCATCACCATGGCAACAGCTGCCACTGAGCCTTATCCCTTCTTTCCTAATCCAGTCAACAGGGAGGGAATGTTTCTACATCATAAAATAATTCATAAATACATAATTGTTGTACATTATAAATCAATTACAAATTGTAAATTACATTGTAAATTACTGTAAATTATTGTTGCATACAGTGAAAGATTAAGACTGATGTTTGAAGACTCTAACCATTCTGTGTTGACAGTTTATTAACCAGAACATCAGGAGAGCATTTTGGCAGGTTTGGGTATGACAACTGGAGCTGGAGTTCTCTGTTGGTTTGAATATGGCAGAACAAGTAGTAGAAGAGGCATAATGGAGTTCACTCACATAGAACGCTCATTATAAGAACAGCTCTCATGCAAAAAGCAGGACCCACCACGGCGACAGCAAACACTGTTGTTTCAAGTCACCCTCTTTCAGCAGTTAAATTTACAAGTTATTTATTATGTAATAAGTTTGCCAAGTGCAGAGCAATGCAACAGTAATGACCCGATTCACTTGAAACATTTCAAGATTCATGGTCCCTTCATCCAAATAATTAAGCTGAACTTTCCTTAATTGCCTCTCATCTATCTAGGGGGCGATTAAGCAGGTCCAATTCACTAACCACATCACAATCCTCTTTTAAGCCCCACACTCAGCTCAAGTGGAAGTGTGCACACATTTTAAGGGGGGAAAAGTCCTTCCGGGCAAATCTCACATGGCAGTCGCAATACTGTATAGGAGTCAGATAGATTTTAGTATCGCAGTATCTCTGCAGATCCAAGTCACGGCACCAAACCACCTTGCAGTCTTGGTGGCACTGAAAAGCTTCAAAGCACTTCTGCTGTGTTTCCAGTCTCATGTGTTTTTAAATAACAAGTTCACTAGTTCACCCATACATAAGTATGCTTTCTGTCTGACAACCCGCATCCTTGGCTGGGTAGCTGGCCTTGGTCCTGGAATGCCTGAAGCAGCGATCACCAAAGAGAGCTGTCCGATAGGAGCCCATGTGTACACAAGTACACATACAATATGTTCAGTATGTAGCATGTAAATGGGAGGAGGAGGAGGAGGGATAATTTGCGATGCCAGTGCACGACACATTAACAAGTAGGCAGGTTTACGTCATCCGAAAGGGGGAAGATTCATTGCTGTCAGTCATTTCTATGGGCTTTTACTAAACTTTGTTTAGGACATCAACATTTTTTGGGGAGAGGGATTGTCAAAAGGTGAAGGCATAGACAAGGATGTTGCCAATGGCAAGTTAAGAGCCTTGCAGCCTTGCAAAGCTTCTCCAGGGTGAAACATATGGTATATTTGAATCATATTCTAAAACAATGAAATATAAATTAAAAGTTTGATTAACATTCATGTTTTTTACCCAGTGGAGAATGCATCTGAGTCTACTTGAAATGGAAATAGAATCATATCGTTGTGAAGCTTCACAGTTCTTATACCATGTTTTCAGTCTCATGTGTTTTTAAGGAGAAGTTCTTTTATGGAGAGGGGTTTTCAGAGGGTCAGTTAACTGCTGTCAATCTTTTTTATGCGCTCCTCCCAAAGTTTGTTTAGAAAACACCATTTTGTGGGGAGCCAGGGGTGCAGTGATATCAGAAGGTGACGACTTAGACCTCCAGGAGTACCATTTTTAAGAAGAGGTTCTGGAGGAGCAAGAGGGGCTTTCAGAAGGTAAAGGCGTAGACAACTCCAACCACAACGATGTTTCCGATGGTGGCCACGATGGCGATCCACAGCCATATGGCATCGCTGGACATGTGCTGCTGGTCGTCGGGTGGAGGCTGGGCGGAGGAGGAGGCTGCGGAGGCTGTTGGCACGTGAACGCTGGCTGAGGAGTTGAAGAGGGAGTGCTCCGTGCTGTAGTCGTCATTGGGCGAGGAGTCCATGAAGGCACCCGTCATCACAGGGATCTGAGAGAGAGAGAGACAGACACAGACAGAGAGAGAGACAGACAGAGAGAGAGACAGGGAGAGAGAGTGATGGACAGAGAGGGAGAAACAAAGACAGAGAGTACAAGAGAGACAGATTAATAGGAAGAGGAAAAAGAGGGGAGAGAGAAAGAGATAGAGACAGAGAGGGAGAGAGTGACAGAACACAAGAGAAAGAGACAGAGAGAAAAAGCACAAGAGAGGGAAATAGGAAGAGTGACAGAAGCAAGAAGCAAGTGACAGAGAGAAAGAGACAGAGTGCAAGAGAGAGACAGATGGGAAGAGAAAAAGAGGGGGGGGGGAGAAACAGATAGAGACAGAGAGGGATAGAGTGACAGAGACAGAAAGAAAGAAAGAAAGAAAGAAAGAAAGAAAGAAAGAAAGAAAGAAAGAAAGAAAGAAAGAAAGAAAGAAAGAAAGAAAGAAAGAAAGAGAGAAGGGCAGAGGGAAAGAGAGCAAGAGATGGGGAGAGAGTGACAGACAGAAAGAGAAAGAAATAGAGAGAGTGTGAGAGAGATAGAGCAAGAGAGAGAGAGAGAGATAGGAAGAGAATAGAGGGACAGAGAAAGACAGACAGAGAAAGAAAGAGGGACAGAAGGAGCGAGAGCAAGAGATGGGAAGAGAGTGAAAGAGATAGAAAGAGAGATTGAGAGTGAGGGAGGGAAAGAAAGAAAGAAACAAAGAAGGAAAGAAAGGAAGAAAGAAAGAAAGAAAAAAAGAAAGAGAGAAAGAAAGAAAGAAAGAAAGAAAGAAAGAAAGAAAGAAAGAAAGAAAGAAAGAAAGAAAGAAGAAAGAAAGAAAGAAAGAAAGAACAAGAGATGGGGTGGTTGAGATGTTTGATCTGTGATATGATCTATGTCATAAACAATGCATGGATGTACAGTGGTGGTGCAGTGCTACAGTGTATCTCCTGCTACATGGTATGAAAAGATGATGCTCATCAGTGTTTAATGAGATCTAGCCCACATTTCCCTATGGACTGACCAAGTCATGAAAAACCCTCAGATATGGATTTCAGGCTGTGAACTGAGCGTTCAATACTGTATCAGATGCATGTACATTATATTACAGTGCCACATCTTAATAAAACCTTGACTGTTTTGCAAATGAATGGCAGTACACACGCAGCACATTATATGGGGAAAGGTCATATACCACTCCATCATTCGCAACATGGCCAACATGCTTTTCACCACAGGCATATATCCCCACAAGGACAATGGCAGGCACAGGAACCTGTGCTTAATTAAGGCGTAAATAAATATTTGATGATGTGGTAAAGTTAAGTGATTTATTGCCCATGACAATTAGAGCTTGGGGTGGGGGTTGGGGGCAGTGCAGAGCACTGGGGCATGCTCTCATAGCCAGTGTACATACTGTATAAGCCTAAGAGCAGGTTTCTCCATTCGCACACTAGAAAACACGACCACTTCCTCCTCCTCCTCCTCCTCCTCCTCCTCCTCCTTGCCCTCCTCCTTCTCCACATGCTCCTCGCGGCTGGAAACAATGCTAAAAATACCTCTGGGCATATCCCAGCAGCTGCGTCAGAGATGAGGAATTACCATGGGCTACAGACAACTACTGAGACCAACATAACAAAATGTTTTTGGAGGTGCCTGTGCCAAAAGCCTTTTCAAGCCGTGCTGTAGCTGTAATGACAGCCTGCAACAGTAGAGCTCTTCACTGGTTAAATCAATGTCTATAGAGTCACCAGTTAGCGTCTGTGTGCAGACAGGTTGTGTAACATGTCAGCCATTACAAAGACTGAACCCTAATTAAAACTCAGCAGACCATAAATGCATTGATCAGGCAGTCAATACCATCGATTTGTAAACACACAGGTGAAGAAATATGTGAAATCTTTGCATATATAGGTTTTACTGTGTATCTTCCTTCTTAATATGGTGTTACAAAATATGAAACAAGATTTGAGAGTTCAGCAGTAATGATCTGAGGTGAATCATATTATATATTTGAATTATATTTTAAAAGCACAAAATATGAATCTGAGCTTTTACAGTAATAACATTCATTTTTTGCTCAATAGAGAATGCATCTGAATCTACTGTAATTGGAACAGGATCATGAGGCTGTAAAGATTGTATGGGTCACAGCATGAATGAATGGCTTATTCAACAAGGGCTTTGACATCTCCTTTATTCTGGTTTGAATCATGAATTTCATTATGCATGTCAGTTTGTGTTAGCACATTGTGGCAGTTACCATAATCATAATAAAAGAAATGCTTTTGGTAATTTCTTCAGAATACAAGGACTTCACTGGGGAATAAATGGGTGGCTGTGCATTGGGTGAGTTGCATATGGAGGTTTCACATGTTAAAGTCAGTGTTATTGAAAAAAAAAAAACTGCAGTATGACATACATGAAAAACATGCAATGAAAAGAAAGTATATCATAAAATCCACCGAAAGAAACTTAAACAAAAAAAGTCCTTGAGAAGTTAAAAGCAACATACAATGATTTTCAATGCACTGTGTTAGACTGTGTGTACTGACAGCCATAAACCTTGCAGTTTATCTATTGCCTCATCAATATGTCAGAAACACCTCAACAAAGTTCTAGAATGCAATCAAAAGAATGCCAAGATGTTGCGGTGCGCAGAAGGCAACCAGCAGGCTTCTGCTCGCAGAGGCATCGATTTCCCTCTCCGCGTCCCAGCGAGGGCGTTTCGCTGTGAGCGGAGCCGCTCGATAGAACACGGAACGCGAGGTGATTCCTCTGCACGCCTCTGATGATCACTCAATAATCTGCCTGTAGCAAGGGACTAGGGGGTGGTGGGTGGGGGTGGTGCGGTGGGGTGTCTGTGTACAAATCACAATCATACATTCCTCAAAGTAGCAAGAGGGAGAAGAAGTCAACCGCAGTTCTTTTGATTTCATAAACAATACTTTTCATTTGCTTTCACTTTGATTTTGTTTACGGCTGCCAGCGGAAACTCAGTTGACAGAGAAGCAGTACCGATAGACAGGGACTAAGAGACAGTGCGTTCTGCAGATGAATTCCCCTGTAAGTGACAAAGCACCGTGTGTGAGTAATTGAGTTATGTGAGGTGGAGAGGCATGCACAACAAACCGATGAAAAATTGACAGATTGACAGATGATATCTCATTCTGTCCACATGAGAAGAGGTCTCTAGGTCTCATCATGAAAGGGAAGTCTCTCTAGATTTTCTCTGTGTGGTATTATAGGCTTAGTCCTGTGTGTTAAAGTCTGTAATAGATGTGTGGGTGTGAGGTTTTTTTGTTCATTGTCTTGTCCCTGGTTTGTACATGCAGTGACAGCAAATTCCATTTGCCCTTCCTGTAGCTTATATGTGTCTGAGCAGCTAAACCCAATAGGCCAACTACTGTATTGTACTTCCTTATATTGAATAAATTGAAGGGGAAAAAAAAGCAGAAATGTTAGAGGACAAACCAACTGAAACTCTGCCACTCTTGACTAACTTTAAAGAAATGGGTGTGGGGTTAAGGGAATCCAGAGGGGAATTAAAGGATGTTAAGCTTCCCCAAAGATTCTGAGCCCCAAGTTTAATCTCCACAAAAAGAGCCTACGTTGCCCTTCCTGTCGAGGACTACAAGAGGGGCTTAAGCTGCCGGGGAGAAAAGTGTCTGTTCATTGAAGAACTTCAAAGCTTTACATATTTCAGCAGGGCTATTTTTAAAAGATGCGTTATATTTTCCCCCAGGTGGGTAATAGTCTGTGCTAAATGCTTTCTCCTCATCAATGTCATTATTGCTGGCATCTCTTCAGAGCATTCAGCGCTAGCTGTTTTTAGCTGCTCAAGTGGACTTTTATTGATCGCTGTACTCTGAAAACTGTAAATAAATAATAAGGTCTACTTAATTCTCAGGAGTTTGGCTGAGTACACATAACTTTGAATTTCAAATGAATGTTATTGTTTATTTATTTTTTTGTGATAGCTCTGCACATCTGAATCCGGCTTGGGTCCACAGTGCCTAGAAAAACTGTTTGTGTTGTACAGCATGTCTCAACTTTTGGTGGATCTCATGAAATTCTGAAATGTGCTTCCTATGTCTGGTCCGACGGGAATAGCTGTGAGGCCTTTCAAACTGTCTGCACAGTGAAGGCTGACAGCCTCTCCATGGACCTCTTTTTTTCCTCTCGTCAGAAAAGGATGGAATGTTTTGGGAAGGGATTACATTGTTAGTATGCTGAATGATGATATCAAATTATGCACTTAAATATGTCAGGTTGTGTTATGCGTTGTACAAAGGACACCATGAGAAAAGTCAATACACATCTGAATCTAGTCAACATCTATTTAAGTATCCCACAGATAGATCTTTTACATTGCATCCAGGGCTCTGCAGTGCTTTTCTGCTATTAACCTTATATAAACAACATATACAAACAACCTTATATGAACACTCCTGTACCAAATGTAAAGAACATGCAGCTCATAGATTTTGTTGATTATCGATTTTTGGATAGAAAGAGTGAACAGACCTGGCTTCTCCCTATGGTGAGATAACTTTCTACCACACATCTTTACTCATCGACTACTAAATCATTTAACCAAACATATAGTGTAACTACATACCACTGGAATCTGTGAGCGTCATCTATTTGTATTAGTATAATTCACATTATAGAAATTATAGTAATTATCCCTTTTTTAACATCAACATCGCATAACATATATATATATCATAAAAGATGCTAAATTTGCTCAACATTGAAATGACAAATGACATTGAATTTTTCGAGAAGTGGCAAACAAGCAACACTTGGTCTTTCAGAAGAAAGCAGTTAACACATTTGCCAATTAAGGGGAACAACCTGTGGAAAAAAACTTATTGTACTTCAGACATTACCATTAACAGGTTCAACTGATAACCCTACATTTTCTGTGTACCGTTTACAATAGAAAATGAGCAATCGATAGATACAATATCAATATAAAATGACATATTTGATGAAACATGACTGAGACTGCTTAATTAACACAGGAACAAGGAGCAACATATGTTATGAATTTATATTCTGCTTTTCTTAATAAGTGCCTCTGTAGCTTTAAAAGTGCTGGGACCACATTCAGCAGGCTCTAGCCTGTTGCCAGGGCGATGTCCTTAGCAACAAATAATGAGTTTTCTTGACAACCACCATTGGCAGACACACAAAAGGGCGTAGTACGCTCTCAGAACCAAGAACTAAGTAGAACACAATGAGGGGAGATTATGTAGATTGCATCGCCAGACAGTGCGTGCCTATCTCTAAATATAAATAGCCACCAGGTCTTTTCACTATTTATTACAGTGAAGACATAATTTTTTTCAAAGATATAGGTGTATTTGTATGAGATGTAATGGAAGGACTGTGGTAGAGTGACTGAGGAGGAGACTGTAATCATTCTGTTTATATATAGTGTGTCAAAGCCAAAGATGCTGAGAATGCTGAAAAAAAAAACAATCTCCCGTGTGCTTTTATCTAGGAGTCTACATTCTGTTCCCTTATCGAGGTAGACTCCAGAGTGATATTGAGTAATATCAGAGCTGTAGTAGGGGATATTTATTGCACCTGGTCTCAAGTAAGACCTCACTGGATGACCTGTGGTGCTGTGAACTAGTCCCCTACATAGAGGGGCCAGATACGATGAAGGAAGATAATGCAAGACTGAGCTTTACTTACACTGGATTGCCTTTCAGACATATTGAATCGAAGCTGTGATGAACATAGTACTACCCTACCCTACTGCCCTACCACAGCACAAAATTGCGTCATATATCTTTTTGATATGAAACACTATTAGAAATCACATCTTTACAATTACAAATTTACTATTTAAATTATTTACATTATTATTATTATTGGATAAACAATAAATTAACACTTTTCAAATATATCTGTGTCAGACCACAAATCTGTACCATAGGCCTGAGCTGAACATGAGACCTATCCAATTGGTAGTGCATGGTAAGAGCATATTCCAAATGAGTCTTATGTACCTCAAAGGTAGCCTGACTATAAGCCTGCCTACGCACTTCTGCTCGAATATTTTCTCTCTACAGTGGTAGTCTGGGTTTGCTTCCATCGACGTGGTTGATTGTGGTACAATCTTTACCGGGCTAATCAGTGAACAGAGGCAGCGTTCGTGAGCGATAACGTTGACTGTGTGCTACATTTCAACTGTAGTGCATAGGCAGGCTTATAGCCAGCCTAATTCCATACACAACTGGACGTTAGCATTTGGGAAAGGCAGATACAATTGTTTTAAAGGAAGCAGTAAGCAATTGTTTCTCAATGCAGCACAGCCAGACCCTCTGTGCAAAATAAAATGTAGTAAGAGGGGCTGGTTTACCAGGCTACCTCAGCAGTACTGTGAAAGAGATCCACAGCATGGTAATATGCAGAGGTAGGCTACAGCCGTACCATATATTCTCCCGTCAAACACTACATGGGTAAATCTCACTGGTATTCCGTGGAGGACACGTGACAGATAACACCACTGCATCTTGAGTCTGCCGGTCCTCAGGGGAGGTGCGTCGCGTCGTGGCAGCTGAGGTGCTGGCGTTGCTCTGGGCGCCACTGAGCCCTGTGGACATCCTGAAGTATCCTGCAGGCTCTGTTGTGTCGGTGCGGTGGGTGGGGGGGTGGAGGGGGGAGCTTTGTGTCGGAAGCTTTCACTTCCCTGCCTCCCTGCCTGCCTGCCCGCCTGCCTGGGATTCTCTCTGGGGCCCACACCTGTCAAAGGCCCCCCACACTGCACATAACACAGCTAAACTGTGTTGGGAGGGGAGCCAGGGGGATGGAGGGAGGTAGAGAGGCATCAGGATGAAAGGAATAAAAGAGGCCGAAAGGGAAAGAAGTGAAAGAAGAAAGCGAGGAGGAAGAAAGGGGATTGTCTCAATGTGTCAGCCATGATATGTAGCCTCGATCAGTATTGTCAACAGGATCCTGGCTGTCAGAAATGTTGTGTGCTTTTGAGACCCTACTGTTTTGCATGTCTATAAACCTATGTCTCCCAGAAGTCCTCCCTCCCTCTCTCTCTCTCTCTCTGTTTCTCTCTCTTTCTTTCTGTCTCTCTATCAGACAAAACAGAATGCTCCTTCATGCGGTCCACGGACCTGATGAAAAACAGGAACGGTAGAGCGACAGTGTCTTGTGTCGATACAGGTCCCTATCACTACGCAGACTAAAGCCCTCACAAGCCAGAGGCCAACTCCGTCATGTATCAGCCCTTGTGCTTGAACACTGATATGTGGAGTGTTGATTCAGCGTCTGCTATCTTTTGCACCTTTTTACACTGAAACAACAGCCACATGTGATAAAGATCACAGTATAAGCTGGTCAGCTGGTGTGTACAGTATTATGGGCTGTGTGTAATGTAAATGAATGTTTAAACAATTAGAACACAAGGGAACACAACACAGCAGCTTGTATATGTAATTTATCAAACTGCTTGTGACTCACTCATAGTCCCATGAGTCATTAGGGTACTTCCTGTCTGTGTGCCAGCGAGGGATAAGTGGCTCATTTGCACAATCACATGTTGGTACAGAACTGGCACAGGTGCTTGGCTACTCCTCTGACTTCTAGGTCTCACTGGAAAGCCATATAGCACACTCTCAGCACATTTTTGCAAATGTCCTTTGCCTTCAACATCACACATTTGGTATGTAAGCACTACAAAATTTACATGGAAAGATTAGTATTCAGAAACAATACAATAGACGCCCTTAGGATGAACTGTATTTCTGTTTACGTTGTACTTTGAAGCACTACATGATATATACGGTACATGTTCAGAAAATTATGATTATGCATTACATAACTGCACAATCACTACTGTTTGTAAGAAAAGAATGACTGTTCTTCACAGCCCAGACCTATGAAACATATGGTTCTCAGGGGCAACCATGGGATCATGATGATGTACACAAGGTGTGACTGTACGGCTAGAATGTTTTTCCTTCTGGAGGGCATAAAGAAGCAGTGTTTTATTCCAACACTGTGTGTTATGAGGACTGTCAGGCTTGCTACAGTAGCTGGCACACTGCATTCTGAGCAAAACATGGAAAACAAGAGAAAAGCAGGCTGCAGAGCTGAAAAAGAGCTACCACAGGGCACAGAGATATACAGATTTGCAGCGTTGATGCAATGACTTCTGGGGGAGCAGCTGCAAGCTGGTGAAATGAAATACATGCTCAGCCACAGATGAGCTGGGAGACTATTTATTAGGCAGGCAGGAAGGCAGGCACCACACAACAAAAGCAGCGCATCCTTTTCACCAGTCAGAGCCATTTAGCTCTACAAAGCCAAAAAATAAAAGTGACAAGGCAGCGGACGTTAATTAACATGTTTATTGAGGCTAGTTTGGGAACCTTGTGACAACAGCTGGAGTCACATCCGTGGATGAGGGACAGAAAGGCCAGGAGGGTGGGGACGTCTGGGGATCTGTCAAATGAGGATGCGAGGGATGGCTTACGGAGCTGTTTGCGGAGAAAAATATCCCAGCGGGGGGTTTGGTGATCAGAGCTAATCCACCTTGGTTTAGATAAAGCTCTTAGCCATGATGCACTCGCCGTCACCCACACACATCTCCAGTGTGTGCACGCACACACACACAGACACACACACACACACACACACAAAGTCACAGAGAGCCATGCACTGTATCAGAAGTGATAATGACTCACACAGCATGTCGACAGCTTTTTGCTGTCTGTGCAGCTGTTAGGTCTGAATAGCATTGCGTACTCAGCGCTGTGCAAAAGACCTGAAAGCTCCGGGTGTCAGCTATGAGACTGGTATTAGAAAATACATGTGTTGGTGTCTCATATACTGTCAGTGGCAGCTTACGCTTTCGTAGACAGCAGCAACTTCCTCAAAAGGCCCATTCCATAATGCTATTAGTATTTCAATGGAAAGGAGTGAAACTTGCAGTTATGGAAGGTAGCTGGCTCTTTAACTTCCATTTTGAAGTGACGCAGAGCAATTAAAAAACTGCTAACTTTAGCAACACAGAAATATTTCTGAAAAGGAAGATTGGCAGTGAGGGCCTCACCTCAACAATACAGCCAGCCTTTGCTGAGCTCCCTCTGCTACAGTATTTATAGTAATACAGTAATAAAATAGTGAGATATTGACCACTGTGAGGAAAGAAGGGTTCCCCCTCCTTACAAAAGCCAACTTAAAGGAGAACTTCGGTGTAAAATGAAAATCGGCATGTTAAAACATCATACCGTTGGTATGTGTACTGGGGAGCAAAATTGATTTAGCCTGTTGCATTCACAGTTTAACTATTTTTTAGCGTTTGTCCCAGAAGGCTAACAATGGAAGTGGTAGGTGCCCTCAGACGAAGCATGACGACTACGCTATTTTTAAACCATTAAAACAGCTCAAAGAAACTCCACACTCCATCGGTAGTATAACACAGGTCCTGACATTAAAAACGAGGCACTGAGAACTTTGTAAGTGTACACAACATTTATTAATAAAATAGTTTTGACAGGCAGTACCTTGCTGTAGTTTCTCGTCGCCGCCATGATGAAAGTCCGCACAAGTTGATTGAGGAACACGAACCAGCAGGAAGAATAGGAGAAGAGGTAGTACAATCAACTTGTTTGGACTCTCATCATGGCGGCGACGAGAAACTACAGCAAGGTACTGCCTGTCAAAACTATTTTATTAATAAATGCCTTCTGGGACAAACGCTAAAAAATAGTTAAACTCTGAATGCAACAGGCTAAATCAATTTTGCTCCTCAGTACACATACCAACTCGGTATGATGTTTTAACATGGCAATTTTCATTTTACACAGAAGTTCTCCTTTAACTACTGATAACACGTAACACGCATCTTGGGTGTGCACATTTCGGTGACATGCAATCCACACAGAAGCGTGCATGTCACACCTCATACAAACACTGACACCTATGATGTCTGCTATACCTGTCACCTGTCACATAACCTTTCTGACCTTGAAGAACTGAAGAAAGCCTTGGAACAATTAC
>CM050205.1:13560000-13747500 GCA_027475355.1 Coilia nasus
GATTTCAACGCGGGAGACAGTAGTCAGTGGGTGAGCTGTCAAAGATGTGCAGTGGTTAATCTCTCTCTCTCTCTCTCTCTCTCTCTCCCTCTCTCTCTCTCTCTCTCTCTCGCTTGCTCTCATACATTATCTGAATGGCGCTTGCTTTGTCATATATGAAAATGATTTCGAACTGAATTTGTGATTTAAAACTGATTTTGTGGGAGCAACAACACCAACAATAACAACAACGAATAATAATAGTTGTTGTGTTCCATATTGCAAGCTCTTGCAGAAACTCTCCATCTTTTTATGCAAGAGGGCAAACTTCGTTTTTCCAAAAGACTGAGAACTCAGAATTACAATCTAAAATACCAGCCAGGAATGTTTACTGTAGTGTATGTCTGTTTAGCCAAAACATTGCTAGTATGGTTATTTTAAACACTGTCAGTGCGTCATCTCCTATGGACTGATATCAATCATGAACATTGAATCCAGATCATTGCATTTGTTTGCAACTATAATAGAGAAATGCATAAAGATGGAACAAGTAATCATCAATTGATTTGACTATTAATATGATATTAAGGTAGAATACATTCTCTGCATTGCACATAAAGGCCTTTATTCCATTTAAAAAACATAACAAAGTTCTCAGCATCACACATCAAAGTATACGGAATGGAGAGAGGAATTTGTTACAGCAACACTTTATTTGGTTGCAATGCAAAAATGCAAAAATATGTATATTATTCCATGACTGTGACAAGGAGCTTGCTCGATGTCCATAAATATTCACGGTATGGTATATTTGCATAGTAAACTGTTAATCTTCTATGACAGTGGCCCTAGGGACAGTAGCTGACTGCTTCCACATTCTCACACAGAGAACTAGAACAACTTCTGAAAGAATAATGTTTTTTTTTTTAAGTGAAACATGCCTGAAAACTAACATACATGAAATCCGAGGTGAAATCTGCCCATCAAGCAACTGAGTTGCTCAGTTTATTGGGTGCTGCTATCAAACCATAATGGCAGTGAAGAGACAGCTTATCTAAAATATTTGCTTGGAACAGCACCAGATTTCCTTAAACCTGATCTCTGCTTTCCTGTTTCTGTTCTCATATAACCATGTCTTTTTTAAAGGCTCTTGGTAATTAATCTTCACAGCATGTGTGTGCAGGGTAGATGATAGGAGGGGTGTGGACAGCTTGTAAAAGTACAATTGAAGACCAGTGAAGCGCTGTTTAACTGGCCCCTTCTGCAGAACAGCTGGGGTGTTGAAAATCAACCATCTCCCTCCCAGCTCTCCCAGGGTGGCAGTATACTGTATACTGTATATGCTGCAACCTTGTGCACCACCGTCAGTCCCCAGAGACTTCCCTGTCCCGCCCTTTATGTCACAGTCTGCATCTTTCCCAGCGTAACGGATGCTAGCTAGCACAGCTCGGCGTTAGAACACTAGTAAACCTCCCTCCCAACACCTCAAAAGGATACGCTGCTACTGACTTGTAGGTAATAGCCCAGCTTTTAGTTCACTTGGTAGTGTGTCTCTAGCCTGGTAAACCAGCCCCTCGTACTTCGTTTCATTTTGTACAGAGGGTCTGACAGTGCTGTATTGAGAAATTATTTCTTCCTGGAGGTGGGGACTCTGCTGAAGTTTAAAAGAAGTGGCTCTGCCTTTACCCAGTCGCTAACATCTGGTCGTGGCATATGCAATTAGCCTGCCTGCTCACAACAATTCAAATGTAGCCCACAAAGTCTTTGTCATCGCTCACAAACACTCCGTCTGCTCGCTGATTGGCTAGGCAAAAATTCTACCTAATACAGCAATGTCAATGAAAGCACTGCCATGACCCTCTGTACAAAATGAAATGAAGTGTGAGAGCCTGGTTTACCAGGCTAGGGTGTCTCTCTCCTAAACCTGATTTGCTGTCAGGTCACGGGTTTGAGCCTGAGGCTGGACTGTGCAGTACGACCGTAGTTATATCAGCCATGCTATGCAGCTTACTGTGGCTGCTGATTGCCCATGTCTACCGTGGGGAGGAAAGTGGGGGTGGGGAGGGGGTGGGGAGGGTGGGGGTGTACTTCACTGGATGCAGTATGTGCGTGAGGAAACTATGGGGTCAGCACTTTGCTGTGACCTTCTCCGTCTGACGTCCCATCAGCTTGCATTTGTGGAGCCTAACATGAAGACGACAACATCATAGTGCTGGACATCATTTGTGGCTCCCTTGTGAGCAGTTTCAGCTGTTTGAAGTGTGTTCGGCTGTGTATGTGTGTGCTGTTTGTGTGTGTGTGCGTGCGTGTGTGTGTGTATGTGTGTGTGTGTGTGTGTGCATGTGTGTGTGCGCACGATGTACATGTCATAAGTATTCTCGTGTGGATTGGAACAGGGTCTTCCTCCCTCCCTTCCCTTAATCCTCCTCCTCCATCAGAAGAGAGAAAAAGAGAAAAAAAAGCGTGAACGCAGCACTTCCTCGTCTGGCAACCCTGCCCCGAGGTGACATCGCTCACCCGCTGACCGTCACAGGGGTGACTCAACCGCCCCATTTGTCATCCTCCACAAGCGGCTCGATGCGTGAGAGGCAGGCAGGCAGGCAGGCAGTTGGGGGTCTCCATGGAGTCTTGCTCCTCTGCCCACTTGTCCACTGGTTGCACATGCTCCACTGGGCACAGTGCATGGTGCAGTCACCCCTCCACAGCACACCTACAGTGGGGTGAGATGCACCATCTGCAATATGACCTTAAGGACTGTTTCTTAATGAATGGGCATAACTTCAGAGGAAAAAAAGGTCTGTTTGTTTAGCATTTTCATAGCTGGGCCCTCCTTCAGTTCACTAGGTAGCGTGTCCCTGCACTGCAGTTTTACACGGCCCCCCAAAACTTAATTCGATGTCAGGTCACGGGTTCGAGGCTGAGGCTGGTCTGAGCAGGAAGACCTTGTGCAGGAAGACCATGGTTACTCGCTCACCTGCTGACTGTCACAGGGGTGACTCAACTGCCCCATTTGTCATCCTCCATAAGAGGCATGGTGCATGAGAGGGAGGCAGGCAGTTGGGGGTCTCCATGGAGTCTTGCTCCTCTGCCCACTTGTCCACTGGTTGCACATGCTCCACTGGGCACAGTGCATAATGCAGTCACCCCTCCACAGCACACCTACAGTGGGGTGAGATACACCATCTGCAGTATGACCTTAAGGACTGTTTCTTAATGAATGGGCATAACCTCAGAGGAAGAAAAGGTCTGTTTGTTTAGCATTTTTTTTCCAGATGCCCAGCTCATAGCCCACCTTTAGTTCACTAGGTATCGCATGCCTGCTCTGCAGTTTTACACGGTGCCCCAAAACTTAATTCGATGTCAGGTCACAGGAGGCTGAGAATAGACTGTGCCGGAAGATCTTAGTTACCCACCCGTTTGTTAAAGGATGGACATTACCTCAGAGGAAAGAAAATCTGTTTGTTTATCCAGATGCACTGTACGGCTAGCTCAGCTTTTAGTTCACTAGGTAGCGCGTCTGTCTCACAAACCTAATTTGCCGTCAGGTCGCGGGTTCGAGGCTGAGGCTGGACTGTGCAGGAAGACCATGGTTACCCGCTCACCCGCTAATCATCACAAAGTGACTCAACCACCCCATTTGTCATCCTCCGCAAGAGGCACAGTGCATGAGAGGGAGGCAGGCAGACAGACAGGCAGGCAGGCAGGCAGTCGGGGGTCTCCATGGAGTCCTGCTCCTGTACCCACTTGTCCACTGGTCACATACGCTCCACTGGGCACTGTGCATGATGCAGTCACCCCTCCACAGCAGACCAACACTGGCCTGAGCTGCACCCTCCGTAGTATGACCTTCGGGGCTGTTTCTTAATGGAAGGGCATTACCTCAGAGGAAAAAGGTCTGTTCGTTTAGCCTTTTCTTCAGTATGATGTTAAGGGCTTTTTCGCTTAATGGATGGACATTACTTCAGAGGAACAAAAGGTCGGTTTGTTTAGCCTTTTCTTTTCCAGATGTCCAGCATGTTCCACACACCTAATGGCTAAAGTGCGCGTTCTTGATTTCATACTCTGGTTGGCGCTTTGTCCATGTGCCATACTTGAGTACAACCTCTCTCTCTCTCTCTGTCTCTCTCTTTCTCTCTCTCTCTCTCTCTCTCTCTCTCTCTCTGTCTCTCTCTCTCTTTCTCTTCCTTTGGTGAGTGAATGTTGTGAGTGGTTCCAGCAAAGAGCTTTGCCAGTAGAGGTGCACTCCTCCTTCTGATCTATGCCATCCCCTTAGGGTTGACTGTGTGCTTAACTATCTGGGAGTCTTAGCACCACAGGGACACATGAGTGCTGCATTTCTGTGTGTTGGGAGACTGGCTTATGTGTTTTCTCATTTGAGAAAAGATGCGAGCTAAGAAGACTTTCCTGACAAATTAGATGTTCTCATCCAAAATGCCCTAAAAATGTCTGTGGGATTCTCACGGAGGTCTGATAAATTAAAGAGACTTGAGAAACAACTGTAAGACACATACAGTGTGTAAATATAAATGACATCAATATGTGAGGCTGAAATATTCCCAAGTGTATATGTGCCAGCACAAAGTTTTTTCTCCTTTCGTCAGGGAGGCACATACAGTATATCAAAGCTCCATCCTCCAGCCTTAAAGACAAATTCCCCCCTCAGGTTGTCAAATTACTGAACCGGGGCACTTCAATGGATGTTGTGACTTTGGATTGTTTTATGAATCCTTTTACCAATGCTACTGTTGCTAATTTATCATTCTTGCTTATTAAGCTTTCTTAGGGCTTTTATATTGTTTTATTGCACGTTGCTATGCTTTTTTAGCTACATTTTTTGTCAGTGGCAATATTTAGTGTGAATTATATCTGTTTTTTATGGTGCAGTTTTATAACCTGTGGACTATGGAGAGTAAGACACACCAAAACATGTTTCATTACATTTTATTGTTTGACTGTTAAATGCATGTGCAATGTGAACTTCACATATTTAGATAAAGTAAGTCATACTGTATCTCCCAATGTACCTCCTCCATGATGTTCTACTTGTGGACTTGAATTTCACCTGACATTATTTACTCCACTGATAATAAGGCACTATATCACCCTTATGATGCCCTTATGATGGGTATTCTCACATCATATTGGCTGAGGAGGTTCCGGACTTGAAACCTACTGCCAGGCAGAGGTTACCACAGTGCCAAGGGAAATATATGTCATTGCAGATGTGGCTATTTTTGTCAACAACTTATACATTTTGCAAAATAAGTCCACATGCATGCCTTTGGACAAAAGTAAACAAACCCAGCTCACCACTGCTCTGTGGATGTTGACAAGTCCTTAAATAATATATGATACAGAAAAAATACATGTTACTGCCACCTGGCAAAAATGGGTAAAAAGGTATTTTTGAGATGGACTTCAATCTATGTGATCTGTGAAATTCTGACTGTTAGACATGGATACAGTGGTCACAACACTACTGTACCATCCTGCATGTATTACCAGGCTGTCAGCATCAGTCAAAACAACAGTTAATTCCATGCATCTGTATTCTACATTACTTTGACAACAGTACACAGTACATGTACAGCACATTACAGCTACCACTCTTGTTTTAGTGGACACCTTGTCTTACTAACCCACAGGACCCCCCTTTTTAGATTAATATTGCATGTGTGCTCCTGCTGTCTAAAATGTAAGGTGTGTTCCGTGTAAAACTGCGGGAGCACCCCACGTACTGTACTTCTGCTTTGGAACGTACTGCGCAAAGTGCCATTGACAAAAATAAGGAGCATAAGTAACTGCCTCAAGGTCTGATGGGAAATATATAAAGAAAAAAGTCCTAAACTTTAAAGAGGGCCAAAGTTGGTTGGGTACAAGATTTACGGCAAGGCATTTGTTTTTGTTTGAAATTTTCAGAGGCACACAGCAGCTTTGACTCCACTTTGTATTCAGCAAACACAGCCACATCCTGTCCTGTCTGGCCTGCCCAGCTTGCTCTCTGCTGGCAGAGGCTGATGTACGTCCGCTCGCATGACGCATCTCAGTTTTTTTAACGCAGAACCGGCGGCCGGCGCGGTGAAGCTTTTTTTTATTGGTCGTGACAGCTGTTGTCTTATAGGTACGTGGAGGGACACTGGTGGGGATCTAGTGCCCTTGTCCCTGAGATACCCCCAGACAAGTCGAACGTCTCTCCGCTGGAGCAATACAATACAACGCCCCTGGGGTGTCTGTTGTTTTACAGGCGAACATGGAGAGGAGAGGGCAAGGGATTCAGCCAGATATTTTGGGCCTTGTTAAAAAATTAAATTTTGGGCCGGGTTATTACTAATAAAACTATTAATAGTGCCTTCAACGGGCCTCCTGTCAATGCTGGGAATTGTCCTAACTTCCTCCCCACACAACCACCATCCCCATGGTGGCACTACTGAGCAAAGGTAGACAGATGCTCATTCGCTTAGAGACCACCAGACTTTCTCCAATGTCCATTAGTGATGAGATGTTTCTTTTATTAATTTAATTTTATTGCATTTAATAAAAGAAACATCTAACAAATGTAGATGTTTAACAAATTAATTATATGTTTTGACCTTGTATACCTTTATTTCATAGGACAGTGAAGCAGGTGGGAGAAAGCAGTGGGATAGGGTAGGATTAGAACCTCGCCGTACTCAAACCTGGATCCCCATGGGCAGTTGCCATATATAGTATGGGTGCTCTAACCACTGTGCCACAGCACACCCATGACATGCGGCTTGTGATTTGGAATGGAGGGATGCACAGGATATGCAATGTGTCGTATAAGACAGGCTTGCAAATGACCTGGCAGTGGTCTCTCTCATAGAACCTTTTGGGTGATTTAAGCAAATCAGCTTTTCAGGAATCAGGAATCAGAATCAGGACCAAATATGTAGCCTGGTAAACCAACCCCTCGTACTTCATTTCATTTTGTACATTGGGTGTGGCAGTGCTGTACTGAGAAACGATTTCTTACTGGAGGTGTGCGCTCTGCTGAAGTTTTTGAAACCGCAAATGTCTGGTTGTGGCATATGGAATTAGCCCGCCTATGCACTACAATTCAAATGTAGCACACAAAGTCAACATCATCGCTCACAAACACTCCCTCTGTTTGCTGACTGGCTAGGCAAAAATTCTACCTAATACAGCAATGTCAATGAAAGCACTGCCAGACCCTCCGTACAAAATGTACCAGACCACCAAATATGGGCTGTGAAAGGACATCTGTGTGTGATCGGGTCGATCCTATCCAGAGATATGTGGTGGTGGTGGTGGTGAGACACTGCTTCCCTCTCCACAGCAGCAGGCAGATATGTGGCTGAGAGGGGCCACTACGATAATGGATGGCAGAGTGTGAGTCACGCCCTGTGTTTCACAGGAGATTTCTCCAAGGACTCTCCATTCTCAATTCAATTTGTGCTACAGATGCAGCTAAAAGACCAAAAGAGGATTTCATCTGTCCCAACCCACCCCCAGCACCACCCCCACCCTTTCCTATGTCGCTAGCATGCGTGAGGACAGCACACTGGCTGTGCTGAGTGCACCAGCTGAAGGAATGGCAATGAGGAAATATGGGAGTCTAATATCAATGTGAGATGGGAATCTTTTACCTCAGACTACCCCACACACTGGGGACCCGCCATCTTGTCAAGAAAAGCTGCCCTTTTATGTGACGGTGTCTCCTCCAATTCTACCTTTTTGTAATACGTATGTTGTCTGATGTTCATGAAGCGACGTGACATTTTGCATAGTCAAGTACAATCTCTGTGGTGCTGCTTTTACTTGGACAAATCAGTACTGAATACAATACCGAAAATAATGGAGTCATAAAAAAACTGGCTTGATCCAGACTGGAAATTCAATTAAAAGTGACCTGATTGACAAGTGGCTTCCATAATCTGTATCCTCATATCACCTGTGTTATGTGATAAAAAGAAGGAATCAACATTAAAATGGAGTGAACTTACAATGTACAAATCTACAAATCCCAAGGACAGTCCTCGTGCTGACACAGTAGGGTGATAAACGACTGAATCTATGGGGGCATAACAACAGATAAAAAGAAAGTCTTTTTGTCTAAACTTTCTCCAGCTCCCAGGGGACAAATCAACCATTTATCAAGTTCATGGAAGGTTGCTGTGACAACACAATTTAGCCTTTGCGCACTTCCAACATGTTTCTTTCACCAACTTCATGTCAAGCTGCCTGCGGCTGGCCTGATTTATGACGGCATTTCTCGGTCACATGTTGTTGTGGGCACCGGATGTGTCCCTTGAATGAGTTATGGGAAAGAGAGCGGCAATGATATTTAGTGGAAGGAGAAATGGCCGGTAATGAGCCCATGTCAGGCTTTTAATCTCATCAAAGTGCAAATGCATTCCTTCCTTTCGCACACTGATTTATTCATTCAAACACACGTCTTGACGGCTAAGTTCATTCGTCATCCTCAGATCTCCCCAAAAATTATGAAAAGCTTTAAAAACCTAGCCATTGCAGGCCCATTTCGTCGAGTCATTTGTAGTTCTCTTTGGAGTAAAAAATAAATAAATAAATAAATAAATAAAGCGTGACAGGAATCTCACCGTTGTTTTCTTTTTTCTTTTTTTCCACGGTGAGATCTGTGAGTTTCCGGTGCAGTGGCGTGTAATTGCTACATAGTTTATGTTGCGAACATGGCAATGGGTGGCTGAGAGCTTGTCTCTGATGGGTCGAGTGCTCGCGTGCCTGCCTGAAGCAGCTGCTCTCATCCTGACTAGATTGAGCTCCGGTATGCACTTCTTGTGTTTCTTGCAGTGGTGCATAAAACGCAACACCAAATGAGTGAGACTGACTGAGCGCTCTTGGCAAACTTACATGCGTCACTACACAGCCGGCGCGGAAGCAGTCCGTGTCACTTTCAGTGACGGAAGTGGCATACCACCGAGGAGGAGCCAGCCAACCCAGGTATGAGGGTACCCACGTCTGCTTTTGTAGCTCTGAAGTTTTCTTTGACACACACACAAACACACACACACAGACACACACACACCCTGTGCCTTACAGACCTACATTTGTATACTATTATCTTCTTCTCTTTCTGTTTTTTAAGTTACACTTTTTTTTTTTTTAATTCTAAATATATTTTTTTAATTTTAAATAAAGTATTTTTCTTCAATGTTTATCTGCTTCCAGACATACAAACTCTTGTTGGCCTGTCAGTGCTTACCACATATATGGTTCATAAATTAAGCCATAGACGTTCAACTGTAAATATAAGTCCCTAGGTTGAATATTGATTTTTTTGCGAGACTGCTCAGATGTTGAAGGCAGGCTGTGATTCAATCATGGTGTCGTTTTGGCAGGACGACTTTATTTGATTGGCAAGATGAATGGATAGTAGCTAGCTCCTAAAAGGCTGTCACAGCCAATCAGGAATGGCTGTCCTGATAAGGTCATCTACTGCCTTGTTTCTCAGACAGAGGTCTGTGCAGGTGTATGATACTGTAGCTGGGGGCAAAGGTGGATCATTTACTGAAATAATGACCTTTCTGGCCCAGCCCAGCCCACCACACCAGCACCACCCTACTTCATTCTCCCAACCATGCCCATCAAACCATGTTACATTTCTCACTCTAAAGACAAAGGTGAAACTAATTCTTCGTGCTGTAGGAGGACTACCAGGCAACAGTCTGAGTGATTTGAAGCCTGAACATGAGTATGTCATCACTCTGCTATGCATACAGCCAAGAATAGAGAATGATTTGTGTCAGTGAGATGGATGGACAGCTAAGCTGCATTAGTTAGATAAAGGATCGCACAGTGCACAATTAATATGAATACCAACATAATAAGAAATATATTAATGCCATTCATAAATTCATCATAACACTGACCCTTATTCCTAACTAGGAGTTGGTTGGTTGTTAATCCATGTGCTCCTTTGGGGACATCAAGAAATAGCTATTTTTCACTTCACTTTTCGGCTTGTAAAAAGATGAACATGGTCTGAAAAATAATGTAATATTGCAGAGAAAAATGACTCAGGTGATTAGGATGACACAGTAAGATGATGAACTGCATTTAAACAATCTGTTTTTCATGCATGCAGGAGAACATAATCCATTAACTTCCTAAAGTTGTAGCCCAAAGTCTTCCAGATTTTTCTCCACTATTAATAGTTGACATTGTCATTTGCGTGAAAAATTTGAAGGTCAGGTTCACTTGGTACATCAGTAGATAGCTAGTTGTCTCTCTTTCTGTCTGTCTGTGTGTGTGTGTGTGTGTGTGTGTGTGTGTGTGTGTGTGTGAGAGAGAGAGAGAGAGAGAGAGAGAGAGAGAGAGTTCAACAGGATCAGCTCATCATTTTAAGGTGTAATTGCATAAACAAAACAGTGGGGGAGCTAGTGCACTCAAAAAAGGAGTGCATATGGAACAGAGGGTCATCTCTTGGTGTTGTTGGTAGCAGGCCTTGTGCTATCTCTGGGCTTCCTCTTTCCCTGTGTCATGTTAGCTCCAATAAAATTAGAAGAGATCGTCATCGTCCATCTGATCAGCCAATGGCCTCTGACACACCTGTCAGCATATTGGTAATATATGGATTTACCTATAAAGTGAATAAAAACTTGAGTGAGTAAAAACACCACTTCCAATTGAAAATCCCAACGCATAAATGTAACATTACCAACAAGGCAATATATAGTGCCGTTATTCCATAAATATGGGCAGTTCTCACACTAGTTAAAGATATATAAAACCAGTTTGGCAAGGGGACCCATTCATCATCTTCGGCATAAACCTCTTACTGTGAAATGATCTGTACATTGAGCAAAAAGTGCCACAATTTGAAGTAAAGGTATTTATAATGAGGAACTTACAATTCTTGGCCATGCCTTCATTTGGCTATGTCTTTGGAGTCAGTCTCATCAGCTGAAGAAAGAAAATGGCCAGAGGTGCCATAACATTGTCTCTCACTAGAGGTCAGTAGTGGCTTTATGATGCTTGATATGTATTCATGGAGGGCTGAAACTGTTGAACTAAACTTTTAAAAATACACTCTCATCCTGTAGAAATATTAGGGAAGCTCTATGGTAGATTTAGTTGTTGTTTGACAAATTTTGTATGCGTTGCAATGTCATGTCTGCTTAAACATTCTTATGCTTATTCTCTAAATTGGGAAGTATTTGAACAATAACCTATAAACACCTAAATATACTGAAGACTTCATGTCTGTTTGTAAGCATTAACTGTGTGCGTCACTCTGGAGTTCTCCGATGTGTCCAACATGGAGGACCTTGAGAGCCAGAGAAGACATGAAAATAGATACACAAACTAAGCCTGTAACACGACCTACCCAGTAGAGGGCAGCGTGCTACACAACAAGGTTATTCGCGCCTTTCTCGGATAATAGCTTTTTAAAGATGCTGTTGACTGGCAGCACACACAATCCTGGCAAAAGAACAGGCTTGTCTCTGAGGCTGAGAAATCACTCTGGCAGTTCAAAGTGAGACATCGCTTCGCTTCCCCCGCGTGTGCCTATTTAATGCACTTTATCGGCGCTCTCCCCATCCCATCCCGGAAGGAACCAGGCCCACTGTGATCTCCTTGAAAGGATCTGGATTTACACACAGCACAGGCTCTGACAGAGCCCAGCTCCGCTCGTACTGACCTCATTACAACATGGCTCATGGCTAAATGAGAAACCGCCGCGGCTGTGTTTCTGTTTTTTTTTCCTCCCCACTTTCACTGGAATTAATTAAGACGGCCCTCCTTCATACGCTGATCCACATCCACTGTGATAAATACAAAGTCAGGAAGTTAACACACAACACTAAACTTGGTTCCTCATTTGCAGGCGACTGCAGGCCACTCTGGTTCATTTGGACCCACGTCAAAAGAAAACTAGCGCCAATCCTCTGGTGAGCCTATGACCTTGATAGCTTAGGGCACAATGCAGGCAGGTGGTGGTCATAGCTCAATGGGACACTCACTCAAAGGGACACTCAATACCTTCCCAAGTTCTGAAAATAGAAGGGTTTAGTTGCAAAATAATAATATTATCTGTTAAAAAACAATATTTTCTGTTACTGTAAGAGTTTTGTGTCAGGGCAGCAAAAGTGATTCATTATAGAGATTTGCAGTTGTGGTCAATCTTAATATTTTCCTGAAAATGTGAAAATGTAGCTGGACAGATACACACTGCTCTTAAAATATATTATTTTCATTTGATTTGTAAAACCGCCTGTTGTCCTACACAGAAACATCAGAGTATTTACTTACTTTTCTTAGGGTCCTTCTCTGATAGTACCTCTGATAGCAGGCCTACTGACAGACTAGAGCAGCCACAGGGTCTTCTCCAAGAGTATTTTATGCCATAACTGGGCAGTATGGCAAAAACACACAGCCCTCATGTCCTGCCCTCTGCCACTGATTGTTTTCCACAACAAAAAAGTTTTGACGTTTTACGAACCAAAAGATACATACGTACATATCCACAACACCTAAACACCACAGCGTGCATGTAATTCTCAGCTCTCCTTCTAATCGTGCAAAGGAGGATGAAAAAATGCTGAGAGCTCATTTAATTTTCTTCCATGTCACTTTTAGTGACTTGGTGACGGCTTGCGCAGGGTCAGGGGTGATCTCACGTGACGCAGTGATGAGTTTTAGATACTTAGCGCTTCCTTCAGAGCTGAGGCCGACAGCAGGGACGATGACAGATACGGTTAGGCACGAGAAGCTGAGACAGCACTGAGACAGCTTCCTTCCATCCACCACCCCCCCACCCCCCTCCCTGTACCCCACCGCCCCCCCTCCTCCCCGCCCCACCAACAGCTTTCCTCCCCTTCTCATTAAAAACTAACCTGCTGAGAGCTGTCCTTTGCATTCCAGGCACAAGCACCCAAAAGGTGATTAATGGAGGCACCCCTGGACGCATGAGTGCGATGACTATGTTGTATCAATTTAGGAGGCTGACAGTGATACATTATATTGGGATGTAAATAAGAACGCTAAAGCGCTAAAAGTGGTCATGCTAACTAGCTCGTTTGAACTCCCTGACTTAATCTCATCCATCCTGGCAAGCAGCCTGCTGCGTTGTAGGAAAGCTGAGGGAAAAAAGTGAGGAGAACAATTAATCGGGACAATATTGAAGTTTTACCTTATCTTACCTTGACTGGCAACCACAAATAGGCCATGAAGTAAATAAATCATGGTGTTTTTGCTGCCCAACAGACTGTGCACCCATACTCAAGAGACAGACCCATTTACCTAACAACGGCTCTTGCAAGTACACTGGCCCTCTTTAACCTGAGGCTAATCACAAAGTGCCTCTCTGTAGACTTAAGATGCTGACATTTGTCGGGTAGTTAAAAACCTATCTGCACAATACAGCATTCAGACAAAACTCAACTTTTGTTTAAACAGTTGCTGCACACAAATCCTCAGTCCTGCCACAAATGTTTGAAATTGTACCATGAACTCTGTGGCGAATTAGTCTAAGAAAATACCCCTTTTCACCAAGAGCCATTTACCTGGAAAGACCCGAACCCACGCCACCACCACCTCCACCTCCACTTCCACCCACCCCCTGTGCTGTACAGTACACACAGTGAGTGTGTTCATCCTTAACTCCTGTCTGCAGTTGGTACTGGCAGAGAGAGGAGGGAAAGGTTTAGTCAGATTAAATGCAGAACTGGGGGGGGGGGGGGGGGGAGATGAAAAAGAAAGCTCTTTAATCATCTCACTTCGTTACATGGCGCTGAGTAAATATTAACATAATTAATCAATGTCCAGACGTCACTCACATTAGAGAGCTCGAGTTCCCCCGAGATTATGCAAACACCTCCCTCACGCTGTGCTTAAGCACCCAGCCCCTCTACGCCTGCTGCTGCAGGAAGTAATTAGTCAAGGTCATTTTTTTTGCAATTTATTACTGGGGTCCTGTACCACAGTGAGCATGAGCATCCTATGAGGAGGTTCTGATTAAACAACACCTTTCCTTACCTTTCCTTACAAGGACTGCCTACCTGTGTTCATGCAAGAGTCAGTCTGCTACTGTATTTATCTGCTCCGACACCACTGAACCGTAAGAAATGTTGTCTTGTAACAACCCTGCTAAACTGTAAAGCACTTTGAGCTGCATCTTGCATGTATGAACTGTGCTATACAAGTAAAGTTTATTATTAAGTTTATTATTTCCTGTACCGTGGTGTGCTAAACATTTACAGAAGAAGTCTTGCTAACTGGCAAAAGGGAGTTTGGCAAAGTGTTGGCCATCTTTGTGCTAGGGAAGGGCAATATGGCCAAAACTAGCGGTATAATTTGAACCCTAGGTAGGTAGACAATATATATTGTGATATAAACTTTGATGTGCAAATTTTCAATTTGTTGTTTCCGAATGGGTAACATATGCCCGTAGAAAAGTCATTAGAGCAAGAAGTAGTTTTTTGAAAACTGTAAACACATTTTCAAATAGTCAACAGTGTTACTTAAGGAAAATCTATGTGTGAAAAACTGCATTTGTAAGAAAAATATAGAAAACTTGTAGCGATGTTTGCTTGTAGGGCATTTGACAACATGATGACACCACAAATTACCCCAGTAGGCTGGTGTAATGAAAACCTTTACCACTGGCCAAATCTATAGTGCATACCATCTACACCGTCTATATCACCCACCCCTACTTTGTGGCCTTAATCAGTGTAGCTGAAAAAGTTCAACAGCAGTTGATCACACACCACCACATTTCTTATTATGGACCATTTGTTTAGACCGCCTTGACTAAAAATGTATTTCTACAACATGCCAAGCAAATGTATTAATTTTTCATTTTCCCTTCAGCTAGTTTGCGCATTCTAATAAAAGTGACCCACATTTCTACATCCTTTTTTCTGAGGCAACACGAGCGGCCCAGTGAATGTATAATGCAGTGCTTTGATGAAGGCCATGTTTTAATGACTTTGGCTGTTTTGTCTCCTCCTAATAACAGACATGTCTCTAGAGACGGAGCTACGGACCCAATGGGAGTTGGGTCCACTTTTCACAGGAGTCTACTCTCAGCAGTTAACATTACTTCAAGATCTTGCTGTGTGCCGTGTACAGTGTATGCATTTTTGTAAAGACTAAATATTACTTTACACACTGTGTGGCCTTCTGAGTTTTATTAGGACCTGTGGGTTTGTTGGAACAGTAAATACCAAGGAGTACAAAAGACGCTACATCTAGAGTCCAACACACACAAAGGAACTTTGAGAGATCCAGATTTTCTTTAAGATATTCATATTTGCCCTCTATATGGGCTGCATTGGGCTTTGTCATGGGTCTTAGCAATACTCGTTTTGATCACAGGATTTATTGTAATGCTCCAGTAGCACTTGGTTAAAATTGGAACCTGCTGACATTTGAGCAGCATCCATGAAAGATTGTAGTCTGGAGTGATGCAAGATTCTAGCCTGGAATGATGTCTGCACGAAGAGGGTCATTGTTTAAACTTTCTAATTAATTGATAGGCAATACATTTATTAGTGCTGTAGATTTTTTTGTATTATTATATAGAGATTCATGCATGTCTATGTTCTGCAAAAAGAAGCACCACTAACATATGTAAAAATATGTATGTCTAAGACAAACATTAATCAAAATCAATTAAAGCAAATTTTTAAAAGAACCTCAAATTGAACATGCATAAAATATTAAATGAAAGTCTTAATTTTATGCAAGGAGATTTAAAACATCCCTGTGAAGTCAAATAGCTATTCATGCACAAAAAATCCTCACAGATGGGTATGGTTGCGTTATGTTTCCCTGTAGGATTAGACTAAGCAAAAAGTGATGTTACTGCAAAAACAGCCATGCAAATTCATCTGACGGCATACAGTGGTATTTGTTTCTTATTAACCTCCAGATGTAGACAAAATCTTTGACAGTTTGAGTAGCTGTGGAAAAATAAGACAAGATAACATTAGCAGGGGCACCACTAAGGCAGGGTAAGTCAGGGGGCCCAGAGCTTCACAGGGGCCCACAGACAACTATGATATGGTTAGGATGGGGGCCTAAAATTATTTTCTGTCACAAAGGAGGCCACAATTTGTAGCGACACCCCTGCACATTATATAAATGGTTAGTTCATATTGGTTGTGAAGTGATGAAGCTGGGGCACAGGAGGAATCTGTACCAAGTAAAGCCTACAGGGGCACTTAGTCAGCCTCAGCCATGCCCCTTTACTTTAACTGTGGCACTGCAACCCAGCATGTTATTAGGCACACCCAGGACAGAAAGGGACACTATGTTGTGCATTGTTGTTAAGCTCAGCTGTGACATAAACCTAATACCTCTTTGTATTATAGTGTGCTTTAATAGGTCTTGTAGACATTTGGTTTAGGTAAGCAGCTTGAACTACCAATAATTACTATAAAGTAACTTTGAAGACGAATTCACACACAAAATAACCTGCAGTTCTTTCCCACTATTCCCCAGAGCGGCTCTGTTTATTTTGTTTGTGAGGGAAGTAGGCGGGATAAGCTTGTGTTAGTCCATCGCTGAAAGAGACCTTGCCCCAAGGTCGACTTGGAAGCAGAGTGGTGAAGGATACAAGGATAAAAGAAAGATAAGACAAAAGAAATAATGAATGCATCATTAATGAGCAGAAAATAAATGTATGAAATTAATCAATGTAAACAAGACCAATCAAGATCATGCTGTACATATACACTACAGACCTTGGTGATAGTAACTAAAATATGATATATGGATATGGATATCAAAATTTAAGTTTTTGATATTAAACTAGACATGTTCTGTGGGTTGAAAGATTAGAAATCCATATGTTTTAACAGTAAAATGGGAATATACAGAGCACCACATAAAAAAACATTACATATTTAGTCGTGTATGATCAGAAATGTATTGTACGTGCCCTTTCTACAACAATGTTCTACTTCAAACTTTTTGACTTCAGATAGTAACTGAGAGTGGACAGATTCTTTAACAGGAAGCACAATTTATTTTTTTATGAAGTGTTATATAATTATTTTGTATAATTTATAGCTTCTCTGTTTGCATGTGAGCTGATTGGATTTACCTTTATTGAGTAAACTGCAAAATTGTCGGATCAAACAGTCATAGTGTTATGTCAACAAGCACTCACTGATGGGGTTGTCATATCCTCTGTGTAGAAGATTAAGACAAGAAACTATTCATCTGATGCATATGAACTGAATTGAACCAAGGCCAGAATACCCATTCTCATCTGTAATACTACACATGATATCATCATGCTTTGCTAAACCTGCTTGAATTGCAATGCTCTTAAAATATATCCCAATGACACTTTGATACATGCGTACGTGCGTGCGTGCGTGCGTGCGTGCGTGCGTGCGTGCGTGCGTGCGTGCGTGGATGTGTATGTGGATCACTACACAGGCAGGACCATGGACAGCTCACAGCACAGAGAGACTCAGAAAGCCACACACAGGTTTCAAAAGCTGTAGTCTCTGAGCTATCTGTTCTTCTCTCATTTCATTAACTATTCTTCATCAGTGTTAGTTCTTTACTTAGCAAACAATTGTGAAATGATCCATTTTAAAATGTGGTAACTCATTTTGATAAGTTTGTAATTTATACTAATACTTCACAGTTTAATTTTAAAAGTCAGGAAAATCAGTCTGTATGATGTTCTGTTAACTTTACCATATATCACTGGAAAAAGAACTGAATGAGCTTCAATTTGCATGGTTTAAAATTTGGTAGCCTCACGGATTCATGAGATAGGCCTATAGTCATTTAAAAAAGGGATCCTGTTTTACATGAACATGCGTAGTTATGTACGGATGTGCAGCAGACATAAGATGAATTATTATCATCTGAAGTTACTTAATTCTAAAAATGTCATTCTTATATGACTAATAATTGCTGTCCAAACTGAGCCTTTGTCACATTTAGGGATTTTCAAGCCTAAAACAAAGCCCAAAACAAAGGTCTGCTACTGGAATGAAATCAAAGACAAACACCATTCTCTGTTGGATTGCAGCCAAGACACACTAAACCTGAACAGGATGAAGAAGAAGAAGCAGAGTACAGCACTCCAACAGACCCTCTTTCGCTATGCCAGTCTGCCCACAGACCAGTTTCCCAATATATACATCTCAACACCAAATACAGGTCTGTATTTCTCAAAATCGGGAGCATAAAATTAGGTCAGCCAGACCCATAGCATCCTGTAAAACAGTGCACTGTCTGTGTTGAAGTATCTTTGAGTATCTACAACATATACAGTGTATTTGGAAAGTTTTCAGTTTTTAAGTTTTTTTATGTCTCAAACTCTCAAAAGCTTAAAATGGATTTAACTCAACCTACACACAACACTTTCTCCTGCTCCCACAAAGCAACAACAGGTTTTCTAGTGGTTTGTAAATTTATTATCTCATGTATATTTTAATATCAGTATTTGAATACATAATTTATATCTACATCCATATTTTGTGAAGTATCTTTAACAGCAATGAGTCTCAAGTCCCCTGCAAGCCTAGCATACCATATTTTTTAGAAGTTTCTCTGTTCTGCAGCGTAGTTTCAGCCAAGCTCAAGGTTTGATGGGGAGCATTTGTACATGGCCGTTTCCAGTTCTGTCCAGAGATGCTTTCTGGCTTCAGGTTCAGGTCCGTGTCCGGTGCAAGTCTAAGACCAAAGCCAATGCTGTGCTATTTTGTAATGGTGTGTTTGGTTGTTGATCCTTTTCCCCTATCCTAACTGATCTCTCAGCTTATGCTGGAGAAGAACATCCACATAGCATGTTGATGCACCACTTTTTTAGACTGGTTCCTAGACCACTGGTTCCTGGTTTAATTCACCCTCACCTTTAGGGTTAGTAGCCAGTCAGTGCAAACTTTTGAGCATTTGATCTGGTGAACCATTCAGGTGCTTTTTAGGACTCTTTTAAAGACATGAGGAAAGGCTTCTGCCTGGTGAGGTGCTGCATTTATGTGGTCTGTTCCAAAGTCCATACTTCCTGCACTTACTGTACTTAGTTTGGGTACGTAGAACGTTCCGATTACGATTGTGGCGAAAATAAGTGTACTGAAAGGACCCGAATACTGCCCTCATAACGGTCAAAACGGTGAGTGTGGAACAACGTACACTTTTCGCACTGAACGGCCGCCATCTTACCTATGTAGCTGCGGAAGTGACGAATCCAAACAGACCAAACTGAAGAAGAAACGAGGAGATAGCGTTGCTGACGACGTTGGCACATTTTCCAGGAAGCTTGGAGTAGTGTATTCATTTTGCAATGAGTTAAATATGTCTCGTTCACCGTTCAAAGTTGGCAGGTAATGACACACGCCGGCAGTCGCCATCGGAAATTCCGGTAAGTGCACCACGGAGTATGGAATATGGAACAACACTTACCTGCTGAAATCTGTGTACTTAGTAAGTGCAGACAGTGCACTGTGGTTAAGTGTACCCATGGAAGCATGGATATCGGAACAGACTCCAGGTCTTGTGAGGTTTTCTCATCTCCACAAGGCTCTGAATCGCAGACATAATGATTATTGGGCTCTTGGTTGCCTTTCCAACCAAAGCCTTTCATCCTTTCATCATTTTGTGTTGTTAACCAAATCGGAAAAGACCTGAAAAGGGATCATTTCAAATCTTCCCTATTTCAGTTGCCAGGTACTTTTGATTTGGTAGAAAATGTCTAATATGTTTCTAATTTAAATTGTAATACCTTAAAGCAACAGTAGGTAGTTTTCCTCTTCGGTCACCCTACAGGTTGGAAGCGGAGTTGTCTCTCATTGCAATTACAGAGAAATGTCCCGCTCCTCCAAACGTACTTAGTGTGGCTACAGCTCATGGAGTGCAGCAAAGCGAATTCAGAAGTGCCTTTCACCCAGTTACAAGTTGATGAACCACTGAAACGATTTTGAAAACATGATTGTAAGGTTGAAAAAAACTACTTAATGTTACTTTAAGGTGTCTGTCGGCACAACCATCTCTTGGAGGTCCGTGGACTATGCTGTTACCCACATTGCTTGGCTGTCACCCTGAAATACCGATCAACTGTGGGTATTATTTGGGCAAGTGTGTGAGTCTGTGCCATGGGCATCGATATACCCCTTTTACTTTCATATGTGGTCAAGTATTGGTCAGCTGTACCAAGTAAAACATGTGTAGTTTGCCAACTGGATGCATCAGATCACGAATGTCACAACAAGGTGTCTGAATATACTGATGTGTAGTGGCTTGCAAAATTATTAAACTGCCTCAAAGTCACTGAGAGTTCATGTTGTAAAAAATGAGTAAATAAGAAAAACCCTTAATGTAGTACAGTAGTAGCCTATAGGCCTATTTTACAGGCTAACTAAATTTTTAAGAAAATATATTTGTCAAATGTAACAGAAATAAATGTTATTTGTTTATAAATAAATAAAATATGTGGTGGCCAATATTTTAGATTTTACAGACACATAGTTAATAGATGATGGAGGAGATGATCCTCCTTGTGTCTGACATCCCTGTTGGGTTTGTTTTGGTATGGTATTCTCCTATTCCGCTTGTCTAGTTTTATTGATAAATCTAAGCTGATTTTCTAAACTGCTGGAAAGATTTTATGCAATTGGATTTTATGCAGAGCACAACCACTGTTAACCTCTTTACTGACAATTAGTGTCTGGCATATTTTGTTGGGAAAACAAAAAACCAATTAGTAAAAATGACAGTCATAAAACACACATCCACATACAAATCCAGACTCACAATATGCATCGGTCCATTTCCTTCTTCCTGGGACATAATTGGCTTCTTTCAAATCATAAAACGAACTCACTGAGCAAAAACCCTGCAAACATTTATTTTCCATTGTTCACATTAGAAGTACAGAGTGATCTCAGGCTGTATTCCACATCCAGGTGAAACAACAGCACAGGGGCTTCTGGCAATGAGTGAGTTTCAACAACTGTTGAACTTCAAACACCATTGTTTACTTGGTTCACTGCCTAATCCAATATATTCAAAAAATGCGGAGTTAAGCTGTTTTAGTTTTTTTATATATTTATTTATTTATTACTCTCCACCAACCAAACAGGATTATTCCAGTCTGTTATAAATCTTGAGGGGCTTCTTCAGGAGTAGAAAAATTATTCTGACACACATATGACCTAAATGATGCAGGCGAAAAAAAAAAAAAAATAGACAGGACAAAAATAAACTTGTTTGGTGTCTGCTGCTTTTGTCCTGGCACGTTATGCCCCCTCTTCGCCTCCCATTTCCATCCTCCACATTGATTTGAGATTTGACAGGGCATCTGTCTCATTGTGTGAAATGGTGTAGGCCCTGAAGCATGGCTTTGTCTGTGCTATTTTAAACAGAGTTTATCTTCCCTCTGAGGTAGGTCCTGTGCTGCACTGGGTTCCTCTGTGGTTAATGTTGTCTAGGCCTAAAATGCATTCTGCCTTGTCAACTGTGTTATGAAGTGATTTTCATAGGACACAGATTGGTTGAGTGTAAGAAGGTGTTGGTATCGAATTTTTATTTTGCTTTGATTGTTGTTTACAAATCAGCAAGCTGTAAAACTCTGCAATGCTGTGTCACAAAAAACTGAAACATGAACACATCATTAATCTGTATTTCCAAAGAAAATTACACATAATTTACCTCATATTATGTTATGCTTCAGAGGAGTCATGTAAAGAATATTTTGAATACATGAAGAAATCTAAATAGAAAGCATTTAGATAGAAGTTATCTTTCTTCCCCATGCAATTCATTGATCATGACAGAAGGTAAACATTCTAGGACTGTGCCTTCTACAGTAAGTCTCAGTCATGGACACAGTCTAATTAATCATATTTCACAAAGAAATTACTAATTAGACAAACATTACATGGACCATGTAAGCGATTAGGAACTTTTTTTCAAATACATTCTTGTTGCTAGCCACTTCAACAACCACAAGGATCCTTTTTTTTAACAGATACCTCAGTTCTCTCTCAGGCATTTTGAAGGCTAGTACAAAAACCTCCAAACAAATGCTAATTAATCCAAATTTCAAATTCACTCGACCCAGAGTCAAAAACAAACAAAAAAGTGTAAGAATGTTCCACACACCTCTCGGTAGAAATGTTTGTCATGACACATGTGAAGATGTATCAAGGTCATTGTGTTCTGCGTACACAATTTTGCACAATGTCCAGGTGACAATAATGACTTCAATGCAGGCACATGAGGTGACAGGTGGGGACTTTTACAGTAACACACATTAGCACTCAGTAAATGTATACAGTAGGCCTACATAATGAACGTACATTCATACTGTACAGACCTTACATAGGTTGTGCTTTCTGTCCTCTATCTATATCATGCTAACCAGTTAGATATTCCTCTGTGTAGTATACCTCCAACATCTCAAGAATAAATGTGGGCAAATAAAAGTCACACATTACAAAACTGATCTACCATAACTAAAGAAAGTACAGTATTAAAACAAATGCTTTGTTCTGTACAATGAAATGGGCTAAATATTAAAAAAAAAACTGAAGTGCTGCTTATTCTTAAAAACATTGTAAAGTGTGTAACATGGGTGGGCAGACAGGTCTGTCGTAAGCAGACATTTGACAATACTGATTTATTCATGCAGAAATGTAAAGTAGGCAATTACTGTACTGTCCATCTATCCAAACCCTGCTCAGAAGAAAATGTTATTTTTTACTTCGGTTAACTAAACAACATGGCTATTCAAAAATAATGTGAAATATTTGCAGATTCTTTACCGTTGACACAAATTTACATTAATATAAGAAAGACATGTTACTGTGACAAGTTAAAATGGTCACAGGGATGCTTTGTTGATGAATGTGAATGAGGGTCAGAAGAGCTAACTTTCATTACCTTTACTTAATGTTATATCGGGACCCAATGTGGCAAATTACAGCAACAATCCTGACATGCTTATTTACTGATTTTTTTTTCGACCCTAGAATCCTTCAAATTTACTTTGGGATAGTGTTCATTGCAGCTAGTTTTGCAGTGGTGCCTGAGGACCTAACAAAGATCGTGTTTCAGCAGTCAAGCTGACAGAAACCATTGGTGACAGGTGAATAAGCCTGAGACATCCATCAATCAGTAACTGAGGTAAGAGAGAAAGTAGTAGGTCAGTTTTACAGTAGAATTTGAGGCTTGTGGAGCTTGTATTTGCACCAGTAACATCAGGGCTAAAGGGGTTACTGAGGCCATGGTGACTGAAGTACACCTTTGGGACCTGTGTGTATCTCAACAAAATATGTTTGTTTTTCAAATGGGGGGGAAACCATCATATTGTGTTATGAGCTGCATTTTTTGTGCCTTAGTTCACGTCAAGGGAAATATCTCTAAAACAGTTATTTTACAAGGTTAATAACAATGGTACTGATTGTACATTTAGAGCCATTTCACAAGAAGGCTACAGTATGTACATATTTTGAGAACATAAGAAAGTACGTTAATACAGTACAGCTATTGTACTGTGTGAAAGTTGCCCTTGATTAAAGGGATATTCTTGAATTTAGAAAGCAAAGAGAAAACACACCTCTCCCAGTATTACACCGAACTATTTCATATCCATGGATATAAGATGCAAATTCCCTTTGATTTCATAAGGCAATATAAGCATTAATAAAAATACTGAAATAGCTTGGCACAACTGTGTAGAACACAAATGTATATATTTTATCCTACCCTAAAAATGAGCTACAAAACCGGGCCATTACAGCCATAAACTAATACAATGAAACACAGTATTGTGTTTAGGAAAAGAGCTGCAGATTTGTACAGCCTTTGACAGGTATTCTTACATTACAACTGAACACTCGGTTTAGATACTGACCTGATCATCATACAGAACTTTAAACGCTGATTATTAAAATAATGAATCATTGATTCCCGTAAAGTTCCTTTGCAGCCAGCTGCTTTCAAATTCTGAAATCATGACAATGTACTCCTAGACAATATTTCTTAAGAGGAGTGCCTCAAAGAAAATGTTCTGTCTTCGTAAAAAGTGTGGATGCGTCACTTAAACTAGGCATGCTGTTTTGTTGATGATTTTATTGTGTTAGAAAATCCCATAGTCATGGGCTAATAACCTCCCGTCTCAAGTGTCATACTGGGTAAATGAAGCACAAGCATGTACAGCTGTCATCAGTACGTCCTTGACCAAGTGTGCAACACCATCGCCACTTGTTTGCCACTTGGTTTCACAAGTGTGTTTAGCCTATGGCGTCAGAGCCACTGCACACTGCGCTTCAGGAAAACACTAAAAATCCCATTCTGCTCACTTCAAGCCTATGTGCAGTTCTACAGGCTTCTTCTGTTAGAACATCCATGTCTGTGATGAGGTCATCGACACAGCTGTAAAGCATAGTCAAGCATATTTACAGTAGATGAAGGGCTTGTTCAGTGACAATGCCGGTGACCCAGTAATGGGAAGCATTGGAGGTCCTCTAGGCCATGTTCGATTAGAGTTATTCTTGCTGTAATAGCATTGTCTGGGATCTATGTGCCAGTCCTGGTCAGTCTGTCTAGAGTCGCGTCCATTAGGCATAGTGGGACTCTTTGGCCTCCTTCGGGGCTGCAGAGTGTGTGTGTTTGGTTGTGTGGGTGTGTGCGTGCCTGCGTGTGTGTGCCTGTGTCTGTGTCTGTGTGTTTGAGCTGACTACAGGGTGGTGTAGATGTAGACGAAGATGATGACCACGAGGTTCAGTATGGTCCCAATGATGCCCAGCATGGCCAGAATGGACTCCTCCTTGCCCTCCTTGTCTTGGATTCCCTTTTCTTCATCACTGAGGGCAGTGTTTACCATTTTCCCAGAAAAAGTCTGCAGCTTTCCTCTCAGACCAATCTGCCGAAGACAACACACAACACAACAATGATGATACATAAACAATACAACAATAAATAAAGAGATGCAGGGGATGGATCAAAGAAGGAGACAGAGATTAGGTTGTGAAAAAATAGCATCCATAATGTGCAATACACAATGATAAGACAAGGATAAGACAGCTCAGCTGCAAACAAACCCTTTGATGTGGCTTGTGAATGAGAACGGGAAATCTCCTTTAATGACAAATGCATATAATACTAGCAACAAAGGCTTACATATGTCTCTGTAACAATCTGGTCTGACTTTCAAACCACTATAGGAGGCAAAAATGCTGGGATGCTTACACTCAGTGCATCATCGAGTAAAACATACAGCGACGAGGAAAAAAGGACAAAGTTCTTTCATGTCTCGTAGGCTCCAAACTCACAAGGTGCTCTTGAAGGAGAAAAAAGCTGAGTTAGTAGACGTATTGGTCTAAAAGGCCTACTTCAGGCAGCTCTTGCTCTGAGTCAAGAAGTAATCAAGTAATTACTTCTTGAAATGCTTTATTCTCTTTGGACATACCGCCTAAAAACGGTTTCGACTCTCCTTCCTCATATCAGGCCGCGTGGAAGACCTAGGAAGGGTTGAAATCAGTCTGTGTTTTTAGGCATCATTCTTTTCTGTAATGCCCTCATGAGAAAAAAGGGTTTGTAAACCTAATTACTTGATTACTCCTTGACTCGATACAGGAGCTGTCAGAAGAAGCCTTTTAGGCCACTACATCTACAAAAAGATATAGCATGGCTTGGGAAAAGTGTTCATAGGAAAACTTCAGTCGAAAGCACAAACTACTAGACAAATGTGGCATCTCACTAGCTAGGCTCGATGCATGAAAGGCCCGCAAAAGGGGTACCAGGGCATAGGTGCATCTCCATGTTTGATGTGGCGGCCTCCCGAACAGCAAAGAGCTAACAGACGGCCTGGGAATTCTTTAAAAGCCTTCAGGATGCCATCGATAACATGGCATACGTGATCGAAACATGTTGAGACAAACACAAAATAATTTCTTTGACTTTAATAGGAGTCCTTCACAATGCTGGGTTTCTACATGTAACAGCAGGTCCTGTAATTTGTAGCTGCAAACATGGTCCAGTCTGATGTTACAATATTTGCTTATTCCTCTTTCAAGGAATGAGTTTTTTTCCTGCATAGATATCCTTAGCATGGTGCATTAGTTTTTCTCATGCTTTTACAAGGTCATGTTTTATTTAAGAGTAAGGAAAGAGTGAGTTTTCATCAAAAATACATCAAGAAATTTTCATTTCTACTGAATAAAATATGGTCATCATCTAAAAAAAATTTTGGCCAAGTTCCAAGATGTTAAAACCTAAAAGATTGTTTCTTCACATGTTGAATTCAAATGATTTATTATAGTTTAATTAATATTAATAATTAAGATCTAGAATGGGTTCAGTCAAAACAACTATAAAGTGTAAAGCAATAACTCTTTCAATAATTCTCAAATATAAAATATACAAAAACTATCTAACAATACAGTGTCACTGCCCATTTTATCTGTAGCTCGGATGTGCTGAAATAAAGACAACTTTAACTAAAGATCGGATTGTCTGAAGAACCAGAAATCCTCACTTTGTGTTCCCTCACAAAACTAGCCTGGTGAACCAGATTCTTTTACTCCATGCAAAGAGTCTAGCTACTCTTCGTAGGTGTGTGTTTGCCTCCTGGTAGATGAATACTTTGTGTGAATTGTAAAACCATTCGGTCTACC
The DNA here is from genome assembly GCA_027475355.1 of Coilia nasus. Lineage (NCBI taxonomy): Eukaryota > Metazoa > Chordata > Actinopteri > Clupeiformes > Engraulidae > Coilia > Coilia nasus. The sequence continues at coordinate 13,586,592 of CM050205.1, forward strand.
TTCAATCAGTCACAGCTAATTAGGAACCAACAAATTTGGTTGAGGCAAGCCAGAGCCCTAGTGTTATCTGTTACCTCCGCTACTGTACCAAAATACAATATTGAGCAGAGGTGCTACGGCAGCGCTAACTGGCTATCACAAAACTGCATTCACAACATCTCTGTCCGACACTAAGGTTAGTTTCACCTCAGTTTTTAGTTTTACACATCAGAGTCAGTCTGGTTCCATCTGTACTGGGTAGTTACACATAACCTCCAAGGATATTAAACCAAGTGGATTAGCATTCTCAGCAATGTCACAGGGACTGGTCCACTTATAAAGGGTCAGTGGTTTTTGTTGTGAACACCTGTGGTATTCAAAGAAAATGCTGTAATGATAGAAGCATCTTTTTATACTGTCCTTGTGGGTTATGAAGTGAATCTTTTACATTATGAATAATTGATCTTGCAACCCACTAAAGTTTTATTCAATATTTTTACACCACTAGAGATGAAAAAACAACCACTCTATGCAACTCAAAGCTGTACCCAGTTGATTGTCAGTCTATGTTTAACATTCAGTTACAATTTAGGCTACCATCCATCTAAATGACGGGCCAAAAGCCTATCCTCTTCCGATGATTATAAATTCATTTCCAACCAATTGTTTGCCATAATTAATATCTGTGATATACAGATTATTAAGGCTAATATGCAAATCCTCCTGTAATTGAAAAAGTACATATGACCTTCTAGTAGTTCTGTTGGGGCTTTGTAATTCCCTTACCAAAGGCTCTTTCCGTCCCATAGGGCCAGAGGTGGAGCTTTTTTAGCACTAGCAGTGAGTTTTAAAAATCCATACGAGTCTGATTTTCATAACACTGCCATTTTAGGATGCATGACAGCATTTATCGCTAAGATTCGACTCCCAGGAGGGGTTACATTTAATTGTGTGCCGCTTGAATAGAATGTTTAGTTCTGCAAAAGTGTAGTGGTCTATAGGACCAGCACACACTTCTAAAAGACAGCCATTGCATGTGTAACTGTTTTACAAAAACACAGTCATCATGCATTTTCTTGCGATTCCATCAGGGTGCTCTCTGGAAAATGCCAGCAAGCGCAGTTGTGTGTGTGTGTATGTGTGTGTATGTGTGTGTGTGTGTGTGTGCGTGTGTGTGTGTGCGTGTGTGTGTGTGTGTGTGTGTGTGTGTGTGTGTGTGTGTGTGTGTCTGTGTATGTGTGTGTGTAGTGTGTGTGTATTGGTGGGTACGCTGGATTGTGCTTGTCTGAGATCCACGCCACAACAATAGTCCCTCCCCATGCCAACCCTAGATCGGATGGAGACGAGGGCTTCTCTTTCTCTCTCTCTCTGTCTGTCTCTCTCTCTCTCTCTCTCTCTCTCTCTCTCTCTCTCTCTCTCTCTAAGCTGAATGGCTCCCTTCACATGGGGGCCGCTGGATGTGCTTTCATGCATAGAGACGGCTGCTTCGTGCTGATACACACGCAGTGGCACGAGCCCTATGCAGGACTAGCCAAAAAAAGCAGGAGAGAAAGAAGACAAGCACATAGAAAATCGGCTTTACCGGAGAGAGACAGTGTGTGGTAGAGACAGAGAGAGAAAGACAGACAGACAGACAGACAGACCTACAGACAGACAGAGAGATGGCGAGTAAAAAAGAGAGAGACAGACAGTAAAACAGAGAGACAGGTAGAGAGAGAGAGAGTAAAACAGAGAGGCAGGGGGAGAGAAAGAAAGAGAAAGACAGAGAAAGATAGAGAAAGATAGAAAGAGAGGCCAGCTGTTCATCTCAAATGAAGGGTCTGGACTTAGCCCAAAAGATCCCTCTGTCACCAAGTGTTCTGTAAATATGGGCTTCCCTTGGGGTGGCATGGCATGGCACCTGCGTCATACATTGGATGGTTCAGCCTGTATGGACACACAGAGCCATAGACGATCTCGATCCTGTCTGTAGTAATTCTGTTGCCACTATTGCAACTCTATTGCCACTCTTGACAAATAGTGGGCCTGCCCTTCACAATCATTTTGCCCTAAATATTCCAAAGACAAGTGAAGCCTGGTTGAGCTGTGTAAACAGACCATTGTGTAACACAGTGAAATAAAACTCTCTTTTTTTAACAACTTCACCTCTTGTGATTACCAATTTAAGCTAAAATCTATGGAATGACATACTATCTAATGTTATATGCATTAGACATGTGAAACTGTAAGCATTTACAGAATTTACATTTAATGTCCTTTTTTCATTTTTGTTTTGATTTGCTTTTGGCTTATTATGGAATACTCACTTGAGCAGTTAAAAGTCATGGTGTAATTAGATCAACCCTCAACTGTCTCTTTTACTATATGGCACAGATACCGACTGACGGTTTTGGAGTTAAACCTTATAGTCTGACACTAATTAAAGCCCATAATGGAAAAACAATTATAACAGCAGAGAAACAAAATGAAAATTAACTTTTAGTGCTGACAACCCCGGTTCACCGCATAAAGTGAACATACTCCACAGTGCAATAGATCAGTTATTAACTTATGGTGGGTAAGATGTAGGTTAAATAAATTTGTTCTTTGAATTAACCAAGACTGATTGCCCATACTGTACAGACAGGTCAAAACACAGACAGATATTAAGGTGCATTGCTCATTCAAATAGATATTGGAGCGTTTGCTTCTGCAAGTGTTACTTTAGAATGGACAGACACAGCTTCATGTGGCTGCAATTAGCAGAAGGCTTCATTTCAATGTTTTTTCATAGTATACACATTCATATGTGTAAGTCTAACTGTGCATAAATTAATACAATTGGTTTATTTAAGTATACAGTATTTTGTTGAATAAATGTCCTCAACCTGTCAAGTAAGAACTTATAAAGCTTAATTGCTCAACACACTAATTTCAAATAAAGCTTAGGTCATTTTCTTGTATTTAACATGCTTGCTTGGAAAGTGTCTGGAACTTCCTATCAAAATAAAGGAAGAAAACATAAGTACAACACTAAAAACTTTAATGGAACGTAACACTCGGGTAATTTGTTAAGCAATGCTAAATGATTAATTCATGAAGTAATTCACAGCACCTGACTTTTTCATTCTATTCATTCAATTTTTTTTATTTTATTCATTTATGCAAATAATACCAGTTTTAGCTGAAGTCCAACATGAGATGAAAAATTGAAAGCACATTTCAGGACACAAAAACTTTAAAACAGTGACCAATTTCTAATCTATAGCAGTATATCATTTTGAGATGTCCATCTGCACAATTGTGAATCAGGAGGAATAAAACCATATTTCATGTGAACGAGTAGTGTTCATGTGGTGTGAGTGCACCTTCACACATTGGGTTGCATAACCTCAGTGTAGTACCGAACCATAACCGTAACCGTGACTCCTCACCTGTGTCAAATGCACACGTCTGACAGAACTACCTTAAAATATGTCAGTGCGGTGCGTGGGACCATGGAGTGCTGGCAGCCAAGCTGCAGCAGTCATCTCCCATGAAATCATGTTCATCAGTGGGGACAGGTCTTCAAATCAAAGACCCGCAATGCTTGGCTGAGCCTGGGTCGGGTGGTCAGAGGAGAGGAGGGGAACAGCGGGCGGGACAATAGGACTGAATAGGAGCTGAATGTCACACCTGGAAAATGGAAAGCCTGGACTGCTGCTGGTGCTGCTGCTACACCTCATCAGAATTAACCTGGCCGACCCACTGGAGTGTAAAGCCAGCCCGCCACTTTGTAATATAATAATAATTCTGTGCACATCATCAGATGGTTGGAGAAGCTAACCTGTTCTGACAGCATGTTTCGCTCGTGGCATTGTTTTAGACTGGGATTAAAACAAACACGACCCGATATACACAGGTGCGCAAACATTCACACACACACACACACACACACACACTCACACACACACACACACACACACACACACACACACACACACACAACTTACACTTTGATACACACAGGTACACACACAGACATTCACCCACATCAACTTTACACACACAATTGTGCCCAACAGTGCGTGCACACACATACACACACACACACACACACACACACACACACACACACACACACACACACACACACACACACACACACACATGCAACTTACACTTTGATACACACAGGTACACACACAGACATTCACCCACATCAACTTTACACACACAATTGTGCCCAACAGTGCGCACACACACATACACACACACACACATACACACACATACACACACACACACACATACACACACACACACATACACACACATACACAGAATCATGCATGCACATGTGATCATGCACTTAGATAGAGGGAGGAAAACCCACAAACATTACAAATCCACACACATTATATATAATTACTGCATTGCTCAGAATAATGTTTTGAAACACTTGACTGCATTTCACAGCCTGTATTTCAATATACAATTTCACTTTGAGGCATGTTTTCTGTCTTGAAGCCTGAAATGACATACATATGCTTTCAGAAAAAAAAAAATTCTCTGTTGATAGAGTATGTCTTAATAATTATGGATCATAATTTTTGTGTCTATATTTGTAATAATAGTTATAGGCATTCATTTTTCTACATAAAAATGCTTAGACTAATTTTAGTTCTATCCAAAAACAGTATTGTTACAGTATTGGAGAAGATGAAGAAATCCACAAAATACACCACAATGTCATTGTAAGGATATCTGTGATAGTCAGATGGTTCATGTCCAGAGACACTTGAAAAGCTGAATCATACATAAGTTTATATAGTTCCACTGTGACAGTTACAGTTAATCCACAATCCAAAAGAACTGCTTAAGAGTTAGGATGCTTATGTGAAGGGGTATGAATACCTTTGAGTGTCTTTCGTTATCTATCTATCTATCTATCTATCTATCTATCTATCTATCTATCTATCTATCTATCTATCTATCTATCTATCTATCTATCTATCTATCTATCTATCTATCTATCTATCTATCTATCTATCTATCTATCTATCTATCTATCTATCTATCTATCTAACTAACTAACTAACTAACTAACTAACTAACTAACTCAAGTCATGTCTTAAGAGTTTAATTAAGTCACACGCCTTAAAAGTTTCAATACACAATGCACAGAAAGTACTTAACAAATTCAGAATTCAGAAAAACTCCACCACCAATGCCTTTGGACATACACAATACTCATTATTCTATCCACATTCCCCAACTCCAAATTCTCAACAATAAGGACTTGGTACAATTACAGCTATCACAAAGACACAGAGCACTCGTGGTGGTGGTGGGCTCTCAGAAAGAGAAGACAATAATCCCCTCACCTTGCACAGCATCAGGAGGAACATAGCATTGGACATGCTGGACAGGACTGCCTTTCCAGAGTACGCAGACATCCCTGGACACTAAGGGGAACGTCGGCTCCCATCGTCATTCTCGGGCCGTGTGGGCTCCTGGATCGCACTCGCTCTTGTCCACCTCTCGGGCTGTCCGTGGCGGGGGTCGGTGCAGTTTGTCTTTGGCTCTGGCTCTGGCTCTGGCGGACGGATTTCCCCACGCTGAGTTTCATCTCACTGGCGCGGCCGAGTTTCAATCTGTCATCAAGACCTCTTCCTCTTCTGCGTTCAGGAGCAGAGGAGAGGAGGACTCCTCTCCATCACGTCCTTCCTCGCAGAGAAGAGATGAGAGCAAGGAGATGAGCAGATGAAATGACAACAGAGAAGAAGAGAGGAGGAGAAGAAGAGAGGAGAGGAGGGAGCATCAGTCATGTACTCAGTGCTTTCCCCCTCTTTTTTTCTTCGTCCTTAATTTACCACAGTCTCACTAAGTAGCTCCAACATCTCCCCCACACACAGGAAATCCAATTACCCACACTAAGACACCTGTACAAACTAAACTCCTGTACAAACAACAAAATGTCCCCAATTTAGTTGGTGCTGTCCACACTCTCACTCAGTACTTTCAAAAGAGTTCAGAGATGAATAGTTGGCGTCTCCACGTCCACAAGAAAAATGAAGACGTCCGAGAAAAAAAAGACTATGAAAAAGTTCTAGAATGAGGGGTGTGATGATGTGGCGAGAGGAATCATTCTTGCGCTGAAGTGTGAGCGAGTGAGACCCTCTCGGCTGCTTCGGCGGCAGAGTGAGAGATGAGTTGGCTGACTCGCTGGGGTGCCGAGATGGGGAGGGTGGAGGGAGGGAGGTGTGGGCTGTGGGTGGTGGAGGGGGTAGGCGGGTAGGAGGGGGGGGGGGGCTTACGCCAACCCCGACCACAGGCTCCGCCAACCGACCGACCGCTGATGCTGCCGCCGACACGGGCTCCAGAGGCGAGAGAGAGAGAGAGAGAGAGAGAGAGAGAGAGAGAGGCTTCCCCTGCTCCCTACACCTCGCATATTAATGCAGCGCTCGGTTGCCTGGCAACCGGCTCCGGAGAGCCACCGGATGCCTGACGACAAGCAGCGCTTGTGACAGGAGCCGCGATGATGATGGGGAGGAGGAGGAGGAGGAGGAGGAGGAGGAGGAGGCACCTCTCGGACCACGACTCCGGATAAAATATACAAATTTATATGTATGACTTTTTTTCTCTCTTTTTTGCGTGTTTGTGCACTTCAGTGAGCCTTCTGAGCTCTGTGCCCTGTCAGTGGCCATGCAGGAGTGTTCATGCTGATCTGTTAAGGTGTGCGCGTGGGTGTATGTGTGTGTGTGTGTATGTGTATATGTGTTTGTGTATGTGTGTGTTCGTGTTGTGTTCCCGTGTATGTGTGTGTGCATGTGTTTGTGTATGTGCGTGTTTGTGTGTGTATGTGTATGTGTGTTCGTGTTGTGTTCCCGTGTGTGTGTGTGTGTGTGTATGTGTGTGTATGTGTTTGTGTTTGTGTGTGTGTGTGTGTGTGTATGTGTATGTGTGTGTTGGTGTTGTGTTCCTGTGTTTCTGTATGTATGTGTGTGTTTGTGTGTGTGTGTGTGTTTGTGTATGTGTTTGTGTGTGTGTGTGTGTTTGTGTGTGTTTGTATATGTGTTTGTGTGTGTGTGTATGTGTATGTGTATGTGTGTTTTCGTGTTGTGTTCCCGTGTATGTGTGTGTGTGTGTGTGTGTGTGTGTGTGTGTGTGTGTATGTGTTTGTGTATGTGTGTGTTTGTGTGTGTTCGTGTTGTGTTCCCGTGTTTGTGTGTGTGTGTGTATGTGTATGTGTGTGTTCGTGTTGTGTTCCATGTTTGTGTGTGTATGTGTGTGTATGTGTTTGTGCATGTGTGTGTGTGTTTGTGTATGTGTGTGTGTGTGTTTGCGTATGTGTGTGTTTGTGTTGTGTTCCTGTGTGTTGTGTGTGTGTGTTTGTATTAGAGCCTGTGTCTTTGTGTATGCGTGTGTTTTTGAGAAGAAAAAAGGCACCACAGGGGGACTCACAGGCGGACTGACAGGCCTCCACATGCGTCCCCTCCTCCAGGCCTCAGAGGCACAGCCGGGGCCCCACTCGGGCCAAAAGAGCCCGTCCGACGGGAGACACAGTGCATGGCACCAGCGCATGCAGCCCCAAACCCATCCGGGCCTGACGATCCGCTACGCTTCAGCACCAGCACCAGATAGCCCCCCCCCTCTGCTTCATCCCACTCCCCCAAACCCCCTTAACGTTACCCCCTCCTCCATTAATCGCTTCCTGACTCAGTCCTCCTCATTTGCCCAGGAGAAAACAGGAAGAGCTCACTTTGCCAGAACTGATTGGGGCTCCTGACATGGCAAGGCAAGTTTATTTATTTAGCGCATTTCATACACAAAGGCAACAACAACAAAAACAAATAAAAGCAAAGAACAACATGTAAACGCATGGTGGGTCAGAAGCGTGATACTCAAATACGAAATCAGCCCAGGAAGTGCCATCAGAAGGCCATGAATGCACACAGGGCCAGGAACAAACAGATCGTAACTTCTTGTTTATTCATTTCTGTTGAAATCCCCCCTCGACAAGCCACATCTGTATCCGCAGGAAGCCCAGGGAGGGGAACGGCACGGCTCATTAAAGCCTTTGCTTGGACTTGGGGGATCCACGGCGGTGGCGCTATGATCAAGGGGGACAAATGGAAGTGATATTTCATCTCCATTAGGCAGCCAGGGAGAAGTCACATGAGCTCAGCGGAGCCTGTGTGTCTCTGTGTCTGCATGTTGTTCTTAGACTTGCTTCTAAAACCAGTTATTTTGCTATTAAAAAGATGAATTGGCTTTTTCCACTCATAACAAAAGACTATGAAAGGTACGTGGGAAGGCCTTGTTTTGCTTAACTGACAGATCAATACTTCTTTACTGATGATGGTACGGCTGCGGTCACTAGTGATGCTGATGATGATGATGAGAATTACAATGGGGATGATGTTTACACTAACAGTGGGGATTACAGATGCCACACTGCCCTTGCATTACCCTTACTTAGGGCCAAATTAGCCAATGGGCCAACTGGGCACAGGCTCAAGCATAGGTGTAGCCACAGGTGGGCTGGGCTGAGCCTGTGCCCACCCACTTGTCAATCAGGTCGACCCAATCAGAAGGCTACCTTTGTTTGATTGATTGTGTTAGGGAAACGCAAGACAATTTTGTGCCCAGGGGGGCTTAAGTCTGGGCATAATGCGGCCCTGCCCTTACTGCAGATTTGTTGTAGTTATTGGGGTCTTATCATTTATTATCTCTGTTAACGATGGGATTCTTTTTTGTAATTGACTGATAAGGTCGGCATTCACTTTCTGTAACTTGAGTTGCTGAGGTCACCTTACAGTGTTTAACATACGTAGAAAAAATGGTTTTAGTTTGGCACGCTGTTAAAGTAATGGAACTGGTGAAAACTCATGATAAAAACCCACCAAACTTGGCTTAAGGCAGCACTTACAGAGCAGTGACAATTTAATTTACTCCATTTTGTCATCCGAATGTCATTGGATCGAACATAAAACTGAGCCATGTTCATAAAAGGGCCACCTGTTCCTGCCTGCTTTGCAGATGTTTTATTGGTCTACATGGAAGCAAAAACCTTTTAAGAAACAGAGTGACGATATGTATACCATGTTTTACAAGTCCCAGTGACAGATGACCCTGATGAGAATATGACTGGATTGCCTTGCTTTGAAACTGCAAGCTTGCAACAAATTAACACACAGAAAAGGAAAGTCTTGCTGAACCACCAACTCAGCACAAGGATGGGAGCCTGAAGGCTGAATTCACTGTCTGGCAAAAAGTAATCATGTTCTGGGTCATACAGAAGCATCCTCCAATAGTAATTCTGGGGTATCTTGAATCCATCCATGATATATTCTAATGTACTAAAATACAGTATATCACATATGCAACATCATATCAGTTTTTAATTTTGCAAATGAGGACGAAACACAAAGGTTTGATAAGCATCTCTAATTGTTCAGAAAATGTCCTTAGCATGCAACATGGTTATCTAATGAGGACGAAAATAAAACGCTGTTTCAGTTTGAAACCGTGACTGTCTCACAACAGATACTAGTAAACACTTGAAGGATCGATAAAACGCTAAAGCAGTCTTCCTCTCAGGAAACCATCTAGTCTAGTTTGTTTTTCCCTTTCCCTTTCCCCGTCGTTTTAGTGTTGACTCAATTTTTCGTCTGACCAAATGCTAATACCACGTATTTTAAGTCAACATAAATGGACGTCTTGATGAATGCTGGTTGTATCGCACTGATCAAATTCAGGTTTCTGCCCCATAAAGTTGATACAAATTAGATAACTTCATAGTCCCTGCTTAGTGATCCTTGATATGATTAGATTTATACCTTGTACAAGCTCCGCATCCAACGTTTTTACATAAGCAATATTTCATTATGTGGGAGGGATGTTAATGGAAAACTTTAAGGAAGGAGTGGAAAAAAGTCAAAACAAATTGGTTTAAAGCTTGATGTTGCTTTTGCGTATGAAATGGCCTGGAATAGACAGCAATAAAAATGGAAATGCACAGAACCCACAGACGGAAATGGCTACTACGCATAATTTCACGACTGGTTCTCATTCCTCTCCTCTCCGCTCCTCTCTCGAGTCTGAATTAACTAACTCCAAGAGTCCTTATTTATCAAAACATTAACAATTAATAATCAGCTGGGAGAACCCCCCGCCCCCGCCATCCATTGCTGTCATTTACCAAACCAATCATGCAAAATAACACAGCCATTTTAAACATTTCAGTAAATGCTTTATGTTCAGAATATGGGAAGCACAGTGGTTGTACTCACCTGGTTGTCCCTTTGTTGACCCTCAGGAGCTAAACACAGTTTGCATGTGTTCGCAGAATGAAGACAACAGCAGCCTCGAGCAATAAGATTAGGTCCTTTCATTCGAAGCATTTGCCAGCAAGTTGAAAAGGGCTTCGCAGGCATCAGGCATTTGCTTAGCATGGGGAAAAAACATAGTTCAGCTCTACAGTCTACAGCACAATTTTCACTTGGTCAGTGATGAAAACACTGACCTAGCTGTACACTGCTTTTTCTTTTTTTTTTAACCATGGGCCCTTAATTGAGAGGCACCACTTTACCCTTCATGGAAACCAAGAGATTTTTTTATTAAAAAGCCAGCCAATTTACTGGTGCTGTGTGTAACAGTGGGTTATCTGGTATATGCTGAATGTACACATGTTGGTATATGCTAAGTTTTAAACATGTTCAGAAAAACACATAGTTCTACCTAATAACCTAAAAAGCCCCGAAGCATTGAGTCCAAATACATTATACTAAGCACCCTTGGTGATTATATATGTAAATGAGCAACCAGAGGTATTGGAAATGTTGTTCCATTTGGCCCCAAACAGAAAGCCATTGATTCTCATTAATGATGAACATGACAAGGCCATGTGGACGCCCCAAGGATGGCAAGCAATATAGGGGTTCTGCCAGGAGCCTGGATACCTACCAAAGATCTCTGCAAAATAGGGGGAACCACCTCCCTGAAACAAACCTTGAGCTATAATGGAGACTGTGAAGATGTTTAAGCATAAAAGCATGGAGCCTAATCAGATGTTTTTTCTGGTTGAGAAGAAGATCAGAGAGCTCCACAGTACAATTGATTCCTCTTCCCCAGCCCAAGGTTATGCAAGTGTTTACATCAGAACTATTTCACAAGCAGGAACTATGGATTTGTTTACTTATGGTTCACTTGAAAAATCCTTTCTTAGAAGTTCCAGGTATTTGGTGCAAGGAACCGCCTTTACAAAACCTGGTCACATTCCCTAAAAGTTATTAAATTAGCCTTTAAAAAGTAATTTAGTTTGCAATGCAAATGCAAACACTAATCTGCCTGCACGATATATATATATATATTGCAGGCAGATTATAAACCCTATATCCATATATATAAACCCTAAGGGTTATTTAACAGCATACCATCCCTAAGGAATGAGTTAGAAGGAATAATATCATAACACATGCAACATCAAATCTTACAAAACTAATGAAGGTTGTAAATAATTAATATCATTTTCATCATTTACTCAGTGTGAACCAAGCTGGCATGATCTTCCCCACTGGTCCGCAGTACAAGAAGGCACAGATGCTATAATAACAAATACATCAGGCTTTGTTCACTCATATGAAAAGTTTTCAATTACATGTTAGGGTTTTACTTCCCTGGACTTCGGCCGCCCTGCGGGGCAGGGGCAGTATTGCTGTTCTTTTGTCAATATGTTTGTGTTCTTGTCCATGTGCTTCTGTTTTGATTGGCTGCCCTGCCCCTTTCCCCGCCCTTGTGCCACACCTGTGCCTCATGATTCAGGCTCCTGTTCTGTTCCTGTGTCCTTGTCTCTTATTTAAGCCCAAGTCTTTTCTTTGTTCTTTGTTCAGTCTGATCGTCTGACCGGGTTACCCTGCGTTTGAAGAAGTTTGTCCTTGTTCTGTCTGCTTGTTCGTGAGTTATCTGTGATTTCTGCAAATCCAGTGTTTTGTTTTTTTGTCTTTGTGCTTTTTTGTTTAAACGGATACTTTGGTGGGGTTTTTTTTAAACTGTGTTTGCTAGTCAACTCAGACTGCTGGACCTTCTGTGTTTTTGGAATTTTTTGTTGGACTTTTTTGAACTGTTTGCTTTTTGACTTGGATTGCTTGTTTTTCTGTGTTTTCTCTTTTTGCCTGAGCTGTTTTGGAAAGTACTCAAATAAGATTTTCTTTGACCTGACTCTGGGTTCTTGTACTGAAATAAATTCTCTGGACTGATCTGCATTTGGGTCTCTGTCTGAATCCTTACATTACATCCTTGTAATCCACTTGTCGTCCACAGTGCAGTTTTCCATGGACGATACCTCCGCCCATACACACTGCTGCCCAGGTCTCATTGCCTCACATGTTCATGGGGCAGCTGTGGCCTAGTGGCTAGGGAGTTAGTCTTGCAATCGGAGGTTGTCTGTTCAAATCCTGCCCTACCCATGGTTGAGCCCTTGAGCAAGGCATCTAACCCCACACTGCTCCAGGGACTGTAACTGAAACCCTGTAAATATCTGTGAGTCTCTCTGGATAAGAGCGTCAGCTGAGTGTAATGTTCAATGGGATAAATGCCGAGATGCAGTTATAATTTTGTACACTGTGTGCTGTGTAATCACAATGACAAATGGCAATCGCTTCCATTTTCTTATGTTCTGAACTTTTTGTTGCTCAACATGTTTTGGCTAAGAGACACTCCAGTGACACTAGTGTCTGTGGGCCAATCAAGGAACTGGCAGCCTGTAAGTGCAGACCTGGGCAGAATAGGAAACGTATACTTGACTTTTACATTAGACTACACTACATTACATTACATTTAGCAGACGCTTTTATCCAAAAGAGGACATTATGGAGTGGTTTTCCAACACATGGTGTGACTTCCCAAGGACAATTACACTGCTTTAGATGCAAAAAACAGTTTGCATGCAAAAGAAAAGCCATTGCATAGATCCACTCATTGCATAGATCATCTTCTTGCCTGAAAGAACTTACTTCAGAAACAACAGAAAAAAGGTATGGCTTATGAGAAATATATATGTATTTTTTTGGATCTCCCCTAAGACTAGGCCTGTGTGCTTCTGTACCCCTCATCCACCACAGCTGTTGCCTTGAGTTAAGACATGTAAATGAAATAGGAAATGCGACTATGAAGTCTCAATGAGAATTTGTTCAAGAACTTTAAGAGACTTCCTGGTAAAGACTAAAAAGCGCTCAAATCTGGTGTCATAAATGGGCTAGTTTAGAGTGTGAAAGTGGCTTCTGCCTGCTTTTTACTTCACTTACTGATTTAAAGTGCATTATACGAAATGCCAAATAAGAAAAGTAACCTACAGCGGCAGGCTACACTTTGTTGACAGAGTTTACAATCGTTGGTTGCCGTGGCTGCTAGAAAATGTCAGTAAAAACTTAAGTCTTTTAAATGTGGTGAGAATGCCACTTTATTTTGAAGCTACAGCTGTCCATCCTTTCACACCCGCAAACTGGAAGGCTTCCTTCTGAGTCCTTCTGAGTGCGAACTGACACGCACGAGGGGTGCCCAGTGCACCAAAGCCTCAGCCAGAATTCCCTAACATTCAAAATGAACTCATCATCTTCCTGTTTGAGCTGAGTTTGGCAGGCCAGACAGACAGACAGACAGAGACAGACAATCTCTTGCAGAAACAACTAAAAAAGCAGAGTACAGAGTTAGGAAGCAGAGTTATTCTATGGTGTTGACTTTATTTAACATACCAAGACTTCTGAGACTGTAATGCTTCATAAACAGGATGAGAGAAAGGTTTATTTGAATCGGAATGATGCAACTGACGACTTCTGTTAGACAACACAATTAACAAGACTTTCAAAAGTAATGAGAGGAAGCGGCTATTCCAGATTGGAATGAACCTCTGGCCACTTGCCAAGTACCATAATGATTTGTGTGTAACATGCATGTTTCAATGCCTGAGCATTATCCCATTTTTAAAGTGAAGCGTATGTCCATATGGTACAACCACACGTTTGATCAGTTGTCCAAGCTCGCTGATGCATAATAAAGAGTTGGGGTCCCATATGGGTTAAATTTTTCTATAATAGGCTACATTGAAATTTGTCGTACAAAACTAACATTTCATATATTTAGTATGCAAATTCTGCATGTTCAAATAATGCTACCTGTTGCACACTGTAAACACATTAACTGATAACATGGATTTTAACTGATTTGTGTATGACACAAAAAGACATTATGATGAAATTGTTCTTTAAATTTAACTAAGGGCAAATTTAACTGATCAAGAAGTAGGTTGTCGCTCCACACACAAGAATCAAATGCCCAACTCCAAATCTGTTTATTGACAACCTGCAATATTTCTATGTGTAGTAATGGTTAGTACTTTTGATTACTTTGGTTTTCTAACCAATAGTATTTCCCTTGTTTATTCACACTAGTTGTCACATTAGCAGAACACACACACATCCACAGAACACACACACAATTGTTATTTTAACAGGTACACCAAAAGTGAAACAGCACTTCGATGAGTGTTATGTGCAGAGATGGGCGTAACGCGTTACTAAGTAACTGTAGGCTACTCACATTACATTTGTCGGTAATGTAGTAGTGTAACGCGTTACTGTTATAAGTTCATTAATCACACTACAGTTACAAATAGTGCATATGCTGATTACTGAACTTCCCCAGTGAACAGTCTGATCACAGATATCTGAGACGGATTCCCGGACCCTCCCCCAAAATCCTCAGGTGCACGCTTGCACAATAGTCGGGAGACATGTCCACACGCAACTGTACTTGATTGTTAAATTCGGGGAAAGCCGTTTACCATAACGTTCGGGGGGTGGCGATAAGCTCATTGTTTTTAATATGTGTTGAGAGACGTTGCCAAAGTTAAAGTGCAATGGGTTAGGGAAGAGGAGAAGGAAGAAGCAGTGAGGATTTTTTTGTGTCGTGTTTGCTCCGTGATGTGGGGCCGGTTGCGCAGCAGAATCAGAAACCTGCCGCCATATAGCACTGTCGCTGAGAAGGATAATTGCTTTTGATGAGAAGGAATATAGAGTTTCCTTCAACTTTGACACTAAAGCAACAGAGAATTTGAAGTCAGACATTGAAGTCCTTAACCGTTTCCCTCATATAAAAAGTACTGTATGAAAATTAACACAGCTATCCCATCTAGCGCGACAGTCAAGAGGCTATTCAGACTAGACGGTCTCGTGCTAAAGCCTAATAGAAATTGGTTGTCCGATGCAAGATTTGAAAGACTTCTCAGGCAGTATGATCATCGTTTTAGTGGGGAGCACCCCCATTGACAAGAAAGTGCCTTTGCCCTAGACTACCATGCCAATTAAATGTGTTTACCCGGACATAATCTAATGTGGTTAAATGTCCAGAGTTATTTTATTTAGTAGCACGTTTTGTTTAAATGGTCTAGTTTGTAAAAGGATTTATACTGTAGCCCATATGCCAGTGTCTGCATGCCATTTCATTCATTCTATTTTTAGTGAGTGCTGGTATGAAGTTAGCCTGTTTTAGACTTTCAGCCTGTTTTTTTATGACATAAACCTGCCAGCAGTGCAATACTGATACAACCCTGTGCAGTGGCCTATAGATTTTCACCAACTTTGTGGTGTAGCCCGTTTTCGTTAAGTGGCATGAAAGAACGACTTATCTTACATCTTGCTCATTGCAATAGGAATTTATGTGTTTTGCTCAAGGCCATTGATGAGTAACGCAAAGTAATGTAACGAGTTACTTTCCATAAGGAGTAAAGAAGTAAAGTAATGCATTACATTTTTTAACAGTAGCGAGTAATGTGTAATGGATTACTTTTTTTGAGTAACGACCTCAACACTGGTTATGTGCTAAATGTGTATGGAAACACTGTCTTGCATTCTTGCTAAGCAGGTCAGACCAAGTTAGCATCCCTTGGTGAAAAAAGGATGATACAACCATGGTGTCACTGTAAGAAAGACAGAGAGAGAGAGAGACAGAGACAGAAACAGAGAGAGACAGAGACAGAGAGAGGTAGAGAGAGAGAGAAAGAAAAAGAGAGAGAGATAGAGAGAGAGAGAGAAAGAGAGAGACAGAGACAGAGAGACAGAGAGAAACATGAAGAGACAGAGAGATTTAAAACTGCTTTATTCAAGCACCATCTACCAATCATACATCAGTGGAACAACCATACAAACAGCAAAATATATGTAGACCACCCATTTTCAAAAACGAAACAATAGCAATAACCCCAAACCCAGCCCCACCAACCTCCTTATATTTTGAAAATCAACAGAGAGAGGCAGAGACAGACAGACAGACAGACAGACAGAGAGACCATGAAGCAGCAGCACATAACAAGCATGTTATTATGTATTAATAAAGAATAAAAAAAAACAAAGGACATGGATTAGAGGTCTACGCCTATCTGGCCTTCTGAAGCATTTCCCCCATTTCTTGCAGGTTGGATATGGCCCATGCGCTGGTATGGGACAAAGTGGGTACGCACATTTTACTGTTGGCATTCAGAGCTCTTGTGAGCTTAATCCAATGAAACATAACTGAAGGAAGACAACTACTTGACAACCCCTTGACAGCTCAACACCTGCAAAGGTAGCTTGGAGGCTTAACATTGTCAAAATACAGAAAATCCTTGTCATAATGTGGTCGAGTCTTGTTAGCCTGTTACAGTGAGGCGGCGTTCCTGGTTTCTAGGGCTTACATATACATTGGCCCTCATGTTGCTGCCTTGGCGTCTAGACAGAGGAGGACCATATACATTTTTAACTGGCTCTGATCCCTAATGGTGTGTCCCAGTCCTACCACACCCTCACTCTAAACTGTGCGCATCATCACTTATGGCTTTATTCATTGAGATCCACCCTGACACCTTTTTTGTGTATACCCTTTTTGGCCTTTTGTGCCCATATTTGATAGGGCAATGGAGAGATTACATTACATTACACTTAGCTGACACTCTTATCCAGAGCGGCTTACAGTTACTTATAGAGTTTCAGGGTGCTTTCAGACCTATAGGTCGATTGTTTTGATCCGCACTAGTCAGAAAAATGTTACAATGTAGCAAACAGACGTGGGTACGGTTTGCTTTCACATATGCATAGTTCTAAACTAACCGAAATGGTCCGCAAAGACCATCGGCACCGGAACCAGACTAAAATGTGCCACTTTCGATAATAATAATGCACTAAACTCTACTGTTCCATCCAATTTGACTTGGTTGCTTTCACACCTGAGGAACCGTACCAAAGTAGGGCAGATAAAGCGGTTGATTTGATGCACACCAAAGTACCGAGATTCCATTCACACCAACAAAAACGAACCGAACTAAGAACTTTTGGTTCGAATGGGATGTTTGGTGCGCACCAAATGCTGTCAGTGTGAAAGCACCCTCAGTTACAGTCCCTGGAGCAATGTGGGGTTAGGTGCCTTGCTCCAGGGCACTTCAGCAAGGGTGCAGAAGAGCTCTGCTTGTTTACTCGCCCACCCCTATTCTTCCTACCAGAACAGAATGGGATTCAAACCTGCAACCTTCCAATCCCAAGACTGACTCTCTAACCAGTAGGCCACAGCAGCCCCAGATATGACAGGAAACAAGAGATGACAGGAAACACGTGGAGGCAGAGAAATGGGGTAGGTTTGGGACATGACAAAGGTGACTTCAAACCTGGGTCCCTATGGGTACACACCCATTTACAGTACAGGTACTCTAAGCACTGGGCCACAGCTCCTGTTACCCATGGTCACACCTGGTACCTATGGTCACACCTGTTACCCATGGTCACACCTGGTACCCATGAGTATGTTACAGTTACACTCATACCTACTGACCATATAAATATGTAGTTTTCTACTTAATAGTGTATCTGTGTGTGCTTCTTACAGTAATAGTGTGTGTGCGCTATACTGAATCTGTGTGGTTCTTAATAGTGTGTGTGTGTGCGTGTGTGTGCACTATACTGTCTCTGTCTTGCCTATACTGTGTTTTAACAGTTGCGTGTATCACCAGTTTTTCCCAGTGAAATGTTGTTTCGGCTCACTATGTACTGTGTATATGGCTGAAATGAAAAACCTCCTTGACTTGATGACTTGACTACTTCTTGTTACAAGGGATAAATAAGTGAGGTGATGCAAACTGTCTTTTGGTTACTGTCTCCATAGTACAATTAAAAGATTCTCAACATTTTACTTTGTTTACATTTTAACAAACTTTTGCTGTACTGCCTTGACTACCTAATGGAACTGGCCATTGCACAATGCAAAACAAATCATCCCTACAAAGACTTCCCTGCTTTTTTGACTGCATCAAGACTAAGTAGGGTAAAGTGTATTTCTAAACAAACAAACTCATTTTTAGCAACTTTCAAACAATATGTGAGAAAACTACATCCATGATGCCTGTCATGAAAAGACTGTGAAAGGTAAAAGTTAAAAAAACAGAAGTAAATTTCCCATACCTTCAACACATACCACATCAGCTTCATTAGTGTAATGTGAACATGTTCCGCTGAAGTGCTGTCTCACTGTGCTGATGCTTAGAGAACAGCAGGCATGACTAACATCAACCGCAACCAGTGTTTTCTTGCCTCCAACCTAATCATGCCTCAAACCTAAGCTTCGGTCAAATACAGTCAACCGCATACAACAGCAAGATGACGGATGCCTTATTAGAAGCACAATTTACATCTGCCTGTACAGTAATGTTTCGTTTCCACCCACTTCATGTAAATGGTAAATGGACTGCAGTTATATAGCACTTTCATATAGCACAGTCAGAAGATTACCCAAAGCACTTTACATATAATCGCCTCACATTCACACATTTACACACCGGTGTTGAAAAGCTGCCATGCAGGCTGCCAAGCAGCACATTGAGAGCAGTGTGGGGTTTAGTGTCTTGCTCAAGGACACATCAACCCAGTCAGTAGGAGCTAGAATCAAACCAGTGGTCCTCTGATTTTTAAAGTGAAAAAAAAAAAGTTAAAAGTGATATCCGGCTGTCATTGTGATTACAAAGCACACAACACAGTGCACACAGTGGAATGCAACTGTGCATTTAACCCATCACATACATGAGCAGAGGACAGTGATGACAACGGTGCCCTGTGACCAGTGTGTAGGGACAGTATTCATGCACAGGTACCTCAGTGCCACTTCTAGCAGTTGGGTGATTCAACCTGTGATTCTGTATCTGAACACCAGGCCACCACTTCCAGTTGCCATGTTACCGCTGGCAGTTGCTTGTCAACTCCTCTACCTTCTAGGCCACTGTTGTCCCAATTAGTAATTATGTGCTAATCATTTCTTTGAAACCAAGAAGAATATGGTTTTCTTTTTTCAAATTAACAGCATTTTGTTTTAAAAGTTTTACTGATCGGGGTGCTGTGGGCCAATGGGTAGAGCACCCGTACGGTGAATGGGGGCCGAGGTTCGAGTCCATCCTGAGTTATTTCCCAACCCCACCCCACCCCGTCTCTCTCTCCCATTCATTTCCTGTCTGCTCTTCACTATCCTGTCAAAATAAAGGCACAGAAGCCCAAAAATATATATTGAAAAAAGTTTAACCGATAACTAGTTCTTAGACAACAGCCAAGAAACAGCCAAGAAAGTGAGTCAAAAACAAGTATTACTAATAGATATTTGGGCAGTTACAGTCAACCACTCGTAACCTTCAGGCAATGTCTATCAGTAATTCTGTTCATTAGTGTTGTCCAAATAGGAACCACACCACCACAGGGCAGTATCAGCAGTGATGGTGCTTGCATAATTCCCCTGAAAAAGACAATATTGCCCTAAAGTTTGAGGAGGATAAACACCAGGTAGACTCTCCAAAGGAATCTCTTGGAAAGCAATCTCTCTAAGTCCAAAACCCGAACCGCTCCGATCTCGCCACTCCAAGGCTTACTTCAAAAGCCTGTCAGGAGGAGAACATGAAAGCTGGCGAGCCAAGAGACCCTTGCTGTCTGGCTTGAACAGTAGGCGCAGCGCTCCTTCTTTTCCACCCCGCACAAAACATCCAGGAGACGGAGAGAGCCTTGCCCGTTTCAGAGACTTCTTCGGGTCAGTGAGTGTACACTTAAAATTTTTTAATCTCATGGAAATGTATTCAAATGTATTCCCCTCCACCACTGGCTGGTACTGTACGCAGCATATATTATCTCTTATAATGACTGGCTTTGCAGCGGCGCAAACAACCTTCTCAACACCCCCCCTATCATCAATCAGATGTGACTTTGGGAACGGAGGATTGATCAGTTTGGCTTTTATGGTCATCCTCAGCCATGCAAACGTGTCATTTCAAAGGGACTGTGGGGTCTCTTTCATGGAGTGAATAAAACAGGCCACCTAATGAGTCTCCAGTGCACAGCAGCCTGAATGGCAGTATGAAACTCAGACAGTCCATCTGGTCCTTAAAAGTTTTTTTTTTTTCTTTTTTTTTTAAATCAGCCACTGATTCCCAATGATATCAAGCTCTTTAAGCAAACACAAATTAAAAATTTAAACAAACTCATCCTCAGCCAGAGAGACCAGGACATCTTGGTTGTGTGTGTCTCTTCTAACGTTCATGATTGATGTTTTTTTCTGTGGTCCTCTGCTGATGTGTGTAGTCTACAGAGGGTACACACTCTGAAATCCCATATAAAACACTAACTGAACACAAACTAAAAGGATGGAGCAGCACACAAATGATTTCATACCAGGTCTACTGGGTAATAACCATGTATGCCACGCCATCTGCAAGGAAACACATTTTTTTCCTACACAGCAAAAGGCAGATCCTTTCTGAAATGATACTAGCATCTACATATTCCCATTCTATACCATCAGGACCACACATACTGAATTGCATATAAGCTTATAGGTTTCAGACCCAAAAATAGTATGAAATGTAGAAGCACAACAGGACCAGGGAGGAAAAAAAAGCTTGCATCATAATGCAGCCGTCACGCTAGAAATGGACAGTAACATCTCTGCTGAGTCCTGGACATTTTATCCATTTGGTGAGAGATATTAACATATAAAACATGCAGCTATCTTGCAGCGGGATTAGCCAGAAACACGATCCTAGATACAGCATAGCGATCTGAGGTATTAAAAAAAAATGAAATAAGAAGTCACTGGCTTGCTAAAAGAGAGGACCACTCTAAATTCAGGATGATTCTGAGGATTTAACAATGGTACTTATCCAGGCCACGATAAGGCTCGTGCGTTCGTTCTCTCCCTCCCTCCCTCCCTCCCTCCCTTCCCACCTCCCTCTCCCCCGCTCTCTCTCTCTCTCTCTCTCTCTCTCTCTCTCCTCACTCCCTCGCTCAGGGATTATAGGATCTGGGCTTTGGCAGCGGTTCAAGCCTATCCTTCAGATCTCCCGTCACGTGGACACCTCAGTAGGTGGAGTATTGACTTGGGAGCCAGAGACAAGCTGTCTGCGTGTAGCCGGAGGATATTTGGGGAGGTGGATGCCCAAGTTTTCTGAGCGGCACAATATGCTTTGGAGACAGAGAGAGAGAGAGAGAGAGGGAGAGAGAGAGAGAGAGACAGAGAGAGAGAGATGAAGGGAGAGAGGGAGAGAGAGAGAGGAACAGATAGGGGGAAGGATAAACAGAGAGAGAGAAAGAGAGAGAGAAAGAGAGAGATAGACTGAGAGAGAGAGAGAGAGAGGAAGGGAGAGAGGGAGAGAGAGGAAGGGAGAGAGGGAGAGAGAGAGAGGAACAGAGATAAGGGGAAGAATACACAGAGAGAGAGAAAGAGAGAGAGAGAAAGAGAGATAGAGAGAGAAAGAGAGAGAGATAGAGAGAGAAGAAGGAAAAGAGAGAGGAGGAACAGAGATAGGGGGATGGATACACAAAGAGAGAGAGAGAGAGCGAGAAATAGAGCGAGAAAGAGAGAGAGAGAGAGAGAGAGATAGAGAGAGAGTGGAAGGGAGAGAGAGAGAGAGCGAGAAAGAGAGCGAGAAAGAGAGAGAGAGAGAGAGAGAGAGAGAGAGAGATAGAGAGAGAGTGGAAGGGAGAGAGAGAGAGAGAGGGGAGGATACACAGAGAGAGAGAAAGAGAGAGAAAGAGAGAAGGGAGAGAGAGAGAAGCTGGTTCCCATTACCAAACCTTCAATAGCAGAGATACAAGCCAGCATGGGGCCCTGCCAAGCAGCGTGGGACACTCACGCAGAGGATACTCGGCCTTCACACTGATTTCATCCTTCTTTAGGCAAGAAACCAGTGGGGTTTGTGCGGTTTAAGCACTACATGTTCCACTGCACAATGCACCTCAAAGTCTGCATTTTATGGATTAATGCCTACGCTCGGAGATGCTCAACAACTAACAAGCACACAGGCCAGCGCTGCTGTAACTAAACAGGTGCTTTATGTTGCAAATAAAAATGTTACCGAGCGCTTTTACACAGACACTCCAGCACAGATGTCGTTTTTTTCCCCTGTTTCCCTGATGCCATCCAAGAGAAAGAGAGACCCAGTTGCTTGACAGTTGGCAGCTGTTGATTCTAAAATCTCAAAGGGCGGCAGGGGGGACAGGACCACATGGTGCCCCAAGTCTGTCAATCAGTACAGCGCAGAGATACGCTGACGTGAAAATGCTTACTGTAGGCCTATAGTACACATCACATACATAGTCTACACACAATTCCGCCCATGTTTCATCTCCTTAGCCGTCTGTTCCTCTCTTCCCATCGACACGAGACACATAAAACACTTTTACAACACATTTTACAATTTCCAGCGCTTATTCCTTATGGACTGTAAGTTGCCAACGTTTCAGAATAAATCAGGACGTCTGTAAGACAGCGATAGTGATTACAAGAGCGTGGACAATGCACATCACGTCTCAGCCTCTTTGTCAACACGCACCTGTTAATTACAGAGGCTTCCGTGCGTTCATGTAGTGAGGGCTTGGGCAATAAAACACGCAACCGTATCTGAACGCTACAGCATATCCATATGAAATTACAGCACATCACAGTTTGATAAACGTCCCCCTTGATGCTATGCATGAGGGGGGAAAAATGGAGGGAGACCATTCATGCTGTGCTCCGGTATAAAATGGTGGTGTAAAACGTGTCAGTTTTGAGATGATAAACTTGTTTAATTCTGCTGCTCTGACAAGACGCTGAGCATATGCGTGCCCGAGAATGTGTAATTGAGGTGGCCAATTCAGGCTGCTCAGGCGCTATAAGCCGTGGGGTGTTCAGTGTTAATCTTACAGGCATTCCTTGGTGCTGACTGCATGTGTATCAGAAGTTGAGGCCTGTAATTTGGGGTCATATTTCATAATCAGGTGCAGCGTTTGCATGTTTCACAGCTCCCCGAGCGAATGGGACTCCTGGTTTCTCTCCCTCAGCATAGTGATGCTGCTTCATTCGTAACTGGGGAATCCAGAGGTCGTAGTTCACAACCACCTATGCTGCATCTCCATACAACAAAGTTTTTAATAAATCGCTCAGATTAGATGACATGTCACAATCTAGTTATGTGCTTACAAAGTCAGGGCCCTTAAAGGTCAACTGATGTTTCTGTTCTCTTCCTCATTACTCTGTAAAAGAACAGTCTCAGAGAGCTATGACTCAAGTGTTTGGTCAGGAGATGTCATGACAGCGTGGCTTTGTTATTCTATTAACACAATTGCCAAATGAACTATAGCCTATCTATAATAACTGGTACTGGTGCAATACCATAGTTAAAGAGATACTACGCAACTTTGAGTGATATTTCTCAACAGGGCTCCCCCTGGTGTCTCCAAGTAAATGGACACTCATAAAAAATTGACTGTTTTCCCTTCCCCTCAACTGATAAGAACAACCAGCAAATATGAATGTATTCATGTCCCCCAAGGTAAGTAAAGTAAAAACGTGATCCTGCTTCTCGCAATATTCGAGACTTCGTAAGTCTGAGGGTGCTGCAGTGCAAACATGGTATTCTGTCCACAGACAGCGGAGGCGGTGAGTCTTTATTCACCTGGTAATGACTCATTTAAGCATCTACCCACAAATTGCACACACATGCTGCTGTTATATTTATATTTTTATTGCACTAGCCATCACTTTGCACACACATGCTGCTGTTATATTTATATTTTTATTGCACTAGCCATCACTTTCACAAGAACAACTACCTCTAAATGCACACACTCTTGTCTTGTCTTTTCTTGTCTTGTCTTGTCTTGTCTTGTCTTGTCCCGTCTTGTCGTCTTGACTTGTCATACCTGGTTTAGTTTTTAGCAACACTAGGTAACAGTAGCCTTAAGCAACTGCACTTTATTTATTATTTGCAATAACTTAGCTCAGGATTTGTCTTGTCTTGTGCACTTGCACTTTACTGTTGTTGTTGTTGTTGTTGTTGTCTATGTAAACGCATAGGATAGTGAGAAACGTAATTTCGATTCCTTTGTATGTCAAGTACATGTGAAGAAATTGACAAATAAAACTGACTTTGACTTTGACTTTGACTTTACCCACTTATGAAGATGATTAATTAACTCAAAAGTTGCATAGTGTCACTTACCCTTCCCATATAAAACTGTTTTGAATGTGTGTTTAGGGATTCTATGGCAGACCTCTGACCTCTAAGGTTTGGTGTGTACTGTATGTGTCTTATGCATCTTGTATAATATCGCCAAGACAAGGTGACCACAGCTGTGTAGTGTGCTGTAGGGTTCTGTGCTCACAGCCTGCTAATCCAGCTTCACCTGTGTGGACTGTCAATGCAGTATTTGCCATCATTTGCAATCATTTTATTCCCTTCATTTTTTTCAGTTATGATGAAGAACTTTTAGTATTTGCCCTCCCCTCAAAAAAGTATTACATAACACCTTGCTGGGATTTGAAATTCAGCCCACATCCCCTCTCTCACCCTCACATCTTCCTTCTCATTTGCTCGCCCTCAAAGCAGGCCCTTGGAGCTGTTGAAGCTCACTGCGCTATCTTCAAAAAGAAATGATTTTTTTTCCATCAGCACTTTTTAAAGAATTCATTAAGATCTCCGGGTCACGGAGACTGTCATATTTCACATGTCATCTAATTTCAACTGCTGACCATCAAAGGTTGATGAATACTAATTGGTTCATTACAGTATACTGTATTTAACCTTTGTTTACCAAGTGTCTTGCTGAGGCCTGGTGGACATTTCCATTGGCGTAATAGGGAGAAATGCATCCTGTTCAGGACAAAGTGGAAAAAACTGAGTGAGGAGTTTTTGTTTCCCAACTTCTGTTTTCAGACTTTTTGAAGATTCTAACATGCACCCTTTCATGGCCTTGTCTCTAGGCTACCACTTAGTGGCAACTGCACCTGAGGAACACTGGATATGGATCTGACCATCATACAATGTTTATTTTGTGTACCTAATGCCATTAAAATGACAGTTTCAGAGAATATGTCATTGAAATTGCTCATATTTCATTTTCTTTTACATGCGACCATAACACACAGCAACAAAGGGTGATGAGTGATGACCAAGCGGCAATGTTCCATGCTAAACAATGTAACAAGAAATCTGGATACTAGTGTTTTTCATGTAAACCAGAATATTAATAATGCGATTACTCTGCATTCATATAAACACTTCACCCTGAATTTAATCAAAACCGGGATATGCCTATATTCAGATAGTTAAGTGCATGTAAACACAGACCCTAATACTTTAGTTTTTTCGATCATTGTTGTTTCCTGCTTCGAGAAGGTTCCAGAACTGTTTCTGAATAAGAAAGAACAGAAGGTGGAAAGGTGGTGATGACTGAGATCCATCGGCCATATTGCTACTTACTCTGTGTTTTGTTTTTCCTATAATGTAGCGTGAAGTAGTCTGATTAACTAAAGACAGCCGTAAGCTTTTTTGGTGCAACAGTCTTGTGTCTACAGGTACAGGTGGCTTGATTTACTGCAAGTCAAAGTCTGAAGTCAGTAACTATGTTTATGCAAACAGCTGCAGAACAGGAAACACACAGGACTTAAGGTCCTGCTCACATGCTAATCTGCCGTCAGCTAGTTTTCCCTTCTCCTAGCCTTTGCTGTGTACTGTATCTAAGCTCAATGGTGAGTGAGATCACCATAAGGCACAGTACAGCTTTGATTAGTTGATCATCCTGCCCACCTGTTACCAAGAAGCACAGTGACCATCAGATAGTCTCCCTCAGAGAGACAGCCCCAGGAGTCGGTGCTCAGCCTCTGGGTGACTGGGCACATGAGGTGGGTTCTATTGTTTTTCAACTTCCCCATTCATTTCCCCCTGTACTATGTATGCAAATGTTTGTGCAATAGTGTGTGCACAGGTAAAACTAGTTCACCTTTTTGGGGAAAAACAAAAGACGGATGGATGGATGGACGGACGGACGGACAGACAGACGGACGGATGGATGGATGGATGGTGAATTTGACGTTTATTACCACTAGGGCTTTTCTTTTAGTTTGGTATCACCAGGCTTTTATTACCTCCACCAGCGGAGGTTATCTAATCATCAGAGTTTGTTTGTTTGTTTGTTAGTTTGTTTGTTAGTGAGCATGCTATGGATGGATTTTGATGACATTTTTAAGGTAGGTCAAACATGGGCTAACTTGAAAGTGATTAGATTTTGGTGGTGATCTGAGCTGCCCTGGCAGAGGTCTGCGCTCTCTGAGTGCTTTTCTAGTTTAATCAGTGATAATGTTACTCATCTTACAGTAGCAATCTACTGGTTGTATATTAGAAGTGTTGAGAGAGTGCTGTGTAGCAGAGTTGCCCAAGGACTTCCATTACATAGTTCTTTCTCCCTAAATCCCAAGACAGTAAGGTTTTGACCCAGATAAAAGTAATTAGATGTAAACACGCCAGGGCCTTGGCCCGAGAGCGCATCAAATCCTATCCACCTTATTGCTCATCCAAGGAATGTTTCAACACAGAACACACGAGACCTAAAACATACTGTATATGCACATAGGGTTTTGTGTGATCAAAGGAAAACTTTAAAATGGTATTTTTCTAAAATGGGATACATGTTCAGTACAATAATTAGCTATATACACAGACTGGTTGATAATGTGCATAATGAATTCTGCATTTGATCTTCATTGTCAATTCAATTACAGTATGTAAGGCTGGGGGTAGACATTAGAGCTGTCTGGTAGTATTGTAATGGTCTGGGGGCACGATGGCCCTGTCACTCAAGACAGAAATACATTCATGGCCACTGACCTCCCTGATTGAGCTTGTTCTCATTAATGAGCGCTTGCCGATTAGCACAACTTCATTTTGGGAGCCCAAAGTCAACACAGATGGGAGAGCAAAACAAAGGCAGAGACAGAGGCCGCAGTCGATAGTGCTAAGCCAATTAAAATCAGTCTTCATTTGAGCTGTGATCTCTATTGATTGGTCTTTCAATTCCCATCCGTCAGGTCCACGAACTGCAGACTACCTTGAAAGGCTTTGTGACGGACTAAGGCTCTTGCAAACTTACAGCTGCCAGATGTCTGCAAACTTACATCATGGAAACAATGCATTTATGTTCCAAGGTTGTTTTTTAATTTCTAGTTGAAAAAAGTTTATTGTTATCATTCTGTAAATGATCCAGACTCTTTATTCACTTTGTCCTTTCAGCTGGCAACCTTTGTTTTACCATTTCTACTTCACAGTGAAGCCACATCATGTAACTCTTGATAACGTCTTTCGATGTCCTGGCTATAAATATTGAGGGCTTCAAAGTAAATTCATATTCCTATAGCAGTAGCTACCACTAAGATAATATTTATGAAAATACACGTACATGCAGCAGGTGTTTTAGACAGCTGCTTTCATGATGCCAGCTACTATAATGTGCTCGAGTCAAAGTGGAGGTGACAACTGTAATGGAAACTGCATGAAAAATGTAGCAGCGCTTTTTGATGTACAGTGTGGCAGGTCTCTTTTCCTTTTTTGCTTACTGCGTTTTAATACTGTCTTGTAAGCACACCTAAATGTTAATAATACGACTGCTTACAGTTGCATTTCTACGCCACCCACCCTTTTCCTCCTTCTTCTTGCCGACTCCAAGGCCTTGGACTGTCAGTGCCTTCCCCTTCAGGCGCAAAACGGAGTTTCTGGTTCAGCAAGTTTGATAATAATCTGACCTCATCTGGTTTGGTTAGCTGAAATGTTGAACTGACTTTTTCTTCTTTTTTTCTTTCTTTCGGGGCGCAATAAATTTAGACCTTCATCTATTCTGGAGTCTCACTGATGGCCAACCCCTCCCCACTCCATCGGCTAGCTCACGAGGCTGAGGCCGTACGTACAGTAAGTCATTACGTTTACATGGAGTCGTTGGGCAGACCCGTTAATCTACTACGGTGACTTGGAAGGCATGTAAACTACAACGATTAACAAGATCTTGCCTTTTTTTAATGAATAGTTTACCTGGTTGCTGTCACAACATAGATTTTTGAGTAAATATAACGCTCTGTTTATATGAGTGAAGGTATTGGAAGGCCCAGAAAATTATATTAAATTCATACCGAAGAAAAAGTTATTACCAATCACCTCATCGATCTTAAACTATCTGAATGATGCTGCAAGGTAAAATTACATTTTAAAGTGGTGAAAATACAGGCTGATAGTTTAATTTAAGTCAAGTAAACATCAAGAATGTGAAAACTAAGATCTCATATTTTTCAATGTTTACATTTAAGATGTGCATAATATTTTGTGATCATGAGTGTGAATGTCTGTGTCTTGCGTTTCATTACTTTAAAAATATGAGATCTTAGTTTTCACATTCTTGATGTTTGCATAGCATATTGTTACTGTTTATGATCTTTAAATTGATAGCATTCCTGTTTATGGTCCTTTTGTGTTTGTATTATAATGCCATTTTTTCAGTTTTGCCTTGCTTTTTGTGTGCTGTACAAGAAAACCCTGCTCAAAAATGACCTTGACAGTGCAATTGGTTTAATTGTAACACAACGTTTGTTTGGCAGCTTTTCCTGTAAATGACATGCTACCCTATCATTGACTTCCATTGTATTAAAAGAGCACAACATGTGGTGGAAAAAGGTACTGCTGATCAATCCAACTCAATGGAATTACTGACATTTTTTCCCAAACATCATATCTCAATAAAGAGGCTCAGCAACAAATCCAAATTTTGGACAAATGATCCTCACCTACAGGATGATTGTGGAAAAATGTTTAAAAAATCCTGTGAACTGTCCACATGGTGAAATGACAAGATGAAAACAGCCTTTTTGAAAATCAAGCCTAACTTCAAGAAAATACACTGACCATATGAAAACAATATCAACAAAGGTTAATGCATAGGCATGACATTATAATCCGTATATGACTGGGAAAAATAATCTGATAAATTTGTGTGCCATACTTTTTGAACGAGAAGCCCTCAAAAGTGGTGGTGTCATTTCACATATTGAATCTATAGCCATTTTCACAGCTTTGGAGAGGAAAAATTACACAAGGTACATCTGATCTGATTTGATTTTTGAATTCTACAGGAAAATGCATTTCTTTTCACATAGTTACACTAATGTGTGTGGAATACTAAAAGAGCCAGCAATGTCGGAAGTTGAGCAAAAGGCTTGTTCACCAGAATTCCCAAAATGACCTGAAATTCCAAAGGGCTGTAGTTTTGGAGCTATTAGTGATACAGACTTAATATTTAAGATTTATACATAGGTTGGATGTACAAACAGCTGTGATTTTTTTCAGATTTTGTGGAGAGGGTGACTGTCGGCCATTGTTCGATTTGACACGGAATGACCCCTATGGAGTGCATGTGGCCGAAACATATTTTGTAAAATGTAAAGTGTAAAATGTAAAGTGATGAATTCATAAGTAAGCTATGCATGTTATGAAATGCATTTTGCTTACTACATTGCATTGTATCTGTGATTTACTGTGAAGCAGGATTTGGACATCTTGGAAAGCAGATGAAGAGCTTCCTTCTTTGTCATACCACCAAAGTCCCAAATTCAACCCCAACTGTGACATGCAGACATGTTTAATCTTCAAGGCCTCTGCAAAGTTTCATCCAAAGGCCACCATTTACAGAAAAAGTTCCTGAAAAGTCTGCTTACCACCGAATGCTCTTTGAATACTCTCTTCTTGTGTACTACAAACTGTCCCCCAGGTGAAGAACAGACAGGAACTGATCCTCCAGCCCCAGGTAAATACCAGCTGACAGAACATGTTGACAGTAATAGCTCCATGTGTCCACACGTGCAAGGCTCCATTTATTATGCACATCAATGAAAGGCACTGGCCAGAACACACGAACAACTCCAGAGAAGGTCACTGTGACGAGGTGAGTCTCCACTTTCAAAAAAACAGCCTGTCATTTCTGCCATTAGAACGAAACAACATAATGTAGATGGGGAGAGGTTCTCAGTTCACTTTTTTTTTTTAAAAACTTTGGTATTCAGATGGAAACTTGGTATGAAAACTGACTAGAAATTGCAAACATCTACCTTTAGGAACACTGTAACGTGAAACAGCTGGCTTTATATGATGCATTAGGCACAGTCAAGGTCCTTCAATCCACTACCGTGCAGTTTTTCCTGATGGCCACTCAAGGGGCAAAACAATTAATCTATTTTTTAAGTGAAAACTAATTACAAGGGTGACACAGAGAAACACACAACCAGCAAAAGCCCCGACAGCACGAGGCTGGGGAGAGGAAGGGGAAACAACAGCCATGATCGGGGTGAAACAGATGACAACGCTTCTGGGGATATGTCAGTCTCTCACCAAATTTCCCTCTGACATTTAAACACCTGAGAGCGGCTGATTGTGTGCTCCAAAACAAGCACTTTTTCCCCACAAGAGCAAGCGGAAGGGGGGCAGAAGGGGGGCGGAATGGGTTTTTTTGTTCTGGCGCTGGATGGTCTTGACTGGGGCCATAATGTTATTTTGTCAGCTTGGTGAGCTAAGGGGGGTTGGGGTGGGTTGGTTGGGTTGGGATTGTGTTTCAGCATGCAACAGCACCATGTGGAGTACCACAACATAGCTTGGCAGAGCTGTCTCGCTCTCTCTTTCTCTATCTCTTTTCCCTCTGTCTCTTTCCACTCTTTCTCTCTTTCTCTCTCTTTCTCTCTGTCTCTCTGTCCCTCTCTCTCTCTGTCCCTCTCTCTCTTTCTCTCTCTCTGTTTCTCTCTTTCCCTCTCTGTCCCTTTCTCTCTTTCTCTCTCTCTCTGTCCCTCTCTCTCTCTCTCTCTCTCTGTCTTTCTCTCTCTCTCTCTGTCTCTCTCTCTTTCTCCCTCTCTCTGTTTCTCTCTTTCCCTCTTTGTCCCTTTCTCTCTTTCTCTCTCTCTCTCTGTCCCTCTCCCTTTCTCTCTGTTTCTCTCTCTGGCCTGGCAGCCTGTTTCCATCCCAGCACATTGTTAGAGCAGATGATTAATTACGGCCCTGATGAGACGTGATGGCTCTGGGAAAATGTCACGGAGATGACACCGCTTGTCAACAGGCGGCAGCGGGAGGGACGTATCGCGCGCCGACATCTGGAACGTT
Organism: Coilia nasus; assembly: GCA_027475355.1. Classification (NCBI taxonomy): domain Eukaryota; kingdom Metazoa; phylum Chordata; class Actinopteri; order Clupeiformes; family Engraulidae; genus Coilia; species Coilia nasus. Next base: position 13,618,024 of record CM050205.1, read on the forward strand.
CCGCTGCCCTGGCCGCTCACTGGCTCGCTGCCTTTATGGTGAAGGAAAGGCCTCCCGTACGCTCTCAGTGCGATGCAGCTCTCCAGAATATCTCCACAGCACTTATTTATTTAGAAAAAAGTGACAACCTGTTGCATGTTGGCGGCTTTTCAAAAGAACAGTCATGGAACCGACTTGATTTCCATAATGGCTCATGTGAGTCAATGTGTCATTTCTGACACATGGATGGCATCGGTCACTCTGTCTGTTGATGTTCCTGAGCAGGATAGTAAAGGGTTTCATAGGCTTCGTAGAGCTGGTGGGGATGGCAAGACGAGTAGTCATCGACAGGCGTGACATACGTCTCAGTGCTGTCAGGCTCAGCCACCATACACGTGCCAAAGAGGGGGACAAAGAAAGTGAAATGAAAACATTGGAGCTCAGAGCTCGTGTCTCAGCAAAGAAGGCATGTCTCGTCTCTGGCATGTCTAGATTCTGGCATTAGCTAGTTTTGTGGCTCACGCCACAGTTTTCAGTCATTCTGGCAAAAAATGTTGTGCTTATTTATTTAATAAATGTGACAATGTGATGATGTGTGTGTGTGTGAGTGTGTACTGTATGTTTGTGTGAGGGATTTCAACAGCTTGCAGTGAACGGCAGTGAGTCATTTCCCACACGAGAGCAAACTTTCCCTTAGGCCTGCTCAACTCATGGCCTGCATCATGCCATTTCACACCAAATCTTCATCCTTTCCCTGCCAGGTCTATCCTGGTGTCAGCCTAGCCATTCGTACAAGTGAGTTTATAAGACGTCTCCTGAATACTGCCAGTGACTGAACCTGATTTCACAGTAGACATTTTGACAACAATTTCTCTCTCTCTCTCTATCTATCTATCTATCTATCTATCTATCTATCTATCTATCTATCTATCTATCTATCTATCTATCTATCTATCTATCTATCTATCTATCTATCTATCTATCTATCTATCTATCTATCTATCTATCTATCTGTCTCTCTCTCTCTCTCTCTCTTTCTCTCTCTCTCTCTCTCCCCTCTCCCTCCCTCCTAAAACCTTTTTAATTTAATTTTTCTGAGGTTTGCAGAAAGTTTAAATAAAACTGTGGTCATAACAGAGCAGTGGGAAGGTGGCTGTGGTTGACGATACACCAAATTTCCCCAATGAATTGCTCTATTTACTGAAATAAATTGAACTGATGTGAGGCTTCCCAGAGGTGCCTGAAATTGTCCAGCTGGAGACAAAACGCCCTCTTGTGCACGTCGTCCTCAGCTTGTTTAAAATTAAACAAAAGAATTTCACTGTGATGCGTCGCCTGCGACCCCTTTTATACTCCGCGTGATTCCGGACCCCTGTGGTTCAGTTATGTCGGCTCTAAACAACGACACAAACCTGAGCCATTTAGCTGTTTCTAATTCTGCCTCTGCTGATCCTGGCTGAATTATTATTTTGTTGCTTGTTTCGCATAAACTTATCTAAATTCACTGCTTTTCTTTTTTTTTCCTCATCATTTTTTTGTCTTTTCTAACAGGGTAAAGCACAGCATGCCATTAAAAAAAAAACAGATATTTTGAGTCCACAAGAAAATCCCTCCAGTTTTTTTTCATGAGTGAAACGCTGAATGCGTAAACCACTGAATGCACAGCTCGCTTATCTGACAGCTGTGCTTATACGAGGCATGTCAAAGAAGGCTGTTCTCGAGCACCTCTTAAAGGACACCTCTAAAGAACACATATGGTTATTCTTTATCAGCCATGTGTTTCAAAAGGGCCTTTTCATCTCGGCGAGCGGAGGTAGAGAGGGAGAGAGACGGTCCACATGGCGCTATTCATCATAGTGTGCACACATGGTGAGCTGAAAGACTTCCCTTTCAATACACACACACACAAACTAAAAACACACAAACATGTCCAAACAAAAGTGAAGTGCTGTCATCATTCACATGAAAAGAATGTTCTAAAATGGATATCCTGGAGGATAAAAAATATTGACTGCATCTCACACGAAAATTCAAGGGTTTATGTATCCCTTAAAAGAAAAGAGGGGAAAATTTGTATAACATGCTCATGTACTTCTTCACACCCTTGGAACTGAACAAGGTACCACACTGAATACTACAATACCCCACAGTTCACATCATAAATAAAGAGACTAACTGTGTTGTAAATACAAGAAAGCACATCACCACATGCTAGATGACAAGACTGACTAGTAAACTTTCCATCTCATTTGAGGAATCCATGGGAAAAACACATCTCACATGGGAAAGTCACATCTCCAAAACTGAGAAAATCTAATTTATAAGTTTGATTTTGATTTGATTTTTTAAGTAAATGCTGTTTAAAAAAGTTTCTATAGTTCGAGATTATGCTTGTTTATGTACAGGATTACTTTTGAAAAAGCTGGGGTTTCAAAGCAACTACAGATGGAAAAAGTAACTTGGAAAATGTGATTTTGTGATTGCTGTTGTTCCCGTGGTCTCCTCGTTTGTGATTTCATCACAGCATATCCTAATCTCAGCATAAATACTGTGTTAAGTAACTCCACCTCCCCCAGCGTCTTCATTACAGCTCCATCAGCCCTGAAGCATATGGTAGACCTGATTCCCTGCCTTTCCTGTTGTATCAGGAAACGAGCAGATGTTATCTGCTGATTAAAATCCAATTGATCTGGAATGATGAGTGCCTAACTGAGCATTTCATCGTGGTGCGTTTTTTAATGAAAGGCAATCCACTGCAGCAGTTTCCCTCCCCTTGTTTTCTTTGCTTTGGGCATCTGGTGCCACAGATTTCAGGTCAAAGAGGTCATGAGCCAACACCTCAAGCTAAACTTCCTCTTTACGCTCAATGTTATATGTATGTATAACAAAACATACCAAAAGATTTCAAAGACTAAGGGCGCTTTCAGACTTATAGTTCGATTGCTTTGGCCCGCACTAGTCAGAAAAATGTTACAATGTAGCAAACAGACGTGGGTACGGTTTGCTTTCACATATGCATAGTTCTAAACTAACCAAAATAGACCGCGAAGATCATCGCCACCGCAACCGGACTAAAACGCGCCATTTTTGATAATAATAATGCACTAAACTCTACTGTTCCATCCAATTTGGTTTGGTTGCTTTCACACCAGAGGAACCGTACCAAAGTAGGGCAGATAAAGCGGTCCGAGACTACCCCTTTTTATCGGTCTCGGACCGGTTGATTTGGTGCGCACCAAAGTACCGAGATTGCATTCACACCAACGAAAAAACGAACCGTACTAAGAACTTTTGGTTCGAATGGGACGTTTGGTGCGCACCAAATGCTGTCAGTGTGAGCAGTTGGTGCACACCAAATGGTCCATTTGGACTAAAAGCTCATAGTTTGGTTCGTTTCATTGGTGGCATCAATCCAACTTTGGTGCGCACTAAATCAGGCGGACTGAGACCTACAGAAAGAGGTGGTCTCAGTCCTCTTAATTCAGCACCAACAAACTATTCCAAATGCATTATGGGTAGCCAATATAAATATTGATGAGAAAATGTCAAGAGGACCAATTTTGGTTCGTTTGCCAATATGAAAGTGGACCACACCACAGTCTGTATGCTACATAGTAACAATTTTACTGCCTGGTCCGGGGCAAATAATCATACTAGTGGTGTGAAAGCGCCCTGGTAGTGGTAATGGTGTCTACCAGAACTTTATGGTTGGTTTTGCAGTTTTCTTCCAAAGAAAATATTTGCTGTTTGAAATAAGTAGATGTGCTTTATGCTCAATGATACACAGTTTAGCTCACATCAACTACTCAATGTACCGCTATTGATCTTTTACTTTGACAAAAAAGGATGTCTCAATTATCTGTGATTTGTAAGGACATAATACATTAATAGCCATCAACCCTTATTAAGCTGTGCATTTGTCAAGCCATTGATTTTCGGAGCAAGGAGTCAATTACTTTTTTTATCAAGTTATTTCACAGAGCCAAATGATTGCTTCCAAAAGGGAAAAAGGCCCCACATGAACGGTACCTCAGGGAACACGGGATATTTGTTGTAAAATGGTAATTATTTCAAAGCCTGCTTAATATATCAAAGAGATCAGTGGGGCAGAAGTCATTTATTTATGCCAGGATCTGTTGTAGGAAAAAAGGCATTACAACAGCATTTGCATGAGAAATGTTCCATAAGTATGATGATTTGCCAGTTCGCCCTCAGATCCCTCTCAACCCGGTGGCCTATTGTTTTTTGAAATTCTCTGCATAGTACACTTTCACACAAGAGTGAGTATACAAAGTAGGGTAAAAAAATGTTGATTATGCATCCCAGGTTTTGTTTGATGACTTAGAAACAGAGCGTGTTATACTGACTGCAGATTTTGAGCTGCTGAGTGACAGCTGAAATTAGCAGGCACAGCACACTTACCGGATACTAGTGGTTATACTTGGCATGCATCCAGACAAAACAAAACCCACATAAAACAAAAGGCCACATCTCTACACAAATAAAGCCATTATAGCGAAAAACAAATGTGCTAAGCCTGGGTAAACACCCATACTTTAGCAAGACTCAAGCACGATCAAAACATCTCTGAAAAACAACTGATTTTAGAGGATTACTTGGCAGACAAAGTGATTTCATTTGACTGTCCACAGGAAAGATGGATGGATGGATGGATGGATGGATGGATGGATGGATGGATGGATGGATGGATGGATGGATGGATGGATGGATGGATGGATGGATGGATGGATGGATGGATGGATGGATGGATGGATGGATGGATGGATGGATGGATGGATGGATGGATGGATCCCAAGCTGGGAAATTAAAGTGTGACATAAAGGGACACACAGACTAGAGCTGAAGATATTTGCCTGAGCCCGACGGGACCCGACTGGACCTGGCGGGTTCGGTCGGGTTCGGGCTTAGCTTCTATCATTTCACACAGGCTTGGGCCGGGTTTGGTCAGGTGATTAGTTTCGATGAGCTCGAGATAGATGCGAAAATGGATGCTGCGAAGGTGAAAAGGAGGCTAACCTCTGGCAATTATGTTATTTATTTGTTCCAACTTACATGTTTGTTTCAACTTTTCACGTTTGTCATAATACATGATGTTAAAATGTATAAATGTCTCATTCTTGACGAAAGGCAAAAGATCTGCATGTATGCGCATATTTGAATATGTCGGGCTACAAACGGGTTTAGAAAAACTGTCAAGCTCCGTTCCCGGTCGGGCTCGGGCCGAATTCTATCGGGCTCGGGCCTTGTCGGGCCTAACTTAAGGCCCGATTACAGCTCTAACACAGACACAATCACAACACAATGAAGAAAAGAAAAAGAGCACAACATGGAGATAATAGAGCAATTTACACAATGCCATACAAAATGTATAAAAAAGTATAAAAAAGTGTAAAAGTATAAATAAGTCATATTGTGGTGCAATACAAAAAGAAGGCACAGGGACTGGCTAAAGTGGACTGACAGATACGGCACAGTGAATAGATAAGGCGCAGTACACAATGTACTTAGTACCACATATGACACACAAGTGCAAAGAAGCCGTTATCAGGATTGCACACACTTTGCCTATGACAAGCTATGAGATAGATGGTTTGCGTAGAGAGTCTGGAGCAGTGAGGTCGGGGTAGGTTAGTGTTCAGGGGGCTGGGCGGGGATATTTTGCACAGCAGTTCTGGGAGTGTTTTACCGAGTGTATTCCCTAGCCAGCACCTGTGTGGGGGCAGGGGGGTGGGGGGAGAGGTGTACTTCAGGTCTGTCGGGGTTGTGGTTTTTTCCCTCTCCTCGGCTTGGGATCAATGACCATTAATCATCCCCGGAAAGCTACTGGCTGCACTTTCGGAAGCAGGATCGCTGACCTAGGGCACGGGGCAGTTTCTGTGGCACAGCACAAAAAAATGCACTTTTCCCTCAAAGTGCTCTGTGCCGTTATTGCTCTCCATGAGGCTGTCCAGACAGAGCTTAATTAAATCCAGTTTTAGATAGTTTAAATGGACATGTCGTTTCACTGAATGAATACCTAATTTTACATTGTACAGGATTAGCAAGTCACTGGAGAGAGTCTGGTCCACTGTGCTAACTCCTACTGACTCACAATGGCATGCAGTCACTGAATATATTGATTGAATACCTCCTACTGTATAGGCTGACTTAGTCACAGCAGCCAACAAACTAATTGAGCACAGAAAATGTCCCAGGAAATATAAAAACCTTATTCAGGACGTTTAAAGACTTGGCAGAGCTGCTTTTTTGTGGGTGGGGGGCACATTTGAGGGACAGGCTATTTCTGTTCCATGACATGTGGCCCGTCATGGCATGCCACATCTGCTGAGACCCTTAGAGAAATCTGGGACTTAATGGGAGGATTGGGAGGTAGCACTGCCAGCTGATCTGAGGGTCTGACGGCCTGACCCAGGTTTGGTGGAATCCTGCTAAATGGCTCTGTCTTTTGTCAGTCAGCAAAGCTCAGCCCGTCCTCCACAACTCAGCACCAGCAGTCACTTAGATAAAGCCCTCCAAAGCACCTTGCGAAACAGCAGAGGAGGGATTGCATGCATCAGGCTACATCTGCTGCTTCAGCTGGGATGAAATGGATTGAGATCAGATGAGATGAGATGGGAGGCTTTGCAGACAGCGTGGCTTGTTCCCACGGAGACACTGGGACATGGAGGTCTCTGCACCTTCAAGCCATCTGAATGACTTTGAGTGAAGTAACCTTAGAAGTTACTGAATACATTAGCACATCCCACAGAAACACTTACAGCTCTCATTTGCAGCACAGTGGGCAGACGCTTTCTGTTTTCAGAGGACGTAGTTTTGGGGTTTTGCCCAAGTTGAGCCAAGGGCATTCAAAGACCTGATTGATAGCGACAAGGAACTTTTTAAATAAATCAAAGCACTAATGAATTTAAGAGAGAGGCACAGGATTCCCTTCACGGCAAGATTTTTATTTATTTCTTTATTTTTTGTGTGTCACAACTGCAGGCTGTGCATTGGCTGTTATATCATGCAGTGACTGTTAATGTCTGCATTCAGCTCATCTGTTGCCCTGAATAAATGCCTCCTCCCTCCCCTCCTCCCTCCATCCCTCCCTCCCTCCATCCCTCTCTCCTCTCCTCCCTCGACCCCCCTTCACCCCCCCCCCCCCCCTCACCCCTGCCTCACACTAAGCAGCCCTCACTGGCACAGTAATATGCTGAATGACAAAAAGAAAGAAAATCGATAGTAAAGGTGTGTGTGCATGGTGGGGAGGAGTGGGGATGAAAAGGACTAGATTGCAACTATTAGAGTCAATACACAAATCAAGAATAAACAGAGACAGACAGGGTAATAAATCAATTTAATAAGCTTCCTTCTCTGTTCTCCCTTTTTTCCCCAGCCGTAAATATATACGCATTATTGTTGCACGGAACCGAGTGTCGGGCAAATTACTGGCGTCTCCTTTCTGTTGTGTTCGCCACTTTTCCAGATGTCATTAAATCTGGAGTGCAGCGCTGTTAAATACCCCTTTGCATTTATTTTGACACCGAGGCAGATGGCGGGGCCCTCGTCTACAGCAACGCTGACTTTACTGAAATGTGAGCAAAGCGAAACAGACTGTGTATAACTTGCATAGAAATGGCAACCTGGCAACCGATGAGCTTTGAAGTTTTAAGGAGAACCAGACAATGGATTAACATGTCTGTCCTCATAAACAGAAGTGAGTAGAAAGTAAAAGTCCTGACATATCTTTGTTTTAACTGGTCAATAAAGCAGCTGATCTTAATTAACACACCTAATCAAGGAGATCAGCTAGTCTGTGGAATCGCTTATTTTAGGTGTAGGAGCAGAGGGAATACGTGGCAGGAGTTTTACTTTCTGAAGCCAGGATGTCAGTCTCTACTTACAAGCATATAATCCACAAGGCTCACTAAGCCATTGTAATTCTATGATTTGACAGCATTTCTTTTTATGACCACACTTTTTCTTTCCAAGCCTACATCCCGATGCCCAGTAAGCGGCTCGCTGGTAACAAATCCCAATTTAGTGCCTTAAAACCCTTAGCAAATTTCCAGGAATTCTTTTATCTTTTTCATGGATTTGAGGCCTCTAATTTTAGATTCCCTTTATGTTTCTGAAAAAGACACTGTGTGTGCTTTCCATTGCCAGTCTATTTAAAGGAAAAGACAGATATCACAATAATACTTAGGATATATTTTATGCATAAGTCATTACTCATTATGACTAAATAATGCCAAGGGGACAGTGCATCAAAGCTTAGCCCATCGCCCTCTAGTGGCAAGCTTTTTAATGCTAGCCCCAAACCAGAACAGTTTGTCACAGCTTTTATTTAAAATTACAGTTTTTCTCAATTGGTTTGGTACATTTCTCACATCAGAATTGAAATTCTCAAAAGTTCTTGTTCAATTGTCACATCATCATGCCATTTGTGCAGATGAAAAAGGCAGTTTCTCATTGCATTAAACAAATTGCAAATGCTTTTGTCCATCCATGCAAATGATTGTGTACAATTCTCAGTTTTTTCGTACATTATCAATTGCTTTTGTCATGCTAATCAAAATGCTTTGTTATGGGAATCTATCAAATAGTCTCACTCCCCAAAACATTTAGGCTATAGTTCATCATATAAGTCTTCCCATGCAAAATGATTTACCAAGCTATCATAACATGTCAAGCACATTTCTATACATTTCCATAAGACATTTGTAAATATGATCTAAATTGCTTGAATCTAGACTTTCTCTAATAAAGACAGTTGATCAACCAATGATCAACAGTTTTCCGAATGAGCTCAAGGGAGCATCTCATGAACAATCTAATGGAAAGTATATAACCAGAGCACAATACAAAGTTACAATGTTTGACAATGGAAGGACAAGAAATTGGACAACAGCGTGACGTGGACGAAAATATGTGGCCTGACAGACGGGAACGTGAAGAAGCTGAAGAAGCTGAAGATCAGGATTAGGATTTAGAATTTGGGGAGATGTTCATATTTTCTGTATGACCTATGTTTATATTTTTGACCTATGTTTACTTACTGTATTTTATCCTTGTTCTGTGCAGTGCTGACTTTTTTTTTTTCTTACGCACTGCAATGTCAATGTCTGCCAATAAAGAAGTCATTCTGTTAATGTGAATCTTGTCTTTTGCAATCAATCTCACACATATACATTATATGAAGTCAAATGTACAACACTTGTCATCACACCTAAACCACATTTTACATCAAAATGTCCCTTTGAAGTGCACTATTTAATTGCCAACATGACAAATGAATTTGACTGTCTGTCCGTACACAGTGACACAATGACTAAACATTCTGATGGCACTGACACGTATGTTGACACAAAAACACAAAAACTCAAAAAATTTTGAGCAAGAGACTGGCTTTTGCAGGTGATCCATGGTGTTTTGCTATTTGTCCAAACTGTTTTGAGAAATGCACTCGATATTCTGCAAATTGCAAGAAAGATTTGAGAAATGTACCAAAGTGATAGAGAAAAACTGTAAGACAACGCCACCCTGTCATTATTTTTCTTCTAAGTTTTATCTTATTTCCCTTAAAATGTTTTGCAAGGGTAACTCAACTCTTTAGTGTATATCTGCTATTAGGACCCGTACTTATGCCCTAAAAGTTTCTTCAAAGTAAGGAAAGAAGGGGTGTGTGTACGTGTGTGCGTGTGTGTGTGTATCTGTGTGTGTGTGTGTGTGTGTGTATGTTCCAGACAAGATTGTGACCATCACACTTGGGGAGGGGTGGGGGAGGGGGTGTGCATTCTGCATCCTCCTCTAGGAGCACATATAGTACTTAGTTTCAATTAGATGCTGCCTCCTCAGTCACCCCCCTTATTTCCAAACCTCCAGGAGCAAAATAATGACAACGAAATTAAAGTTGAGTCTTAAATGACTCCGGAGCTGGAGAATGTAAACAAGCTCTTATTATTATTGCCTGAGAAGAGCTCTGCCCTATGGCTGTGCGAGGGATTAAATAATTAATGCTTCTTCTCCTGGTTGCGTCTCCAAAAAAGAAAAAAATATGTCCATGTGTGTAACTCCTAAGAGACTGTGCCAACATACTATCCCAGCCCTTCGTTCCGGTAGTAGACTGTGGCTACCTTGACTGGGGGGAAGTGGCGGTGGATCCATGATGGGGAAGGGGCCATCATTAACGCTGTGATAATGATCGTGCTCAGTGTAGGTGATGCTCTGTGCCACTGGGAAGTGTACGGCTGCTGGGTGCAGAGGGGCAGTGTCAGGGGAGGACGGCCGATCGCCGCCACTGACATCATCTGTTTCAGGATCAGGGGCACGAGCTATCTCAGCTGCACCACAGCTTTAACACAACATCGTTATGAGGGTAAGCCAGAGCTGTGTGGAATAGTAGGCACAGCACAAACACACACACACACACACACACACACACACAGAAACTGAGAGGGGGGGGGGGGGGGGCAGAGACAGAGAGACAGAGAGAGAGAAATTGACAGATATTACAGTATGTATTTTAGGCCGAATATTTTAACTTCCCCTCTGTGCTTGTGTGTGTGTGTGTGTGTGTGTGTGTGTGTGTGTGTGTGTGTGTGTGTGTGTGTGTGTGTGTGTGTGTATGCGTGTGTGTGTGTGTGTATTGGCATATGGCTTGGTGTTCTGCCTCACAGATATCTCAGTATGTACTCCAAAGGGAGTGGTAAGCAAATTAACCAGCTACGCTGACATGTCTAGTTTGGATTCAACACCAATGAATAATGTACATATCAATGCAAAAGCACATTTCCTTATTTGCTAATATATATATATATGTATATATATATATAGAGGACTCCTGCAAAAGCACTGCTTTGGTTGTCATGCTGAAAAAAATGAAGTCAGTCAATCCTTTTGCAATCTCACACAACAAAAAGCAATTAGCAAACTTCAGCAGCAGAAATAGTGGCCTGTCTCTATGTCCTGAAAGTGTATTATTGATCGGGTCACAACATCTAAGAATATCTTTTCTACTATGTAGCATGACATGGCAGTATAATAAACCTAGATATATGGTAGAAAAGCTTCTTTAAACATTACATGACTAGCACTGCTTTGAATCTGAGAATTTATGTCAAATTACCTCCACTTCAGGTGTTATCTCACACCGTTATTAAATATTACTAAAACTTTGCAAACAAAAACAAATCACACCATGACACCAGCCAAATGAAAGCATCTGTCTTATTGGCAGTGAGAATGAAAAGATGCTGTCAGATGTCTTGGCACTACAGGCAACGTAGTAAAGATTGAGGGAAAAAAACCTGACATAGTGGCAATCTTAGGAGTTTGGTAAGAACTGGGAGGTGGAGGTTTCTGCACATAGAGGTAAAAGAAACTCAGTCCAGTGAAGGAACAGGATTCACAAAGCTCAGCAATCACTGTATAACAAGTTAATAAACATGTCAATATATCACAATTTGTCAACACATAAAGAATCGATTAACCTCCTGTATTTATTACATGTTTGTAACCTCCTGTTATTACCTGTTCCCCCGGAGGCGACTGACCAGGTATTGCAATGACCCTGTGTCTGTCTGTCTGTCTGTGTGTGTGTCTGTCCGCCCACATAGGGGACCAGGTTGTCATCTCTGATTGTGCTTGTTTAATACAGTGCTGGTGTGTAATGATAGAGGTGGTGGAAATATATCCATTTAAGATAAGCACACACAGGCCCTGACACTAAAGTTCACATTAATTATGGCAGTGGTTTAAGCTGTGACCTTAGTCACACTGGGGACCAGTACAGTCCTGACCATATTAAGTGTAGGTGTTAAATAGCCACTTAAAGGGGAACTTTGGCACATTGGAATGTACATCATACTGTCAGAGGTCTTTGCATACAGTCAGCAGCCATTTTGTTTTCAAATCAGGTGTTCTGTCGAACTGGGCTACTTTTTGAGATGGGCTACTGCGCAAGTGCAGTCAGGAAAAGTTGCGTTTGGGGAATGATGTTGCTTTAGATTAGGCTTTAGGGCTACGGTTAGGGTTAGGTTAGGGTTAGGTTTAGGGTTAGGTTTGGGGTTAGGATTAAGGTTAGGGTAAGTAGGGAATTTTTATCTGATAAATCTGTGGGAACCCTGCCTATGGTACAGATTTCAAGTTCCGGAGCTATGACTTTACATGTATTGGTCCGGAAGAATATAGAGTATAGTTCCGGATCAATATCCTTACATCTACTGGAATGGAATTCCGGACCCATAGCCACTGTCATTTAACTAACCGTACTTCTAACCCTAACCCTAGATTCCGTGCCAATAATACCAGTTCTAGGGGCACGGTAGCTGCCGTACCAATAACCACTTCGTACTTAAATAGTAGCATGCTATCGAATTCAGCTGTTGTCACTCAAGCAGCTCAACTTGACAAAATATCGGCCTTTGTTGGTGGAGATCTGGCAAGGCCTGTAGACAGCATTCTGTATCACTCCAGAGGTTATACATGTCTTTGTAAGCCCCATGCAACACAGACAGGAGCCTTACAAAGACAAAACTATGCCTGTTTAACTTGATGGTGGTAAAGTTAACTCAGTAGCCGACAGAATGGAAGATTTCACTCAACCGCTATGATTTTAATACATCAGCAATTTTACCTGCCAGTAGAAGGAGGCTGAGAGTCTCTCTTTCTGAGAGTGTCTATTATTAATTATACAAGCTATGTTTTGTTTTAAACTTGTTTAAACGCTAGTCTGTCCCACCAAGCAAAAGCCCAACTCAGATCTGTCTCTGACCGAACACAACAAAAGGTTGCGGTGACCTTCAGCAAGGAGGAATAGCACTGCTGTGATGAAGCATAAATGAAGTACAACATTAAACATGGTCATTACAAGTACTGTCTTGGCAAAAGGTCAATGAATGGTCTTGCTCATTCATTGTCATCTGTAGTCTTAAAGAGTCAGGCCATCAGTCTGTGGCAAAGAACACGAGTAGAAAGTTTATAGCTAGCATGTTCACGCCTACTCCTGTTTGTTAGTTTCGTGACTTTATTCCAATAAACTTTCTCTGTGAGGCTGTGTAGTGCAGTGGGCCACAAGCGTCACTGCTGCTTCATTAAAAAAGCTTAATCCAACTCTCTCAACATTTTCGCTGTCAATTCGTTGCACTATGGAGCTTTCTGTGTTCTTCAATACATCATAACCAGTGCTCTTTTCCAGACCTTATGGAGTACTATTGAGGCTAATATGTGCTTCAGGGAACCACATCCTGGACTTGCTCATGCTCATCAGAAAGTCTTCCGCATGATGGGATTCCTTTAAACTCAACTTCAGTGTTCCGCTGGTAGTCCTTTATTCCCATGCTCCATGTATTTCTGGTCCTCATTCACCACAAATAATTCACCATGACTGCCTTCAGTGGAACTCATCAAGCTACAAGATGGTGTCCGAGCATTTATACACACTGCCTGAGTGAGCAGCTTATGAAATGCCTTTGTAACAGCCCATGTCTCTTAATTAGTACAGCAACATGAAGGGACAGCTGGCTTTATACTGGCTGACGCATGGGGTAATTGCATTGCTAAAATGTCACCAGCCCTCAATCCCAGGTGTGCCAGTCTGCCTATTAAATGTCACTGCCATACAGTATATCTCATGTGTGATATTGGTCAAGGATGTGAATGAAGGGCTTCCGGAGAACATTAAAAGGGATGGGGGATGGGGGGTGGTAATTACTTCATTTACAGAGAGGCAAATAGGTACTTGGTGACATGCCATTGACATGCCTGCTAAAATGTGTGGTGACATTTAAAGCAACCTTTCAATCAATGCGGTTAATATGTAAGCACATGGAGGTGCTGCAAAATGATAAGGTTGCACCTTTGGCAGGTGGAACTCCTTTACTTGGAACTTCCAGCTGAATTTGAAGGTTTCAAAATGTTTAAGATTGTTAATGATTCTCATGAAACAATACTAGTAAAAAATAAGAAAAACAATAAACTGTGCTAAACCATTTTTGATTTGTTTTGAAAATTTCAGAGATTTTTCAGAAAAGCCTCCATCATGCTGTTTCCTGTCACAAAAAAACAAACAAACGGGTTTCTATTCCATTCGAGTGCCAGCGAAGTCAACTGCTTGTTTTTGTCCCATGGGATCCAATTATCCTGTCAGAGCATTCCTCTTGGCGTTTGACCATGACAAGTCACTATATTATGGCTGCATAATAAAATGTGTGGTCCTTGCAAAGACTGAAATGACAGCTCAATTTTGTAGACATTGTTTGCACAATCAAGGCTAGTCAGTGGCCAAGGTTGTCTTCGTCCCGCGTACAGCAAATGATTAAACATGTATAGCATCTTTGGTAATAAAGACATTGTGATTTTATATCAAGACGTCAGAAAACTACACTGATAAAATACAATAGTGCTATATAATCACCCGAGTAAAGCTCCCCCTTAAATAGAGAAAATATGTGTTGTCAAATATGTCAGGTTTGGCTCCTGAAATGTTTGTTAGCCATTGTTTTCTTGTCCTTCTTGTTTTTTCTACTTCCACAGACAAGTAATGATGACAAATAATACCACACATCTGCTCTTGCTAAGCAGTGCTCCTGATGGGAGTGGGGTCAGTGATCTCTCCATTAAACAGTGGGCTACTGGCTGTCTAGAAACAAGCAACTGACCAGGAACATAACAGGGTCATGCACAGTAGATATCACATCATCATCTTATGTCACTGCGACCCATAATTTAACACCAACATACTGGTATGGGTGGAAAGGGGAAAGAATTATTTGTGAAATTATCCTTGGGCAAAGTTGCATCTTGAATAGTTTTTAAGGTGCAGCTGTTTGAAAGGAAACACACAGTCTCAGTGTTGACACTGTCGCTTTGAGTGCCCTGATTGGCTGTAGGGAATATGACTTGAATTCAATATTCGAAACCTTGAAGTCATTGCCATTAGGGAATTATGGAGGAATTCCCCAAATTAGCTGCTGAGAAATAATTATTATTTGCATGTCTGAACATGCAGGCTACTATACGGTAATTTTGTAACGCTTTACTTATTTTGACAATGAGATTTTGGGAATCTTGTGAATAGCGTTTCCACCATAACAAGCATTCTCATCCCCAGGTTAAGAGTGTAAGTCAAGTGTTCTCCATGTAAAGCATGAAGCCAAAGTTAGGGGTCTGCAGCACTAAAAGGTGGTAGCAGCTTTGCAGAAATGTGGAGGCCATTCTTTTGTAAACGCCTACAAAGGACCATAATGGTAAATTTGTGAGAATGAGAAGACAACCAACAATCTATCAAAACAATCTATCATCTATGTAAACAGAAAGCACTTTCTGTTCCACCATCTAGGACAATAATGTACAGTATGACACTCAAGGTTGACAAGCCATGTTTACCATCATAAAGCAAACACAACAACAAAGTGGCACTGGAATGGGCTCCTGAGGAAAGGAGAGTGCAGAGGTGAAGATGCTGGCTTCAGAAAGTAAAAAAAGAATGCCAAAAAAGAGATGCTGAGCTTTCAGCCTGAGACATGAGGGGGAAACGCTGAATGGCCTAAAATAAAATGTAAATAATAATAATGAAGAAATAAATACATAAACTGACAAACAAATAAATGAGTGAATAAATATAACTTTGTGTATGGTAGATAGGTGTGTGTGTGTGTGTGTGTGTGTGTGTGTGTGTGTGTGTGTGTGTGTGTGTGTGTGTGTGTGTGTGTGTGTGTGTGCGTGTGTGTGTGTACAGTATAAACACTCCCTTCAGAAATGCAAAGCAAAACAAAAACCTGTGTAAGCACAGTAATAAAAAGAAACCCTCAGGACGTATTTATCAGAGGAAATAATATTTCACGGATGATTTATCTAAATGTACTGAAAACAAACTAGACCCAACAGATGGTCCCTTCCTTGTAAGCGAGACTGGGAATGGAAAATAAAGCAGCTGTTGGAAGCTTTTCTGGAAACAATTCTGCTTTTTTCATCTGAAAGAAACCGTAAGGGACCCCAACAACAGAATTTGTACAGCTGAAGCATGATGGCTTTATTAAGGCAGAGGCTTCACCACTGGCGGTCTGTGATTAAGCCCTCATGCCATGTAGTAGAGGTCAGAGGTCGGCGAGAGGTTGTCAGGTGAGGGATGTTCCTGCCCTGAAGACCGGACTCCAGAGTAATGAGGGGAAGCAGGTGAAAAGTCAGCTGAGGCCATCCTTTGGCTAGCCACATCCATGAGCGTGTATGCACCAGACTTTTTTTCTTAATACATTCTACTTAAACATTAAAGTTGGGAGCACATAATGCCTCATATTTGGTATTTGTCGTATTCCTAATCTTCCAAATAATGTCATATTGTGATGTGAAAGAAGTCAAACTAACAATTATATCAGTCAATAACAACTGGATATGAATTTGGACTAAAAGATGGAAAAGGACTAAACGTGTGTTGAAGTGAGACATATTTGTAAAAGTCAGTTAGCTCTCAGCATTACATGATCTTTCATATGTGTGTTCCCTGCCTATAGCTATTTGTGACGTACATAGTTGATGAATTTGGAATAGTACCTAAAAAGTACAGTGCAGTGGTGGCCTAGCGGCTAAGGCATCGGACCTGTGACCGCAAGGATCGCAGGTTCGAATCCCAAGTCGCCAGTAGTGCCACTGAGGTACCCTGAGCATGGTACCGTCCCCACTCACTGCTCCCCGGGCGCCGTTGTCATGGCTGCCCCCTGCTCACATGTGTGATGGGTTAAATGCAGAGGTTGAATTTCGTTGTGTGCACTGTGTGCTGTGCTGTGCCGTGCCGACAGAAATGGGAGACTTTCACTTATCAAAAGAAATGTGTACAGTGACCCATGTTTACATTCCAGTGTACACAACCGCAAAATCATCTCTGCTGAAAGGGCCTGTTTAGCCAGTGTTCTGTCGAGTTGAGGTGCTTTGTCGAGATGAGCTAACCTGGCTCAATCTGCTAGAACGGTACTATCTAACTAACTGTACTCCTAACCCTAACTCTAACTTTCCCCAAATGCGCTTGCGTGGCAGCACAACTCGACAAGTAGCCCAGTCCGACAAAACACAGGCAAAGGCACGGATGCTCTCAGGTTATTAGGGGGCTGCGAGGCCCGAAGGAAGCACAATCAGCTCTGGGGTTAGTAGGGCTGGGTATCGATACAGATTTCCTGAATCGATGCGATTCCAATACACAAGGCCACGATACGGTATGATTCTTGATCTGATACGATTCGATACGATATCAATATTTAGGGAGAAAAACAGTATTCTTTCTTAGTATTAATGCCAGTTTTGCTTGTTTATGAAATGACTGAGTGGAGAATAACCTTTGCTCGTCAGTGTTTAGCCAGCCAATGTTTTTACAGTTGAGGCCAAAATTATTAGCCCCCCCTAATGAAATTACAAAAATCTCCATGGAAATGACCATTAACAAGAAATGTTTATTGTGTATTTGTTTCAAAAACAACAAAGACAACATCCACCAAGTTTGATTAGGATATTTTATTGATACAATAAAATTGAGATGTCCAAAATGATTAGCCCTGGCAATTAATAGTCAATAGTGTACCCTTTCTGAGCCACAACCAGCAACAACCTCTTAGAGAAGGTCTTTATTGGGTGGGCACAGTTTTGTATAACTTCATAAGGGGGGCTAATAATTTTGGCCTCAACTGTATATAAATAACTACACCAGCATACAGCCTACTGGAAGAGACCTATTATTAAAGTATTGATCTGCAAATATTAATATCGATCTTTAATTTTTTGAATCCATATCGATACGGATCACTAAATTGATTTTTCCAACCCAGGCCTAGGAGTCAGTCAGTCATGCTGTGCCAGTCAAGGCTATACCATTTGTTGGTTTGCTACTGTATAATAAACAGGTCCAGCAGTAACAGCTTTGTAAAGGCTTCACTTCAACTTGAGACTAAATTCAAGTAAATTTTAGTTTTTTTTTTTAACCACAAATGCTCTTTCCTTACATGTCCATAAACAAATGTAGTGCTTTGTAAATAGTTGGTGGTCTGTATCAAAAGTACAGTTTCCAAGCCTTACCTATTAGTATGGTTCAGAGGCAGTGGTCTGCCTTATACCTTTGCTTGTATCTTGTTGTCCTGAGTAACACACAGTGGCACGAGTGCATTAATGGCTATTGATTTTGAATGGGAATGCTCCATTACTTTTGTTGTTTCCAGAAAGGCCTGACTCGAGGTTTCCTCTGGCTGCCAATTGTAGTTATGGCCTCTCAAGAGTCAGTCCGCTCCTCTAACCTTCCGGGTTGATTCGGTTAAACCTCAGGTTTTATGGCCCAGACACGACGTAACATGAAAGGGCAATGTACCTCAGTGTACTTCACACTTGAGAAATGTCAGGCACCGCATCTCAGGAGAGCCCGTGCCAGGAATCGGCAGGAACTCATTTACCGTTATTTGCTAGGCCGAGCCGGGCCGGAAACTCTGTCTCGAAGGACGCCTGGATATGGTCAGACAAAGGTTGGACTCGCTTACCACAGCGGCACTTCAGTCAGTCAGTCACCCCAAGCTCACCCCCAACAGCAGAATTAGACGAAGAACAGAATCATACAATGAAAAAAGTAATTTAGAGTGGTTCAGTTCTCACCCCAATTCTCACCACTGTTGGTGCTTATAATTCTTACTGCTGTTGATGCTAGTTGGGGTGGATTTTTTCTAATTTTCTACTGAAGGCTTGAGTTTTGTTGCGGTAAGGTTTCACTGAACAGAGGCACTGAACTGGTCCTTGTCTCTCCAGCCAAGCATTCCTCCTCTCTCTCACTTTCTGTCCGCGTCGGAGAACAGAGAGGGGCTACTGGGCCGTGAATAATTCACACACTCCGCTGAGCTCTGGCTAACTCTGAGAGCAGGAGTGAGCACTAAGCAGTCTTCTGTAATACCATGATGGGGGAAAAAAACTCGCTGTACAGCTTGCATACCTGATGGTACACATGGGTAAAATTGGAAACCCCGTCTCTCTCTCTCTCCCTCTCTCTCTCTCTCTCTCTGTACTCTCTTTCTCTCTCCATCTGTCTTGAGATGTGATTCCAAGATTGCATTATTGGTTTGTGGTTGAGTGATTTTATGTGAAGGGATTTTATGTGCTGTAGAATGTTTAGTCCCTTATGACGTGTTTGTACCAAAGCAAGATATCAAAAGATATCAAATCAGATGAAAAATCAAAACTGCTCCTTGCTTTATCAGTTTATACAGCAGAAAAAAAATTAACTCTTCACAGCAGCCGCCCAGCATAACATAGGAAGCAGACCTACAGTGCGCATATAAACTACTTTCTTCACATCTCAGAATAACAGGACAGCATACAAGAACACTTAAATGTCTCAAAATGAAATAAATCTTAATCTTAGCTATAAAGTATTATGTGTATAAAAGTATGACAGTATGATTTAAGTCAGTTTAAGATGAAAAACAAAGATAAGTTAAAAAGGCTGTTTTTACAAAGTCACCAAGAAATCAAATGAGTTTTAATTACTATGTTCTTTTAGCTATATATATGACACTAAAAGAGACCCTCAAATGCATCATGATATGTACAGAATGACATGAGAGGAGTCAAACAACATGCCTTATGTAAGCATGCTTTGTTTGCCCTATCCATGTTCAGGTTGTTAACTTTTATGACACTGTAAAAAACAGCGAGGGGTATCATCAAAGAAAAGGTCAAGAAAATGTGACAATAAAAAAAATACATTAATTGCAGCATGCCATTATTGCCCCAGAGCCCCAACAGACTGTGTTATCATTCAAATACTTTCATTTCACTCACTCACTTTATCAACAGTTTAAGGAATGTAACAGTAAAGGTTTTAATTGGGTAATATGCCCTGTTCACGTGCTTACTTTGACTTCCATTGAGAATAAAATGTTTTGAAATGAAATTAGAGGTTAACTACAAGCAGAACATTCATAGTCTTCATGTAACATATATGCATTCTCACCTGATTAGCACCATATAAAAACCACCTCATGCTTTAAAGAAATCTATTTGTTGGTCACAAATCACAGACGAGAGTCAGACAACACCAAATCATTGAAATATGATGGATGGCAAGGACATTGTGTACAGCAAAATAGCACAAGGGTCCTGGGAATGATTTGTCAGCTATCACTTAGAATCAGGCCAAAAAAAAAACCAGAAGCTGATGGATTAAAAGAAACATTTGTCCAGCGATGTTTGATTAAGTATACCACGGCTGGCTCATGTCCATGGACCTCAGCCCAGTTTAACTCCCACCCTAACTGCCTGCAAAGTCAAGCTGAGTCCCTGTGGTGTTGTTGGAGCACCACAGGGGAGAAAAAGAAACAACACAGCCAATGACAGTGAGCTGTTAGACAGCCTGACTTCTTAATGACTCTCAGCTAGCATGAGCCTGAAAAAGTCACCCCATCAAATATCACAGAGACTGTGCTTTCGTAGTGAACCTCACAAATGTCAGCGGAAACACATTTTTTTACAATGGAAATGGGACCTGACCCAATCCCCAATACTGTTTTTGGTCAATTACATAAATGCCACACCCTGTTAAGGTTCATGACCATTCGTTTTAGATTGGCAGCGCAGATTATTGGCCTGGCCAATTACTGTCTTGCTGGTCAACAAAAGGTGAAATGCTTCAGTGGGTGGGGGAGATAGTAGAATAGAGTAGAGTAGAGTAGAGTTACTTTATTGATGCCGAAGGAAATTAAGGACACAGAGACACGGAGCTACTCAGACTTGCTGCCACTCGCGTTGGCGCCCGGAAGTGACGAGGGAGATGCTGTTTGACAAAAAAAAAAACAAGAGACTTTGTTATCTCCTCACTGACAGTGTAAAAGTTGGCTTCACTGTTTAACAAAATCACAGATTGGGCAACAATTAATGCTGGTGTGTTACGCATGTCACATTATACATATGCTGGCATGTTCCATTCTTTTGACAAATACACAAATAGGCCACTGAGGTTCCTGATTGTGAGCGAGCATCCGAGGAACAGTGGTCATGTTCAGCAAGCAGCAGGCAGACAGCTGAAGTCTGAGTGAGAGTCTGAGTCAGGCCTCTTATCACTAGATTTTAAGTGCCCCCCGATGGATGACACTATCAGAAAGAGGAATCGTTCAGCCTAGCATTAGATATTTAAGATGATAGACAAACATGATTTATAACTGTCTATAACATGCTTTATAACTATGAATAATGTGATATGCCATGTAAAATGCTAATGTTCTGAATGTCAGCCCAGATATAGTTACTGATAAAGGTTTGGGATGAGTCACATTTAATAACATGTCTGGCCAGTCTTACAGTATTATGTATGAATGTGTAATGATAAAGTTGCTAAAAGTGATTTTTATGGCCCTTATAAAGGTTTGGTTTCTAAACAACTTCACTTCACCCACACAGATCAATCCCAACTGCCATATTGCTGTTTGTTTTCCTGCTGATGTGTCTGCCTCTGCTGTTAGACAGCCTAAAACTGCTCAACAAACTCAAGATGACCCAACAAGCTTGTCCTCATGTCAGCTAGTCCTACCAAAAAGTAATTTTTTAAATATTTTTTTTCTCAATTCCATTGCTAGAGTGTCACTAATGTCCATGAAGGAGAAAGCGAGACTGAAGCAACACCCCTAGGCTCCGTTACCTCATGATGCCTCCGCTTGGAGCTGCGAGCTGCGAGCTTACTACCAAGCGTTAAAAATTCTTTAACATCGCTAAAGTGGCACCAAGGTTTATTTGGGGGTTAGGGAAACGTTCTGTTCGGCCACAAATTTGAAATGCTTTCTAAAGAAGAAGTAACTTTTTTTTCTTGAACTGAGCTGAACTCAATCCTTGGTAAACATGAAATCCTGAAGCCATTGAAAGCATGGTGTTTTGGCTGGATGCACCTTTGGATTTGACCTTTGAGGTTGAGGTAATTATAAAGCATCATAAATATGGTTGTTGGTGGTGGTTTAGGGCTGCATAACAGCATCTGCTTACCTTTCATCCAATCATATATCGACAAAATGACAATAACAACAATATCCCCAGTGTACCCACTGGAGTCTCACAATGGACTCCACTTCACTATGTGAAGCTGCCATTTCTGAGGTGGACAAACTTTACAAAATCATAAATAAAGAAGTCTGGAAATGGTTTACATATCAGCACTGCATAACAGAAAAATTGGAAACTAAAATCAACTACTAGGTTTGTATAGAATGTTGTTTTTTGAACGCAGCGACTCAAGGAAGGCTTCAAAGGAAAAGGAGAGCCAGTAATTATCGATGAGTCACTCACACACTGTTGCACTGAGGATTTCACTGCTATTTTTGTTTTGCCATTGGCATGTGTTCTCCTCGGCTAGTTTGAGTAAGCAGGGAGGGGGATAAAAAGGCCAGACAACACCACAGGGGTCATGGGCCTTCTGTAAGTGCCGTGGGCATAATATATTGAAGTACTGATGAAAGGAGGTGTGTACTTTCCTGCTGTGTTTGATAAACTTTGTTTGTTAAAGCACATTTATAAAGGATTGTAATGCATTCATGAAGCTTCATCGTGATGGACATAAGTACTCATAACTATTTATACATACAGTACTTATGACTGCATGCATGGGTAAAATAGGGTCTTATAAACTCTGTGTTCATAGAAGGTGTGACAAAGAATATTTTCAACTGAAACATGAGTCTCTATCTTAGTCGATACAGCTGCAAGGGTCTAATGTAGGTTAGCAGAATGTGAGCGGGTGGAGCATGAGGTTGCATCACCTAGTCTGATGAAAAAGGATTGATTTTCCAAATCTCTGCAAGACACTCCTCGGCTGGTGGGTAATTAACAGCAGAGCAGACGTATAATTGACTCGTCTGCTTCATAGTGATTGACTGTGCACTGGGCAAACACAGAAGGCAGTGGACAGCTGGAGGGATGAAGTTATCTACAGGTCAATCAGGACTCAATTTGTAACTGACCTGACTTTGTAAAACCAAACCTATTTAAGCTAGGAACAGATGGATTGGATTTCAGACCGTTCTTCAAAACAAGATGATTGAGTTTGTTAACTCTTTGCCCCACTCTAAATTTACAACATTTTAAAATAATGAATAATATTTTTAAATAAAATAATAATTTACACTTAGGCTGGACGACATCTACAGGAATTGTGAAAAGACAACATGAGACGGTGATATTTTAAGTTAGGCTTCTCTGCCACCCTGTGGTGAAATGCAAACTAGCACAAGGTGGGTGGATGTGTTTAGTGTTTTTCTGATTCTTCCATCAAATCCAATAGATAATTTCCAGGTCTGTAATGAATCACATAAAATGCAAGACATTTTTCACTACAGAGATTCTCGAAGTTCAAACCATGTCCAGCAGGGCAGGAATTTCATGAGGGCCATGGCCCTCGTGCCCTCTCAATTTGGCCTTGTGCCCTTGAAAAATATCTGCCAGAAGGCCACAGTGGCCTTGATGCCCTTCCACAAAATTGACAACACAAAGGCCCAAGTGGCCTTGCCCCTAAAATGACGAAATCCCAGCCCTGATGTCCAGGATATTCCCTGACCTGTTTCGGAGGAAGGCTGCAGCGTATAGGGGAGGGGGCAAATTCTTACGATGTTTCTTAAAAAGCATAAGGAGAAATGAACACCATCTTACAGAAGAATGTACTTTGTCTGGTTGACAAACATGGAGAATTTAAACCAACATCAACCTTGTACTTTACTGTGCATTTGTATTTCACTAGATATATGTTGCAGCTATACACAGTAAGGCACAACAAACTCTGCAAACACTTCGAGAACAGAACGCAACAAACCCTTGCATGAATTCATTATTCATGTATCTATAATTATTCAGAAATTTGATCATTTATTTATTTAGCTCTTTTTTTTTTTTTTCCTCCGAAGCACTTACAGAATAGATTAGAGCCAGGCTATATGAACCATAGCTGGAAAGAGGAAGCAAAGATGTATATTTACTTATTCTTATATTTGTTCATTTATTCATGTAGATTAGGCTATGGCTTTTCTCCCAAACATTAGGCTGTGGTTGCATGAACGCTTTGCATTAGGCCATTACATCAGGCCAAGCATTAGGCTTCCAGGACATTAGGCCTAGCAGGCAAAACAGGTATCTAGGAATTTGACATTTCTCTTCAACAACTGAAGAACTATAGGTTGTCACATTTACTAGGCTATGTTTCTCTGTAGATTTTTGTTTGATAATTTGTAATAAATGATTTTGTGATAATTTGTAACAAATGATTTATATGATTTATATGATTTATATCTTGGCCATTTCCTTATTTCATGTTCATGGTTGGCCTATGGGTAATGTCACAGAGTATGTAGGCAGTAACACAGGTCACACACTAGCTTGACTTGAGCACAGCAGTCAGTATGACGGCAGAACTCTCACTGTTTGCTTTAACAGGACACATCCCGTCAAATCCCCAGTAGATGGCACACACTGACAAATTTGTGGAGCAGGGAATATACTGCACAGTTAAATGCACAGGCTATTCTGCAACAGATTGGTTTGGCCACATGAAAGGTACAGTTTACTACAGTCCTAACACAAAACACTTGTATGATCCTACATGTTTGTCTATGGAAACCACCAGTGGTGGAAATGTATTGGACAATCCATAGATTTCGGGTTCCCTTCTTTGTTTCCTTGTGTCTTAAATAACTAAGTACATTTTCAGAAGTGTTTTGTGATCTACAGTGGTGCATGGTAAAAACAGAGGCAGGTAAACAATACATGCTGCTGGGTAAACTATCTTTAACATCAGCAATCATAAAAAGGCAAGTGAATTTTGCAATTTAAAGACACCTGTGTAAATGATATTTACATGTTTTTTAAATGTAGTTATACCCTGAGAAGGTTTACTTTCTGTGCATCGTGTAAGTTACGTATAAAAACAGTGAGAGGGCGTTTAACATAGAACCACACCATGTGGCACTCAAAATGTACACCTCAATCTGATGGAATTGTGAAACTGCTGTGAGGTGGTCCAACAAAGTGGAAAAAAACCAAACTAATGCCATCTTCACAAAAAGACAACAACACAATGTGCCTCCCTTTTGATGAGATTACTTTACACTCTCAGTCAGTACAGACTAGTTTACAACCACACTCAATATGCAGCTCAATACATATCATCCTTCACAAACTCTGACATACTCTGACATACAAACTGTACATAAAAAAGGGTGTACATAGGCATACTACTATACATTGTTAAAATAAGCACAGAAAGAGAAAGAAATTTCACTCGTTATTTTGAGTACCAGTCTAACTGTTTAAAAGCATGTGACTTATTTTAAGACAACCCAGGCACGAGCTTTAATTAAGATATCATTTTGCTCATCTGTATTAATATTCACCTTTGTGTGCAATGATATATGACCCATGACCTAGTGATGACATACCCAACTGCCACTATCCCCTTCACTTAAAATAGGTCAGCGGTGGCGGAAATCCCAAATATGCCAAAAATATCAAACATCAACAATGCTGCGAGTTACACCAATTTTAAAATGGACTCACGTGGAACTAACCCAATTTCATGATCTCATAATCCAACTGTTTAGCCTGGAAAAAACAATGAGGACAATGGGAAATGTCATCAGTTTTTAAATGTTTTTTTTTAATAACTTGTCCTGTCTGTCTACATCAAGAGGTATAGGCTAACACAAAAGAGATGATTTTCATCGTGTCAATCAAGTCATAGTGTGAGCTGTTGATCTCTCTGAAATGTATATGCCGAGCTTGTTAAATACAGTCTATCCTCACGCAACCTTTAGGACACAGATGGTCAAGGGAGAAGAGGAAGGGGAAAGAAGGAGGAGAGGAGAAGAGGAGAGGAGAGGAGAGGAGGGGAGGGGAGGTCTTCCAGGGGGCATTTTTTCTCAGAAACATCTCCAGATGAGCACAGCCCCCCCAGTCACAGCAACACGACCGTCTTCGCGGAATCTCCAGCCCCTAACCTGCAGGGGCCGAGGGCATCCCAGCTGTGTCATTAGGGGGATTGGTGGGTACGTGGGGACGGAGACGGCGTTGGGCGGCGCTGCTGTGGCCACTGAGGCTGCCACTGAGGCTGCCACTGCTGCCATCGCTGTTGCTGTTTGCTTGCTGCTGCCACTATGGACCGCTGCGCAGTCACCACTGGAGGGATCAAATCTGTGCCATCTGACGCCAGGGGGATTTGTGGGTTTAGTCAAAATTGCTTTTTTTTCTCTCTCTCTCTGTTTCTCTTCCGCCTGCCCTCTCCTCCCACTATGTGAGAGAGATTAACCACTGAGGGATGTTTACAGAGCATGGGGATAGAGAGGCACAGAGAGAGAGAGAAAGAGAGAGAGAGAGAGAGAGAGAGAGAGAGGGAGAGAGAAAGAAAGAGAGAGAGAGAGATGCTGCTCTGGCTGCTCTGTAGTGCTGTGCAACTGAAGAGAATGTCCGTGGACCTGGAAGCTATTTTAACCGGTGCACCGTGCAGCATTGGACTCTGAGGAGTTTTCCAAGTTCTTCGTTTTTTTTTTTTCTCTCAGTTTCTGTTTGTGTGTTTGAGAGTGTGTGTGTGGTCTTGGTCTTGGTCTTAGTCTTGGTGTCTTCTCTGGAAGTCTGTGAGGGGCAGAGGCACCATGCAGATGGAGGCTGTCCTTGTGCTGGTCGGTGTCTGCCTGCTGGGAGCCACTGCACGTCACAGGGGCAGCAAGCTGGAGACCTACAGACAAAGCAGGTAGGGTGGACATCTTGTTGGCTTGGCATCATTAATGGAGAGGATGTGACAGAGGAGGCTCGTGTCGCTCGTGTAGAGGATTACACTGTGTTGACCTGTTTTTTTTTTTTCGGTTGTGACCAAGTTTCGTTTGGTTTTTGCTTCAAAGAAAAACTGTGATCTTGTTTGAAACACACAGTCAGAAGGACACAGTCGACTTCAGGTTTACCAGTTCAGCTCCATCACATCCTAATATTGAAAATGGCTTAGCATTATGTGTTTGATTTGTTCTAAAGGGGTTAGCGGCGTGGAGCTCATCTGCAGTGCATGGAAGTTATGAGGTCAACCTCGTCCAATAACCATGAATTCTTTCAGGGCACAAACAGAGACCTGTAATATGGAAGGGAAATCCGTTTCTGCATACAAATAGAGACCTACTTTACTTCCAGAACTGTGCACATTAAGACCTACCTTGGTGTAGGTGCAAACTGCAAATGTGCAAACTGTAAATTCATATAAGAAAACATACATTTTTGTTCATTCACTGTAAGTGATTGTATGACTTCAAAAGTAATTATTTTTGAATTTCTGAAGTATTTCTGGAACTAGGTTTAGTTTTACAGGCATGTTTGTTTAAGTCAGACTGTTTATTCAGTGTCTCATAATTGAATGTGTCTCTAGGCTATGACTTTTTGCATCACCAATTCATGCATGGCTTGCTCTACTGTGCTTCATAAACTGGTATCAGCATTTCATTTTAATCCAAAACTCATTTAAAGGCTCAAAAACCCCATATACTTAAGTGACATGACACTATCCAGGGTCGTCAAAGTGGGGGTTGGATGGGTGGGCCTGACAGCAGTGGGACTGACTACCTAGGGCCCCAATAGTGGTGGGACCCTTAGCAAGCCAGCTGCATAAGAAATATCGAGAAAAATGAAGTCCACACACACTGCTTGTGTACAAAGTCCAGAGTTATGTGCTATGCTGCCATTGACAGCAGTGCTTGTCCTGGCAAACCCCTTGTCTTAATGTTCTCCAATGATCCTTCTCACATAATCCTGCTAAGATGGAGTGATGAGACAGCATATGAACCAAGTGATGAGGCATGAGATGTGGTTTTTAAGAAAAGACAACAAACACCGGACAGTGGTTCAAACCTTTAAAGCAACACTAAGTTGTTTTCGTCTGGTCGCCCCACAGGTGGAAGCAGAATTGTCTCTCACTTATACTAGAGAGAGATGGCCCGCTCCTCCAAACTTAGTGCAGTTATGGCGAATTCAGAAGAGCCTTTCACCCTGTTACAAGTTGATGAACCACTGAAACAATTTTGGAAACATTATTTTAAGGTTGAAAAAACTACTTAGAGTTGCTTTAACATCTTTAGCGGCACATCCACTGGGCATACCAAAGCAGCTGATGCCAGCCATTTCTAAATGGCTTTTTAGTTGTGGATTCAGTAGCATAGTTGGGAGAGGGCAGGCTATAATATTCTACGGCCAGCTGGAAATTCTGGCAGCAAAGGCATAAACAACACAGCTTTGCCAAAAACTGATTGGCCATCTCTTCCTCCAATTTGAAAAACCTGTGCAGCCCCAACCTATGCCCACCCACCCGGATGCCAGTGCCTGGAGCAAAACATCGCGAGTGTCAAAAACCATTACAGGTCACGGCGACGATGGTTTTTACGGTGACCGTGACCGTGACCTGTGCTGCACTGCAGCGGCGTGGACTGTGAGGGAAACGTGCACGGGATTCGGGCAGACAGACAGTCTGTTCTCTGGGCCAGGGGGGAAAGGATTGAAAAGACCTTTCTGCCAAGCGGATTAGTAACCAGCTGGTGGGACCGGCAAAGCGAAAGCAGCGGCAGCCATCGAGCCCCCCTCTGGGCCCGGCGTCCCGCCATTGTCACAGCAGATAATATCAAATGTCACTTTGTGGCACAGTGACCACGTGCTCAGTGTGCCTGTGAGTCACGGCGTGCACCTCACTCCTCCTCTGTGCCGGCATTAATCCAGTTTTGGCTTTTTCAAACTCATCCACGGTGACCTACTTAGCAGTCTAGCTAACAAAAGACAAGCTTACCACGCTAGAGCATTAGCTCTCGGACAGGAACAAAATGCCTGTGGAAGTATGGCTTACAGTGGGCATATGGCCATTTTTTGAAGGCCTTCTACTGTACAAAGCCCGTGATGGTCACCAAAACTGATGGGGATGTCACTTTTCTATGCAAACATCTGCGATGCATGACAAACACATGAAGAAAAAAAAATTAAACTAATCGGCCTAAAATATCCTGACCTTAATCGGCCTAAAATGTTCTCTGATATAGATTCGAATGGAATAGGATGAAAGGCTTCATGTGCAACAGGTCTGTTATGTGACATTAGACTACATTTTTTATTATTGGCTGCCATTAGACATGATATCATATCCACACATACACCTGGAAGGATGAAAGCAGGTGCATATACTGCCCAAATTCAATATGGAGTACTGACACTATGTGGTAATAGGAACATAGTTTTCAAAACATTTTTTTTAATGCTTTGGCAACAGGTTACAGCACATTAAGACATTTATCACATTCTGTATCTGTCTTAATAGACCTTGGTCACAAATAAATCTGCACCCATAGGTTGGTACAATACAACACAACAAAAAACACTGTCTGCCAAGTTATCAGTATATTTACCTGGCAAAAAAATACTGATACCTTGTGTTGTATTTGTCATGTTGTCATGTTGTCAAAACCAATCCCTACACTGTCTGATTCTGCCCCAACAGACCAAGACGAGAGACATCAGTATCAGAAGGAGTGTCTTACAAACCTGGCAGGTGAGACAGGCTTTCATTACAGTGTGGATCGTTTTATTCATTTAAGCTTTGTTAGTTGTTCTAATTAAAGATAAAACTCATTTTTAATTGACAGTCCAATCTTCAGAAGGAGTCCAGATATGACAAAATCACCAGTGACAAAATCCGAGCAACTGTTAAGAATAGACGACCATGACTTCACTATGAGACCAGCTTTTGGAGGTAATGTTACTGACAATGCCAGAGGTGTCATTTTCAAGGGTATATGCAAATAAGAACATGAATGGTAACCAGAGAGAGGGGTTGGTGTTTCTATAAATGGTAGATGCAAATGTATGTGAGGAAGCTTTGATGAATGTGTGTGTGTGTGTGTGTGTGTGTGTGTGTGTGTGTGTGTGTGTGTGTATGTGTGTGTGTGTGTGTGTGTGTGTGTGTGTGTGTGTGTGTGTGTGTGTGTGTGTGTGTGTGTGTGTGTGTGTGTTCAGGGTGTAGGGGGGAAGGGCAGTCTCATATACCAGCATGATCACACATCACAGAATAGAATGATTTATGTCATCTATGTGAATGCCATCTAACCTGTTGAACTAAACTGAGGTCATGTTACAATACCTTGTCTACAACTGTCGCCAGCACCTCTAAAACACCTGTGACACACCAGCACTCGTGAGTACCTGTCACTGAAGAACTTCAAACAACAGAAAGCTGACTGCAACAGAGCTCTTGCTAAGGCCAGCTAACATCATATTCAGTTCCAAAGCACAGCTACTTTTAAAGGTTTCTCTGGGATGGTGATAACCTCCTATCACTAGTAATAATATTAGATTTTAGCATCTGACAAACAATCATCAAAACTAAATTCGTTGATTAGGTTTCAAGATCAGTATCCCCTGCTTTTCTTTCCACCACAGTGTCTAGTAAAGCTTTGAAGTTTGCAATGCTTCTGGTCATCAGGACAAAAAAATATGCAAACCAAAGCTGAATAGGTCTAAGGTTCAGCTAAGAAATCCTAAGGTTTAGGTCTAAAAATCCTCCTTACTTAATCAATGAAATCAGAATAGATTGGTCCCTTATAATCACTTTGAGTTGTCTGTAGCAAACTCATCAGTTGGATGTCAGGTCCCAAGGAAGGGATGGTAATGCATTATAGCATGGTCAAAGCAGTTCTATATTAGACTGGTGAATCAACCCATTGTACTTCATTTCATTTTGTACAGAGGGTCTGGCAGTGCTTTCACTGACATTGCTGTATTAGGTAGAATTTTTGCCTAGATGGAGTGTTCGTGAGTGATGACCATAGACTGTATGGCGATGACACTGACTTTGTGTGCTACATTTGAATTGTTGTGCGTAAGCAGGCTAACTGCATATGCCACAACCAGACATTAGCGATTGGGTAAAGGCAGAGCCACTTGTTTTAAACTTAAACAGGAAGAAATTGTTTCTCAATACAGCACTGCCAGACCCTCTGTACAAAATGAAATGAAGTACAAGGGGCTTGTTTACCAGGCTAGCCCTATATAACAACTTGACTCATAATTAGTCAACAGGAAATAATGCCAACAAATCATGAAGCTTTGGTTGTGTAGACAGTCACACATGTTTGTGTGTGTCCTGGGCACTGATGTGTTCATGTAATTCCACAAGATAACCAGTTTTGTAGTCTTCATGGACATGATTATCAAATACATTCTTTTCTACAATGCTTTGTCAAAGCAATATGACTCAAATGAGCTGGGCTGTTAAAGGATATCCGCTTAGCTGTGACTCGCCATAGGCACAAGTCGGAGTGCTTACATTCTTGAATACTAACTGCCTCAATTCTGTTGGATGTATCACCACTTAAAAAATGTGTCTTGTCCAATCAAAATGTATAAATTGGTAGACTCGACATAATTATTGTAAATACTCTTAAAACACACACACAACAAGATGAGCAAAAACTCCAAAGTGGTCTGGTAAAATATAATGCAAAATTGTCTGAAATAGCTTATTTTATACAGTCCGTATTGTTTAAAGGTCTCATCAAAGCTGCTGCCTGGCAGCATTATGCAATCAGGATGCCATACAATTTGGTTTTGGCTGTTCAAAGATACCAGGTTTGGCTCATCTTAAGTTCCATGACCTTTCAAACCATCTATCTGTTTATATTTAGCCACAAGTCAGAACATTCTGATTTGCATGCATATTGATTTCATGTAAATAGTCATCCAAGGTATTCCCCATTAAAGAGAAAATATGTCAGAATACCAAAGCAACTTAAAAAAAAATACCATATCAGAGTATCAGAGTCAAAAGTCAGCCCTGGACGATTTCAAACTTAGACATAATCCCTGTGACATCTTACTCTGTTAATGAAAAGGCGGTTTTATTTTTACTTGACTATCGTTTTTAATGGATGACTGACATTATGATGATGTGACAGATGGATAAGTATATTCATATATAGGCAATGGACAAAATAAACAGAGAGATGAACAGATGCATCGAGTGATCAAGAGGATAAAGCACGAAAAGAACACTGGCGCTGCCCTAAGTGTGACCCAAAGGTCACCAGTGTCACAAGTGCAATAGCTACATGAACATAGAAACTGAGAAAAATGCCCGGTCAAACATGTTGTAGGTTTAATAGTGGTGATGCTTTTATGTACTTTCTTAATAGGAAGAAGCAAGAGATTTAGTCTCAAGACAAAGGAGACATTATAAAGACACTTCCAGTCTAAAGTCCATTTGACAAATTATGCAGTTACTGCCACTTGGCTTTGTCGGGCAGATTTAATGACACAAATGTTTCTCAGGCAGCTGGATGTTGCCTTGTGCCAGTGTTCTGTCGAACTGGGCTACTTGTCGAGTCAGGCTATACTGCGCAGACGCAGTCGGGGAAAGTTAGGGTTTCGGTTAGGGTTAGAAGTAGGGCTAGTTAGATAGTAACATTCTATCGAATTCGGCTACGGTAGGTCATCTCAACAGAACTGGCAGAGAACCTGGCAGAGCTCTCGCTCTTTGTTTGGTGGTTCCATGACACACAGAAGAGGTCGGCAGGCCAGGGCTTTACAAAGCAGGGAATTAAAACTTCGCTCCTCTACTCATGATGCAGTGACTTAGAAAATACTCTGTATTTGTGTAGTCCATTTCAAATTTATGATTATTTTGTTACAAATGTGTTTTGCTCCAGGGTTATGATAACAGAAAATGAAGCAGCAGGTCACTGAAAATGTAGACAAAATATGCCACTATAATTAAAACTGAGCAACACTGGCATGAAGACCAGTGAATCGAGCATGTTTCAGTAGCTGTGTTGAGCATTAAAGACTGGCAGACAGAATCAATAATAGGCTTGAAATTCTTAGTCTGAAAAAAAGAAGGAAATCGCTCTGTCCTGCGTTGCCGGAGACAAAGCTATATAATATCAGTCTGACTGTCTAATCTGCAGAGAACATCACACTGACAAATGACCCCTTCTAGGCTTCTTTTCCCTTCATTTGAAATGTCCACTCTGGCCAACAAAAGAAATGATGCATGGCAAAAAATAACACTGCAAAGCATCCAGATGTCAGATGCAGCGACAATTTTGATCCATTGTGACCCAATTGCAGTCGTGTATGATGAAAGACACTCACAAAAATAGGACAGACATCCTGTGAGGCAAAAGCAACTGTAAATCCAGCCGCTTTCCTGAAAGTTTCAGGATAAAATGTAGTGGATTTAACACAGTTGGAGTTTATGTCCACAATGTTACATATACAGAAACAAAAAATATTTTTTAATTATAAGAGAAGGTATTAATTCAGTAATGTGCAATTTTGTTAACATATCATTGGTAACAGAAGTGTATGCAGAACTTGTGCTTTAATAGGAAGAATATAAAGATAAAAAAACTTGACTAGTTGTAATAATAGTTATTTGGCCATTTTCAAGATCATTATTTGGGTTTGTTTGTATTTTATGTTGTTCTCTTTTTCTAGGACCTCCTATTCCAGTAGGTGTGGATGTTCAGGTTGAAAGCCTTGACACCATATCTGAAGTTGATATGG
Organism: Coilia nasus; assembly: GCA_027475355.1. Taxonomy (NCBI): domain Eukaryota; kingdom Metazoa; phylum Chordata; class Actinopteri; order Clupeiformes; family Engraulidae; genus Coilia; species Coilia nasus. The sequence goes on from CM050205.1 coordinate 13,651,564, forward strand.
CAAGTACCCTAAATCTTTTTCCACAGAAATGTGTATTTGTCTTTATCCCCAGAAATATTCAAACTTTCTCACCAGCCACCTTGACTGCCTGTACCTAACAACAATATATATATTTTTTAAAAAGCCTCACACTGCTAATAACCATGTCTGCGCTTTAATGCAACTCTCCATCAGGACTTTACCATGACCCTGTATCTGAGACACTACTGGAAGGACGAGCGCCTGTCTTTCCCAAGCACCAACAACCAGAGCCTGACCTTTGACAGCAGGCTAGTGAAGAAGATCTGGGTGCCGGACATGTTCTTCGTCCACTCGAAGAGATCCTTCATCCATGACACCACCACAGATAATGTCATGCTTCGAGTGTATCCTGACGGCAATGTCCTCTACAGCCTGAGGTCACTGTTCCTGACTAGTGTTATGTCACAACATGGTTTTCTTTGTGGCTTTACAGACAGACAGATACACACAAACACAGAAAAAGAGAGACAGACAGACAGACAGAGACAGACAGACACACGCGCGCGCGCGCGCGCACACACACACACACACACACACACACACACACACACACACACACACACACACACACACACACACACACTAGTAAAATGTGAGACTTGATAGTTTTTCGAGTGTGCTGTGACTGAGCAGATGGGCTGATTAATGTGTGATCCAACATAAACAGCGCAATATGTCATCTCCTGCCAATGTTGTTCAGCAAACGGATTAAATTAAATAATTCACACAACTGATAGCTGGGAGGGACAAAGCAGCAGTGCCAAGGGTACACTCACAGACTAATAATATTCCATCATTAATGGTAACATTGATCTTACAGCAGTCCATGAATATGGTTACACAGCCCACAGGGTCTGCACCCTACAAAATCAGTTGGCTATGCTATCAAAAGACATTTCACTGACATGAACATGAAAGAGCAGGGGGAATTTGTCTCACATTGCACATGACTATATCAGTCTAAACCAGTTAAAACACACCAGGCTGAAGGAACACTGTTTAGTGCTGTCACTTACAATGTTCTTTTTATTTTTTGTTGTTTTGTTTTCTTCAGGGTCACAGTGACAGCTATGTGCAACATGGACCTCAGTCGCTTCCCTCTGGACACACAGACATGTTCACTGGAGATTGAAAGCTGTGAGGACTAGCAAAAACCATGTCAACACTTCAAAACATCCTCAGCAGTATGTTGAAATGTTTGTTCTTTGGAACTGAATGATTGCTGTTCCTTTCTCTCAGATGCATATACTGACGACGACCTCATGCTCTACTGGAAAAAGGGCAACGAATCACTAAACACAGACGACCGCATCTCCCTGTCCCAGTTCCGCATCCAGAAGTTCCACACCACCACAAAGCTGGCCTTCTACAGTAGCACAGGTGACCAGCTAACTGTGAAAAAAAAACAGGCAACACTAATAACCAGTGTGATTTTTTGAACCCAGTGACCAAGACGTGTGTTCCTAACCTTTTTCTTGGCCTCCACAGGCTGGTACAATCGTCTCTACATCCATTTTACTTTACGGCGGCACATTTTCTTCTTCCTACTTCAGACGTATTTTCCAGCAACGCTGATGGTTATGCTATCCTGGGTGTCCTTCTGGATTGATCGCAGGGCAGTGCCTGCCAGGGTACCTTTAGGTAAGAAGTTCCTGACCCCTGCATGACCTTCAACAGGCAGCGAATGAACCAAAGTTGACATGTTATTGGGTGGTGACAAAATATTCTACACATTACGAAAAAAGACAATACAAATCTATCAGTATATGATGCACAAATGTTTTATAGTTATTACCAGGGGTAAAATCAGAGGTGGGTGAACTATGAATTTGGTGATCACGGTAAAATGGATGCATGGTGCAACACCAGATGTTTAAAAAAAAAAAAAAGACATGCAAAATTTTTTGAACAGTCCCAGTGCATTTTAATGGTCTCTAATGCACATATAGGCTACTTGTAGATTACACAATGTGATTTTGGAATGTTAGAAATTGTGTTGTGTGGGTGGATAAACTCTGTTGAGAGGTACTCTTTTTCTAAAATTTGAGAGGTGGGTAAACTCTGTTTATTTGCATGTATCCTCCACTACATCCCTGGTTATTAGAGAAGAGTCCCCAACCATGGATGTTTGCAGGAGCAGTTAACTTTAAGGTAGAAAAAGGGTGATTGCATGACCCCTTACCTTGTAATACTTTACTGATCAACTAAAACACTGATCAACAGCATGCTGGCCACTCTTGACACTGATGTTTGCACACTAAGTTATATGTACAGGACAGACAAGACCAATATAAAGACTCTTTAAATAACAAGCAGAATGCTTTTGTATGACCGCACTGATCATATTTTTAGAAATTACATACTTGAAGAAACTAATAGCTTAAAGTAAAACATGCAGGCTGTTTTGGCAAATGAACATCCATTTAAGATCTGAAGTGGTATATTTAGTTCCTAGGTCTGTTTCATGTCTATGCTGAGACAACCAGAGCCGTTTAGCATCAAAGTGTGTCTGCATGCTTAACTGTGACATAGCCTAAAAAAGAAATTGAAAATGAAAGGCTTTTGGAATGCCAAACACTTTACAGTGTATCCTTGTTGTGAGGGAAATGGTTTGCTAGGCCAGGGAGCACAGACCTATTTAGGATTACTGGCAAGCAAAGCAAACCTTGATCATGTCCAAGAAGCTAAGTTGTAAGCAACTGGACTTCTTTTTGGAGCTTGAAATACTACCATGACCTGGATGAATAAGAATCTACACAGACATCAAACCTTGATCATATTAACTGGTATGTTTGCTATTAAATCCATAGAAACCTTTAAAATCACCTCTAATGAAACCCCTCCTTAACATTTTTTCTTACAACCAAGAAAACATGTACTGTGAACACTAAACAGACAGAGAAATGGGTGTTGAATTACCTTTTCAATTCAAAAGCTGTTCCTCCAGTTTGTGAATCACACGTTTGCTACCTCTCTCAGGAATAACAACTGTGCTAACCATGTCCACCATCATCACTGGTGTCAACGCCTCCATGCCTCGAGTATCCTACATCAAAGCGGTGGACATCTACCTGTGGGTCAGTTTTGTGTTTGTCTTTCTTTCTGTGATCGAGTATGCGGCGGTAAACTACCTATCCACCGTGCAAGAACGAAGAGAGAGAAAGCTCCGAGATCGGGTGAGATTTTACAGTGTTTATTGAATACAGGGCCGTTTCACACACACACACACACACACACCCACCCACACACACACACACACACACCCTCTCTTGTTTGTACACAGGAACTAAATTACACCCATCATACATTATCACACTGTAATTCAAGTACAATAGGTAGTCATAGATTATACAAAAAAAATCGTATGCATCTTATGAGTCTTATGCACCTCTTCACAGCTGCCCTGTACGTGTGGCATAGCCAATCCAGATGACATGATGATGAACCCGAGTTACAGTGATGTGGACCCAACCATGGACCCAACCACTGGGACTTACGGGACACCTGAGAATGGAGGACGCCAGGAGACGATTTTGGCCCAGTTCACTCTGGGGGACAATCAGACCACAAGTCAGTTGAAGAGTTCCAGGACCTACATCAACATCTGGATCGACACCCATGCCATAGACAAGTACTCGAGGGTGATCTTTCCTGGTGCCTACACCCTCTTCAACATCATCTACTGGTCCATATACTCCTAAACATTTCCTCAGGCAGGGAAAGGGGGATTACCTTCTGTCCTGTGGAAACACACTCTGGAGCACAACGCGATTTTGAACAACATCGTGTACTTCAGGGATGTGGGAAGACTTTTGTCGTCATACTTTTTTGTCTCTCCAGAAAATCTGACGTTTTTTTGAGACATTCAACATTCCGTCAATCTGAAGATGAATACTATTTATTGCCTTCTTTATTCATTTCAAAAGAAGACATTTGCAAATGTACTCTATCGTTCTTAAAAGATCACAAAGTTGTTTGAATAGTAGCTTTTCTGTACTATTTTTGTTTCAAAACGAGAAGAACCTTTACCATTTTCTGTATATAACATCGGTACAGACGAAGGACCTGGATCCATAAATATACTGTTTGAGGGATGCAAAATGACAGCTCAGGTTTCCATAAAAAATTCTGTGGCGTCATTTGCGCAAGATGCACTTTGTAAATGGGTGGTTAACCTAAAAGCACTTCGTGTAAGGTGCCACTGACTGATCTTTATGTGGTGAGGACATTCATTTTCTGAATGCTGAAGCAGAATACAAACACACAAAAATGTCCTGTTCTGTGAGCCAATTGTAAAGTTAACCAGTTAACTGATGAATTCACATAGGCAGTTTTTTGTTTCAGTTTAGTACTATAAATACATCATCTTAAATATATAATAGATCGCAATATGTACATGATTTTTTAACCACAAACAAAAAATGAAGTTAGATGGGTTTTCAAAAATGATGTATTTAGCCAGAACACCATACTCTTGTGACACTTTTACACCACAGTAGTGCACAGTGGTTGTGGAGAGACAATACATGGTAACAGTCAACAGTCTTAACACTTGAAAACCTTTTTTTATGCAGTGTAGATGTACGCAATAAATGTTAAGTTTTCTCAAAGCTGTTGTGATGTTTTGATGTGAAAACCCTAACATATAATTATGCCTGTGGAATGTGCCAAGGGCCTTTGTCTTAATTTGAAGGATTTACATTTATAATTTTCATGAAATAGTTTTTTTTTTCCAAATCACATCTAGGATGGCTTGTGTGGAGAGGGGTGGAGAGAGAAAATCTGCAGTGGTGGTTGCCAAGCCCTCAGAAACCTCAGACATACAGTACAATCAGTCTGTCAGAGATAAAGGAGCATCTCACCAACATGTAGATTAACTTGGGCTTAGGCCAGGTGCTCAGTCCTCACTCCTGCTTCAGTTTGGCTCGCGCGAACTCCTCCTTCACATTCTGCAGTGTGTCTGCCCCAAAGAGGACGTCTACAGCCGTCATAGCCAATGCTTTGGCTGTGCGAAGAGTGTACGTTTGAGCCTTCTCTGCACCTGAGTCATCACAGATAGTTATCAGTTAGTTCACAGCTGGTAACAACATAGGCAAACTGGCATGCAAAATATATAGCCAAATACTGTACTTCCCTAAAAATAACATAACTTGACTGGCCCATTCCATGTCTACTTGGACAGAATATAAAATGGTGAATGCAGAAATATAACCTTTCCAGGTCTCAATTATACTAATTGCTTTACTGTCAAAGTGATTTCATTTTGTGACGGTCTCAGTATTACCTGCCGCTTCTTTGTACTGTGCTGTGTGATTTAGAGCCTGTGATCCAATGTAAAAGAAAGGATGTATTCCAGGGACCACAAAAGACACGTTTCCAAAGTCAGTGGATCCTGTAAAACAACCTCATTATACTCAAGGGACTGCTACTCATTTAATATATTTTGCACATTGTTACTCATCTTTTTCTACATCAAATAGAATCCTGGACAATGTTGTGTGCATTCAGTGATGATAAAATACCTGAGCAACTAAATGTATAGTATAATGCACATTATAAAATGCAATGTTATTTCCTTAGAATAATGCAACTTGTTGGAACAAGAAACATTTAAATATTTGTTACCTGCAAAGTGGTTTGGGACTTCTTTAAATTCCATTCCCAGTGCTTTCCCATTTTCTTTGTACAGGTTTTCCAGTGTGGTGTTTCGAAGAATATTTGAATACGCATGGTTTGGGTAAGTAATTTCTACCTTGGAAAAGAAATCGATACATAAAACACATGTTGATGAACATTTTAGTAAATCATAGCGAGTGTTTACTTCATGGTTTGTCAACTTACTTGGCAACCAGTTGCCAGGGCAGCAGATTTGAAGCAAGCCTCTGCTTTAGCTTTGAGCTCAGAGAGATCTTTGAACATTGGAGTGCGCAGATAAAACTCAAGCTCAGTATAGTCTGGGATAATGTTAGGTTTCTCTCCGCCATGTTTGATTATACCTGGGCAGGGCATAAGTACATACATTAAGAGAACAGCAAGGTGTGACATTTAAGCCATAAATAACAAGCCTTGTGTCCTTAAAGACAACCTTGGATGCTCATTGCCACTGTTCATATCATATCATCGCCTTTGTGGTTTACTAATATAGATTAGCCAAACATAAAAAACCTTTGGTCACCTAAAACTGTCTTTCCATATTGTTAATCTCTGTTTAGGTCTAGATAGGAACACATCATTGCTCAGCTTGTTCACTCTATTCTGATTGGTCAAAAGCAATAGTAGCTCCTGCTACAAGATTAACTATAATGTTTTAGGTGGAGTAGACTGAAAATTGACGTTCTTTGCAGTAGGCAATCTGTTCTGTGTGACTTTTTTCCCTACTAGTATTGTAGTACAATGTGATGTTGCCATATGCTGGAAAAAAAGTGAGAAAAATGTTTGGAATGGAATTTTTTGGGAAATGGTAAGTATGGTTTCTGTGAAACTGGATTACATTCTCTCTGGGGTGTATTGCAGGGATTGGTAACTTTGTACTTTATAAACATACATAAAATCTAGGTTAAAATGCTAAAGAAATGGGAAGATTTGGAAAATTCGTTTCATTATATTTTTTCAATGATACATTACCATAGGGAGCTGCACTTGTATGTAAATCACTATCCATGAAAAAGAGTAATTAACTTTACATCTCATTATCATTTCAATATTTTAATTCACCAACCCACCCTTGTCACCTAACAATGTGAACTACAAAGAAATATGTAATATGTAAACATGAACTAAGAAGATTACAGCTAAATAAATACGTAGTGAAAGATCCTTTTTGTGGAGAGATCACTGTAACACTGCCTACCATGAAGCCTCCATTCAGGTTTGAGCTGCTGCCTCAGCACGGCCAGGTTGTTATACGCCAGCACAGCGGCATCCAGCGCGTTAATCCCCTCCCAAGGGTAGGCGGCCGCATGTGAGGCTTTGCCGTGGTACTTCACAGTGCAGCTGAAAATTACACAGCTTCCAATTATGATAACAGCGCTGCACAAATCCTTTGACTATTGTAATGTAAAGGGACTATTGGGCTTCTCACTCTGTGATTGCGATGCATGGACTGAATGACGCATCTTCCTGAGCGGGATGGGCCATGAAGACTACATCCATGTCTTTGAATGCTCCAGCCAGGATCAGGTCCACCTTGCCACCTCCGTCCTCCTCAGCTGGGGTCCCAAGTACAGTAATCTTCCATATAAACAGCATATATCTGCTTATTTATACGCACATGTGCATCCTCCAAGCCTCTCTCTCTCATACACACACACACACACACACACACACACACACAATTGACCACATCAAGTCAAATTTTAAGACAACGTAGCCTATTTACTGGTCTATCCCATTCAATTCAGAATCTTACTTTTTCTGAAGTACTGTGGCTGTAAAATGGCTCAGGTATTCTCTTCACCCTTTGTTTCGTTTAGGATATGGGATACGAAGGTGCTAGCCCAATTAAAATCCAATGCATAGATTCTTTGCCATGTGGATAACTTTCAACTCATAATGTTGTTGAGTTGTGACACAGAACATGGAAAAGACCACAGGCCTTACATGTTAACAACTCGTTTTTATGTCTTCTGTCAGAGGGGGTGTGTTTAAAGAAATGTTAAAAAATCTAAATTGTTGGGCTAGTACTACCATTCTGTACCTATGGTGTGTATAGTCATGTATGTCAATGAATCCTACTGACAGGTCACAGCAGCCATACCTTAACACGCACTGGACAGTTGGGTTCGCGTTCAATGGCACCTTTCAGCCCTAGAGATGCAGCTGCTCCGACCTCTGCTATAAGGTTGTGTCCGCATGCGTGGCCAATGCCTGGCAATGCATCATATTCACACAAAAATCCTACATTCACAGTTTTGTCATCTTCTTTACCTTTACCACCAAATGGACCCCAAGTTGCCCGGAATGCTGTTGCTAGAATGAAATTACTTTCAACTGCCCATCCAGATTCGTTTGAGAAAAAATGCACCAGTGCATCATGCGACTGTTTTTCCTGGTACGCCAGCTCTGGACAGCTCCATATCTCTTGACTTAACGTTTGTAGTTTAATTTTTGCCTCGTCTATGACGCTTACAATGTCCAATTTCATTTTTTGTGTACTGCCAACACTCGACATTGTCATGGAGCACAGGCTATTGCTTTACCAAGATATAAGCTAACAGCTGAACAATTGCCACAAAGTAAGCGACAGCATAAGAACCTGCATGGGATAGTGATTCTGAGTGAATGCAACTTCAGCATTTCGTTTTGGTTGAATGTTTACATGTCTCAAACAAACTTCTTCATTGGTTTGCCGATGTTTTTTGTATTATCGCCCTGGTGGTTATGGCGACATCTTTTGTTGAGGAGTTTAATAGGTGCAAATGTACTGCCTGTTGGGGTTGGCCTTGCTGTATTAAATAAATGGCATAGAATCTATCAAGAATTTAGAAAAAATGTTCTGGATAAAAATTGAGTATTTCTCTCAAGTAAATAGGCATATCTGCCGATGCTTCCATGAATTTCATCATATACTTTTTCCACCGACAGTGAAAATGTAAGGAAATTGGTTTTAGTTTGCAGACTGATAGATAGATAGATAGATAGATAGATAGATAGATAGATAGATAGATAGATAGATAGATAGATAGATAGATAGATAGATAGATAGATAGATAGATAGATAGATAGATAGATAGATAGATAGATAGATAGATAGATAGATAGATAGATAGAGCTTGCAAAATGTAGCTTAGCTGAATTTTGTGATTGGCAAACGCAGAGAAGATAACAGGAATTGGAACTAATTTACCCTAACCAAACTCAGAACATGAGGTGTTTGATTTACGGTTTGGGGATTTTGATTGCATCTGCAAGCACTGTCTGACCAGACCATTGGCTTTTCGCCAGTTGAAGAGGAGCAAATGGACTACAACAACCACAGATAGTTGATTGCGCATGCCCATCAGTTCAAATTTACGTCACCATAACGCAGGAAACGGTGGAGCTATGTTGACGTCCAAAACAAAAATTGTTCTCTGAAAATCCTCGTTGGTTTATCGTCATCGACAACCAGAACGACGAAAAGGTCAATCATACGAAGATTCGTTTGGAAAGAAAAGCAGGGGTCAGTGCGGGTAGAAATACCTTTACCCCTCTCGCTTATTTTCTTGGGATTAAGAGGAGTTTTCTTTGGCTAACATTACCTAGCGGATAGCATTATCGTAGTTAACGGTAAGCTAGCGAGGCAGGTTACAGTGTGAAGTTGGCATTCAAGCACGTTAGTTGTTTCGCCAGCTCACAACTCGCTAGCCGAGGCCTACAAAGCATTGAAAACGGGCTAGTGTGGATGAATAGTTTTTAACTGGATGGACTCAATCGTATAGTAAGGTCATTTTATTGGGCGAGAAACAACTACGCAAGGCGTTTTTGCTTTTTAGTGCTCTTGGGCCTTTGCTAGTTAGCTAACCATGGCGTGTGGAGCTACTCTGAAAAGGACAATGGATTTCGATCCTTTGATGAATCCCACATCACCTAAAAGGAGGAGGTGTATTCCTGTATCGCCATCGTCGTCCTCACCAAGGAAATACCTGCGAAATGAACCTTCCCCATTCGGAGAAGTCTCCTCGAAACTCACAACAGGTTGGTATCCGAGATAACCAAGTTAGCAGAGCTTGCTAATGCTATGGTATGTTCCTGTTAAATGAATCGAAATTGTTGCTGCTGTCTCACGCTTGCTAGTGTGTACGTTTCGTAAATAAAGTTTATTAATAAATCTTCCTTTGTGATTAACGTGTTCTTAACAAACTATTGCGACATGCCCAACTACATTATCATAGCAAGTCACCTTCGTCCTCAGCTTCTGAAACGGGGCCTTAACTACCCTCAGCTGGTGTGGTTGTGCCTAACGTTGTTACCTGCAGCTGTTTTAGGAGTAGTCACGCAGGTTAGTTAACGTAGCCCCTCCAATTACCTTTTGTAGGTTTATGTATATATCTAACCAGGCATGAGTACAGTACGCCGATATGACCTGTCTTGGCTGTTAAAATCCGACACTAATTTGGGCCTGATGTGTGTTTCAATGGCAATAATTTCATTGCTTTTCATAACTCGGTGTCTTGACGCTGCTGATGTAGATCGTATTAAGTAGCAGGTTTTAAGTACAAATGTGGACGTTCACATCGTCTGATTTTCTACTTTGTTTTTGCCCATAGAGCAAATTCTTCACAACATCAAGCAAGAGTACAAGAGGATGCAAAAAAGGAAGCATTTTGACGGTAGTTTTCAACCGTCGGACGGCTGTTCACCTGAGTCACAGCCTGGCCTATCCTTCTTAAGTGGCTGCAGCCTTCAAGGTGTGTAGTTTCCTTCGTGATCTTTTATCCTTCACACGTAATTAAATATTTAATTTATATAAATGGGTTACTGCATATTAAGTGAAAGTATATTTTTTTCCCAGGCGCTTCCTCAGGTTCGGTGTCTCCAACAAGGAAAGAGCAGCCGCTGTTCACCCTAAGGCAGGTTGGCATGATCTGTGAGCGTTTAATCAAAGAACGGGAGGAGAAAGTTCGTGAAGAGTACGAGGAGATGATGACTTCCAAACTTGCAGGTAGGTGTTCTACTATTGCAGCGATGCAGTTGTCCATCTAAAATACCCCAATGTATACTTAAGGTGTGCAATTGTTTCTTACAGAACAATATGATACCTTCGTGAAGTTCACTCATGACCAGTTAATGCGACGCTTTGAGGAGCAACCTGCTAGTTGTGAGTACTCACTTTTGAACGACACACAGTTGTAGCTTTTAAAAGCTCAAAAACCAAATACAGTGGGATGCAAGAATGTTACAATGCTCTGTTCTCTCTCTAGATGTTTCCTGAGACAGACCCATCCACCACTAGGACACAAGCTGATGTACTGCTGTGACTGATTGGAAATTATCCTCTGATGGCATCAATGCCAAGAGACTGTGTTTGATTGCAAATAAAAAGTGCCATATTTCACTTGTTGGCAAAGGCTACTTAAAAGCTAAAGTCAGTGGTTGTACACCCTCTCCGTAAGCGTTTAGGTGCCTCTTGGTGTAAGGCTATGTTTTGGACCCCTCCTGATTCTTCTACCAGTGGCCTACCTATCACTTGCTGTAAAGCCTTTTTCTCAGATATTTTAGTCTTGGCATTCCACATCCTTTTGTGTTTTATATTATTTTTGTTACTTGTATATCAAAGTTATTCAGAATGCCATGTAACATTTTACTGATCAGCCATTTTAATGAATGCAGGTTGATGTGATCAGAAAGTAAAAGGTATCCCAGGTCAGTGTCTCCCCACCCAACCCCCCTACCCCCAATAAAAGGGCAGACCGAAGTATTGTGTGGGTCATTTCTGATTCAAGCCGTGGTTGCTCTCTAAATTCAGAAGTCTCACTTCTAAAGTTGCAGCAGTGAAGATTGACAATTGCTGTTATGGGTAGTGTGAGCCTTGAATACGTTGTACTGTAACACACAAGCAACTACTAGGAAACATCAAATCACACAATACCATCTCATATTTATTTTGATCTTTATTCTGTTCATTTTTTTCCTGCTTACATAGTTGAAATGTAAACAATAAAACTTTTTAATACAGACTTCCATTGAGCACTTGTCATAATTTTTCTAGACTTTTTGACTTGTGTACAGAACAACGCAACTCAACAGCCTCCCCAAGTCAGTCGTGCTACATGGTCTGCCTTTTGCTTGGTGGCCTTCACGAATCCCAGGAACTCAAGCTCTGACACTGCTTGAATGAATCGAGCACTAAAGCCAAGGTTAAGGAGCACTGATGGTAGAAGGTATCCAAGGTCATCTTACAAACTAGTTGTACAGGAAAAAGTAATGGTAGAAGACATTCAAGATCATCACAAACTAGCACTAATGTGACCTTGTAGGATTCCCATTCTTTGAATATTAAGACTTGAGATACTATTTAACAAATGGTCTTTATACACCTTTATAGCTGAATTGACAGACATTGAATAGTTCTCAAAAGAAGGATACTGCTTAAGTTCATCCACCTTGCCATAATCAGTGGAATCGGGATCCTTGCCCTCTGCCGCGCTGACAACTGTGGAATACGCCTAAGAAGAAAAACCTGCAATGAATAATCTGGTGCTTTATGTCGAGCAATGACATGGCTACTGGACATGTGTCAACACCAGAGGTACACCAGGTAGGGTAATCCAAAAATGTCATGTCAAACCTACCTCCAACCAGTCAAAGAGGTTAATTAGCCTCCCACACTCAAGATGGAGTTTGTACACAATGCAGATGTCTGGGGCTGCGTTAGAGACTGCACTGCTGTCCGTCTTCAGACCCTCATGCTGTACAGAACACAATGCAGTGAGTATTTACTCTGAACGGTGTGCAGAACTACAGCTGACCATAGTCTGCCTATTATGATTTACCTGTAAGTAGCAGTAGGGATTGCTGAGGGCGGTTTGAATAGAGGTACGGGGGGTGGCATTAAGGTGTCTCCGCAGGACCCCAGAGGAACCATAATAGCATACCTCATTCAGTGGCTTTGACTCAGGTGGAACCAGGTGTACTCTGAAAATAGACACAAGAAAATCTACTGCACTCTGAAAATATATACAAGAAAATGTTTTGCTCTCTGAATGAATGTAACGCCTGGTGATGAGTTTTGTTGTAATTATTAACGGGTAAACAAATAGCTAAAAGCTTCTTACCTTACAAGACTGTCAACAAATTCAAGAATTTGATTCCGGAGCACCTCAAATGGAGTTTTCTTTTTAGTTCGTCTTGTTTCCTTCATTTCTAGGAGAGTCTGATGAAAGATACAACATGAGTCTCATGAAAAAAGGGAGAGCCTATTTCTACCATAATATACGATGTACCTTTTGAAGCTGGTAAAGGTCGGTTTTCTTATGGAGCTCTTTTTCTGGTGAAACAGCATCTTGCATGAGCTCCTCTGCTGAGAGATCTAACAAATAAAGAACAAGTGTAGATGGTTAACAACATTTATCATCTCTTGCTAATTGTTACTTTGAAGTATGCGAATGAGAATAAGGAATATTGATTAGTCGTGTCAACATACTGTCGAGCTGATCGAACTTTGCTAAGTAACTCTGCAGCTGGCCGTGGGCTGCCTTCATTTTCTTTGACTCGCTGGAACTCAGGATGACCACACACTTCTGCAAGATGGCCACAAGCTCATCTTTGGCCAGCAATCTGAGAACAGACAAAACTGTCACCTCCAGAAAACACATAACACACGCATAATGTCTGCACACACTGTGTAATCGGTATGGCTCACTTGAGCAGCTGCATTGCGGTGTCGTACTCTTCAGTCTCCCAGACATTCCTCTCCAGACAGGATATGTGTAGCTCTCTGATCTGATAATACGGGAAGTGCAAACCTCATCAAGGACATTCATTTTATAAAGTATAATTTATCTGAGCCCCCCCCCCCCCCCCCAAACCAAGCAGTCGTCAAGCTGTACCTGTTTTCCCAGAGGGTACTTGGGCAGAGAGGATGTCAGGGTGTGAAGACATCTAAGGATGGGGTAGTAGTTCTTGTGATACTTCCTGAGGGCTTTCAGCAAACTCTGACACACTTCCTGAAATGTTTCCAAAGCCAGCCAGGTCAATATTCTGAGACGTTTTGAAAGCATTACATTTGAAAGCAGCCGCATCAAAGCACTTGTGCCATTAACAGAAAGCTACTTTGTTACCTTCACACACTGGTCTTTGGTCAGCAGCTCCACTTGTTTCTGTGGCTCCTGAGTTTCCACATACCTGCAGAAGTAAAATGCGCCTAGATAAGCATGGTGCTATTAGGGTTACTCAGTGCAAGTCATTTTGGTTAAAGTGATACAACAGGAACATCACAGTCTACCAAAAGATTGCTTACGTCCCAAAAATGACTGCATTAACCCACTAGCATCACACGTTTTTAAGTTATAATACTGAACAGTAGCGTGAATGCATTTAACCATTACAAACATATCTAATGTAAATGGACATGTATCAGACACATTTTAGGTCTTTTTCTGGCATGCATGTGATTATGCCCTTTCGTGGTTTGCGGGTGTGTTGACCTAAAATTATGACGAAAACATTTAAACGATCTAAACTTTCCCACTGAAAGGGCTGATATTTTTAAGTGTCCATACGCACCTCATAAAGGATGGCAGCTGTCGGACCCTCTCCACATCCTCATGGCCGAGTGTCTGAATGTGAGCCAGCGCCTCCTTTTTAGAGCAGCAGAGCACACTGAGGGGCTGGGAGTGAAAGTGCTCGACCAGGGCCAGCTGAGCAGGGCACAGTTAATCACACATGTAACATGCCTATGGTTAGAGCTCAGAAAATAACCATGTCTCACACTGACTGCACATGATCATGTGTTTGATACAGAGCAAATAAGAAGTTTTAGCTGTGCAATAACTTCTATTACAAAACACCATGTTTTATAGTGACTAGAAACTATCATCTAGGTCTGAACTATGCATGACAGAAAGGAACTTGTGAGCCTGTCGAAAGCTCCTATGCGGTACTCACCTGAAAGCCTTTGATGAAGTTGCGGACAGAGAAGTCATGGTAGAGGAAGATGCTGACCAGCACCTGAAGTACTTTGCCAGTGAGCTTGAAGGGAAATTGGGGATTTAGGACAAGCTGAAAAAAGGTGAAACAGTTTTAGGAAGTTATTATTGTTCATCAGGCACAACACTTCAACATTAATATTTCAGATGCTGCAACTAGATAAGTGATGTAAAAATACTGTATTCCTTAATTTATTGTATTTATAGGCAAATGGGCCAGGAAGTCACATTCAGTCATATCAGCTGTGCTGTACAGCTCTGGAAAAAATAAGAGACCACTGTAAAATTATCTATTACTAATTACTATTTATAGGTATATATGTGAGTAAGGTGAGCATTTTTGTTTTATTCTGTAAACTACTGACAACATTTTTCCCAAATTCCAAAATCAACAGACACTGGAAAGGAATGTCTGTCATACATGTAGAATATCTGCAGTGATCTGTTAATTTTTTCCAGAGCTGTATACTTTTCTCAAAGCTTAAAAAACAGAGTGATTTGATTCTCTCCAAGACCAAGGACCATTACATTATGCAGTGTCCACAGGCATTTAGCTAAACAAAAAGAAGGGAGAACAAAATGACCAACAATGGGAACCTTGTCAATGACTGTGGCCAGGTGTTGTGTACAGGACAGAGACTGAAAGAGCTCGATGCAGAGCAGGGAGGAGACAGAGTGGGGCAGCATGTGCTGGATGGTGCTGGGAGATGTGGCAATACCGAAGATGAACATCAAAGGGAGCTTCTGGACGTATCGACTGGGAAGCACAATTGGAAACAGTTAGAGGAAAAGAAAGAAAGAAAAAACAGGAAATACACAAGCTCATCTTCAGGTCTAACACACACTAGCAGTCCATGCTCCCTAGTGTAAGTGAAGGAAATGAATAAAGTTTTTTTTTTTCCGCCTTTGTTGCTTTCCACAATACCTGCAGATAACAATGAAGTCCTGCAGTACCCGAGGGCTGAAGGCTTCAAGGTCTTTGAAAATCACTACAATTGGTGGGTTAGACGGCATGTCTTTGGCAATTGAGGTACGTTTTTTGCCTGGAGATGTTCCTGCATATTTCTAGAAAAAAAAAGACAAAATGATGCTTACGGACATACTTGACATACTTTGTGTAATTGTTTTTGTGGGTCTTCTAGCTTGTAAAACCAGATGTGCTTTTATTGTTTTTTTACCTTAACATGGGTTTGAAGCAGAACATTTGAAAAAGGTAGTGTCTTCAACAGTCTTACCTTTGACACAGTCTTACCTTTGACACTGAATGGTACCAATCACAGAGTGAACTGAGGGAGCAGTGCACCCTCTTGTGGTGGGTGGGGGCAATGTGCTGACCTCCATCTTCCTCATCATCATCCATTGTAACATCCACCCCCATTAGTCTCTCCAGGACCTTCTGCATCAAGTGCTTTAAAGCTGAAGAGTGGCATAAGGATGCTAAGTATCTGAACGTCATGTTTTTATTCTGATTGGCTTTTGACGAATAACATGAGCTTAAAAGCTTCAAAAGCAGAAACAGTCAACAAACTTGAATGCATATCATTACTATAAGGTATGGTTTAAATTACAGTAATTTGTTGTTTGAATTACAAAGCATGATTGTCATTATACAGAATACACTTGGGGGCAATAGAGATAATAAATAACAAAAACACAGGCTAACAAGGGCGCACACAGACCTGCACACTCTTTAGCTTGCACAGAGACCACGAACGGCGTCACAGACTGCTGCAAGAGCTCTGAAAGGCTCTGGAATGTCATGTCATGGTCAGGTACATTCACCCCTAAGTAGGGACAATGTATTACAATTTTAGGCAGTAGTCATAAACACATACACACACACACACACACAGTGTTGTGAATTCAACATATGCATTCAACAGCGGTGGACCACTGCTGCTAAAACGATTTCCCGACTGACAGCACCATTGTTACAGCAAACATTTTAGGGGTAACACTGCATTTACAAATTGTATTTATTTCTGTATTGATGCATACATGCATTTATTTATTTATGACAAAGGTCACCACAATACTACACGGTTATAAATAATATGAGGACTGCCTGGGTTCTTCATGTGCTAACTACCTTCTAAGCCCACATCTATGAGTCCCTCTTTCTTACCTAGCACCAATGCAGCCGTAGGGATCTCACTGGCCCTCATAACAGAGGCCCAGTCATTCACCTTTGACTGGAAACTTGAGGCACTCCTTTTGATGAACTCCAGCAAGCTGTCTAAGAATTTTTTGTTGAGCTCATCTTGCAACATCTGTAGAGACATGACACAAACACTGTAACACATCGATGTCAAATGTTATTACTGCGACTACTGTGTACAAACTGTGCAGCTCTGTCACAGTCAGACAATCCCAATTTTCAACTATCATCAATATCCATCCTTTGGGTGTACAAAAGTAGCACTCCTGCATACTGTCATAGGCCATTGCCACTGTGGACTTCACAAAACAACATATTGATAAACACCATAAAACACATGGGGACACCATTGAAAACTATTATTATCTGGGCAACAATGGTGAAAAGTGGTTCAGGTTTTCTGAGAACTGACATTCAAGACTTCCATGTGTTTCTTTGTTTCCTTTTAGGTACAGTACAAGTTGATTCAACAAACATTTAATTCAATCCCAAATGTAACAAAAAAGTGGCAGCTAATTTTATGTCGGAGAAAAAAAAACAAACCACCAAGCACAACCACAGAAATCCTATAAAATGACCCTGTGGGACGAAAAGTTACTGTTGTTTGATGCTTACCCCGGTTTCAGATTTGATCATGTCCCAAAGTTCCTGACAGATGTTGAATCGTCTTGTTGCAGTCTCGCCATCATCACTACTATTTGTGAAATGGTCTTCTGCGAAAGGGAAAACGACTCATTGTGTGTTTTTTTTGTTGTTGTTGTTGTTGTTGAACTGTTCGAGCTACTAACTCTTGGTTAAAAATCCAATTACTATTTTTCAGGATTTGGAAAGTCACACTGCAATGCCTTAGGCTACTAGTTTGATGTACTCACCAAGACTTAAAGTTTTCTTCTTCTTTTTAGAGCTTGGTTTGAAAACAAAACACCCCTGAAGACAACACAGTAAGCACCAAGTTCATATAGCCTACTACACAGCCCAATGTGCACATGCATCTGTATATTTCACGCAGGCAGAAACCTGGACTGCCGTGGTTGATTCACGTCCAGTAACAGACCGAATTTGCTTACCTTCGATACGGAAGATGTTGCCATGTCTTGCGTATGTTCTGTGTCAAGTTTGAGTTCTTTATCTTATAACATTAGTAGGCTATTTAATAGACCAGACTATTTTGCTGGTTAGCTCAAGTTTAAAGGGTTTACTGGCACTCAGATACTTCCTCGTGAGTTTCCCGCGACTGCCTAAACGTCACGGGAGGCGAGAAGCCTATGCCTGATGTGATTGGTTGGTGTTTTTGTCAATTTAGACAAATCTCCCAATCCACGTATTGTCTAGGGTGGTCGTATGCTTTTTCTTTGAATATTTAACCCACATAATAAATATTAACTTTACATAATTAATATGCAGGTTACGTGATATGGACTACAAAAGGCCACCTATTTAGTAATTACCCCCTCTACTTGTTTTTGCCGGTACTCAGAAGATGGAACAGAAACTTGAAATTCTTTTAAAAAGAGGAGAGGTAGGCCTATTTAATAAAGCGCAGATAATAATGTGCATGAAAATGTAGCCCAACAGAACCAAACTAAAAGCATCCGTATGCATATGCTGTGCACTTCCAGGTATTCCGAACATGTGGAGTCGTAAACCATCTAATAGAAGTCTTCAGGTCTCATTCTTCTCATGAAAACAAAGCCGTAGGGCTATTCTTTTAAGAGGTTTACCACTTGCTCTAAGTTAACATACACAGGGAAGTGACTGGCCTTTCTTTCTGGAACTACTTTCTTTCAGGCCTACCCCCTGCTATTCTTTGTCACAAATGTCAATCACTTGTTTTAGGCCTACTCACCTTTCTCACGTGTCATTACTACATAGCCTAACGATTACTATTTAATTGAAAAACTACATGGTGCTTTAGTCAATGCATTTTGGTTGAGGAACACTTATCATACACTTCGTTGTTTGCATTTTTATAGGCTGTCGCTACCGAATAATTACATTCAGATTTTGTCTGTGTTAAGAAGTCAAATGTATTAAATGAGATGAAAACTTGATTATGATAATAAACACATTTAATTACACAGTGCAGTCAAACTCATTACACAATTCACCATACACACTGCTGGTGTTTCTTGTAAGAAATGTAAACAAAGTTTACAAAAGCAACCATTTCCATTTTATTGAATACTTTGTGGAAGACAAGTAAATTTACAGCCACTACATTAATGTAAAAAATAAATACATACCAAACAAGAGGAGAACTTGAATATAAATCCCAACTTGAACTTGAATATAAATCCCATAGGGATATATCAAAATGTCTTTTTTATTCTTTAAACAAAATTATACTTAAAAAAAAGCTTCATAAAAACAATTGTGTATCTAGACTAAATCCTACATATGACCAGCTCCTGGGACATTTCCACCAACATATACTGTATAATGATATATCAAAATTTGTCAACATTTTTTCTATTTAAAAACCTATACAATTGTCCAATATCCACGATCTACTTGCAATAACGTTCATGTGTTAAGAAATTATGGGTCAGGTGTTTTTTTTTTTTTTTTTTTTTTTTTTTTTTTTTTTTTTGATGTACCACTCTGCAGCATGTTACATTTCTAGTCCTGAGTGCAAGGCATATGAATGGAGATGTCAGCTTACAAATAAACCATCAACTATAGAGCCACTTCTTGAGTATGACCATTGGACGCATATCCTGAAGCTGTTTCAGTAAAAGGTCAGCACCATTAGAAAAAGCGTTGTCCATCACAATCTTTACATTATTCACAGATTTTATATTTAAGGGGTTTCTAAAATGAATGAGATTTTCACTACTTGTCCTGTATTTGTAGTCACTCAGTGTTTTGCCCATTATGTTGGGGGACTGCTGTTGAAGAGTCCGCTGCTTCTTTGGGGGAGTTTCAGTTTTGCTACTGTCAGCTGCTTTCCTTTTAAGAGAATCTGTTGACTCCTCCAATAACGATAGAAGCACTGGTTCCAATTCAAGAGAATTCATGTTTCTTTGCGTTTCCTCACAGTCTTCAATATTATGCGTCTGCTCCTCAGTAGTGTTGGGCTCCAGTCCTTTTATTGCGTTTTCAGCTGTGCGGACTTTACATAGCTTCTTAATCTTCGGGGGGCGACCCCTCTTGCGTTTAACTGCCGTCTCAACGGGTGCGGTTTGGGCATTTTCACTTTCGATAAGCCGATTTTCAGATGGCATTATGTCCGGGCTCTCAACTGGCGAAGGGGATTCAAGTGTACTGTCTGCCAATTCACCTGAGCTGTCTTCATTCACCGTTTCTTCATCCTCAGAGGTCTCTGTTGTTGTGCCATCTGATTTGCTGGCATCCATATTCCTGGAACGTGGGTACTTCTTACAAAATATAAACTGACTTCTCTGATCCTCAATATATCGTTCTGTGAGACCGTGGGTGGCATAATGTTTAAAAATATTCCGTTCAGCACTTGAAACTGAATCACAGCCCTTTATCATGCATGGATATTGCAAAGGAAACCTTTTGGTGCACATGGCAGAAGCTTCATCCATAGATTTCAGAGACGGCTTGCCAAAGCTTGTCCAGTGATTGAGTACTTTTCCTTTCTTCTTTGAATTCTTCTTTTTCATTTTCAATTTGCTGTTTACCATGTTCTCTTTTCCATTGTTCGGACTAAGTCCCTGTTTCATTTTCTTCTCGGTTAGATCATTCATCATGGTTTTTGTCCTAATTATGTCCTCATAAACATCATGATGCTTCTTCATGAGATGCCGCAGAAGATTTGACTTTGTGGTGTAGCTACGATCACATCCCTCACAGTCGCACTTGAATGACAAGTCCACCTTCGCAGAGGACCCATCACCACCCTCGGATACTTTTATTGCCTTGTGGTGATCTTTGACGTGGTCGATGTATTTCAAGAAAGAAGTGAAGGATGCGGAGCACTTGTTCTGGTCACAAGGAAATGTTCCTATGTCTACCCCAGTCAGCATGGTGCTTGATTTTTGGACTGTGAATTTGTGATGTAACAGGTAATGTTTAAACAAGCCTGTGGCTTTATGGAGCACCTTTGAACAGTCTTCCACTTGGCACACCAATTCTGTAACCTTCATTGTGCCATCAGCACAATCGCTCGATGCTCCACCACGCTCGGTAATATGTTCCGTGTGATGCACAGCTCTATAATGGAGAGTCAAGTTCTGCTCAATTGAAAACGCAGCTGTGCACCCTTGATGTACACATCTGTAAGGTCTGAATGCGCTAGACACATCACTAATAACAGCTGTGTCAGTTTGACGTTCTGGGCTAGTCTCACATAGTTGGTTTTTGGCTTCAACCTTAGTTATCTTTATCTCTTTAAAGTCTGGGACTGACTGTGGTTGTAGTTTAACATTGCCCTCTGTAGTTCTTTCATTACTCTTGACTGGCTGGAGAGGCCCTGCTGCTAATGGTTCTGTTGAAGGATCCAGAGGGCTAGCCACTGATGAACAGAAATTGCTTGATGCTGCATCCTGAATTCCTTGTGTAGCTACTCCTAAAATGCCCATCTTCTCAGGGGGCTGGCTGGTACCTTCGCATTTAGATTCCACAAACTCTTGTTTTTCCACCTTCAAACCGTTGCATTGACCGCCTACATGGTTTACAGATTTAGAAGCTAAAGAAGCCTTCTGTAGTGTTGCCGCTTTGTTTACTTTTATCTTGGGTATAGCTTCTTTAGCCATATGGTGAACGTTCATATAGTGTATTCGGAGACCTGTTGTTCTCGTAAAATTCTTTTTACATATTTGACAGCTGTAAGGAGAAAATTTGTCTGGGTATTTTTTTAGCTCATTGATCATATCATCTGTGTAGTTATGAATCTTGAACAAATGCTTGAATAATGCCTCTTTTGTCATTGCACTATAAGAACAGCCCTCCTTTTCACACATAAATGGTTTGGTGGCATTCGGGTCTGCCTCCCTCTTTATAGCCCTTTTTGACACCACAGTTTGATTTGGTCTTTCCTTAGCGGGGTCCTCACTTTTTGAAATGTTTAAGGAGGAATTCTCAGTGACTTTCAGAGAATCCTGTAACACTGCATCAACCAAATCCAGTCGTTGCAAGGCTCTCTGTATCTCCAAAATTTTACTGTCTTCTCCATTACCTGTGGTTGTTGCATCCACATTCTCTGTAACAGAATCCTTGGAAGTTGTTCCACTTGTCTGTTCCGAGTCCGTGTTTAATTCTGCGTCTTGGCTCTGGTCATCCAAAGTGCTCATAGGCAAAGGCTGTGACTCATCTGATGTGGGAACAGATCCACTCTGATGAACCACTGTGGGTTGCACTGCTTTAGCCATGCATGAGGGGGCAATGCCAGGCTCCTGTTTTGCAAAACCCATGTTGTAAGTTGATTCATAAAATTCAGGAAAACTACCATTTTGCAAGTAGTTAGACTCCACGGGCTGATACATGCACGACCCAACAGGTTTGCCATTGTAGGCTCCTTCAGTCTTAATAGTTGGAGTAACTGCTGGCTGGTAGACATTTAAAACATCAGGATCGTTCAAAAAATCAAGAAAAGATGTTGGCAAATCAGCATCTAAATCCACTTCATCAAAAGCTTTACACTGGGACCGCTTTGACAGATGACCACCAAGAGATTTTGTGCTAGAAAACTCCCTGTAACATCTAGGGCAGATAACCTTGCCATCTTTTATAATGGCAGGCCATTTTGTCCTCTTGGATGATCGTACCTTCTTGAGTTTCTTCGCCTCATCGGTTGATGTTTCTTTTTTGTCTCTGGAGTCTGTGCTTGACGCACCTTGTAATGTTCCCCCATCAGAATCCAAATCTTGCATTTGTGAATCAGACACCTCCCTTGTATTACTGAAATAAGAATTTGTACAGTTAAGTATCTCTGCTGAACTCTGTAGAGGGGCTGTCGCCTCGTTAGTGTGGCTCTTGTACGGCGTCGAGTTAAGATGAGTAATGCTATTAACCTCAGAGTTACTGACAAATGGATCATGATGGTGGTCAAAAGTCAAAGACTTGTTAACGGTCCCTAATGGTTCCACCGACTCCAATGACTGAGCGTGCATCTGAGCAGGCATGTTTGAAGAATACACATGGAGACTTTGCCCTGGCATACTGTCTGCATGGGATGAGGTGTTTCCACTGTGATGACTGTGCATTGGAGGCACCATGTGGCCCACATTCCTGTCTGACTGTGGGAGATCACACTGCTGCCCACCCTCTGGTGAATGCAAAACCATGAGAGAGCTGGATATGTACTTCGATGCTTGAGTCATCACACTGGAGTCCTGCCTCATCACGGGGAGGATATTCCCATCATCACTTGGGGCTGCGGGGTGTAGTGTATCACTTTGTGCAACTTGAGCCCTGTCCATCTCAGACGAGAACGTGAGAAAGCCTTGGAGCTCATCAGGTACAGCTTTTGAGGAGCATTCACTCTGCTGGGTGTAGTCACAGCTGTAGCCGTTTGCTGTTGGTGAATTCCACAATTGAGTGATGTCTGAATGTATCAGCCCCTCTGGATTTTGCAATGTTTCACAAAATGAGTTTTCTGATTGTGAACAAAAACTGGAATAAAAAGGCATGGAACAGTTAGATACAGAGTTAGGAGAGAAAGAGGATGGTGTGGGTACAGTTTCACTATGTGCTGAATAAGGTGACTGGCTTATGCTTGCATTCTTTCGTGGTGATGCAAGACTTGTAGTACTCATCTTCCGAACCTGCTTACTGGGAGATCTCTGTACATTTAGCTGTTTTCTAGCAGTCATTGCAGCAAGCCGTTTGTACCTGTTAGACAGTTTCCATTCCTCAAAAGCCTCGGAGTGCACTTTTTTGACGTGCCTTGCCAGACTTTTAGATGTACAATACCTTCGAGTGCATGCCTCAAATGGGCAGACATGTGTTAGTTTATCATCATTTTGACTGGTGCTGCTTTGAGATGCATTGTCTTCTGGAGGGGCTGAAGAGGAGCATGTACTAAATGTCTGCTCTTGTTTGATTTCAGCCATGGCAGACTGACCTTTTGGACAGGAAAAGAGTTTTTTGTCCTGGATAATTGTCTGTGGCTGAAGTTCAGACTTGGAACAACCTACAGCTTCCAAGGCGTTGATGGGGATCGGTTTCAGTTTTACGGAACAAGGTTGCGTAACTGGTAAAGGTCCCTTTAAGTTCAACTCGTAGGGAGCCTTCACCTCTGCTGCTTTTAAAGGCTGAATGATGGGCACCACAGCAGCTGGGGCCTCAGGCTCGCTGATACTCGATGCACTGGCTACATCAGTGGCAGTAGCAGCACTGACTTCAGCTGCAGCGGCAGGTTTATCATTTAGCATGCTCTCCACAGAGTGCTTTATCTTAACTGAAGCAGATTCCACTGTGGCTTCATCAGCTTTGCTTGGAGAGTTTTCAAGAACCTGCACCCCATTTGGTTCAGTCTGTTCTAGGATGAATGTGGAGGACATCTCTTGTTTCACATGCTCCTTCAGGTGTGTGTTTAAAAGGGACTGCGAGTAGAAGATCTTACGACAGCTTGTTACTTTGCAGGTGAACATGATGTAATGCTGTGCTTCGTGGTCATACAGCTGGTAGGTTTCTGTGAAGATTCGGCCGCAATCTGGGAACATGCACTGGGCCTTAAATGCAGTGTGCACTTTTCTGTGCATGAGAAGCTCAGCATGGGAGGGGAAAGTAGCTTTGCAATTTAGCTGAATGCAATAGTATGGCTTTAGGCCACAGTGCATTTTCAAGTGATCATTCAGGTGAGTCATGTTGACAAACTGCCGCCGACAATACTGACAAATGGTCTTTTGGCAGTGTGTTTCAAGGAAACACTTAGCCTCCTCATCGTCTTTATGCACTTTTACATGGGCAACAAGGTTCCTGAAATATTTAAAAACCTTCTGGCAGCTGGTAACAGGGCAAGAACAGTCCTCTGTATTTTCTGCCACACCTGCAACACGTTTGGGTTTTTCTTGTTTCGGAGGAGTAACTATGATTGCACTGCTGTTTGGTTCTCCGGTAATATTGGAAGTGTTTTCGATTGCATGGACTTTTGCCTCAGGATTTACCTTAACTACAGGGGACTTTTTCAGAATGTAATCCTTTATAGGAGACTTCGTGGGAGACTTCGGTAGCTTTTTGTTGCTGATATTCATAGCAGCTAGTCGTTCTTTGCTGGACTGTTTAACATGCTGAGCCACATGTGGCTCAAGAACTCCTCTGGTCTCAAAGGACTGTGCGCATATTGGGCATCGAAATAATCCATCTTGGACATGTTTTAGTGCATGCTTTACAATTCTGTGGCCAAGGAACTCCTTGTCACACAAAACACAATACTGCATATAAGCCTGCCAGTTTCTAAATCTCGCAGACACAAAGCCCTGCTCTCTCAGTTTCTTAATTTCCCTTTTCTTCCGTCTTTCAGCATCGAGATCAGTTGGATCAGCCGAGGGGCTCATTATCATGTCCATGAAGCTATGCCCACTCTCCCCATCCTCTTTCACTTCTGGCTCTTCGTTGTCATTGAGTTCATCGATGGAAGACACTATCGATGCCTCGTCGCCCATCAGCGTCAAGCAGTTACGTTTTAGAGTTTTCCAGTCCCAGAATTCAGGGTCAAAAGGCCACTGTGTCTTCAAGGCCAACAGCAAGTCACAACGTAGTGAGTTGGGAATGGGCAGAGACTCCTCCTCGAGCTTTTGGTCTGGTTCGTTGAAGAGCGTTTCCACAGCATAGTATGAATCCACAGTGGGCTTCTGAAGAAACTCTGTGAGCTGGCATGCACGCTTCACCTCCAAGTCATTGGGCATCAGGCAGGATATAGTCTTGCAGATGGTGGCCTGGCTGTCTTCGCCACCACTGGCTCCCATTTTCAAGGCTTGGATGCACATTTCAATGCACACTGGAAGTCCTACATTTTCAACCTGAAAAAACAAATAATAACAAAAAAAATGTCAGTATCTTTACTTTGCAATAACTGAATAGTAATAATAATGAATAACATTCACTCCTGAATTTTAAATAACACTTACTTCAGACTGGATTACTTTAATAAGGAGCAGAATGTGGTAGACACTCGTGGACAGAACCACTAGCTGTCGGCACTGGTCCAAGAAGGCCTGCGCAGATTCCAATCGCATCAGAAGCTTACTCCATAGCAGTGTAAGTTCCCTGTAAGTGAAGAGAAAATAAAGATTTTTGTAAAGACTATATTTTATAGAGATTAACCTACCATGATTACAATGATTAGTTCACCACCACACCCACTTCCTGTTATATGCATTTCCTATTTTAATTAAACGTTATACAGTGTCTGGGTTCATAAAAACACCAAACCAATCAACATAATTGTGTTAATTATCATTGTCATGCCAACCCTAACAATTTAGATCATGTTAAAAAAAATAAAATAAATAAATAAAAACTTGTATTTCCAGCAGTAATTGTAATGTCTTAGTATTAGTATTAGCATTAGTTCCAACACAGGTTTTAAGGTAGTCAAAAGTGTTGTCCACTGTTCAACGCTCAGGTTAACTAGCGTACAAAAACAATAGTGTGTTATCTCATGTGCGTTACTAAAATCAGCCTCTCACTAAGATTAGAGGAAGAAGAACAGACGCTGCTGCTGCTGCTACTACTGTCTCAGTCTGGCAGGATGCAGTTATGCATTTGTACATGAATAGTACACAAAGTACAACTGTTGGAGTAGGCCACATGAAACAGACTAACACAATCAACAGACAACACCAACACCACCAAGACACAAACCTCACATGACAAGTTTGTGGTGTAACTGTGGTGTAGCATCTGCACAACCACAACACAGCAAGCGCAGAGTGGGGCGATTATCTGCCCAGACCGCATGCTTGAATTCCTCACTAACTTGTAGCCTACTCCACATTTGTAAAAGGGCACAAAAACTTAATCCAGTGACATTATAAGACTGCACTCGGTACCACTACTCTACTGTGATAAAGCTTTAGATGTCTTGCTATATTCGTGGTCTTAGAATAAAGTGCCACATTCACGTATTCAGAATGAGTTATGATCACAGCAACATTTATAATGTTGATACAAGGGTACAAGGATACAAGATGTGTATTTGTCACATGTATAGACATACTGGGTAGAGTAGGGCATGCAGTGAAACTGCTGATTGTTAATCTAAACTAAGCAAATAAGGTTTTCACAGATGCAAATCTGCCACCGACATCAGGACAGCTAAACAACACTAACAAACTATGATAGTGGAACAATGTGTAAGGGACATGTAAGGCTGCAGGCAGTATTTTTAAAATGCCAAGGCCACAAGTGTCCCCAAATTTAGAAGTCTATTACTCAAACCAGGGGGAAAGCACTCAAAATGATACCTTTGGCATTCGTGGCCAAAAAGCTGTTAAATTAATGACAAGACTTATATAAAAGCTGTGCACATGTAAGTGTGTGTGTGTGCGTAAGCATGCGTGTGAGAGAGAGAGCGAGAGAGAGAGACAGAGTGAGAGAAGAGTGAAGATCGTAAATAGAAGAGACAGAAGAGAGACAATTTAAGCAGAAGGCAGGAAATATAGAATAAAGGGAACAGGAAGAAATGGCAAATGCATGTGTGGGGTGCTGACTGCAGAGCATTTATCCAGACCTGCTGCCTGGTTCCCACTACTACACTCTCCCTCACCTTGTAAGATTCTTCTCTTCATTACAGTCTTTTGAGGAAAGCCCTTCCCTTTTCTCTTCCTCACCTTTCCCCTTCACTCTCTCTCTAAAAGTGCTTCTTTCCCTTTTTCCTATGACCGGGTTTAATTTTGTACATGATAACAAATACCTAGTAACTATTCCATCTGCTGTTTTAGTTGACAACAGGCTATGTTGCCACATGTTTATGAAAAAGGCCCGTACTTTATTACAGTTTACTAAGAATAACAGGTTGTCTTCCCAAAATGTAGGTTAGCATCTTTTTTTTTGGCAGTGGGCCAACCTGTTCTTAATCCCTTCTCTTTCTTTCTGTTTACCTATGGTCCCACCCCTGTCACCTTTTCAGTAGGTACTTAAAATTATTTCTGCCCGTCAAACTGTTTTTTTTTCCTGTGCAGATATGTACTCCAATACAATACACTGAATACAACATAATGGTGAGTTCAGATTTGGGTTGAACCTCTCAGCAGACATGGCTGACAGACAAAGAATGGCAAGAATGGCAATGGCAAAGAATGTCTGTAAACATTTAACAGTTTTGTCACACTAACTGTACTACATCCGGACATTAATTAGATCAGCTTACGTATGTTAACATCACCATGCATTGAAGAAATTCATCCTCAGCCACCTTTTGCGTGATGCTGTTTTTCAAACTCCTCTCAGAATTGTGGGGCTTTTTTCTCAGCAAATTGTGACCTTGGCCAATCTCTGCAGTACAGCTTGGCGAATGAAGCTACTGAGATCATTTTATAAATGATGAAGCTTGCTGAACATTATGAATGGATGTGTTGCACACAGTCACATCATGACGTTAGTAGTTTGTATCAACTGGCTAAAGACACATGAAATGAGCTGTCCTGAACTGGTCGACAACTGCTGACTGAAAGCGTTATGAAATAAGGGGGGAAGTGCGCTTAACACCTAGTGCACTCAACACCTTCCACCTTGCTTAAAACTGGGTGCTCACACCTTCTGCAGATAAATCATACCCTAAGAAAACAAAGCAAGCATGGAACAGTTTCTCTGACTTCCAAAACTGCTGACTGCTTGCTTTATTCTTTCTCTGTTTTCACTTAAAGACTTAAAAATGGTCACAAAGTTAAAAATAAAGTACACTGGCAATTCTTGTAGTGCCCATCTGGAGCTTTGTAAGGCTCTTCACACATTTTCATAGGCTCTCTGACCCATAACATAAAACTACAGTGTTGAATAGCCCAAATGGTTAGTGACAACAAACCATGGAAATAGCTAGCTACAACGAAACCAGCCATCCATTGACCCTGACCCTTCAGCTGGGTATCTAAAGTTCACCTTGATGAACTTGTCCTCTAATTCTTTAGTGGATTTCCTGTGCGTGTGTGTGTGTGTGTGTTTATGTGGCCAGCAAAAGTAACATGTCTGCTTTTTTATACATAAAATGCAGGGTTCATGTTAAAAATATATATGTGGCACAACTGAAGTAGGTCACATCCTTTGACCGAATTTCAAGAACAGCATCTCCACTGGACCTTGTCCCAATCCACTGAGTAAAAGATGAAGTGACCTCATTTGAAGGTGTTTTTTTTTTTTTTTTTTTAACTGCAACGACTCACCAGGCACAATACACATCCCCTTGGACTAGCTGCCTTTTAAGAAACGCAGAGCACATGCTGAAGGCCCCCTTCTCATCCCCTTCAGACTCTAGGTTACAGATCATGTCCAAGGCATCTTTGCAGTCCACTTCTGCTATCTGTGTACAAAACCCATGAAAAGCTGTCAAACTGCTGGCACACAGAAAGAAAGCCTTAGTTTCGTCACAGCTGATTTATGCAGTACGAGGTCATTAGATAATGCATGACAATTATTCATTAATTTAAATATTGTAAATATGTATACATAATATAACTATACATGCACTAGTGTATTTGAATAATGACCATTGACAAACGTGGGTACACATGTCAAGGTAGTCATTTATAAAAGTATAATACAGGATGCAGTGCCCACTGACGTTCGAAAGCAAGCAAGTAATGGTTATTCAGCAGCAAGTTATGGAATGCTTTTAATCTTCTGACAATGCTGTTCACAATCCTTACTAAAAGTCTCTGTTCAGGTGACCTGCCTTTTGAGTGTTTTTCGTACATATTTTAAACATATCACAGCTATATAGCGTCAGATTTGTTTACTGATGACAACGGTTGATAAGAAAAGTCATGCTTTTAACCAACTCAAACATAAATGTTCGCTCAAAGGGTCTAAAATGCAAAAAAAAGTGCAGATTTCTTTAAAAAAATCAAGCCATTTCTCTGGGTGTGACACTCAAGCAACACAGTTCTTTTACCATCTCTGGCATCAATGCTCGTCAGACACTGTCAGCGGGCTTTGCTCAGTTACAAACACTGTAATCCTAAACTCTGGCATCTCGACACGAGTCAGACGTCATCAATTTGGCATTAACATTCCAGTAAACTCACCTCTTGCTTCAGGTGTTCCTCTGAACTTGTCGCACAAAGGCATACCAGGTAGGCTTGTTTGAAGTTTCTTTTTCCTGCAAAGTCAGGAAACTCTGTGCAGACCTTGGCCAGCCTGGCAGCTTTCTCTACTTCATTCTGTTTTATAAGGTGCTTGATGCGCATATCAACGAGCACAGGGCCTTCTACGACCAAATACTCGTTAACTGAAAAACATAATGGATTCAGGGGGAGGAAAAAAAACTGAGTTAGGAAAACCGCCAGAGCATATAATGCATAAGGTAATTACTGAAAACATTAACTGAGCTGATTGATTTATTCACAAACTCTATAAACAAAACACTTAAAAACACTTCTTACTTTTTTCTCTCTCTGGCAACTCGTTTGACAGAATACTGCACAGAGTTGAATTGGTCCAGATCCCACTTTCTGCAGCAACAGCTGATAGCGGCTGAAGTTGAGAGTTCCCACTCCCCTGCAGAATGCCATGTGCCACCTGCAGACACACACACACACACACACACACACACACACACACACACACACACACACACACAGAGGAGAGTTCAGTCAAAGCACGCACATCCTAAATGAATACTGGGAGCAGGCCCAAAGGGCAGTCGACATCAATAAACAGGAAAAAAGTCTGCACGACCAGATTTATGCTCCCAAGGTTATTTTATTTAACACCGTGACGTTTCAGGCTTCCTCACCCTTCCTCAGATGTCTGGTGAGGATGCCTAAAAGGGTGAGGAAGCCCAAAACGTCACGGTATTAAATAAAATAAACTTTTTTCCTTTTTACACACACACCCAAGAAACGGGATGACAGTAGTTCCAAATATGGTGTCATCAAAGTCATCAATGCCCATTGCCAGCATGCCAAGAGCAAATTAAAACAGAATCCTGAGTCATTAAAACCAAGTTCACATGTTGCAAAGGTCTATAATGTGTGGTCTTCTAACCTTCACAGATGACTGGAAGTCCTCCCATAAGGCACCTGGGATCTGCTCAGACAGTGACAGGAGGAGATCCATGCAACTCCTGCAGACAAAGCAGAGGTCACTCCACGAACCTGCTTAAAGCAACACTAAAGCACTTTTCCTTGCCCTACAGGTTACCCTACAGGTTGGAAGTGGAATTGTCTTTCTTATGTCTCATTGGAACTACAGATCGCCGACCCACTTTTGCAAACTTGCATAGTGCGGTTATAGCCCATGGAGGGCCGCAAAGCGAATTCAGAAATGCCGTTCACCCTGTTACCAGTTGATAAACCACTGAAATGATTTTGGAAAAAATATTTTAAGGTTGAAAAAACTATTTAGTGTTGCTTTAAATTAAAACTGAACATGTACAACATGACAAGGTTTCTCATCCGTTCTTTAATAATATAATTATTATAATTCTACTCTTGATGTGGGAATTTTAATAACATTAATTAGTTTAAATGCAGTGATGCATTGCATCAGACACCAAGTTACGCAGTCACTACAACTGAAAATGTATACCAACACAGATGCATGCACAAACGCATAACACCATAAAATTCCATACACTAAGGCCATTTTAGATATACATGTTATCTGTTGGCCATTAAAAAGGGCTATTGTAGAAACACTACTTACAGGCCTAATTTCTCAAGTACAAATGGTGCCTGTTCACATTCAGGTGAGAGAGATGGGGTGGCCTCCGCATAGCTGAGAATGGCCACAGTGTACATCTCCAACAGAGGCAGGCGATCTTCCTCTGTCTTCCATCGACTCCCATGTTCTACCAGTACCTGATGACACATATAGCAAGTTTGCTTAACTTTGACACTAATCTGCCAAAGTGCAGCATCGGGTGCAATTGTCAAACACAACTACAGGTGTACACAAGACTAGTGATCACTTTACACTTCCTAAATATTTTTATTGTGTGTACTATTGTATAGTTGAATAATTTTAGTAAAACTCTCGTCTACTTTTCAAAACCATTATTCCATGCATTTAGAGCCGAAATGGTACAAATATGGGGCCTGTCATGACCAGTGCTCTTCAAGTGGCCTTTTTCCATAGAGGCTAATTAGGAATACTGCACACCATGCAATTTATTGAAATTTCTTATCTGATGATGCAAATTAATCTCGAGACCATAGCATAATGTTCCCAATATTCAGGTGAAATGTGTCGAGGTTTCAGTTGTACCAATAACCCTTTTACCAGTCTTAGTCATTTAATGCATCACGCCTGGTCATTAGCAACACACGTAGGGTCAAGCAAGCCATAATATGTCAAAGCAAATTTTCCGTTGTCTCTGATGGCTGACCAACTCATATCAAATTGCATTTTGCAAACTCTGGGCAATAACTTTCATTTGCAATATTTCAGCAGCACAAGAAGAGTGTGGACTAATGTGTCATGCGTCCTGCATTAAATCACAAGTCAACCATGCAATTAGTCCATATTTGCACAAAAAGCTAGCTAGCGTCTAGCTTGCTCGACCAGGGAACGGGAGCTGTGGCCAAACCTGGTACCAGTGAATTTGGGCAGTTATCAAAATTAACATTCAGAACTTCTTGAGCAAACTACGTTCTTTGAAGAACAATCACTGCTTATAGATATTCTAAATGGTTATACTAACTACAGCATTATGCATTTGTAATACCGTGAATTCCAACCACCCAGCAAGCTGGATATTTTTTGCAGTCGGTCATTTGATGGTTAGCAATCAAGATAGCAAGCTAACTAGCTAGCGTGCTAGCTGAGAGCAACATCATCAATCAGAAAGCTTGCGGGCTTTGTAGCGTTATGGGAAATACTGCAGACCTGGCAAAACTCTTGGCAAAAACTAGACGAGGCATCCACTGGCGATTCCGAATTTTCTTTCAGTCCTGTGATCAATTCCTGGAAACGTTTACGGAGGGCCACAATTACTTCCCTTGTGTTGCACTCCCTCTCTGCCTCCTCCTCCGCCATCTTCACAACAATCACGGCCGCGTTCGGATCGGATAGACCTTCACGTACTCGTTCACGCACAGTGACGCATGGGCGTGGGGGTGTTCGAATGACCCACTGAGCCACATAGAGCACTGCTTATAACCTTGCCCACCACTTTCCCTTCAATTTGGGAGGAAAGCAAGCCTATATTTACCCTTGTATACATCAATATTTGTCAGCTAATATTTGGAAAAATATGAGCACAACCAATATGAAATTTAGAGAATTTTTAGTGTAGCACATCAACATTCTCTGTTTGCAACCCATCTGGTAATTTGTCTTTCACTGAATAAAGTCTTTTTTCAAAATCAAGCTAATAAGCAAGAAAGCAGCGGGAAGTCCACTTTAATATGCATGTTTAAATCTACGTTTTATGAAGTTACAATAATAACAGCAACATCCAAAACATTAAATGACAAGGGGTTCAAGAAATTACTTGTACACTAGGCCTACTCATAATTACAAACATATGGTGCATTGAAAGAATTTATTGGTATGCATCGGGACAGACTCTTTCTCATAAACCTTTTCTAAGACTTGTGATAGTAACATGTGCTGCAGTGGCAGTCTGTGTGGTTCATCAATTTCACATCATGGACCATCACCTAGGAGACATGAACAGAATATATTAATATTCAAATATGCAATATTGCAAAAAGTAATGCATTTTTGTAATATGAGGCAATGTTGATGCAATTTTTTCTTATAATCATAATTCTAATGATTTCTAAAGCAAAAGACACATCGTACCCATTTAAAGTCTTTGACCACACAGCATGTTGCCTCTGAGGTGATGTTTTTTGGGACCAGCATGGTTTGCTTGGATCGCAGAGGAGTAGGATAGGCTCTGGAGAAGCAGCATCCCATACACTGATACACTGGAGCTCCAGGCTTGGAAAAGATGCTGTTCTCTATCAGCTTACACTCCTCACAGCTCTCTAAACAAATACAGCACAAGACATATAAGGTCATGCCTCAGCTCTCTCTCTCTGGTATATGTCATTTGGCACATTTAAAGTAACATTAAGTAGTTTTTTTTAACCTTAAAATAATGTTTCCAAAATCGTTTCAGTGGTTCATCAATTTGTAACAGCTTGAAATGCACTTTTAAATGTGCTTTGCCATCTTCCATGGGCTATAACCACACTAAGTAAGTTTTGAGAAGCGGACCATCTCTCTGCAGTTCTTTATGAGAGACAATTCCGCTTTCAGCCTGTAGGGCGACCGAAGATGAAAACTACTCAGTATTGCTTTAAGCCAGTGCTTCTCAATTATTTTCTGTTACGCCCCCCCTAGGAAGAAGAGAACATTTCGCCACCCTGCATGACATTGTATCCTTATTACCATTAAAGAAAAAAATATATACATCAACTTATAACAAAGAATAACTTTATTAACATTGTTATTTAGTTTGTACTGTGGTCAATGTGCAATTACACTTTATTCTAGTATGGCAAAAAAAAAGCATGTTCCCCGAGGTCACACGCGCCACCCCTGGCATGCCACCATGCCCCCCCAGCAGGGCCCAACCCACTATTTGAGAAACAAATGGTTGCACCCCTAACAACTTTCATAAGGTTGCTTGTTATAAACTTTCCACTTAGATGTTTTAGTCATCTGCATTGTGCTGCTAGATGGACTTCAAATTTTCCAATTGGTCATTTAGTTAGATATATATGTGCCCGTAACCTGCTACTTACTTGCCATGTTCCCGCTGTGATAAAAATCACCTATGTGAACAAGCATTGATACCAGGACACAGGATGCCACACAAGACTTTAGAAGACCAACCATGGTGACCATAGTATCTATCAAACAAACAAGAGAAAAAGCAAAGTCTTGAGGCTCAGTATGCACAACACGAAACAATTCCCACATCTACATTTGTCAAAACATTAAGAACAAACGTTACCTTTGGTCTTCACCCGCTGTCGTTGAGTGTAAGCTTACAGAGTGCCTGCCAGCCACTTTTATACCCAGGGCTTCTCCTCCTGCAGACTTCACATGGATTAGAAAAGACCTTCATCCACGTGTTCTTAGTGCTGTGATCAGCATGACTCACTGTGTGCCTTCCTGACCCATAATCCCTTAAGTGAATGAGAAGTGAATACTGTATGAAGTTCAGTGGTAAAACACATCATTTTCTAATCAGTCTGATACAACCTCGTGGGATGCCTGGGTTTGATTACACTGATAGCAGTGAAGGCCACATGTGCAGCGAGGAGCAATCATGTATCCAGGCAACTCCTAGGGTACGGTTGTCATGACACAGAACATTTATTTCCACCTGATTCATTTTATTTAGTATTGGAAAGGAATGATGGTTAAAGTGTATAAATGTAACACTGAAATGGGTAAGATGATTTTTTTTCCAAAAGAGGATTTTCAACAGATTCTTGGTAAAAATGCAAATGCAATGTTGTTTATCTTCCACTGTATACATTAGTCTTTAGTAGGCACTAGGCTTTTAGTATGTGGAAATGCATTGGACCCCAACTTTATTTCAAACCCAAAATGAAATGCAGTGATGTACTTCTCAACCTCATGCAGAAAATACAACGAATAAATATTATTCTGTACCTTTCTCTTTCTAATTATATATTTACTATTCTATCATGTATATATTTTTGTCTTTCTATATCATAATAATTTTCATCTGTCTTTGAATGCATGTTATAATTTTCATTATAGTTCTAGTGTGACATGGTCATGCCCAAAAAAAAAAAAATCACACAGTCAGCCTGAGATTTTGAGTTTTATAGAGGCAGTTTGTGTTTATCTAAATGGATAATGTATACAATCCACAATCTCTGTCATCTGTTTCTAGATTTGTAACAGTTAACATAAGGCATTGTGTGTTTAACTGATCTTAAATAACACTGAAACAGCTTAGCTAAAAGCTCCAACTTTTACAACAGTTTTGCATTTAGCGTTCAAATTTCTACAACAGACAGTTGTAATCAGTCCTAATTTTATTTATCCTCTCCTGCATTGCAATAATTTTTTAAAGGCCTGTTTAAAGTCTTCATTGAAGCTTGTATACAGCAGTGGGTTAATGAGAGAGTTGGCATAACCGAGCCAAGTGAGAAAGTTGGACACGTGCTGCGTTGGCTGAAGGATCCCAAAGCCGGCCATCAGCTCTTTGACAAAGAAAGGCAGCCAGCACAGCACAAATGCTCCCAGGATGAGCCCCAGCGTTTGGGCTGCTCGCCGCTCTCGAATGGAGTACAGGTGACTCCTTTCTTTATCGTCCTCTAGAGTCCTCTGCAAGGCATTTGGGCAGGGGATATCCATGTCTTTGTTACCCACAAGCTCTACCGGTTTTCCAGGATTAGGCATGGACATCTGGGACACACAGGAAAACTGAACGGTGGGGTAATGTTCGTGGTTTTCTCCGTTAGAACAAATATTGGTGGCGACGCTTCGCCTCTGGTACAAAGTTTTAGCAGCAACAAAGATCCTGCAGTACAAGATAAGGATAAGGGCCATGGGGATGTAGAAAGCTCCAAATGTGGAGTAGATTGTGTAGGTAACGTGATCATGCTCAATGGTACACTGAGTGGCACAGCGATTAATCCTCCAGAAGAGCGGCGGAACGGAGATGAGGATGGAGAGAGTCCACACAATGGTCACCATGACAGCGGTGATCTGAGGGGTCCGTCTGCAGGTGTACTCCAGGGCGCTGGTGATGGACCAGTGGCGGTCCACGGCGATGGCGCAGAGGTGGAGGATGGAGCAAGTGCAGCAGGTCATGTCCATGCTCAGCCATGCCTCGCAAACCACGTATCCCAGCATCCACGTCTCCGTGGCGATGTACAGAATGCTGAGGGGCATCACCAGTGTGGCCACCAAAA
This sequence comes from Coilia nasus, assembly GCA_027475355.1. Classification (NCBI taxonomy): domain Eukaryota; kingdom Metazoa; phylum Chordata; class Actinopteri; order Clupeiformes; family Engraulidae; genus Coilia; species Coilia nasus. The sequence continues at coordinate 13,688,349 of CM050205.1, forward strand.
GGTCAGTGACCGCCAGTGAGCATATTAAGTAATTGGCCGGCAGGTGGAGTTTCCTGGTGGTGCAGATAGCCAGAATGACTGTGCAGTTTAGAAGAGCTGTTGCCAAGGTCAAGGCGATCAAAAGGCCCACAATCAATAATGTCCTAGCGTCAAATGGCTTCTGCTCCTGCACTGATGGACAGTTGCTAATGTTCATCATTCCCAGTCATTCCAATCCATCTGCAACGCCATTCATCTTTTCATGTTTAGTTGCATTTCCCTCTTTTACTCTTCCTTGTCAGATGATCCTATGAAAAATAATAAAAAATGATTATCATATATCGCAATGAGGTATGCAACACTATCAATCTGAGTGACACAATGATTTGCATGCAGACCACCACTCTTATTGTGCAGATACTTCAATACTGTATCTGTCGTCCTTTCCCTTTAATACCTTGGTGTTACCTCAACAAATGACAGACCCTCAAACGTGATAGTCATACATGAACAAATCCTGGAATGGTAAGACTTGCACACTTGATATTCTGTATTCTAGTAGGATTTGTCCTTATTATGGTGTTGTTGACATCTTGGTACTATCTGTACACTAACACACAAAAACTGCAACTGAAAAAGGAAAGGTTTATGACCCAAAGAGGGCATGTAGTGTGTACACAGCACATGTTTAAATGTGCAAGCCAGAACATATCATAGTAGGTACAGGTGATCTGGTAAAATTAGGTAAACATGTTAGGCTTTGATTTTTAATTTTCTATTTTCCTAATGTTATTTGATTTGTAATGTCATATTATCTACCCCTGTACCTTTTGCATTCGATTTTTACAGGAATATATGTCTTTGAGACCTGATTGAAGCACAGATATTTTTGTTATAATATAATTTGCCAGTTCTCTCTCTGTCTCACTCAATCTCCTGCTCTCTCTCTTTTCAGGAAATAAATCAAACCAAACACCATTACAGTTTATGTATAACGATCAAATTTCACTTCCACAAAGCTTATTTCAAGAGTAAAAAAAAACAAGTTTGTCTGCAGAATCACTACTTTACTCAAAAGCAACAGAACAGAACAGAATATGCAACAGAATTGCTCTCTCTGCAAACAAAGACTTTCAATTCTTTTTGCACTGCATGCACTCCTCTTCCCCAGGGAGCTGATGGATACTTTTACTGGGCCAGCTGCTCAATTTCACACTCAAATGGGCTATAGGAGGACAACTGAGTGCTTGGCTAAGGGGGCACATTGCCTTGCGTTATCAATAACACTGTTGCAAAGTGCCTTTAATTGCAGCAGCAGGCAGCAATGACATAGACAGCCCTATGTAACTAGTATGATCTGACTGTTGCTCTTAGGTGTTGCAGGCTTTGCTCAAACAGGGCCACTGTATAATTCTGATTAGGCTACCGTGTAGCAATATCTGTTCTGCCAGAGTAGAATGCTGGGCTGAGTGACATTTTAATCAACCATCAATCCCACTGACTTGTCAGCACTCTATTTCTTCTTTGTTCAATAATAGTTTGGATGCAAGAATGCACCCTGAGAGAAACGGCCATTAAAATTGTAGCTGCCCATCAATAACTGGTGTCTATCAAGTCCCTTATAGAGTTAGAATGCCCAGGATGGCATACCCTTTCTCTAGGCTATTTGGAATATGTCCATATGAAACTATATAAAAACTACGATGGATGTGCTCCAAATTCCTTGTTGCCCAACAATCTACTTTATAGCCACAGCCGATTCAAGTAAATAGGTTCGTAGAACCCAACACCAGGTGCATGGTGATTAAAGACTGCGCTACAGATTGATCATCATCCGCTGAAGTACAGCGTAGAATTGAATATGTTCTATAAATATAGGCTATTTGTCCTACAACTCTACTGCTGTTAAGACCTGGGAATGTATGCTGTCTTTGAACAAAGTTGAGGCAAAAACGGCTACATCTCTGCAAACACACCAAATGCTACTTGGTGTAGGCTATCATACAGTTGTATATAATAGGCGACATGCACCACGAAAAGGTGTGTACCTTGAAAACCGGTGGATGGCAGATGACGATAGGTGAAATCTGTACCAGCATCACTGTTGTCCTAGCTTGACGCAGCCCCGTCACATTAACATTCAGTCGCGTTTTATTCTGGTACAGCCAGGCTGTGTTCTCCAGATGCAAAAGGTGCTGTGATCTACTTCACTAGCACTTTGTCCGGCAAGCATATGCTGTTCAGTGAAACGCGCGCTGGCATTTGCGTGCGCCCACCGTGCAGCCGCGCGCCGTTGTTAAGGCTATTCGGTAAATAATCCGTAAAGTGGCAAAGTGTCCAAATTGTAATGGTGCCGATGAACTCACTGCTATGTGGCCTCCTTTTGCCCTTGCTGTCAGCGACTGAAGTTCGCTGTAGAAACTTCGAAGAAGGTGAAACTGAGCCGGGAGAAAGGTCGTCTGTGTTTGGGTGACGTTCATTGTAGTACCTCGATAACGCTGCTGGATATTTCCTCCAGTCAGCATTTCACGATCCACGTTTGAGGGATGAACGTCCCAAATGGGACCCTGCATTGCCGAGGTGAGGAGGCGGAGCTCAGCTCCGGAGGGCTCTGGCCCAATTTAAACTCTGATTATCACCACTTATAAAACATATCTTTGTGTCCCTCTTCCCCATCTGTGTATGTATGATCCATAATTGCTGAATCACATGACCCCTCATATTGTCAAATAAAATATCTGATCATTTTTCATCCTGAAACTGAGAACAAAGGGCTGTACGTAGTTGAAAAGATTTTATTTTGCTAGCCTACCTTGTGCTTTCTAATTTATTATTAACAAGGTTATTTTTTAGTTATATTTAACAAGGTGACATAAACCTACAGCATATTGAAGTACAGTTGCAGCTCTCACTCTTATCTGAGGATGATCTGAGTTGTTAATAGAGAAATGCAAATTCAAGAAGCCCCTTTTAAAAGAGCCTAGCCATGGAGATAAGGGTTAACTATGTGAAAGCATATTGGAAACTCAATTACTGGCAACCTGCACCCAGAGAATTGCTTACATCGAGTGCAAACAACCTCATACATGGATGCGGTTGTATGTGAGCAGCATATAAACTAGGTGTAAAGGTATCAGGTCAATGTCAGGCCACTTGAAATGCCCTTCAGCAAATCTGCTTGCTACTGTTGGCCTAAACCAAAAGGCTTGCCACCTCAGTCTGTGACACTGCACGTAGGCCTACAGTATGTGACATTTAAACCAGACCTTATTTACAGAATTAATGAAAGAATAACATGGAAGGCATCTAGATCAAGGTCTTACCAGTAGACAGAAAGTAAGATTGAAAACAAGATGTGCAGTGAGCAACAAAATCACTCGAAGGGACAGCCCAGTACAATTAGTTGCCACATTCAGCAAATGATCCACTAGCTGTCCATTCTGAGAGTGCACTGTCTTCTTACACAGTCTTGGCTGGTCCTTTGGCTGGAAACAAATACAGTGTGCATACCAACACACATGACAATGTCCCAGCCAATCAATGACAAGAGGGGGTTTGTGCACCTGCCAAGGAGAAGGAGAGGAGAGGAGAGGCAGGGGTGTTGCTGATGAGTTCAAATGTCAACAGTTCTTTTTCTGCATCACAGCATCCCCTTACACATACAGCATGAATTCTTAGTGTTAAGTACCCAGTAATAAATGGCTGTACAAAATTGACAAATTTATGCATACAGTTTCAATTTGTACAAACCAGTCATGGTTGCTGCAAATGTTAACAGTCAGCAAAAAAACAAACAAAAAAACCCCCACCAACAACAACAACAACAACAATAAAAATAAAAACAAATAAGAAGTAATCTATTCCACAACTGTGCTGATGTTAAAATAAGTAAATTTTTTCTTCGTCTTTGAAGGTAAGGCAGTCACAAAAGCTACATCGCTGCAATCACACCAAAAGCTCTTTGGTCTAGTGCTATCATACAGTTCTGTATATAGCAGGTTCCATGCACCATGCAATTGTGTGTACCTTAAAAACTGGTGGATAGTAGATGACAATAGGTAAAATCTACACCAGCACCACTGCTGTCCTGGCTTACACAGCCCTGCCACATTCATTGCTGTATACAGTTTTAATTACTTTAAACCAATCATGGTTGCTGCAAATGGCAATAGTCAAACAAACAAAACAGCAACAACAACAAAACAACTGAAACAAGCATTAGTATCCCACTTGTTCTAGGATAAGGATAATTTTATGAGTTTTCCAGTAGAGATTGTACATTGTATTGAACTCTAAATCTACTGGAAAACAAACATCAAAGTGTCATCATTACTTAAGACACTATTCCACAGCATGGATCCTCAGGCCATCACTACTTGGCCACGATAATGCAGTACATTTGCAATACAGTACATTTACTTTGGTCACTTGCAAAACCTACTAAGTTATTGAAAACCAGGCGATATATTGGCATATTGTAATGGACACGAAAAAACAGTTTTCCCACTTTGTTGGCAGACACTTACCAGTAAGCAGTTGTAGCATTTACACAGGTGTTAACTGATACATATGCACTGTTAGGTTACTAAAAGGCTTATAGCTGTGTTGATTGTTATGGGAACAGTGTGTGTGTGTGTGTGTGTGTGTGTGTGTGTGTCTGTGTGTGTGTGTGTGTGTGTGTGTGTCTGTGTGTGTGTGTGTGTGTGTGTGTGTCTGTGTGTGTGTGTGTGTCTTTGTGTGTGTTTGTGTGTGTGTGCATGCCTGTGTGTGTATGGCAAACAAGTGAGAAGCAGAAAAGTTAACTATACTCCATGTGTTTTATTCTTTATTTACAAACATAATATCAGCATGACTTTCTTCCTGTACATTTTGCACTTCTTATACGCCAGTGACTGCCTTCTCTTTATTACATTGATTAAAATTACCCAGGGGGCACTGTGACTGCTGTTTGTCCAACGAGGTTGGTACAGGTTTTTATTTAAACTGTAATAAACAGACACAAAGGTTTACGTTATTATTGCACTTTTCCATCACATTAATTCGCAGGCTGCTGATACTGGTACCTTTCTGCGTGTTTCGACTGTAGGATATATAGGACCATTTGGAGCTAGAATAAAGTACCTCTGAATGGCCCTCAAACTCTTTGGTGGAACATGCAGCAATAGTTCATGGTAATTTATTAAATGCAATGTGGGTGGTAGAAAACAAGTGCTATCTAAAACCAAATATATATCAGTGTTAATAGCCTTTATTTAATCAACAGCAGTGCTGGTGTCTTCACTTGTGAAGTTATTACAGTTTACACTTTTCTAGAAATGTATATGGTTTAGCAGTCAAGTTTTGATGCTAGCCGGTGTGTGTGTGTGTGTGTGTGTGTGTGTGTGTGTGTGTGTGTGTGTGTGTGTGTGTGTGTGTGTGTGTGTGCGTGTGTGTGTGTGTTTGAGATGTTAGTGTCAAAGAGCAAAAGCAGAGGGAATCACTTTTCACAACAGAACAACTGTTCTGAGATTATCAGCAAACAGGTTAAGCAAATCATCTATCTTCCCATTAGCCAACAGTGGTGGTGTCTTCATTTGTGAACTGCTACAAAGTCATTTATTGGAGTTTATTGGATTGCAGTTTCATTACAAAATGTTGCAGCAATGCTGTGGTAAGTAGGTCCTACCTTTTAAGTATGGCTCCCTTTTTAATTGCCATTGTATAATGCAAATTTAGGGCTCATCTGTGGCTACCTTAAGATTCCACTGTTTTTCTGGAGGGGTTTTAGTTATATATAAAACAAAAACATGTACCATAGCTTACAATACGGAGAAATGTCTGCCCCCCTTGAGACTTTGGACACCAGGCTGGGGGCAGTTTGTAGACTACATTGATTGGGGATGTAATTACATATTGTTGGGGGTAGATGAAAGAAACTGATATGTAATTCTATATCAGGTTGACACTGGAAGGCAGGATTCATTCCTAGTAGCCACAGCATAGGCCTGTCCTAAGGCCACCCTGTAAAGGCCTATCCATTCTACCTTCTGCTCCCTGCCGTTTCCATGGTTAAACAGTAGGCTATGCTCAGTATCAACATCTCAGCGCTTAATGATTTATATGAGATGCTGGATGACTGGATGCTGACAGGTTGTTTTTTAACATACGCTTTGGGATAATTAAGGAGTTGACTAATGGGATATTATCAGGAGAAATGTATAGGCTTTGAAGACTAGGGCATACTTCATTATTTGGTGGAAAATTAAGTTGTTTTGCAGCTTTTCTCACAAAGTTCCCCATTATATTTACCAATAATTTGTTGTTCTGATATCTTCTTTCTTATACACAGGGAAAGATGTATGCTATTTGGGCTACATTCCTGAGCCTCAGCAGAAGCTAAAGGCTAGTGCCAAACTATGCATGAAACTGTAATTGTTCTAGTTCAAGTTCAGTTCATTATAGCACATTTTATATAACAAATGCTAAAAAACTAAGTAAATAAATGATTGAGAGTATTTACAACAAATTGCCTTTTAATAACAAAATAAATATACACTCAGACAAAGATGATAAAACGGTAGAAGAAGGAGAAAGGAGAATGAGTTCTGGTTCTGACTGAACCAATATTTTGAGTTGAAAGCTAAAAGATGAGCAAAGGCATTATGTAGCCAAAATTCCTCACATCGCAGTTACATACACTCATGGTGAGTGGTATAAACAATATTAGATGTTTAACTATATAAATGTGGCCAACAGTACTGATTTTCATTATTGTCGTCCCACCAGATAGAGCTTGTTGATGACGCCAACGCCTAGCCTCAAATTGAGTTCTTCAAAAGTAGTGTTTTTCTAGAGTTTTGCGCAACAAATATTCTTACAAATTCCACTTTACACTATTTAGACCACCACAATACACCTTCCTGCTGCAATGCATTTGCCATGAGTATGTTACCCATCCATTAAGTTAGGTTATTTTGAAATTTATATTCAGAAGAATGTATTGCAATACTGTTACTATCTGTGCTTTCGATATGTACAGTGCTTTGGGTTACATCATTGCAGTTGGCACAAATCCCATTTGTAGTAGGCTATATGCTACATATTGTGTCAATGAGCTGACAAATGACAAAACACTGACAACCATGAAGAAAGTATTTCTCTTAGAACTGTCTTGGCTTTGTGTTTCAGAAAAAAAAAACAGATCTGCCATACTTGATTAATGTTTCATATTGTCAGGAACAGATGCAGAACCTATATATCCTGATTGATGTTTTTTCTATGATACTGTGTGTTAAAACTGGCCAACCTAGAGATTCCTTCATTTTTATTATTATTATTCAGTAATGTTAAACTTAAGTACTGTTCAGTAATGTTAAACTTAACTTGTCCAATTGCTTCATTTTCAAAAATGTGTTGTCCTCTTTGGAAGGCTATGTTGTTTGGCACTTTGTACATCTTTTCTTTTCTTTTTGCTGTTGTTGATTTTTCCTAGTAAGTTTTATTTGTTGGAAAAACAGCACTACTTCTTGTAGGCCTAGCTGAAGATTGACATGTGATCTACTGTACACACTTGTAGGCCTATTCGATGTCTTTTGATACAATGATTCCTCCTAGTGGTATATTTTGTCATCGCCCATGATTTGTTACAAAGCTGAAAAAGCTAGTCCATGCATATGAGTTTGAGAAACCCCGTAGATGGGAAAAACTCGCGGCGTGAATGTAGCCGCCATTTTACATCCTCCAGAGTGAAAGAGTGGAGCCGGAGCAGCGGCGGGGACTTCGACTCTTTTTTCTCAATTCCCTCCCATTCAGTCCAACACCGTGGTCTATTATCAGGTACGAGAAAAACTTATTAATTGGTCACATGTACTGTTTTGTAGTTATCACCAGGCCCCTGTTATACTGTGTTTTCAAACAAAGTGGGAACTGGTTGGGACGTTTCTCCAGACCGGCTTTTTGAAAATGGACTCCCCTATGTGGCGGCACGTTGGCAAACGCGTTCACAGTCGAGGCAACTAGCCATTCCCCGTAACTGTATTAATGAATCACGAATGCAAGTGTTAACTTCTGAAAAAGCACGAATGATTAGAAATTGCTTGCAGCAGAAGGTCATGCGGGCACTGGAAACTAGGATAAGTAAGCTAATGTTAGCAAGCTAGCAACACAGTTTTCTAAGGTTTGCTAGCTGGCTAATAACATCAGCTTGCAAACTTCATAAAGTTGTCCTGCATTTCAGTGGCGAGTTGACGGGGATGGTGTGTGTAATATAGTAATATGGAGTCATGAGATTGATGCTACGGTGCACAAGGTTGTCTTCAGATGGCTTGTTTTTCTATCAGACACCGCCTACTAAGTAGTATTGCACACGTAGTTAGCTCGCTATCTGGATTCATTGCCCGTCCAAGTTACGGTAGCTAGCTTAGTGAGTACGTTCAATTTTGCTAACGTTTGCGTGTAGTGTAGCTAACAATTTAGGTGTCCTGCCCGTTTGTGCTGCATGTAGATGCTAAGGTTAGCAGGGACTCTGGGATGGTTTGTGGTTGCTTTCGCTTCAAAGAGGAGTACAAGAATGTCCAAATACTTACTCTAACTAAGTTGCTGTGATGCAAGCGATGCATCTTTGTGGAAATCTACAGCTAGTCAGCATTTAAGCGAACTAATGGATTAAACTCTTTTTTGTTCTCTATTTTGAATAGTTTTATTTGCAACAGCTTAGTCAATACATTGATTCCACAAATTAGCACAACCCTGCCAATGTGCACTTCCCGCAATGTATGCATTGATATTGTAATTTGACAAGCTAGCAACTTGGTCAGCTAACATTACATTGTGGCGCGGCACATGCTCGCTAGCAAAGTAACATTACCGGAAACAGTGCTAAAGGAACACGTGTATTAGCGGGGAGCGCTACAGCCCTTACCTTATCCCCGTCAATTGCCCCAGTGTAAGCGTTATTTGCAGGGAAGTATCAGGTACTTGAGCGTGCATCCCCAGTTTGTCTGCAATATATGTGGCGCTCGCTTAAGTGAGGTTGCATGGCATTAGTAGCTGACTATTATTTCTTGCGTTTTGATTGAAAATCGTGCGAGTCATTTGCAAGGAGACACGTTTCCATTGCAAGCTCGGGACCATATTCAGCAATCGGAGTGGAAATGACGTGTCCTGTATGTTTTATAACTTGGCCCATTCATGTTCTATAACGTCAGAGGTTTTGCAGGTGCACGTAGACATCCCACTAACCTGTAGAGATTGGGTATTCCTGTGCATCCAGGCACAAGTGTTTAAAACTGTGGTCCGTGGATAGTCTACACCCCTCAGCATGGATTCAAATACAGAGTACCTCACCTTTGTCCAGTTTTGGATTAATTTGGCTCATTGCATCTGTGCAGATCTGGAGACATGGCCACAGAGCATATAAATGGCAACGGTACTGAAGAACCAATGGAGACCACTGCTGCAGTTACCCATTCAGAGCACTTCCAGACTTTATTAGACGCTGGTTTACCAAAAAAAGTTGCTGAAAAACTAGACGAAATTTACATAGCAGGTAAGGCCCACAAAAACATCCAGCTCAACCACATACATAATCGTATTTTGTTGTTTCTAATTGCATGTATTCCCAGAAACCATCTTGGATTAATGGAAATTTTGACTTTCAAGCAACTTTTTGTGGTTTCCTACCAAAATGGGTACTGCAGTGTAAAATTGAAAAATAACAAAATTTAAGCTGATGAAAGTGCACAGTAATGTGAAGCCGTGGACACACTCCACGTTTAAAACTTACCCCATTTGTCGTCAGAATTTAAGGCACAACTTCACCATGCCTGTGTCTTAGAATGCTGTCACAGACGCAACTGGATTTACTGGGAGAACTGGACAGAGTTGGCCCCCTTCATTCTGTCTCATGCGCATGTGCTGACTTTCCCAAACACACAATGCATGCAGCTGTTGGTGGTGGGAACAGGTGAAGGGCAAGTTGCAAAAAAAAAAAAAAATCAAAGGAACTGTCAGTGTAAATCAGTGATTTTTTTTTCCTTATATGTGTCAAGATGTAACCTCTGTTGAGAGCCATGGAGTGTTCCTCAGTACATCACGCCTGCCTCGTCCACCTGATTTGCACCTGTTGGACGTGCCTCAGGCCATGAGAAAGAAGTGCCATGGCTTTTAGCTTGAACAGCTTATGATAAAGGAATAGGAAGAAGAAGAAGAATAGGTCACATTAGTAAAATTAGCTGCTGTTTTTTTGTATTTTTATCTCCTCTTCAGGGTTGGTATCACACAGTGATCTAGATGACCGTGCAATCGAAGCATTGAAGGAGTTCAACGAGGAGGGTGCCCTGCAAGTACTACTACAGTTTAAGGATAGCGATCTCTCACATGTTCAGGTAGTGCACATGCTTGGTTTACATGACTCATATAGAATATGAGTTTTTATTTATTTATTTTTAGTTTAGTTTAATATGGCTTGATGGGGTAAGATGGCTTTTCCTTAGACAAAGGTAACAGGGCCTTCATGTCTTGGTGTTAAAAGATCAAAAGATGAGTCATTCTAGACTGAGAGTTTTGAGAACTGCGATCTGAGATCTTGCCAAATCATCAAACTGAAGGCAAACCTCTGGTTTTGCCATATTTGTTTCATTACAAGTACTCAGAAGAAGGGCGAAATCGGATGTGTAGTAATCATTTACACAGCGCATAGACATTGTTTGATGGAGGTGGTGTCAGCATGTGTCTGCGTTTCTTCTTCCAGTGATGTGTATACCTCTGTGTCCTTAAAACAGAACAAAAGTGCCTTTCTGTGTGGAGTGATGAAGACATACAGACAGAGGGAGAAGCAGGGGACCAAAGTGTCAGAATCCAGTAAAGGACCAGATGAAGCTAAAATAAAAGTAAGCCTGCTGTTTTTAAATGTTATTGAATCGTTTTAAAATTGGCACGCAAGTCTAAAGTCTTGCACACAATAAATGTATTTTTAAATACCCTTTATCCTGTTTGAATGTCAGTGGCAGTATTTTGAGTGTACACTAACATGTGAACATTAGCCTTTGTTTTGAACTGTTTGAAAATGCCAAACTGAAATGAACACTAATGATGATATGCTGGTCCTAGGCTCTTCTTGAGAGGACTGGTTACACACTCGATGTGACAACAGGTCAGAGGAAGTATGGTGGCCCACCTCCAGAGTCTACCCACTCAGGAGCACAGCCCACTATCGGCACAGAGGTGAGCAGCTGTGCGTGTGCAGCGGGGGTCACTGCACTCTTGCTGTCGAATAAATGTTGCATGCCTTGTTTAGATGATGGATTCCATGCTAGCCTTGGGTTACTGCTGTTACTGATGGTCTGCTGCTAAGATCTGAAGGACTGTCCTTTTTGAAGTGGGGTTTATTTTGGGGAAAAAAACACTGACTTGAAACACTGAATGCTATGCGGACATTAATGTTTGGCCTGTTATTTTTTAGATATTTGTGGGGAAGATCCCCAGGGATCTCTTTGAGGATGAGCTGGTCCCCTTGTTTGAGAAGGCAGGACCCATCTGGGACCTGCGCCTGATGATGGACCCCCTCAGTGGCCTGAACAGAGGCTATGCCTTTGTCACCTTCTGCACTAAAGAGGCTGCCCAGGCGGCAGTCAAGCTGGTGAGGCATCGTCCCGTGGTGTGCATGCAATAATTACGGGTGTCGTTTCCCTGTTTTGCATTGCAGGTTTTTGAATAAAAGATCACGGGCTGTGTTTTGATGACGGCCTCTTTGCTGTCTCTGATCCTCCGCAGTGTAACAACAGTGAAATCCGACCTGGCAAACACATTGGTGTGTGCATCTCAGTAGCCAATAACAGACTGTTTGTCGGCTCGATCCCGAAGAGCAAAACAAAAGAACAGATTGTAGAAGAGTTTGCGAAAGTCACCGGTAAGCTGTGACGTGTTGTGGCCACACACTTCATCCATCCATATGGTTCAGTCTTGTAATTGCATAATTTTGTTCAGTCTTCATTCAAGAGTAATGCACTCAGCAACTGGAACAAATTTGTGTTTGTAGTGTCTGTAAAGTTTTTTTTTTTTTGTTTTTTTTTTTAATGTCTTTTTTCAAAATTGTGAACATGTTACTGCCAGGACATATCAGTTTGGTGTGTTGCCTTGTTTTCCCATTAACCTAATTCTGCCCCCTCCTTGTCTCCCCGTACAGAGGGTCTTAATGACGTCATCCTGTACCATCAGCCAGATGACAAGAAGAAGAACAGGGGCTTCTGCTTCCTGGAGTATGAAGACCACAAGACAGCTGCCCAGGCGCGGCGCAGGCTCATGAGTGGCAAAGTCAAAGTCTGGGGCAATGTGGTGACCGTGGAGTGGGCCGACCCTATCGAGGACCCTGACCCAGAGGTCATGGCCAAGGTCAGAAGTTCAGCCAGTCATTGAGATGCCCATAAGGGTGACAGTCCACTAGTCAATAGGCTCTAGTCTTTGAATGTAAGACATCTTTGAAATGCCTGATACATTTGTTGTCTGATTACTCTGGTTTTCTGTGTGCCAGGTGAAGGTTTTATTCGTGCGAAACCTGGCAAGTACTGTAACGGAAGATATACTTGAAAAGACATTCAGCCAGTTTGGTAAACTGGAACGGGTGAAGAAGCTGAAAGACTACGCCTTCATCCACTTCGAGGAGAGAGAAGGAGCCGTAAAGGTGCTCTTCATTTCCTCTTTCGACCTTGGGAATTATCCATAATGGGAAGTCTGGTTGGTTGTAAATCTTCTTGTCTTTCCTCTTACTTGTAGGCGCTGTCTGAAATGAATGGCAAGGAGCTGGAGGGAGAACAGATTGAAATAGTTTTCGCCAAGCCCCCAGACCAGAAGAGGAAAGAGCGCAAGGCTCAGAGACAGGCAGCAAAGACACAGATGTAAGCAACGGCTGTCAGTGAATTTGATTCACACAATCATCGGTCATGAATTGCTGATTTAAAAAAAAAAAAAAAAAAACTGCAGTCATATCGTAAGCGAAAGGAATATTAAACAATAACTGATAACACTAAAGTATTGTGGAATTAATGGGGTGGAAACGGAAGCCTATCACCGCTGAAGCTAAATTTTGAACGTGATGAACGTTGAATGCAAAATACAGTACAAACTGCTGTTGGTGGGAGCTAAACTCCATTTTGACCTGAACTGCACACTCTTCGCTACCCCAGAATGTAAGGTTGTACGACCAAATCCTATTTGGAGTTATCCAGTTGTACATTTCATTCCTTTTTTTCAGTGAAAGGAGCGGGAAATGACTATTATATGTGTTATTTGCAGGTATGACGACTATTATTACTATGGTCCACCACACATGCCTCCCCCGACGAGAGGCCGAGGACGCGGTGCACGAGGAGGATACTCCTACCCTCACGACTACTACGCCTACGAAGACTATTACAATTACTATGGCTATGACTATCACAACTACCGTGGGGGTTACGAGGACCCTTACTACGGCTACGACGACTTCCAGGCCACGGGGCGGGGCAGAGGAGGCCGGGGGGCCCGCGGGCCCTCCGTGTCCCGGGGCCGGGGAGCCAGCGCCACTCCCAGGGGAAGGGGCAGCCTGTCCCAGCGCGGAGGTCCCGGGACCAGCAGGGGCACGCGCGGCTCCAGGGGAGGCTCCCAGCAGAGAGGCCGTGTGGTAGGTGATGGTGGATTCTGGGGGGAGGGGTCGTGGGCATGGCCTGGCAAGGTGTCCGCACTGACGGCAGAGTCATATCACTCTGACTGGGCAAGATTTTGGTACTAATGAAAACACCTTTTGCGTTGTATCTGTTTGTTTGTTTGTCCTTCTGCCCTCTTTGGGCTAACAGGAAGCTTGGACTTCATTCCATGTGATGTTGAGGTTTACTGGCAGCCATGAAGTATTTTGCATTGAGTGTTTTTTTAGGACTTTTGTGTTTGTCGTCATTACACAGCAATTGTCAGTCACATTCTAGGGGAAAAAAACCTGGACAACAGTAAACTGAATTGTCGTTGAGATCTCTTGCAGTCAAATAACGTTTGGTAGACTGCAGTTAAAGATAGGCAGATAGTATGTGGAATGGTACTAGCTAGGACATGTCGGTCATAGGTTCTGGTGGGACTTGACCATTATTTTGACATTGCGCCTTCCTTTGTTTGCTACACATTACAGCTATAATTCAATCCGCTGATAATGTTCTACTGATTTGAAACTTTTTATTCTGGCGATTTCTCCCGTTTTTGCATACTTGTCGAAGGCACCATGTGGAAGGAATGGACCAAAGGTTTGCATTTGTGGCTCCCTAGCATGCTGTACCGTTCATTTCCCACGTCAGATATCATTTGGTCACTCGTCTACAGCCAGTGCTTCCTGTGGCAGTGTCATATGTCCATGCGTGTCGTCCACATGCATGTTAAAAAAAAAAAAAATGGCCACATAATTACTGGGGTGGCCCATGACTGCACATAGCTAGGTACTCATGACCAGTCTTCCCAGCCAGACCATCTCTCCTGTACATTCCCCCTCATGTTATCTCTGCATTCACTGCTTGTGGTGGGATTCCATTTATCATTTTGTGATGCTTCATTGATCTTTTGTTGTGTGTCAAGTCGTAAACTAGTGACTGGAGCTCTGTAGGATCCTGACTCTCCTTGTGTTTCTCCTCAGCAGGGAAAAGGGGTTGAAGCTGGTCCTGACCAGTTATGAAGACTGACTTGTTACATGGGGTTACACCGGAAGCTGCCAGTGATATGATGGTAAGGTCGACGCAATGGTCCAATGATTTTCCAGCCTTACAGACGCATATCTCCCATACTGCCACCCTAAGAATCAACGGGAAAAAAAAAAATCAGAAAGCGACATGCTTGGACTTACTGTTGTCAATGATGGAAGCCTTGCATTTAAAAAACAAAACAATAACAAACAAGTGATATAAACATGCCACCCTCTGTCAAATGCCCCAAGACCCCCCACCCTGCCCCCAAAGGATGCCATTTCAAATCATTGAAGTTTAGCTATCCAAAAGGATGCTGAAATGTCAAATGAATTTTGCACTTTTTGTTTTTAAAGTTTTTAAGTTTGAAGTGGCTCAAAGGAGCTTGATGCTATTGTATATTTTTGTGCTAATTGCAATTTTATTGTCAGAAATATCCATGTTTAATCAAAATTGATACGAATTTTAAGAAAAATTAAGTAATTAAAATCTGCAGGTTTTTGGTGTAACCATCTTGCATGGATAAGTCAGGCATTCCAGGAAAGTGGTTCTTTTCAGAACTTGTCTTTAAAGGGTTGGTGTACTACCTCAGTACAGAGGATTCAACTACCCTGCCTGTACTGTATATAGGGAAACTTATATTGATGAAAGCAAGGCTTGTTTACCATTTAAATATGCACAAAGGCGGCAGCTAGGCAGATGTACTTAATGTAATATAGTCATCTAGCTGCTGCCCTGACACTGCAAACAGTCTAACTGGGCATGCAAAATCTCATCAGATGAGCCTAAACAAGCCTTGCTTTCATCGTATTTTTGAACTGAATTAGCTGCCTTGCTTATTCAGCTGTAGTTACTGGTGTATGATTGTAAAATAGTTTGGATTAAGATGTTACTTTTTTTGTAATGGCTCGCAAAACATCACAAAGGCATCTGAGTGCTTTTGAGAAAAGCCCTGCAGTGTCCCTTTTTTCCCCCTCAGCCAGACAGGTTTTTACTTTTTTGGGTTTTATGTTTTACATTATCCTCCATAGCAGTGGAACATTGTGAAGGTCACAGGAAAAAAACAATTATGTCCAGCACCATGGAATCGTCCCATGTTGTCTTGAGGTTTAGAATAAAAAATGTTAATCATGAAGAATTGGTAATCACACATTCACTCCTCAGCCAACTGTGCTTTTTGGTCTTTTCTTGGCCAAAATAAGGTCTGTGTTTGTTAGCCCTTAGGGGTACACACGGGTCCAATTCAGTTGACTGGCAACGTTATGGGGACATCCAGCGGAAAAAGGGATGCTGCAGTTATGGTTTCTATTCCATGTTTAGCCAAAAAGGAAGACTGAACCATACATCCGGTTTTGTACACAGGTATTAACTCCCTCTCAATAAAGCTGTATCCATACAACCTTTTGAAAAAGATGTTAGCAGTTTTAAACTATTGTTGGTGGCCAACAACGTTTTTGCATTCCTGCAAATAAATGTTTTATACTGTAAAATGAGGTTGAGTGTAACTTATTTTTGTAATAAAGTTGTTTGATTTTTATCTGTGTCCCTAAACTGTTTACTGTGGTAGACATTTAACAGTTTCTAAAGACCCATATGTGTAACATTTGTGTGCTGAAATAATTAATACAGTAAATTTTGAGGATAACTTGCTGTTAGTCATGTTATGAAATGTGTTGTCAAATGGTATTACATTGAGTTCCGTGTCCGTTTACCACATGATTAAGGATGTATATTTTTAAACCCCGTCATAAATTGAGGTATGGTGGTTGACTGGGTTATTCTGGGCTATTGGTAGCTGGCAAGTCCAAAGACCGGAGATGACATCAGCGAGGAGTAAACTGTAAATCCCGTGTGGGACAACAAGCAATAACATGCCGCCTCAGAAGTGCGTGGTAGTGTCAATATGCCGCATCATCCCCGTTTAGTAATGTTAGGGGAGCGTCAATGATCCTTGTTAACGGTTGGGTAGGTTGTGAGCACCAGCTGGAAAAGCACCGATGTTCACCAGCCACGCCAGCTAGCCTACTAGCTTAGCATTAAACAATTTGGGTCAGCAAAATGCCGTGACAACCACAACGAAATCCGAATTATTAGGCCCTGAGGTTTTGAAAACGGTAGGTAAACAAAATATACATTTTATAAGAAATACGCATGCGTTGTCATGGATTGGGTGAATAATTACTAGGTTGCATCCATATTCGTGACGCATGAGAATGAAATGGCCGGATTAAATATCCAGCTCTACAGTATTGAAAATCAAAATATATGAGACCGCTACGCATAATATTTTTTGCTGCAAAAACAAAAACATTACGTCTGCATTTCGCTTATTCTGCAAGCAAACGCATCCATGTGGTCCTGGTTGCTCCTCGACAGGAATGAAAATGACGGGAATAAAGGCACGCTTGTCAGCTGTGAGACAGAGGCTGAGGCTGGACTTCATCAAAGAAGTTGGGCGACAGTACCCAGTGTTTTGCTTCCTTCTGCTTATATTGCTTTTGTCCACTCTTCTTCTGAATAGGTATTTTCTACAGTTAACGCTAAGCTATAATGACTCAGTTGCTAGCTTTAAATAATAATAGTATATCTTACAATGTACTATACCTTTCTGTGTCCAGATTTCTCCACATTATTATGGTCTTTTGGTCCTTTCTGGCTGGTGTTGTAACGTTTTATTGCTCACTTGGACCAGACACTCTGCTGCCAAACATATTTTTGTCAATAAAGCCAACAACTAAGGTTAGTAGCCTACAGCAAATGTAAATATAGTATTATATGAATTGGAGGCAAAGTAGACTGATGCATCTACTTGGGCCTGTTGTTTTTGCAACAGCAAGATCAACAGGAGCTGTTTCCACTGGGGCACAGTTGTGCAGTCTGTGGAAAGATTAAGTGCAAAAGACACAGGTGAGCCAGCTATTTTCTATAGCTCGTACATGGCATCGTATCTGTTGGGTTTTACCACAGTTTAAGGTTATTATGTGCTGTAATGCTTAATTTACCATCTACACACAATATAAACTCATGGTCTTTTGCAGGCCAACATTGCTTTTAGAAAACTACCAACCTTGGCTGGATCTAAAGGTGCACTCTAAGGTGGACGCCTCTCTGTCAGAGGTCAGAACTGCACCTATAAAAACCTTTTAATAGCTAGATAGGCAGATAAAAACATACTTTTATTATCCCGAAGGAAATTCTGCTACCCTTAAGCTTCTACAATATGGCATACACATGACATACATGCATTATAAACAAATATAAAAAAAAATCTCTGTCCTATACCTATCCTATTCATTTATCTTAAAAAATAACATAATATAGTTAAAAGAAAACAAAAGAGCCTTAACATGGGTATGGAAAATATTTGTTTACCATATTTTCAATGTCTCTCACAGATTTTGGAGCTGGTCCTTGAAAATTTTGTGTACCCATGGTACAGGTATAGGCCCAGCAGTTCTTTTTGGAGTTCAGAATGATCTCTTTCGTTATCTCTTTTGTAATTGTCTTAGAATCAAGTAGATCTAACAACATAAATTACTGTCTTTGGCAGAGATATCACAGATGAGGAGGCCTTTGTGGATGAGCTCAGAGTCACCTTGCGTTTCTTTGCTGCAGTGTTGGTACGGCGAACACAGAAGGTGAAATTCAGTTTTAGTCACCTAGTTTACTACATACTGCTAAATTCTCTGCCGTGTTATGCATGTTTAGGACCTGAGGTGGAATAAAACCTACTAACACTTTAAACTAATATTTCTATTGTAGCATCCTGTTTGTCTGGTTATGTGGCTGTGTTGTGTGATTTACAGGTGAACATCCCTTCGCTCATCACACAGAAACTATTGAAAGCTGCCATGAAGCACATTGAAATTATTGCCAAAGCAAGGCAGAAAGGTTGGTCCAGTGACAAATTATGTTTAAAGAAAACACATTTTTCAATTTACTCAGAGTCAGCCAGCAGTTTATCCAGATTGCACTGAGGGACAGTTCTCTGCAGCTGTCTTCAATGAATGCACAAAGACCAGAATGAATAGAATACAACTGAATAAAACTGAGTGTATACGTTGTTTCCTTCTCTTCTTTCAGTAAAGAACACAGAGTACTTACAGCAGGCTGCCTTGGAGGAGTATGGGCCGGACCTGCATGTAGCGCTACGCAGCCGGAGAGACGAGCTGCTGTACCTGCGGAAGCTGACGGAAATGCTCTTCCCCTATGTTCTGCCGCCCAAAGCAACCGACTGCAGGTGGGCCTCTTCTTCACAGCTGGACAGAAATCTGGCTTAGTACACACCCACTTAAAGACAGGAAAGAATGAAACTATATTTAGAATTATAAAACCAGTCTCTATGGCTTCCATCCTTATGTTGCTCTATACAAACAATAAGTCATATTGCCTTTCAACAGGTCTTTGACCTTCTTGATAAGGGAAGTGTTGTCTGGTTCTGTTTTCCTTCCCTCAATGGACTACTTGGCTGATCCTGTAAGAAGCACTAAAATCCTAACTTTGCAATGATATTGTTGCCTTATATGTATGTGTATATATATATATATATATATATATATATATATATATATATATATATATAGCTGTATTCTAGTGTGAAGTCTAACATAGATGTGATTATAGATGTGTTTCCTCCACTAGGATACAGTCAACCACCTGCTGCTGATATTTATAGACAACTCTCCGGTAAGCTGAAGTAGTTGAGGTGCCTGCCATCTTTGTCATCTGTACATGAGACTGTAGTTGTGATTTTAAGTTTGTAATATAATACCTTGTGTCTGTCTGTCTGTCTGTCTGTCTGCCTGCATGTCTGTCTGCCTGTCTGTCTGTAGCCAGAGGCAGCCACCGAACCAGCCTCAGCCCTAGTGCCATTCCTGCAGAAGTACTCTGAACTGCGCAACAATAAAGTCTCAGTAAGTGGCCCTGGGTTTTACTTCCATACATAACTTTCAGTCTGTGGTGTAGTATTAAAAAGAAAGCTGGGTAAACAATACACATAGTGGTAAAAAAAAAAATGGTGGTTAAATTATGCAATACTTTAACATAAGTGCACATAAAAAGGCAATTGAGTGCTGTTTTGTAATTTAAAGAGGGGTGTGAACGGCATTTACTTGTGTTTACCCTCCACTACGCCACTGCTTGGACTGTGTAGAGTGTGACTGAGTACTTCAGCCTCGCCTCTTCCTGGGTTCGAACCCTAAACTTGCAGCACCTCCAACTGGTAGCCAGGCATACTAACAGGTGCGCAAAGACCTGTACGTAAATGCTAGGTTTTTGAATCGGTAGGTAAACAAAATATAAATTTTATAAATAATATGCATGCATTGTCATGGATTGGATGAATAATTACTGGGAGTTGCATCCAGACTCGTGATGTATGAGAATGAGTGCTAGTGTCACTGACTAGGATATGGGAGTTGCATCCATACTCGTGATGTATGAGAATGAGTGCTAGTGTCACTGACTAGGATACTTCCCCACCGCCCACTGGCCACCGTCACACATAGCAATACATTGTCATTTCATGTTGCTTGCTTAAAGCTTCGCTCTTTTCACTCTCATGCTCTCATGTTATCCAAAGGTGCTAAAGCTGGAGCTGAAGGAGATCCGGGAGCAGCAGGACCTACTCTTCCGCTTCATGAACTTCCTGAAGCAGGAGGGTGCTGTGCACGTCCTGCAGTTCTGCTTGACCGTAGGTGAGGCGCCCGTCCTGCATGTATTAAAGAGAAAAGATGCACAGTGTGCACATCCACAAAAAGTGAACACAGGTGCAAGACAAATGTATAGACCATGGCTGCCCAATCTGGGGCCCAAAGGACCAATTATTTTTGCCCCCCCCCCACATGCTCAAATATTTAGACATATTATTTAATTTATTGTATTGCAATATTATTATTATTATTGTTATTAGCCTTGGCCCATGACCCTAGCCTGGTAAACCAGGCTTCATTTCATTTTGTACAAAGGGTCTAGAACAGAGACTGTCAGAAACGATTTGTTGGAGGTGTGGACTCTGCTGAAGTTTAAAAAAGTGCCCCTGCCTTTACCCAATCGCTAACACCTGGTCGTCACGTATGCAATTAGCCTACCTAAACACTACAATTCAAATGTAGCACACAAGGTCAACGTCACGGCTAACGAACACACCCTCTGTTTGCTGATTGGATCGGTCTTGCTGGGACTTGCTAAATCACCCTCAAGAGATTCCGGTCCAGACCCTCTGTACAAAATGAAATGAAGTACGAGGGGCTGGTTTACCAGGCTACCTAACCCCCCATCCCGATTTATTTCTGGGCCTTCGCTGAGAAGAATTTGGTCACCCCAGTAGACAGTAGGACGGACAGTGGGAGTCTGCACACGGCTTTTGCTCCACAAAGTCTATATTATTGTTTGAATGTCTGAATCACATAGGACCTTCATTAGGACTCCATCCAACTGAATCTTGACCACAAATACCGGTGTATTTGTCATTTAACAGAGGAATTCAATGATAAGATCCTGTGTCCGGAACTGACTGATGCTGAAAAGCTCATGCTTCATGAAGAGGTGAAAAAGATTTATACAACCTACTGTCTGGATGAGAGCATTGACAAGATTCGCTTTGACCCTTTCATCGTGGAAGAAATCAGAAACAGTAAGGAGCAGATATTCTAACTTTGAACATGTGGCATTCTAGAATCAGGCTGCCTTTTCACAGCAATTTTGTGTTGTGGAGTTTTAAAGGATATTTCATGTCCTGTAAGTCTTTTAAGTTATTTATGTTGCTGTGAAAGACAACCTTTCTGAGCTGGTCATTTTGTTTTTTGCTCCCTGACAGTTGCTGAAGGCCCCTATGTTGACGTGGTGAAGCTGCAGACCATGCGCTGCCTGTTTGAAGCTTACGAACATGTCTTGTCCCTGCTGGAGAATGTCTTCACCCCCATGTTCTGCCACAGTGACGAGGTAACCCAGAGGAAAGCCTGCCCAACAACAACAACAATACTCCCCCCTCCCACCCAACAAACACATATACACACACACGCACACATGCATGCACACACACAAACACACACAGACGCACACACACTCATACTTAGCCTGTTTGCTGATAATCTCAGAACAGTTGTTGATTCCCTCTGCTTTTGCTCTTTGACAGCAACATCTCAAACACACACACACACACACGCACGCACGCACGCACGCACGCACGCACGCACGCACGCACGCACGCACGCACGCACGCACGCACACACACACACACACACACACACACACACACACACACAGTCACACACATCCCATCCTATCCTATCCCATCCCATTCACCCACTGGTCCCCCTCCCTCCCTCCCTCCCCCTGCCCGCCCACTGACCAAACCCCCTCTCTGAAACACTGTGCAGCCCCCACAGCGCTAATCGCCCACCCTGCACAATCAGCACTTGTGTCATCACCTCAGGAAGACACATGACTGGACGATGACTTCACCCTGGCAACGGGCCCTCAGACAGGGGCTTATGCTGGGGGCATCTGTGGTACTTGTCTTTGGCTGAAGTAAATCATATGTAATGGAGGGCTAATGAAAGCACTGGGAAGGCTTCCTCTTGAATTGCGTATGTCCTCAGGGTTCCCTGAAATGAAACTGATGGTAACACAAGCTTTTGCCCAGATGAGGAAAGTGATCATACCGGGAAATAGTCAAGTAACCTAGATCATTTCATGTATGTTTCAGTACTTCAGACAACTTTTGAGAGGGGCTGAGTCCCCTACCCGGAACTCCAAGCTGAGCAGGTGGGTGTCTGTCCACCTCCCCTGTACATTTCATTAGTCTGGTGTGGTGGGTATCAGCATATCCGTGGCCAGCTGGTGAATGTAATCAGTGGATTTTTTAAATATATTTTTTTTGTGAGACTTCTGAGTGCATGAGTCATAAAGTAGCCAAAGTGGTGCCCCCCCCCCCCCAGATGCTCGGTAAAAATATCTTATTTCTTTCCTACTTTTTCAGTTGGACTAACATCACTGACACAATTGAATATCATTTAGTTTTGTTATTTTTTAACCAGCACTTTTGTGTTTTGATGGTGTTTCTGTTAGTTGTGTCCACTACATGGTTTATGTTGTCAACAGTTGTATGTACAGTATATGATGGCTTCCACTGGTGTTTGATCATGGGGTATGGTCATGGGCCAGCTGTAACCCCCCTGTGCCTGTTATTTCAGAAATAGCGTGAGTTTGGATGACATCCGGTGAGTATGAAGCGCAGCTTCCTTCTGCCCTCTTCATGCTGCTCGCAGGAATAACTAGTCTTGCTGGATTGCAGTCAGAAAACAAAGCTGCTCTGTAAATAACAGTGTCTTGACATGACATGACATGACTTGACATGACATGATGTGATCTATGATATGATATGATATGATATTATATGGATGCAGCGGTTTCCGTCATTGCTCATTAAGTATCTGAATGGAGATGGCTCTTGGTGTCTGATATGCACACAGCCTCTCTGCTAACCTCCGTGCATAAAGCCTTTTCAGCTGTGGCGGTCAAGCCCTTTTTTTGGTGTGTTGAAAAAGAATCAAGACGGGTTATATTTCTTAAGATCAAAGTGGCAGTCTAGTTTACAATTTGCTTTGATATGTGTGTTTTTGTTGGGCTTCGCCTAATGGTGGCTCAATAGCTTCATAAAAACCTAAGTGAATGTTAATGCATTCATGTTTCAAGATGGCTAAATATTTGTGACAAAAATAAAAAAAAATGTGATCGTGTTTTCAGTTGGGAACAAAGAACGTGGTCCTAAGAACAAAGTCATTGCTAGACAACCTGATTGGAGAAATCCAGAAGTTCTTATTGCTTGCCGTTTGATCTAATGATGTCGTTTTCCTGGCTGAAGATTAAATTTAATGCACTCTCGTTGCTTTACCCACCCCATAATTGGGCAGCAACAGATGTGGCGGAGCTGTCCATCTGGCCATAACGCTCCCAAATGAGACTAAGGGAAGATGAACTGCACTCTCTGCTGACACAAAAACAAAAGTTACACACTAGAGTGGGCCTTATAACCAGAGAAATACAACCAGCTTTCAGCATTTTTTTTAACACACCACCTTTCTCATTTTGAGCTAAACTGACTGTCCAGATAACTTAAACATGTATTAACTTGATTTAGACAGCTTGGGATAGAGATTATATAGAGACAGCTCAGAATAAGCAAGATGTTGGTTAAGCACTACAAGCAAGTTTGGTTTAAAAATGGAGATAGTAGTAACAAGATTAGTGACCGAGGCCTTTCTCGCCAGAATGTGGAAGAGGCAAAAGAGAATGGCACTTTTTCTTGTGCGACCCCATGCGTCAACACCTTCCCACTCTGCTAACCTCCGTACCTCCGTCTGTCTGTCTCTCTCACTCTCTCACACCTCTCATCCCCACCATGGATTGTGCTTGTTGTCTGTCTCCATCCATCCCTGTGGCGTGCTATGTGTGTTTTCCGATAAACAACAACAACAACAACAACAACAAACAAATGGTCGGGCCCTAGCTCTTCAGAGTGGGACTATCTGCTGGGCTTGTGGGAATCCCCATGCATCTCTCCGGGCTCATCACCCGCATCCATCTCCCCCCATTTCCAGTCCTTTCACACCTCCCCGTCCGGCGGCCTAGCGAGCCGCAGTGCCTCCCTGAAGTAAGTCGGTGTGGTGGTCATCGCAAGTGCCTATCTATACCAGCTACCACTCCCAGTCCTCGCCCCCCCACCCCCCCGGCATGGACCCTTGTGTTTGCTTCAGATTTTGTGCTTGAATGTTTGTGACAATTGTTTTTTATTTATCCTCCTTGAGCTTCAGCATGCTGTGTTGTGATACTTACAATGTGCATACGTGGACATGGAACAAAATTTGATCGAGCGTGTACTTATTTTTATGTATGTATCTATTTATGTATTTGTTTGTTTGTTATTGGTTGCTTCTCTGCACCAGCTAATTTCAGTTAGTTTTATATGCAAGTAGTTGTTGGTTCCAAGCAAACATTTTCAGGTTTGTTTGTATTTCCTTCAAATTATGTTCTGCTTTATCCATAGTACCTGGAAGCTACTACATTTTTGGGCTGGAAATGATTTAAATGAAATCTGTGAGCGTTTTTAAATTGTAAACCCCATCTGTTTCCATATGGGACAGATGTATCTCCACAGCTGTACAAGCTGCATATGCAATGATGTGATGGAGTCTCCACTTTATCAGACTAACTCACAACAGTGGGAAAAGATGATGAATTCTGGGTATTTGTGTGTGTGTGTGTGTGTGTGTGTGTGTGTGTGTGTGTCTGTGTGTGTCGGTCCACGTGACCTGCAGGAACACCTCAAAACGAGGAGAATCCTTTGGAATTAGTCGAATCGGGAGTAAAATCAAAGGTGTGTTCAAGAGCACCACTATGGAAGGTGCCATGCTGCCCTCCTATGGACTTGCAGAGGGAGAGGACGACATGGTCAGTGAAATGACAATAGACCTTATAGAGTTTTTTTTTAATACAAGCTTCATAGAAAGAGTTACCATGATTTGCTTTAATTGAACGGATTGAAGTGGAAAGTAACTATTTTGTGGATGCTAGAAATTGCTTGTTTTAATGTCTCATTGATAGGTAAAACCAATAAATGTGTTTTTTAAAGGGCAGTAACTCTGACTTAAGCATTAATCTGTTTCAGAAAATGTAACGGGTAACAATTAATTATTCCTCCTATCAAAATCACTTCTTAGCAGTACCATTGTGAGGAGTTTTACAGAAGTATGGGTTCCTGTTTTTGAATGTCTACCATATTCTGTAGTACTGTAACAGTCTTCCTTGCTACAGCTTATCCTAGAGATACCACAGGCACTTTCATCTCCACCACCTCAGATAAAAGCTGAATTAGTAACAAACACTGTTGAATTATCCACTTTGCTTTCAGATAGTAGTGCTCCCGGTGCTGCCCAATGTCATTCTTGGTTTTAAAATATACATTTAAAAAGAATTTCAAGAAACTTACTGCTCTTTAATAAACAATAGATGACCTGTAAATAGATACATAACTGCTGACCCTTGCACTTTTAAGTAGCTTTTGGGCATATCTCTGAATTTTTATCCATTCTTCTTATTTTACCTTAAGTATACATTAATGTAATGTAATGTATCCTAACTGTACTAATGTTTGAGCACTTTTTTTTAAAAGTATCTGCCATCATGGACACTGATGATGATTCCCATTTTATTCTGTGTGGGGGTTTCTCTCAGGTGGAGGAGGCCATCATGGTTGATGAGGACGACACTCCAATGGAGGCCATTAGCACCCCCAGCACCCCTCGCAACCTCTCCGCCTGGAGCATCACCATCCCCTACGTGGACCTTTTCGATGACGAGGTCAAGAAAGAACGCATCCCAGTGTACTGCATTGACGTTGAGAGGAATGACAGACGTGCTGGTGAGTGCCATAGCTGTGATTAAAGGTGCCAAATATGAAGGGGGATACTAGAGTTGAGGCAGAAAAGGATATATTTTACATACAGCATTCTGTAAAATGTGCAGTCTAGTGTTGTCAACTCAAGCCAACATTAGTTTTATTTACACAGCACATCTAGAAACAACAGGAGTTGTTGACCCAAAGCGCTTTACAAAATGTACAGGAAAAAAATGTCAAAGAAATCAACCTGCTTTTATGTGTATACCTCACAGTGGGCCACGAGACTGAGAACTGGTCTGTATACAGACGATATGTTGAGTTTTACGTCCTGGAGTCCAAACTTACAGAGTTTCATGGTATGTACGCCACACATACAATATGATCATGATTTTTATGATGTGTGACTTGACTATGCTGCAGCTGCTGTGTTGTGTTTATGGCCTGTAGTTGCCATAGTAGTATCAGCTCACCTCCATGCACAATGCTGTAAATGAAATTACCATGCCTTTGCGGTCAGTCACCGTTTCTCACAGCGCTTTGCTGTGCTAACAGGCTCCTTTCCAGACGCACAGCTGCCTTCCAAAAGGATAATTGGTCCAAAGAACTATGAGTTCCTGACATCCAAACGGGAAGAGTTCCAAGAGTATCTACAGGTGAGAAAAAAGAATGTTGCACAATATGCATTGCTTTCAAAGTGATTCGTCTGAGTTAAGTAGTTTTACATTCAATGCTTTTATTTAGTAGCACAGTGTTTATCTTATTAATTGAAGGCTTCTTATATTCTTCTACATCAGAAATTGCTGCAACACCCTGAACTCAGCAACAGCCAGCTACTAGCAGACTTCCTCTCTCCCCATAGCATGGAGTCTCAGTTCCATGACAAGATGCTCCCTGATGTCAACCTTGGTACTTTTCTAATGCACACATCAAAACAGTATATTCCTCCTTATATATCCCTATATTTAATCAAGTTTCATGAACAACAATTCTTTTGTCCTCAGGAAAGATCATTAAATCTGTACCAGGGAAGTTAATAAAAGAAGTAAGTGACTCATTTTTCTTCGAAACAGCTGTGTTTCTTGACCATTACTCAATTTCTACTCACTGTCTTAAAACCTTGTTAAATATAGATGTGTTTATTTTCTTTATAACCATGGTTAACCTTTTTGAAACTGTAGAGAGGACAGCATCTGGAGCCTTTTATCCAGTCATTCTTTAACTCCTGTGAGTCTCCCAAACCCAAACCTAGCAGACCTGAGCTGACAATCCTCAGCC
Organism: Coilia nasus; assembly: GCA_027475355.1. Lineage (NCBI taxonomy): Eukaryota > Metazoa > Chordata > Actinopteri > Clupeiformes > Engraulidae > Coilia > Coilia nasus. The sequence continues at coordinate 13,715,676 of CM050205.1, forward strand.
CCACATCTGAGAACGACAAAAAGGTACGTCACTCCCTCTGCAGTGGTGCTTAGAACCGCCTAGCGACATGTTCTGCTGGCACTATCCGTATTGAGTGAATTTAATACCAATGTAACAATTTAGCTCCACAGTTTGAGTGCAGCTAAAAGGTGTGCCCAGAGCTGTAGGCTCGGTCATTCTGTTTGCAGTGGTGCTTATCGCCCCCTAGCGACACCAGTACTATCCCATATTAAATCAATTTCATATGCGTTTCATACTTTATGGTATAAATCATAATCTTTGAATGCAAATGTATCAGTATGCAGTAAATTTTTGAAAGGTAAACCTTTTTTTCCCCCACAGCTTTTTAACGAGTTATACAAAAACAATGCCAATCGTTCTGAAACCAGTGAGAAAAAGCATAATCAGAATTACTTCATGGAGATGATCACTGTGGAGGGAGTATATGATTATTTAATGTATGTTGGTAAGTGTCGTGCTTATTTTTTGTTCATATTTTTATTTCCATGCTGCAAATAAAAAAAAAACATTACTTAAGTGTACTCCTAGTATACAGACTGTATCAGTTGTCAGACTGTCTGAAGTGTCTCAGTTCTCTTCACTAAACCTTAAGCTCTTGTCAATACTAGGGAGAGTAGTCTTCCATATCCCTGACTGGTTACATCACCTTTTGATGGGTGGAAGAATACTCTTCAAAAACACACTGGAAGCCTACACAGACCACTACCTTAAAAACAAGCTGGACAAAGTTATGCAAGAACATCGAGTGGTGTCCCTCATCACCTTATTGAGAGGTATCATTATCACTAACATATATCTGCCCACAGATCCACACACTCCAATAACTGTGTTTATACCCACTACAACTGGCCAGTACCTGAGGTATATAATACCTCACAAAGACTGAATAAAGATTTTACAGCATTTTAAATATATTTCTTCATTTTACAATGAAATGGTAAATGCCTGCCACGTATTTGCATATCAGGTAACTCAGCCTAAAATTAAAAACCATTCGGCCATTATATTTTAGATTCGGTATTCTGTGAGGCCTGTGAACCCCGTCCTCTTCAAGAGAAACAAAAAAGAGCCAAGAAAACATTTGAGGAAATGATGAAGTACATACCAGGTCAGTTTTGATCTAACAGTCATTCAGTCATCAACATTAATTAGTCATTTTTAAACTGCAATTTACACTTCTTGAAAGGGGAATGCTTTAAACCAAATATAGATTGTATAGATATGACATGTTATCATCTACGTATTTAAAGTGGCTGGCGTAATTGTTGTTATCAGATTTTCTGACAAAATGCATTGGAGAAGAGTCAAAGTATGAGGGTGTCCGGCTGCTCTTTGATGGACTCCAGCAACCAGTGCTAAACAAACAGGTCCGCTATGATGCCAGTGACAGTGGAAGCATTCATTTAAAACATTGCTGTTCTCCACGTACATATGTTTTATTGTATTAACTTAAATTTACCTTATCATTTCAGTTGACCTATGTGTTGTTAGATCTGGCAATCCAAGAGGTCTTCCCGGAACTTGGCAAGGTAATTTAAAAGGACTGTAAGAGGCCAGCTGCATACCATAACGTGTTGTTTGTCCTACTGGATTGGTAGACTCATGCTGTCTTTCCGACAGGTACAGAAAGAGACATGTCTTCTGATGGCTCCATGGATGTAGGAAACTACCAAGAGACTCTTGTCCCCTTAGCACCTGCTGCATGTGCAATTTACTGTATGAATGCATAACACTGCACATCCGTCCTGACTGTAACAATGCTTTTGTCAACCCTGCCATTGAGACTATAGTGTGAGGGAATATACCCCACACTAATGAATTTTGGAAAAAAAATGTAACTGTAATGTAATTATGTTTTACATGTACCTGTAATGTTATACAAAGAACTCAATAAATTATTTATTGCCTAATCCATATGAATTAAATAAGAGCAGTTAATTGTGTTGACAAGAGCGGTTCACACCCAAACCAATGCTACTGTTTCAGTGTAAGGGATGCCAGTTAGTATAACTTGGCAATAGAACGCTTCCCTCCTGACACCTCAGTGTAGTGCTCCTCTTTCCCAGTCTGAAGGTGCTGTGAGGTCACAGATTCGAGCCTGGGGATGGTCTGTGCAGAATAGCCTCAGCAACGTCAGCACATATTGTTTTTGTATTTCAGTCAAACTGAACAGACACTGAAGACATCTGTGAATTTCTGTCCCAATATTTCACTGCGTCTTGTAACACAATATCTCTCAAAGGCATTAAAACGTCATCCTGGTCATAAAGTGCTGGAACTGATGTGTTTTTTTACTAGAATCTGTAAGACTAACATGGGAATAGAACTCCAAAATACTGACAAGCTAAAGTAAATGTGATTCCCATTTGTCAGTGTGATCACATAGCACACACTGCACACAACGAAATTCAACCTCTGCATTTAACCCATCACACGAGTGAGCAAGGGGGCTGGGGGAAGCAGTGTGTGGGGACGCTATGCCAGGGCAGCTCAGTCACAGGGGAGGTTGGAGGAGAGCGACTGACCCCACCCATTGGTCAGGGTGGGGAATTGAACCTGTGACCCATCGGCTACAAGTCTGACTCCTTAACCACTAGCCCCATATTCATAATCAGTCTTGCAGCTTAGTCTGGACCAAGACCACGGAAAGCCATGAATCATCATGACAGAGCATTTTTAACTAGGGCTGCAAAATATATCAAAGATCTGTAATGCACAATAAAAAAACATGGTCTAACTGCAGTAAATGGCATTTTCTAAGCAATGCTTTTGCACTCTGCGTATGAAAGTACCAACAACCGACTTCATCAAGTAGAAGACAAGATCCACCATGAATTATGGTCCACGATGACAAGATGACATTCTGCAAGTTTCTTTTTCTTCACATCCCAAAGACATTTGGTTTACTGTCATGGTGAAGTAAAGTTATAAAAAAATGTAAATTTGAGACAAAAACTAGTTATTTTTACATTTTTCTACAAATCACATAACTTTAACTGCACATCCATGTAAAAGAGAGAGTAGGAAATAAATGTAGAAGTAGGTTTTTTTAACTGACTGTTGCAGGAAGCCTAGGTTCAGTGTGGTATGTTGCACTGCACACTTCAACCTCTCTTTTCTCACAGTCAAAAACTCAAAATCACAATCAAAAACTTGATTTACTTACACTTATTCAAATTGCTCACATGCAGAGATCAACATCCCAGTTTAAAAAGAAAATACCTGATGCACCCATTTGTTCCATTTAATAAATCAGCTGATGGCAATTAACAACCCTACAGACAGGTGGATGAGCTGAATAGTCATGTCACCTGTGATAAGTGTACAGGCAGAAGGAATACACGGCAGGGACGTCTATTTTCTGAAGCTGGGTTGTCCAGCTCTGCTCTCTGCTCGTGGCAAGAAAGCTGACAAAAATTGTACCCAGGAGCTAAAACACACATTGTTGTGTCCACTTATCGGGTGCTGTTACCCTACTCAAATTGCAATATACACAACAACCAATCTGACAGGAATTGGGCCTACCTCCAACTGAATCGAGGCTACAATTGTACAGTGTCTGTCTGGCTTCAGGAATTAGCTGAAATAAGGAACCTGATTTGTCCAAAAGACTGCATCATAGCCATGCTCCTATAGAACTCCCACACATCTACATCCTGTGTATGTTAAACTTTTCTCAGTTAAAGCTGTTTGTGGTCTGGTAAAATAGAAAGTGCTGCACATTGGTCTGACTCCATTTCTAGGTGTATCTTCAGCTGTGTGCACCTTGAAAGCAGTGTCAACCCTGCCTTGAGCAGGAGGCGCAGAGACTAGGAAGTGCATTAAAATGATGGATTCAGAAAAGAACCATGTGTCTTTTTCAGCTGTGTGGAACTGTCTTCAGCTTAGGACTGTCGTAGTCGTTGACCTCCTGAGCCCGCAGGTCTTTGATGAGCCAGAGGAGTGGCAAAGACAAAAAGACATATATGTTAAGAACGTCACAAAACAAATCAATACGAAACTAAAGAAAGGCATGTGTGCTGTGGCGACTGAAACCTCTGACATTCTGTTTGTCTGATGTTGAGACTGCTTCTGCTGTAATCACCCAAAGCTTTGTTGAAACTCTGTCTGGACAATATGCATGTAGTAATTCAGGATTGGTTCTGCAGGTGTGATGAACGAGCTGCTGGACCTGATGAACACCGTGGCCAGTGAGCAGTATCCGTGGCAGCCCCCAACAGACCTCACAAACAGGTAAGTCTTGGTATTCAGCTACTATGGGTAACCACAGTGCTGCCTTCGTTCCATTAATTATTATTCTTTGTCATTGATAACACTGGGTGCAGTTGTCCGATTTTAAATGGGCAGCCTAACCTCATAGTCTTTAAGTAACACTAAATAGGCTATACTGATTTTAATCTGTGTAGGACACTAACTCAGATTTTTCAAGTAAATCTAATGTGCTACCTTGTAAAACAATTCTGATACTTTTGGCAAAAACTGAGGCAGCCTGAATGCTCACCCTCTATTGAATTTGAAGGATTGAGTTGACTGTTTTGCCAGGTAACCACATGGGACCTACTCTGAAATTATTCACTCTAGCAAGACATTAATATGTTTAGCAAAGCCTGTGTCAGTGAATAGAGTGCACACTCAGCCATCCTGCTGTATCCAAGAATTTTACCTTGGGGTTATACAACTGCCAGAAGAAGTCTTTATTGTCACTCTTCAGATAGCGAGATGTTTTGATTGTAAACACTTGATTTTGCACTTCACCCTAGAAATTACAGACCAGCAAACCGTTGTCAGCGCCTTTATTCCCTGGAAGAATGGAAAAGGAAGAACGGAGGGCAATATCGGCGGTTTTCTAATTTTTAACAGTGTTTTGATATTATATGTATTGTGTTGGAGTTTTAGTGTGTTGTTGTTGTTGTGCTGTATTTTTAGCACCTATTCTAAGCACCTGTGTGTGTGTGTTTTTTTTATTTTTTTTAATCTTTTTCATAAATGTAAAGTTATAATGAATTAATTGCTCAAGAGTCCTCTTTGTTGGAAAAATAGAAAAGAAACAAGTGCCAAGTAATGCCACTTTTCTCATGTCTGAAAAATGTTTTGCAGTACACAAATTTGTATGGTCCAGTCAAGCAGACAATTCGTGAGAGGTTTTGGTTGAATGATGTAACCTACAGTTGTTACTTACTGCCTTTTAATCAAGATGTCATCAAGATGCGATTAGTAATTTCCTGGAAAATTGACTGCTGTGAAATGGATCCATTATCAATTAAACCCACAGAACGTTGTCTGGCCTACTCTACTGTCAATCATCTTTACATGAACGCAGTACGTGTAACCGCTTACAAAAAGGTGGGGCCAGCGTTAGTTCACCAATTGAAGCGAATTGCAGGTTGCTACAATATGCGGACAAGTAGGCTATGTAAATAACATAAAATGGTGAGGAAATATGTATAAAAAGTACACAAATGAACAATCAAATAAGAGAGGAAATGCCACAAAAGTAGTCATGTCGTGAAACGCTCGGACAGTTGTATGCCCGGAGAAGGTACTGATTTGTCATTTCGAACTAGAGGTTTAGCCAATCGTTTAGCTAGGCTACCATTTCGGAAGAACGTTTCTACAATCGTCTCTAATGGGCTTACTCAGGTGAGTTAACTTTCCATGAGTCAAAAATGCATGCGCCATGTAAAACGTTGAAACGTTTGTGGGGTCCTTTGGAAACGGCTCCATAGTAAATGAGAGATTGACGAGTTCTGTTGATTTGAAGAGAAAACAATATCATTTACCAGCTAATTAAACTGGCGAGGAAAACTCACAACAGGTTTGTTTCATTGTAGTTAGTTTTCCAGTTAGCTAGGCTAGCACTTTATCTTTGCCTCAGACGTTACCAATGGTAAAGATTTCACTACCTACAAGCATCTGCATTTTGTAAGCTCACACATTTTCTCAGGCGAATCATCAGCCTACTGTCAGCTATCACGTATTGATCTTGATTTTGTTGTCATCAACAAGATGTTCGGGGTAAACAGATTCAGGTACCTGTCTTAACTTTGCGATTGTAACTATTTTAGAAGCAAAATGGCTGTTGGCAAATTTACATCATGAATTATTTGTCTTTCAAGCCAGTCTAGAAAGTCAATACATTGCAATGGCGCAGTTGGTACTGTGAAGATGACCCCGGTCCCACGTGTGATTGAAGGGCAGCTATTTCATCACAGCCTTTTCCCTCTACAGTTTGAAAGGTCTGACCACTTTATTTTTTATTTAATTCATTCCAGAACACTAGCCTACAACCTGTACGTTTGTCAACAACGTAGCCTATTGGAGCAAATTCAAACAGTCAATATGTTGTCCCTTTCCAGAAGTAAAGACGCTACACAACTCCAAGATGTGACAAAAACTAACAACACACTGAGCACAGGTAATGTGGCTTATCATCACAAGTGTAATATACATTTAGCTCATTCATTTCACTGAGTTATAAATGGAATGGCACAAGTTACTGTGGTTGGACTACACTCAAAAAGAAAAAAAGCCCAATTAGACTTGTTTTTAAAGACATGGACTGGACATGGTCTGCATAGCTTTCAAATAACCGCTGACTGTTTTTTTTTTTTTTTTTTTTTTTACTTATTTGGGCAACCTCTCCAGCATTAGTTCTCAGTGATAGTGAGGAATCTTCTCAAGAGGTCCCAGACTTTGGGATCTTCTCCAGCATTGCCTCCAAGCCTTCGAGTCCTTCTCTCCATGCCCTGACACCCACTGCAGATTTCACGGCTACTCCAGACGCCACTCCCAAGATAATCCCCTACTTCTCAGCCCCAGAAGCCAAAATTAGACTGCCAAGAAAGTTACGCATGAGGGATGAGGTAAGAAAATAAATGCTGGATAAGTCAAGTTATGTTGATTGCTGACCTATTGATGCAGTTTTTTGGGGAAAGCATTTGTTATGCCACCAGTCATTCATGTCCTAATGCTTAAACTGATAAGGAGGTCTTCAGTGGTAATGGACTCATTGTGTGTGTTGGGACTGACTGTCTTTGCTCTGCTGCACAGCATGGAAACATCGTGGCTGGGAAACGCTTATCAAAACAGTGTAAAATCAAGCTACGCCCACCAGAGCTCTCCAAATCTACGTTGAAACCAGAGATGAAAAAACTCTGTTTGGATATCTCAAGTTTTAGACTAGGATCATTACACCTGACAGCCAAGAGGACAGTTTTAGTAAGCTACTTCAACAAGTTTTGTTAATAACTTTTTGGTATGCTGCTTGTAAAGGCTTTTGTTAAAGCATCACCCATTAATGTAATATTAATTCAATAATTTGTGTACTTGCAGTTTACTCTGGAGAAAATTGAAATTGACCAGTGTGGTAAGAAACCTGGAAATGCATTCTTCTAATTGCCTTAAATACTGTATATATATTCAAAATTGCCAATTGTATTTGTTACTGGTGATCTTGAACACAGTCTTGCGTATTTTTCTTGGCAAAAGTATATGGTGTATCATGTTAGCATCACCTCATTTATCGTGTATGCTTGGCGTTATGACCTAGATATGTCGCCAACTTTTTTTATTTATCAGTGACTGTGCAGGCATCAGAGTTGACCAGCTGTGAGTTGTGCCTTGATCGGAAAGGGCCAGTCATGTTCCTTCAGACTACTACTGCTGGCAGTTTATGGCTCAAAGTGAAGCTGAACTTGGCCCTTCAGGAACTGGGAGAGTGGCCTGACCGTGACCGAGGACGCAGTGAGCCCCAACCAGCATTTTGCAAACATGTTTTTGTACTGTACACATGACAATAAACCTGAACTTTAGGTGTAATGCAAAAAGATGTAGCTAGGAATAAACTGCTGAGAATAGTTAAGTATTTGTAATTCTTTTTTTTTAGGTATGATGGGGTAAGATGGTTTTCAGGTCATATCTTTTGTTCTGTGCTCTTTTCAAAGGCCTAGCAGAGAAGTACATCGTGTTGATGTTTGAGAAGTTGCCATCAGCAGTACAGCAGAGTGCTCTGGATAACATCCTATCAGGCATTGGCAGAATAAATCGACTGAAGGAGTTCCCCCGCAAAATATCTTTGGATGAAGCCAACCACAGACTAATGCCACAAGACAAGGGGAGTTCTATTGCATTGCTGAGTGGAATCAGTCCCTCATGTTGAGACTTTTATTAGTCACTGATGTACCATGGCTTGGCTCGTGATGGGGCAATTATTGTCCTAATGTTCATCCAGCATGAGTGTTTGCAAGCAGGCCAAGTGGTCAGATGTTGTGGGTTTTGGGTATCATGATAATAGGCAGTCAACAGAGAATCTGGGATCTTATTCTATGTTTTGTTTCTGCTTTGCAGAATTATTTTTTCCTGTGTTTGTTTTCTTAGCAGATTGCTCAGAGCCCTTCAGCCTCATCACCAGCTCAGAAACAGGCACTTAATGTCCTGGACACAGATGAGGAGGACCTGCTGGATGCAGGAAGCGATGCAGTGTCTGTTACTTCCACAGCCTCTCAGGGCTCTGTTAAAAGGCAAGAGAAAGCAGTGTTGCTACTTTGTGTCCTTGTTTTTTGTGTTGTTCTTTTTTGTACCTCCGCCAGCAGAGGTTATGTAATCATCTGTGTTTGTTTGTTTGTTAGCAACGGAACTCAAAAAAGTATGGATGGATTTTGATTACGTTTTCAGGGTAGGTCAAATATGGGCTAACTTAACTGATTAGATTTTGGTGGTGATCTGAGCTGTCCTGGCGGAGGTCTGTGCTCTCTGAGTGTTTTTCTAGTTTTTTTTTTTGTGTGTGTGTGTGTGTCATTTAGCCTATTTGGTGTTATCTTGTTGCTGCTTTGTCCTGCTTCCAGGTTGTTGGTGTACCCCCCTCCCCCGGCTAAAGGAGGCATACCTGTTACAGATGAGGACCTGCGTTGCCTTAACAAAGGAGAGTTTCTGAATGACGTCATCATAGACTTTTATCTGAAGTAAGGAAATGGCTGGAGATTTTCTGTCCTGTGTCCATAGCATCAGACCCTTGTTTAAAAGTGAAACCGCAGCAGTCATTAGCAACTGGTGGTGTTGTTTTTCAGGTATTTGATGATGGAAAGGGTAAAGAGAAAAGATGCAGAGAGAACTTACATATTCAGCTCTTTCTTCTTCAAGCAGCTCACACAAGGAAGGCGGAGCAAGAATGGGTCAAGTGACAGAGAGCCGTAAGCACGATTCCTGTAGATGAAGTCTATTACTGTTTAAACTCTAATTTGCTCAGATCAAAATGACCATACTATATATTATTTTTAACTAATGATGGCATTGAAGTGAGTGGATCATTAAGGGAAAACAAGGAGTTTGAATAAATTAGGGATGTTATTGATTCTGTTTAGGCAACGAGATAGACTGCAAATTTGTGTGTTTACGTTTTATAGTCTAAAGAAGAGAAGGCATGATCGAGTGAAGACATGGACCCGACATGTTGACCTCTTTGCAAAGGACTTTCTTTTTGTACCCATAAATAAGTCGTAAGTGTATTTCTACCATTGAGGAGCCCCTATTCAGGGTACACCTGAAGCACACATCTATGTTGAATGTGTATGCAACCACCTATGTGGAAGCTTTGTGTGTGTGTGTGCTTTTGTCTGTCTGTTTGAACTGATCCCTTGCTGGACCCATAACAACTGCTTTGCTATGATTATTTGTCTTCTGTGAAGGGCCCACTGGTTTCTGGCCATTGTCTGCTTTCCTGGACACTGCCAGCCCAGCGGCGAGAAACCATCTCCAGCAGCCACCTCAGTTCACCTCGAGCCAGAGGAGCCTGCACAGTCTGACTGGCTGGAGACCAGGTTCTCCTGGAGAATTGGCAAAACGCTCTCCTGCTCTGCCAACCCCTTATCACTCTTCTACAAGCCGACAGACTCGGCCACAGGGCCAGCCGAAGCAAGTACAGGGCCAGCAGACGTCCTTTCCTGTGAAGATGAGGAAGACATGGATGTGGAGATAGTGAGTGGTGTTCTTACTCTGAATTGAGTTTTTTTTTTTTTTTTTTTTTTGGTTATTATTTATTACTATTATAATAATACTATTTACATTTATTGGTTTAGTGTATTTACAGCTTATCGCTTTTGTTTTTAAGTGTGAACTGGTGAAATGGAAGGAAAGTGTTTCCAAACCAAACAACAGTGAACGGTAAGGGTAAAATAAAAAAGCTTCCTTTGTGAGAGCCTAAATGTACAGCACACATCTCCATGACTGAGATGCTATTCTTTCTTTTACCACTAGAGGGCATAGTTACTTTGGTATGAGCCAAATATATCACAGAAGGTTGGCAAACTTGTTCCACCTGAAAAGCAACACCCCTGATAAAAAATAATAAATAACATAATTGAAAACTCCACCTTTCCTACAAGTACAGATACTGTGCCACTGCTCTTGTTTTATGACATTAGATTGTGGGATTAAAGAATAATACTCTTATCTGCACAGGCCCTGCATTCTCATGATGGACTCCCTTGGCTATGACCGGTCCTCTGTGGTCAACATCTTGAAAGAGTGAGTCAACCCCGTTACATCTGTCTTACTCATCACTTCAGGGTGTACTCATTCTAGGTATATTTCAATTGTGCCGTAACAGAGTACGGTTGTCTCTCCTAAGCATACTTGTGTACCACGTCCCAGTACAGAATGGCGCGATTGCACTGGTCAAACGAACTTGACTTTGAAGGGGGTCAAGTGTACGTGACCACAGTATTGATGGCAGAGTGTGAGTACTCCCCAAGTGTCAAAGTCTGGTGTGATGAGCTCAGTTTTTTAACAGATACTTGGAGGAGGAGTGGAAGGTAAGAAGGGGGACGCAGTGCAGTTTTGAGACGAAGGCCTTCAGTCCTCGGGTGCCGCAGCAGAACAACCTCAGTGACTGTGGGATCTACCTGCTGCAGTACGTGGAAAGTTTCTTTGAGGTATGGCTTTGCAGTACTTTACACTGAATACAGTAAAATATTTGTTACAATTACATTAGAGGCATATGTTTAAGTTACTGGATGCTTTTGTCTTTTTCTTCATTGAAGAATCCTCTTCAGGGCCTTGAAGCACCTATCGACCTGAGTGACTGGTTTCCACAGAAACGAGTAGCAGTCAAACGGAAAGAAATAAGGAAGCTTATTCTCGAAATTCATCACCAGCAAGAAATGGCTGGAAAAGCTGGGAATGGTTAACCCATGGGCGCAGAGGATGCACTTTGCTTTTTTTGTTTCGTGCAAATTACCCATTTTTATTTCTGTCTTTTTTGCAATATATGATTGATGGTTGATGTCGTAAAATGCAGTTAGTCAACTATTACATTGTATAATTAATAAATGCGAAGTTATACGTTTATGTTGTCTTTGCATTTGTCAGCTACCTACGTCAACATGAAGGACCTCCTTTTTCAGTTTCTTCTTTGCTTGTTGCATTAACTAAGTGCCTAGCCAATCAATTATTAGTGAGACCCTTTGGAGTTGCCCATCTGTTCGCTAAGCAGCCAGACATATGGATTCTGGGTAATGTAAGCCCAAATGTCCAAACAAGCCAGGGTAATCTCTATGAACTTGTTACTCAAGTCACGGAAAATAGTCACAATTGGCAGAATTGATGACGAGAATTCAGGGGAGGCTCACTATGTGATCACTTTTGTACCCAAACCCATTTGCAGTGTAATGACATTATGAGCTTAGTAAGTCTAGGTATGCATATTGTAAAGGATTTAAGTCTAGCCTCAGCACACAGGGCTATTGACCAACTAAGTGTGTGACCTCATGTCACAACACCTCTTATAATCCTATATTCTGTGTCTTTTCAAAATATAGTTTTGTTTTTGGTCATGAAAGTAAAGGTCAAAACTAGGTCAGAAAAAAAAAATGTAATCCTTGTATGTTTTGCACATCATAATTTGTTTTCAAGGCATGCTGTTTCAGCCCTTGTGGAAAACACTTAAGCAAACTAACAAGCCTAAAATACACAGGCACAGTGTAAAATTCTAGGAATCATAATTCAAACACTGCTTGAACATTATTAATCTGGAAGTATTACTATCTTGCAAAACTTATTTGATTCGAAATACAGCCACCCTGAAAAACAAAGGCGATAAAACAGAGAGGCATATTTTAAAACCACCCTATAGCTCATCCCAGATGGCCCTCCTGGACCATCCGGATGCTGGCCACAGACACTGTTCTTGACTGCTGCTAGGAACAACTAATGAATAATAAATGTCATTGTCCTCAGCACGCCAACAGGGCGGCACCATCCCAGTGATTTCCTGTGGTGCCTGTCTATTTGGCTGGGCCTGTTACACAAATTCATGCATAGTAAAGGTGGGGCCCTGCTGTCCACCTGCTCTGAGTTGGGCGTGTGTTATGCATAAAACATTTTAATCTTCCAGCAGCCCCAGGTCCTTTGGGTGTTGGTGGGAGAATGTGGTGATGGGTGGGTGTGGGTGGTGGGGGGGTCAAGCCAACTGGACCTGTTGGACGCAATAACACACGGTTGTAGTCTTAAAGCTTTTACATATACTATGAAAGTAAACATCATAATTACTACAAAGGCCTTTTATGACTTGGCAAAGAGTGGGGGTTTTTCCAAGTAGGACTAGAGGGTTTACTGACCAACCCGACTAACTCCCTGTAAGTTATAAACCTCCTTGTATTAAATGCCCTCTGGCTTTTTCCGAGCAATACAACACTGCAGGGCTTTTCTGTTAGGTGTAGAGCTTATTCTGAGCTAACTTGCTCAGGTTTGTCACTCAACCATGTACTCATAATCCTCCCACACCCCCAACCCAACCACCATCCACCTCCACCACGCCAAGAAAGGTGACCTAATTACATTCATGACTGAGTGAGAAGATTGCCTTAGCCTTCAGAGAGCACATCTCGGTAAAAAAAGAAGTTTTACTTGTTTATGTGATTAACAGGCTAAGATGTGCAGAGGTTTAGTATAGAACAAGTATAGTTTTAGCAGGTATATGTATAATTTGATTAAATTTGCCAATTTTAGTTCAGAGATGTTGCTTAAATCAAGATTATTCACTGAATGTACGAATACAAAAAATGTAGCCTAAGAAAACACCAGCCTGTTTAATTGGCATATTACACAACCTGTTGTCATGTGTTGGCTAAACATGAAACAGTAGATTATGAGAGAATATAAACAAAATAAATAAAATGTAAACATATGTATTGATCTCATCGTCTTCATATCTTGCTTTGAAATGTGATAGTCACACATAGAGCATATCAGATGTCCTAATTAGACTTACAAACGCGGTGTAGGTTTTCAGTGGAGGATAGAGTGTCTACTTCAGAGATGTTTTAAAACGGTTTAAATTACCTGCTCATTAAATATAAATAAATCTCAAGTTTGTGACTCACACTGGGAGTCATAGTGATATGTGTAAATAGGATAAACTGTCGGTTACTCAAATGTTTTAAAGTAGTCTAAAAGCAAGCAAACAATAATACAGTTCTGATGAAGTATTTAAATCTTAAAACTAGTTGTTTTAGTTGTTAGTTGTTGCCCTAGGTCTACACTTTTAGTAGATATACCTGGCCGTTGTAACTTTTTCTATACAGTATCCACCCGATGAGCATTTGGTGAAGTAGCTTTTCCTCAAGGTAGAACTCCGTAGGTCTACCTCGGTCGGTCTTCAGAAACTGGAGCGACTCCCTCTGTCCTGACGTCACCACTCCGCTAGACTTCAATCCAAAGCCGGGCCAGACAGGGAGTACCGACAGGAGTGTTGTGACGGACTAATGACAGCGGATCTGTCCGGTGGAACTTGAACGCACTTTTGCTATAGCCTTTTTACGGACTGTATTATTTCAATTGACCTGCGTGTAAGTAGACGACTTTACCTTTGTTCATCTCTTGCTGTTTTGATAGACAATAACTTTTCGCTTTACTAATAATGGCTCGTTGTTATTTAAACATTAAACATTAGCTTTATTCTGAGGATTGCTAGCCCGCTAGCAAGGAAGTGGAGCGCGTCTATGGGGAAGGCTGTTTGAAAGTTGACATTTCGGTCACTTTATGTGACCACCTTGAACACGCATGTTGCCTGACAACTGATGGGTAGCAAAACCATTTATGTCACCCAGATGCATTGCTAATGTGGATAACTTGAGTTGCCTATTCATTGTACCGTTAGCTGTATTGGCAGTAATTGATTGTTCCTGATGAATGTCCTCAGACTGTAGGTTCAGAACTCGAACTTAATTGAATATGTTAAGTCAGACGAAACACTGGCACTATTATTACGATGGATTTCAAAAGTGACTGATGAAGTATTTATTGTGTGGTGACCACGAGACAGTTAGCACTTTTTATGCTGAGCGGTGCGCCTGGAATGCCCTCAAGCTGCTCATGGGCTTAGCAAGAGTGCATAATGCATAGTTGGTCATTATCAATGATTATTTGGATACTTTCACAGCTAACGTCGTATAGCTGTAACTAATGGGAAACTATTCTGCTATCGAATAATGGCATGGTAGTACATTGAAAGGTCTGATCATTACATTTTATAGCGAGGATGATCAATAATTTATACAATAGTACATTTTAACAAGTGGAGTGGCCTGTATGACAGTCCTCGCCCCCGGTGATTTCATCAAGTTTGTTTACATTCTTTGTCATTTAGAAAATGCAAGTCAGAAGAAATACCTGATCTGATGCAGTAAAGACAATTTAACACACATTTTAAGCAACCAGTTCAGGATCTAAAATGCAGTATCATAATACAAGGTGTTTGAATGGCTCTCTTTCAAATCATATGAATGAAATCTTCCATTTTGTATTTCAATGTCGTCCTTGACAGATATGTGATTTAAGGTTTGACGACTTGAAGTTGAAAACCATACACAAACCCTAGGCTGTTCTGCATGTGTGCTTTTTGTTCCCTCTATGGTTATCACACGCATTGAAAGGTTTTTGTGAAGAAGGTGAGTGATGTAGCGTTCCTACATTTGTACAATGTGTTCATTTGGATATGAGAGACTCATAACGCAACCCTAACTCAACGTCTATTGATGGTGACAGTGATTATTTGGGTCACTGTGATCAAATCAGGAAGTGAAGTAGAGTAGAGGATGTCAACCAGGAACGTTGTTCTCCTCTCCATCCTGTCGGTCTGAAACAGAACAGATAGCACAATGCGTTTTCCATATCCTTCTGCCACGTTGAAAGCAGGAAGTGGACCGATGTTGCATCGCATGGTGGGCGTACAGGGGGATTTTTTTTCATGTCCTGTTCTCCAGGAAATTGCCATCTGCCCTTTGACCCCCGCCATGGACTGCCCTTGTGGCTGTCCTTGCCACGGACAACCGCTAGCTGCGTGACCGGTGTCCGTTTACCTTTGCATCTCAGCAGACATCATTACAGGTCTCTTCTCTCAATGTCTGCGGGCCTTATATGTATCCCCCCTCTTCTCAGGATTAGACAAACAAACATGCCAAGAGGATTACAGACAAACTTAAAGCAACCCCTCCCATATGTGGCTGCTAGTCTTGCAGGTCACTTGTTAACTTTCATGGGACCAGCAATGTGTAATCCACTCGAATGGGTCCTGTGTGGTGATGGGATGACACAGGTGAGAAATGTGTCAAGGTGGCACACAATGATGTCACACCTTGTAGTGGAGGTTGACTTCCAAGTAGTTCTTCTACAGTCCTCTTTGTACCAGTCTAGGTTAAAGTGTGGGCAAGCTTTTACACTAAGGTCACCAGACCTCAGAGGTGAAAATGAGGGACATTTCCCTGTATTTTCCTTGGGAACTGGGGGCATTCCTTTTTCTACAGCCAATATCATTAAAATAAGTAATGTATTAACTTGAAAATTCGGTAACAAAGTGGGTTTTCTTGTATTTTACCGACCACCAAAATCGGGGATGGTCCCTGGAAATTGGGGACATCTGTTCACCCTATTTTACTCGATGGTTTGTTGACTTTGTGAAAGCCATATTTTGTTTTGGAAATTAGAAATCATGCTCTCTTATGCGGTGTGTGATGTTTGACCTGAAGTGGCCTGCCTGAAAACAGTTTGTACACTTTGTACAAAACCTGTGTGTCACGCAAGCATTGCCAGCCTAGGACAATTCATTTGATGCTTTTATCCAAATTATTTTGCCAGTTCACTGATTATCTAGTGTTTGTTATTAAATGGGATCTCTTACTGTGCGTGCTTGAATATAATCTGTGGAGATTCTTACTAAATAATGAACCAAGCTGACTTAAATAACACTTACGTAGTCTAACCCTAGTGTGACATATGGATCAAGGTTAAAATTTCCTTGCTAAAATGTAGGGCCACAGTGTAAGAAGATTAAATTGTCACACTGTCCTAGTCACTACCTCTCTAACCTCTCTTCTTAATGGAGACGTTAGCCTTCAGGTGACTTCTCATTTAACACACATTGATGCCCCCTGGCTATTCAAATGGATTTAAACAGTAGTTTATCTCCAGATAAAAAAAAAAAGCTCATGTATACTTTTGATGCTTATATAACTTTATGTTTATCTTTAGTATTTTAGTAGTATTTGTTTCAGCCATATAACCGTTGAGGTTGTCTGTGGTGAAGACAACGTTGAGCTGGGTAAGGGTCTCAAAGAGCAGCTGCTCTTTGATATTTATCAGGGTTTTTTAACAAAAGATTCTTTGTCCACAACATCTAAAACAGAGCAATATAGCAATAAAAGCTTGTGTTTGAGCCGTTACTTAACACACACGCTGTACGTTCCAGCTAGGTTTTATTGCATACTTTACTGCCAGGTTGCTATGACGACATTATGTAAGTTGATGACTTACAAGGGCTGTTGACCAACACATTGCGGAGAACTGATGTAGTACCCTCAGCAGACCACATGTAAGAAAACATGTAAAGGGACTCACAATGACTATGTGCCATTGACCTACTCTTGGCTACGTAGTACAGGACTTACAGGTGCCCTAAGACATTGAATGACAGAGTTTGATCCATCTGGGTCTAGGTGGAGAGTCGTAAGTCATGTATGTAGATTTACATACCACTATCTCTACAACAGGGTCTAGGCTACTTTCTGGTTTTCTCTTATAGGTCTAAGTTACAACAATGCAGCCTCTCTTACCATCAGTATCAACTGTTGTGTGCTGTACCATTTAATTCTAATCTTTTGTGGTAATCCCATCATTAGTGAAACAGAAGTCGCCCTCCACTACCCCCTTTTCCATTCACATGTCACACTGTTATTTTAGTGTGTTGGAAGGGCCATGTGAACACCTAAATGCCTCCTGTGTCATGGCTGTTTTGTGTGTGTTTTTTTTTTTCTGTGGCACTTGGCTCCTCTTATGTTCCAGTGTGGTGTGAAATTCCATTCCCAGTCTAATTCCATCCAGTTCCCGAAAGGCGCAGTCACAACTAGCCATAGAACAGATTAATTTTGTCTGTGCACTCTGCTGGAGTGCAGTATTAAGGGCAGTAACATCGCACTGAAAGCCATAAGCGCTGATAGTGGGACGAGGGGGAAAAAAAGTAGGCTGTGGATTTTGCCACGCAAGTCTGCTCAGTGAACGTTTTGCTGAGCGGTAGGTAACCCAAGCGGCTGCGCCCCGTAACCTGGATAGGCATACAAGCTCCAGGAACAGATTCAGGGCCTATCTGATGACCCTTTCGCTCCTTCTTGAATCATGCAACAGCAGCAGCAGCAGTAGCATGGAGACAGCAGGGCGGTCTTTCATGGCCACACAGAACAGGAAAGACTGCAGCTCCACATTGCAGTGACATCACAGCTAGCTTTAACTCACGGTTGCTGGTCGAGTTTGTGCTTGAGAACCTCTTGCGTCCAGAGGCTGGCTGGCCAACAGGCAACACGGGCTACTGGCCCCAGGCCACTAGAAGGACAGGAAATACAGTTTTTAACAACAGTTGTGAATTTGTGGGTACGTGCCCAACCAACTCTAGAATTGCCGCTGCTTGTGCCAGTCGGTCGCATGGCTCATGACGCATGGCGCACGGCGTGTCGGGTTTCTCAGTTATGGAGCCCTCGGAGGGAACTTTGACCTGCTCACGTCTTCAAGCTGCTTCTAAAGCCTGACCATAGACACTTGACCTCAATCCCACGTCTAATGAGATAACTAGTGGAGGGGCCGTATTCTTGCTGTGGCTGGACCTGTATCATGTCAGCCACACAGAGATTACCAGTTGAATGACTCAGGCGTTTGCGCTCAGCAACATTCACTCTTATGTGCTTTTGTGTGTCCGTATGTCGGTGTTCTTGTGTTGTGCTTTGAATGGGTCGTTGCATGGGAGGTTATCAGCAATTTCTGACGGGAAGCTCTGACGCGAGTGTCATTAAAGCCAGCACATGTATAATTAAGGGCTTCCATTAATGTAGTCTCTAATACAGTTGGGAAAGTTGTAAAACAGCAAGCTGATAAGCACACACAGACACACACACACACACACACACACACACACACACACACACACACAAACACGGTATAGCCTAGCCTAAGCAATCTGCAAACTTGACATTGGGGCTGACATTGTTTGATGTGAATGTAGCCCTCATTTATCTAGAGTTATTTATAGGCCTCTCTTACTCATTGTTTCTCATGCCTCAGGAACACCGCCTATGACCTTTCCTTTCATTTCGTAATGATTACCGCAATGTTCTTTTCATGAAGAGACCAGGCTAACCTTCCGGTACAAACAAACTTCCTGTATACTGTTTACTTTGAATTCATAGTGACTGTCTATGGTTAAGAGTTGAAGAATTTTGAATATGCTAATGAGTCCAACAGCATTACAAACTGTCCATTGTCTCTGTACTCCCTGAATCAGTGCCAGTGTTTGAACCAAAAGCACTAATTGCTTCTAGAGCAGCACATCCATCAGCTGTGGAGCAGTGCATTCATCCACACTAAATAATTAGGGAATAAACCCTGGATGACGTAGCTGCCATTCTTGTTCCTGTGCCATGACAACAAAACCTAGCCAAACAGGGCTCCCCTGACTCTGCATCGGTTTACTGGGATGCATCTGATTGTGCTTTTGGATGGCAAGCACCACAGTGCAAATCTGGCTAACGGACAAATCGCTTGCTCGGTGGGACAGTTCGAGATTCTGTGAAACATGGGCTGCTTAATTGATCATTACGGCCAGGCATTCTCAAAGGTCTCCAAGCCATGGCGTGGTGTGAGCAGAGACCAAAACCGCTAGCCCTTGTCCCAGCCCCCACCCATCCTGACAGACCACAGGTTGCCTGCCTGGGAGGTGTATACGTTTGAAGGGGTAAAAAGGGGGTTGGGTATTGGCTTGGGAACTGTATCCTGTCGTTGTCATCAACGCAGCGAATCAGTCAGTGGTGACCACAGCCAGCATGCATCAGGCTCATGTGACGGCCCTAATTTCACACTCCAGCTTCCCGTGTTGTTGTTGTTGTGCGATGCCATTATTCTCTTGCCAACTGCTGGTCTCTCTAATCATGGAAGTCTAAGCGACACAGACAGAGGAAACAGCCCGGAGACAAGTCAGGATACAGTAGGCTAGTAGCAACCCAGTGAGTTTGAGTTCTCAGTGAGATTGTTTTTGGTTGAGTAAAAGCATCTGCTTGAACAGAGCGCTCATAGCCATAGGGTGTGTTCACATTGGTGTCATATTGCTCACATGCATCTGTTATAAACACTAAGCTTTCCCCCCAAATATCGAGAAAATCATACTGAGGCCCATGCTGTTGATGCAAGGCTATACATTTTGGCCCTTATTCTGCGTCAAACATGATTTGCATCAAAGTTGTATCATTTCCAAGGGACTAGGCTAGCACTGGATAGCAGCATATGAGTTGATGTAGCCATAGAAAACAAATGCGTTCCTAATCTGCTTTCCTGGCTTCAACTGGAATATCATGCTGTCATGTTATTCCCCATGCAATTACCAGAGCTTAGTATGTTAAAGTTTGATATTTTGTAAAATGGAAATTCCCAGGGTGAAGTACATGAAATCTCTGTAGTGGAGCAAAGTGGTCCCTTAGGTAATGGGCTGCTGTGGTGGATCATCTAGGGGAATAACGAATCAAGCAAAGCAGATCCTTCAACACAGAACCAGTCATTCATGATCTGAATAACAAAATCAGAGGAAAATCTCTGTGGACTAGGAGAGAAATTGTGTCTCCACTGATGCAAAAAAAAAGAAATCCTTAAAGCACTAGTGGCCAAAAAAGACTTGATGTTGTTTTCTTGCTGCCGTGCCACGCGCTGTTAAGATGAACCGAAAGATGATGCAGCAGTTGCCACCGCCTTGCACCAGGTGCACACCCAACCCTTTCCAATGAATTAATGAACGAATAAAGAAAGGCCCCTCTGCTGTTTTGTGTGTGTGTCTGTGTGTGTCTGTGTGTGTGTGTGTGTGTGTGTGTGTGTGTTGTGTGTCTGCAGAGTGGGGGGAATAGCCGGGCGTCGCAATGGATGATGGGAAGCCAGTGTGGGCGCCCCACCCGACAGATGGGTTCCAGCTGGGTATGATCGTGGACATCGGTGCTGACACCCTTACAATAGAACCCCTCAACCATAAAGGCAAGGTGAGTGTGTTTCGTCCCAGTCGCTCGTTTGTGTGTGTGTGTGCACGCACGTAAGGTACAAACAGCGCTGAAAATGATATATAGGTAGCTGTGTCGGTTCACTGGTAAGGTTAACCTTGCATGTCAAAGTTTTCATGTAATTTTAATGACATGACTTTTTAATGATTGTTAAACTTTTGGCCGCAAAAAATGGCTGGCACAGATGTCACGTCACTAATGTACATCACATCAACGTACAGCGACACAGCATGACGCAAGAAAAAACAAAGATCCAGAGATTTTTAGGCCCAGATTTAATTAACAGGTCTTCCAGTGATTGGGCGGTCGCCATGTTTTCTGTGGCAACTGTTATATGCCAGTGACCTATGACCCCTTTTCTAGGCGTGTGGCCAGGTAACAACCTCACGCTATACATTTCCTCTCAGTTTGGCTGGCCCCGTTGTTTCTGAGAGGCTCCCTGGCTCGCCTGAGTTACAGCATTTTTTCCAAGGCGCATACTAAGTTAAACGTGAGAGAGAGAGCGAGCGAGCGAGCGAATGTGGAACGTCCGCAGGCTGGCCGAGGAGATGAATTAATGATGGCGGGGAGCAGCAGGTGGATCGATCGCGTTACAGGCCGAGCTGGGCTCATTACAGGAGAGGGCCCACCTGTGCCACCCGGGCTGGAGTTGCTCAGGGCCCGAGTGCACTCCTTCCCCTTCCTCGTCTCCCCTCCTCCCCCCATCTCCACCTCTCCTCCCCCCTCTTCCTCGGGCGTAAACAAGAGTAGAACCCGAGCTTACTCCACACCTGTGGCCCCTGTTCATTTGGTCCACATTTGAATGCCTCTCTAATGCTTCACATGTCTCCTCGTTAATAGCTTATCGTGTCGAAGTTAATATTTTCCCCGTTTATTTGAAATGGTTTGCTGTTTGTAGAAAGGCACTGAGCTTCCTTGTAGTATCATGATCAGTAGGATGATGTATAGGGCTGGGTATTGCCAACAACCTCACGATACAATACGTATCACGATACAGGGGTCACGATACGATACGTATTGCGATACATGTTTATCCCAATACATGACCTTCAAGGCAATACATATCCCAATATTTTTTACATTACTTTACATAATTTTTTAAAGAAACCAGTCATATGTATACCCAAATGATTTTTTTATTATGCTGGATAGCAAAAATGCCAGACTGCAGTGCAGTTACAATGTAATGCTGCCTTTAAACTCATAAACAGTGGCAATAACAACAACAGTTGATCTACATGATCTGGTTTTAAAACACTTCTCTCAGCTGTAAATGTAAATGTAGGACAAAGAAATGTAAAAAAGAGTGACAATAAATAAATATGAATGCTGAATGATGAATGAATGATGAATAAATGTGAAATATCGATACTGACCCCTCCGTAACGATACGTGTATTGTGAAGAGGCCCGCAACGATATATTGCCATATCGATATTTTGAACACACCACTAATGATGTAGTGGAGGGGGATCTCATGCAGACACGCTTTAGGCACCTTTTGAAATTACAACACAGAGTCTATTTGCCATTTTGCGATGATTGCGAATGTTAAAGATATGAATATTTTTCCCACCATTTGTATTGATTTGCATATAGTTTACCCACCTTTCTTTTTGCCCCATTTCCCTGATGATATGGTATGAATGTATAAATTAATGAATAAGTTCTGTTGTCTCTTTCTGACTGTCATTAATATTTTTACTTTAATCTTTGATCGTCAATTTTTTGGTGGAAAATGTGACAAACTGCAATTATGTTTTCAGTTTACCGTAGTTCTGCAGTTCACTCTCTGTGTAACTGTAGGTGTATTTATCCCTTACAATAAAGCACAGACAGAGGATTACTGCAATACGGCATCGTGGACTTCCTACATAGATTAAAGATCACAGGGTCACCTGGAGGTTACCAGAGACATGAAAAGTAGCGTCCAAAAAAAAGTACATAAAAATTCACTGTTTTGTTTAATTCACGGGAAGTGACACGGGGCAATGTCCCTTGTGTCCCCTGAGCAGAGGTCACGTCCCTCATTGTGTTGAGTGTGTTTGGACCCTGCTGATCCACCCACGTGTAGCGGTGAGGCCAGATGCCCCACTGACCAGCTGCTTCGCCCAGCCACAGCGTGGTGTTAATGACGACGAGTGTCACATGAGAGAGAGAGAAAGAGAGAGAGAGAGAGAGAAAGAGAGAGCAACCGGCTCTTAGGCACTAGTCATTTGAGCAGTTTTCCCTAGTAGTATGTGTGTGTGTGAGTGTGAGTGTGTATGCGTGCGTGTGTGTATGTGTGTACGTGCGTCTGTGTGTGTACGTGTATGTGTGTGTGCGTACGTGCGTGTTTGTGTGTGTGTACGTACATACGTACGTGCGGGTGCTTGTGTGTGTGTACATGTGTGTGCGTGTACGTGCGTGTGTGTAAGTATGTACGTATGTACGTGCGGGTGCTTGTGTGTGTGTACATGTGTGTGCGTGTACGTGCGTGTGTGTGTAAGTATGTACGTATGTACGTGCGGGTGCTTGTGTGTGTGCGTGCGGGTGCACTGAGGCATTACTAATACATGCAGCAGGGCCTTGAGCATCTCTGGAAAAACAAAGCGCCCTGGGGCCTTCGACACACTTTCTGCTGCCACGCTGTGTGCACCTCACCGAACAAAAACACACTTTTCCACTCAGACTCAAGCCTGAGGTGCTCAATACTCTGTAACGATCTGAGCCCCAACAGGACAATGAATGCAAATCACTCCATGGAAAAAAAGGAGAGAAGTAAAAAAAAAACAAGAGACGAGACTCCTTTTTGTGAAATTCTGGAGCCTAGAGTTAGGCCATATTAAATCGATGAGCAGATGTTCAGTGGATTTCCTCTGAATGTCAGATTTAGGAAGGGGGGGGGTTCCCTCTCTGCATGGGTGCAGGCCTGGTTTCTCATGAGAATGTTTAGGTTTATGTAACAGAAGAAGGAGGTCATGGCGAGTTTAAAGATATGCACTGTGGTGTTTGCAGACCTTTCTGGCTCCCATCAACCAAGTGTTCCCTGGCGAAGAGGATGTCAACAAACATGTGGAGGACAACTGTAAGTTTATATCTTAAGATAGCCTTAAGATTGTACGATTTCCACTGTTCTTGTGCGCTTCGTAATTTATTTGTAGAGATGGCATATTTAATCACACGGTGCTGTCATAAAGTTCAGCAGGATTAAGATTTCCTCTCGTCAGACTGCCATTTTGATTGTAGAAATCCTGGTGGAACAGCTGAATGGGCCTGTAGGGTTGATACTGAAATCGCAGGGATTGGACAGGATTTCAATGGGATTTGTACAGAAGCCCACAAGGATTTCCAGTGGGAAGCAAATCTAAAAGCTTTTAATTTCAAACATTTATTTCCTGTTTCAGGCTCCCTTATGTACTTGAACGAAGCCACTCTACTGAACAATGTGCGCGTGCGCTACAGCAAAGACAAAATCTATGTAAGTATGACACAGCTAATCGGCGACCACGTCACCTATTCACTACCCCTTTACACACCGCACCCTTTTACTGAACTCATAGTTTCCAGCCACTTCAGGGACTCTTATTTCATCATTTGTCCTTTTGGTGGAAGCCCCATTGTTGTGGTGTTTTGAGAAGGGGGGTGCAAGGAGCCACATGGCTTCTTAAGGGAGGGGTGGAGTATGGGGGGGGCATTGTTTTGCTTTGATCAGTGGAGTGGCCACGCCTGTCATCGGAGGCTCCCAGCCCGCTGTGCCTGGCCTCGTCTCGGGTGACCTCGCTAATCGGGCGGCGACACTATCACGTTGCCCCATGAAGTTAATTAGGTGTTCTGAGGTAGTGCAGCTCTGCAGGCCTTGGAAAAGAAGGAGTAGTTTGTGTGCAGGGTGGGGGTGGAATGGTGGTGGGGGTGGGGGTAGTGGTGGGGTGGTGGTGGTGGTGGGGTGTTTTTGTTTACAAAGTTGCACAGCCCTCCTTCAGCTGACACCTGTTGGCCGCTCTGAGCTTGTAATGTTTGGCAGGATGCAATCATGTAACGTGGTATTATAGTGACAATGGTGTCAAAGAGAAATACTTAAACTCAGGGTAAAGTCAAAATAATATTGTCTCTAATTTCCTTCTTTGTACCAAAGAAATAAATGTCATCAATCACCTTGTCATTTTTGTTAAGTATTTTTTGGCCTTTTTGTGGCTTTATTTAGATAGGATAGTGAAGATGGTGACAGAACGTCAGTGGGAGAGAGAGATGGGGTAGGGTTGGGGAATGACCACAGAATGGCCTCTGGGGTCCCCATGGGCACTTGCCCATACATGATTGGGTGCCCTAGCCACTGTGCCACTGTAGCCCCTACCGTGTCACTTTTGAGCGAATATGAATGTTGCTACAAGGTCACATTAGGTAATGTAAGGTCTCAAAGTGGTGAAAATGTAGCCTGGTAAACCCGCCTTCATTTCATTTTGTACTTTATTTCACTTCGTGCAGAGGGTCTGGACCGTAATCTCTTGAGGAGCATTTGGCAAGTCGCAGAAAGTACGATCCAATCAGCGAACAGAGGGTGTGTTCGTTAGCTGTGACGTTGACCTTGTGTGCTACATTTGAATTGTAGTGCGTAGGTAGGCTAATTGCATACGTGATGACCCGGCGTTAGCGATTGGGTAAAGGCAGAGGCACTTTTTTAAAACTTCAGCAGAGTCCACACCTCCAGCAAATCGTTTCTGGCGGTCTCTGTTCCAGACCCTCTGCACGAAATGAAATGAAGTACGAGGGGCGGGTTTACAAGGCTAGTGAAAATGTACACAGGACTTTCTGTGCTCGGGCACTGTGAGCTGGTAGGCCCCAGTGAATGTATATACAGTGGTCCCTCGTTATTCGCGGGAGTTACGTTCTAAAAATAAACCGCGATAGGCGAAATCCGTGAAGTAGCAGCTTTATTTTTTACAATTATTATAGATGTTTTAAGGCTGTAAAACCTCTCACTACACACTTTATCCACTTTTCTCAGACAGACATTGACATCATCTCACATTTCTCTCTGTTCTACTCTCAAAATTCAAACATGCAAACATACAGCACTTCACAGTCACACAGCTAGCAAGCTTTGTTACACATTGCCAAACCAAAAACCGATTTTACTTTACCCTGCCTTTGAAGGAGTCACCCCACCTGGCTTTGAACCCGGGTCTCCAGGGTAACGAACGTGGGCTCTGACTGCAACGACAAAGAGCCAGGCTCATTGGGATAGCAGTCAGAGTACATCCACAACACTAGTCATGGTCACTTGGTCACAGTATGCCATCATACAAGTATGTTTATGCCTATTTGGACCTGTACGTATTTCCTCCTTTCCTCAGACATACGTGGCCAATATCCTGATTGCTGTGAACCCCTACTCGGACATCCCCAAGCTGTACTCGCCGGAGACCATAAAGATGTACCAGGGGCGCTCTCTGGGCACGCTCCCTCCCCACGTCTACGCTGTCGGTAAGAGGGCAGAGCCTCCATCTGCTGGACCAGCACCAGTGAAGTCTGACTGTTATTTTAGAATTGTTATTCTATTTAACTTCTTTTATCTACTGTTTTCTATTCTGTGCATCTGTTGGTGATGCTGTACTCGTACAGTGACAATAAAGACTTCAATCAAGACTTTTCATCATCATCATTTGTATAATGCAAGCAAAATGCAAGTAAAAATGATTTGATTCACCAAACTTCATCTTTTTTGCCTGTCTAAAATAATATTTCAGCGGATAAAGCCTACCGTGACATGAAGGTCCTGAAGATGAGTCAGTCCATTATCGTTTCGGGTGAATCAGGTGCAGGGAAGACAGAAAACACCAAGTTTGTCCTCAGGTTGGAACCGTTTGACATTTTCCTCTGAGTCATCTGTGGGCTGCAGACGTGCTCACTGATATGGCATATTTAAAGTCAATGATGTGAGTCATTTTCATTTTAATGTAACTTTTTTTTGTAGATATTTAACATCGTCGTACGGAACGGGCCAAGATATTGATGAGAGAATAGTTGAAGGTGAGGTTTCCTTTTGTGCAGGTTCATTTGTAATACACCACAATACTGATGAGAGAACCCGTCTACACAATTACGTTGTTTTATTATTTACTGTATTTTTCCCCTTTGTATCTTTCCAGCTAACCCTCTGCTTGAAGCGTTTGGCAACGCAAAGACGGTCAGAAATAACAACAGTAGTCGCTTTGGCAAGTTTGTGGAGATTCATTTCAATGAGAAGGTAATACCCAGTGCCCAGTCTGCTTTGTGCTAAGCCTTGGCTGCTAATCTTTGAATAATTCAGTGAAATAACTAAAGGTACAGTTACTTACCTATAATCTTGTACTTTCTGCTCGGCTTTACTCAGTGCCTAACCTTTGACCTCTGACCCTGCAGAACGCTGTGGTGGGCGGCTTCGTGTCCCACTACCTGCTGGAGAAGTCGCGCATCTGCATGCAGAGTGCCGAGGAGCGTAACTACCACATCTTCTACCGCCTCTGCGCGGGAGCCTCCGAGGACATCAGGCGCATGCTGCATCTCAGCTCTCCAGACACCTTCCGGGTCAGTGGGTCCCATGTGCCGTTGCAGATCCTCCACACACCTTGCTTGCTGCGTGACACACACACACACAAACACACACATACACACACACACACACACACTCCAACAGATCAGCATGAACACTCCTATATAAGACCACTGATGTGGCTCACTGAAGTGAACAGAAAATATAAGAAAACAAGTCATACCCACACACACACACATACACACACACACTGAACAACAGACAGACACACACTCACACAGTTACACAAGCACACACACATACCTCGTAGGTAGCAGGCTAGTGCATGGCTGTCAACTTTTGTAAAGACTGTACCAGAAAATTGGCTGGAATTACCAATTAATGTTTTTTGGCATTGAGCAGACAGGTTCTGGGCCTGGGTAATGAGAAACTACTGGTCCATATCATGATGGAGGGGGTAGAGCCAGTTCTGTCCGTCCATGCTGAAACTGAATTTTACACTCTCCTGCCAGATGCGCTGCCATTCAGCTGACTGGTGTAACCAAGATAAGAGTAGCAATGATAAAACCTGAGCTTGGCCATTCTCTGGAGATGTTCTACATGTGTGCAAAGGTTACATGTGATGCACATTGGGAAATTCCCACAAATTCTGAAAAAAGAGACAAATCACGGTTGGCCGCCATTTTCTTCGTTACAGTCATCTTGTTAATATAATTATGTACTTTCAACAAATCTGTATTCTATGAAAGCAAGTGTCCTCTGTGATGTTTAAGCATTAAAAAGGAATGTTTTAATTATGTCATAAATTCAAAGCTTCAGTTTGCGTATTTGTCTAATTATTTTATTGCTCTATTATCTTTTTAATAGTAGACAATATACGGTGAATCATAAAACAATGATTTGATGTGGTAGTAATTTTTTACCATTTAAGTCTGCAAGGCTTCAAAGTAACAGTTTGCCAGCCTTCTCACTGCAAGTATTGACCACTAGGTGTCATATTTGCATTGTGGTATGCTCTCCAAGCAGAAACCATCAACTCAAGTTGACAAAGTTGGAAAAAAAAATTCACTAATTAATCTCTCAGGGTTTTGACATGAGTAGATTTGTGTTGTGCTTGGTAGAGCGGAGGCATTAATAAAACATTATGATATCCAGGAACAGGCTCCTTCCTCTGCCTGTTTGCTGTGCAAATTTACACGGCACAGTATGGGAAGGCTGTTTGCATATTCATAGAATATTGACATGGCTTTGCGTCTCCTTTGTCTCTCTTGTGTCTCCACCGCACAGTACCTGAACCGTGGCTGCACGCGCTACTTTGCCAGCAAGGACTCCGATAAACAGATCATGCAGAACCGGAAGAGTCCTGAGGTACCTAGCAATCTCTCCTCTCCTCTCCTCTCCTCTCCTCTCCTCTCCTCTCCTCTCCTCTCCTCTCCTCTCCTCTCCTCTCCTCTCCTCTCCTTTCCTCTCCTCTCCTCTCCAATCCTCTCCTCTCCTCTCCAATCCTCTCCTCTCCTCTCTGCTCCTCTCCTCTCCTCTCCTCTCCACTCCTCTCCTCTCCTCTTCTCTCCTCTCCTCTCCTCTCCTCTCCGCTTCTCTCCTCTCCTCTCCTCTCCACTCCTCTCCTCTCCTCTCCTCTCCTCTCCTCTCCTCTCCTCTCCTCTCCTCTCCTCTCCTATCTGCTCCTCTCCTCTCCTCTCCTTTTTTCTCTGCTCCTCTCCTTTTTTCTCCTCTCCTCTCCTCTCCTCTCCTCCTCTCTCCTCTTCTCTCCTCTCCTCCTCTCCTCTCCTCTCCTTTCTTCTCCTCTCCTCTCCTCTCCTCTCCTCTCTTCTCCTCCCCTCTCCTCTCTTCTCTGTTCCACTCCTCTCCTCTTCTCTCCTTTCCTCCTCTCTCCTCTCCTTTCTTCTCCTCTCCTCTCCTCTCCTCTCCCATCATTTCCTCTCTCCACTCCTCTTCTCTCCTCTCCTCTCCTCTCCTCTCCTCTCCTCTCCTCTCCTCTCCTCTCCTGTCCTCTCCTCTCCTCTCCTCTCCTCTCCTCTCCTCTCCTCTTTTCCTCTCCTCTCCTCTTCTCTTTTCCTCTTCTCTCCTCCGTCCATCTATCCCTTTCTCCCTCCATCCCTACCTTCTTTATACCTTCCCTCCATCCCCCTCTCCACCACCTTGGGTCTAGTAGTCTGAAACAGATGAACCCGTCCGCAGATTAACCCGTGTCAGGACTGCAGTGCTCCCCAGCCCCTTGGGGTGGTCTTTTTGGGGGGTGGGGAGGGGGTTCACATGTGGAGCTGAGGCCCATCTGCAAGGCTCCTGCTGTGGGCCAGCATCCTCTTGCTGTGGGCCAGGCTTGCTATCAGCTGGAGGGTCACCTCTAACCACTGAGCAAAAAAAAAAAAAGATTTAAAGGGGTCATAGAATGGTCAAATGGAGTTATTGCACCTTATTCTCTGATGTTCAAATAACACACATTTGACTTTAATTTATTAAAAATAAGATCAAATGCTATTTCACAAGCCCAATAACTGGGATTAAAATGCCCCATTTAGGCTAAATGGCCCTCTCTTTTGGCAACCACAACTGAACTGTAGTTGATTTTGCAGATATGACATCACAACCCTGCTTTGTTCTAACTGTACCCTATTTCAGCATTTTAGATTTACATATGAAGGAGAGAGCAACCATGTTTCACATTAATGACAGCTCCATAGCCATGCACATTTAAACAAAGACAAGGTGAAAATGGTTTTCCATTCTATGACCCTGTTAATACTGTGTTGAATGAATGAGAATGGTTTTGGAAATGAATATAAAAGAAGGGAAAAGAGAAACGGACGCCTTTCGCATTACATTTGTGTGCTTTTGTCAGAAATTGGAAATTACAAGCTCAGGTCCTCCTGCTAAGTCTGGTGATTGGAATGCAGAGAACATCCCTGAAACAACAAAGTGAAGCGTGCCCAATACTTGCCAATCATTCTAATAGCGCTGCATCAAGAGGAATTAGTGATGCACCAAAATGAGTTCAGGGCTTTGATGAATAATGTACGGACGTGGCCTTAACTACACATGCATGCATAGCTCAGCAATGTGGGGGAGCTGTGTAATTCCTGTTATGGTTATCAGGAAAACAGAGCGAGTGTTACTCTGTGTGTGTGACCAGACTAAGACTTGTTATCTGGAATTCTAGCTCGCCTAGAGAGAATGAGAGAGAGAGAGAGAGAGGGAGAGAAGAAAAAAAGATAGTGAGATATTTCTAGCTTCTTCTGCTAGAAGAAGACTGACGTGATCTGTTTCTCAACTGACTTCCAAATGGTAATATTGATTGACAGTTGTGAACATGCATGTACAGGATTTCACAGACTTTTACAAAGGCAAATGTATGAATTTCAAATTGTAGCAGAGAGCCGTAGGCTTCCTATGTCCTTCTTGTATCTGCTGTCATTAACCAACCACATTGTGCGTCTCTCTTGCTTGCTTCGCGTTTGTGTAATTGCAGGATAATAAGGTGACTTTTAGGCCACGTTTCCTTGTGGGCTTCCTCTTCTGTGTCCAGTCTGGGCATTGACTACATGTGTGTGGCAGTAGTGACGAGAGTGCATGCCCTTCTCTTAGGGTGGGAATTTGCATGGGGCTGTTTTTTTTCTCTAGAAGTTATGAGTGTTGCACTCAGAATTAGCATGGGTGTCTCAAGGTGTGCCAGATTATGTTTGACAGACTTTGCATGACAGTTTTTGCATGGGCGCCAATGTCACAGTAGGATGTCGTCATTTAGGTGGGATAATAAAAAACTAAAATCAATTACAACTTCAGATTATTCCTTCAAAGTTATTTTAAGCTTTTGGAGTTAATTCCTCAGTCATCGTATTGTGACATTTTGGGGTGTTATTGTTAATTCTGTGACATTTTGAGGTTTTTGCTTCTGCTGTGGTTGATTTTTTTATTCAATACACCCTCTAATCAGAATTGAAAGATTTCTCATTACAATTCTGAGGACTTTCAGAACCTCTACTGAACTTGTCAACTTACTTTCTGATTAAAGGGTACCTGTGAGTTATAGCACCAACAAAGCTGCTGTAGCCAAGGAGCTTTGACTCTGGTGGAACGTTCCAGAAGTTCTGAACGTTCTAATTGTGTGCTTCTACAGCTCTGCTTTGTCCAGGCGTCATTGGTGGGGGAGGGTTGACGTTTTGGTTCTTGTGGTCCCGATGTAGCACATGAAAGTGGGGGCGCTGAAAGACCCGCTGCTGGACGACCAGGGCGACTTCAACAGGATGTGCGTGGCCATGAAGAAGATCGGCCTGGACGACACGGAGAAGCTGAACCTGTTCCGGGTGGTGGCGGGCGTGCTGCACCTGGGCAACATCGACTTCGAGGAGACGGGGAGCACCTCGGGTAAAGTCGGCGACCGTCTCTCTTCCTTTCGGTTTTCTCTTTTCCACTCTTTTCTCTCTTTGTGTCTCTAACAGACACATGTGCACACACACACACACACATGCATGCACACGTGCACAACCCGTCAAAGCTTCAGTGCAAAGTTTTTCATCACCCCCTCTCCAGTCTCATTCTGTCCCTCTCTCTCTCTCTCTCTCTCTCTCTCTCACTCTCTCTCTCTCTCTCTCTCTCTCTCTCTCTCTCTCTCTCTCTCTCTCTCTCTCTCCCCCTCCCTCCTTTTCTCTGTCTGTTTTTATCTTTCTCCCTCTCTGTCTCTCTCCCCCTCTGTATTTCCCTCACAC
>CM050205.1:13750000-13772500 GCA_027475355.1 Coilia nasus
TCTCTCTCTCTTTCTCACTTTCCCTCTCTCTCTTTACCTCCTACCCTCTCTCCTTGTCTTAATGTCACTCTCTTTTCTCTCCCTCTCTCTCTCTCTCCCTCTCTCTCTCTCTCTCTCTCTGCTTCCGTTCTCTCCACTCATTCGTGACTCCACTTTTGAGCTGCATTAGTGCTGCCAGGAACAGTATGTGCTCGTTGCCCTCAGCACATCCACACCATTCTAGGGGGAGAGGGGGGGGGTGGGTGCTCTCGCCTCAAGCCCTGACCCCGACACACTTTTAGGGCTCCCGACTCTTCCTCCCTCCCTCCCTCCCCCTCTCCCCCCGGTCTCTCCAGAACATTTAGGCCTCTCACCCTCTCTGTGTCTGTCTGTCTGTCCCTCTCTCTCTCTCCTCGGCGACGGGTTTTGAGTGACAGGAGTGGGGGGGTGAGCAGAGAGGAGCGAGGGTGCAGTGGGGATGAATATTTCAGGAGGCACAGATGTGGGACAGGAGGGAGCGTTTTAGCCTGATGACTGCACGTCTGAGGAAAGGGGAACCGGGGCGTCGGCAGGGGCCAGGTGAACATGAGGGACCCTGGCCTGGACCTGGAGAGTGGGCTGGTCTTGCTGGGTAGAGTGGGGGTGGGGGTGGAGGCCCTAGCTCACAGTGAGCAGAGGCTGTGGCTACACAGAGCCATCTGCTGGGCACCATACGGACAAGGCCAGTCACTATGTCGTCGACACAGAAGCCATTAATTATATTGATGAAGCATGCTACAAGGCCTGACTAGTTCCGTGGAAATAATGGTGGAGGTGGAGGCGATTAACTCCTCAACGTGAAGTGGAGTTGCCTACGCCCAGTCTAATTTTATATGCACAAGCAACTGGAATAAATGGTTGATTTGATACTTTGTAGCATCCGTTAAGAAAAATAGTGCATGGAAAGGTCATTTTACTGTTAATTTGGCTACGACAGTTGTCATGGCTGCCATTCATAAGCGCATTGATAAGGAACAGTGATTCAAATGTTTGAGATCTACTTCAGTTATACAAAGTTAATTCCCATCTCATCAGCCAATCAGAAAAGAGAATTCCATTGTTAAGGGAGATAAACACAGTGTGCATTCATACACATTCTTATGTGTGCTCCCATATACACAAAGATATGGCTTAGGATATGGAAGCTTCCATCCTTCTTAAGCTCTCTTCCACAAGGAGCAGACATGCTTCCAGGCTTGCTTGAAACACATATTACTCACACAGTGTGCATTCACACACATTCATATGTATGCTGACATATACACAGATATGTGCTCGGGCTAACAGACTCTATGGAAGCTTCCATCGTTCTTAAGCTCTGTTCCACAAGGAGCAGACATGCTTCCAGGCTTGCTTGAAACACATATTACTCACACAGTGTACATTCACACACATTCATATATGTATGCTGACGTACACACGGAGATGTGCTTGGTCACTCCCACACTCAATGGAAGCTTAATGCACTACTGTGCTATCGCTATACAGTGGTCCCTCGTTATTCGCGGGAGTTACGTTCTAAAAATAACCCGCGATAGGCAAAATCTGCGAAGTAGTCAGCTTTATTTTTTGCAATTATTATAGATGTTTTAAGGCTGTAAAACCCCTCACTGCACTTGTACACTTTTGTCTTCCAGCCCAGCTCCAAGTGGAAACACTCATAGGTCAATGTTTGACCTGGCAGTTCTTATCAAGTGTGTCAAGCCTTAGACAAACACTCTCTAAATAATTGACATCACACTCACTTTTGGGCAAGGGGATGGCGAAACGTGTTAAGGGGATTTGTGCCTGGGGATGGCAGAACGTGTCAAGTCAACGGCAGTGCAGTGGCGCCACTCATGGCCACGAGCGAAAATGGCGGCGTCAGCAAAGCAAAGGAAATCAATAATTCACGGCCCTGCTTCGCCTGCTCCCCCGAGTCCCCTCACAGGTGTCTGTATTGTTTATTCTCTACTTAGCGCTCAGCAGAAAGCTCAAAAGAGCTGAGGGACAGAGGCTTGAGGCTGGAGAAAGTAAAAAGCAAAGAGTTCTGTATCGACGCCGCAAGACCTATCGGGGCTCGGCCACGGCGGCCCAGATTCTGACTCTGTGGCCCATTTCTCCGCCCCACAGGGTGCCTCTCAAGGTGGAGCAGGCCAACAACGCCAGGGACGCGCTGGCCAAGGCCGTGTACAGCCGCCTCTTCGATCACGTCGTCAAGAGGGTCAACCAGTGCTTCCCTTTCCAGACCTCCAACAACTTCATCGGGGTCCTGGACATCGCCGGCTTCGGTTAGTATTGCAGCTGGTGTGCTGTGAAGAATGACTCACATTTGTAGTTTTTAATGCCTGGTAATGTTGTATGGATTGATCGTTCATGTCTGCAAACTGTGCAAGTCTTCAGGATCAGGTT
The DNA here is from genome assembly GCA_027475355.1 of Coilia nasus. Lineage (NCBI taxonomy): Eukaryota > Metazoa > Chordata > Actinopteri > Clupeiformes > Engraulidae > Coilia > Coilia nasus. The sequence continues at coordinate 13,752,410 of CM050205.1, forward strand.
GCCTAACTTCTCAATTGCATATAAATATGCGTGTATCCATTTTGGATTTTTGATTCCTCTACATGACTAACAGAGTTGGAATCCAGTTTCATGCTGGTTTATATTTTACACACTTTAAAAGCCTCTAGTAAAATATTTGGGTGTTGCTTTCTGCATCGTGTTGCCATTTGAGCTGCAGAAAGCCCTGAAGAGTGATGAGAGGAGAACTCTACAAAGCCATGGCCTCTTAGTTTTTTATAGACTGACATCACAGTTGGGCCACATCTATGCAGATACATCTCAAGCATGGAAAAGATTTTAGGAGCTATTTTAGAACAGGCCAGGTGCTTTATAAATAATGAAAGGAAGCCCTTATCCCTCTCTACCGCCCCATTCTCATTCTGTCTTTCTTTCTCATATTCCCTCCAGAATATTTTGAGCACAACAGCTTTGAGCAGTTCTGCATCAACTACTGCAATGAGAAGCTGCAGCAGTTCTTCAATGAGCGCATCCTGAAAGAGGTGAGAAAATGGGCAGGGGGCATGTAAATAAGGGTATGAGAGAAAGAGAGAGAGAGAGAGAGAGATGAAGAAAGAGAGGAAGAGAAAGGGAGAGAGAGAGAGAGAGAACGTCAGCCCCGTCTCCTTTTCCATTAATGACTCATGAAGGTAGAATTTTACAGCTGACATAAGCTGCGTCAGAGCACAGCGAGACATCTGTCGCTTCTCGCCACTCTCATTGTCTCTGATGTTCCCCTCTTAACACGACATCACAGGTTTAATAATCACCTGACGTCACTTACCCACACTCACACACACTTACATTTTCTCTCTCTCTCTCTCTCTCTCTCTCTCTTTCTCTTTCTCTTTCTCTATCTCACACACACATACACACACCCTCTCTCTCTTACACACTCTCTCTCACACACACACACACACACACAAACAGACTCTGTCTCTCTCACTCTCTCTAACACACATTCTCTCACACACACACACACACACACACACACACAAACAGACTCTGTCTTTATCTCTTTCCAACACACACACACACACACACACACACACACACACACACGCACACACACACACACACACACACACACACACACACACACACACACACACACACACACACACACACACTTACTTGCCTCTGGCAGCGGATTTAGTATATGAAAGATTGAGGTGCCTGGGTGCAAGGGTAGGGTGGATGTACTGAGGTAACTCGTTAAGATGCTGAGGTGACTCCTGACGCCCTTCTGCTTGCCCTGCAGGAGCAAGAGCTGTACCAGAGGGAAGGCCTGGGGGTCAACGAGGTGCACTACGTGGACAACCAGGACTGCATAGGTGAGTATCAAGCTGGGTGGCCTGAAACTGCTCCTGCTGTGGCTGAGACTCTTTTCTTGGCTCACCGTAACTCCTGATGTAGGTTTAGGTTTAATTCAATTTCACGTGCATGTGTTATTATTACACTACTCAAAGTTCAAAGGAGTAACTGTGTGCACATCCCACCAACTGGCCAGGTGCCGGACCAATAAAGTGATGTCCAAAAAAGAAAGTATAATGTCCACTGCTAAAACACTGCTTAAACTCCCACATTTTATCAAACAAAAGAGCCTATTCTTCCTTTCTTTTTTAGTTATCGTCACACTACTCCACATACTCACATTCATGTATACAAACATATACTGTATACACACAGACACACACACACACCTACGCCTCACATGAGATCATTCACGAACATGACTTCATGAAAACATGACGTGGGGGTGTCAGTTGTTCAGCTTTCACGCCAAGGGGGTGAACAAATTAGGTTCCAAGCTCAAGGTTGGGAATTCTAAGCTGTTACGGGCTCCTCGTACTGGTGACAGCATGCCACCTTTCGATTACATCCCCCCGCAACAACACAGCCCGTTGTTCAATATGCTGTCACCAACACAATACACTTGAGTCGTAATTAGTGGCCGTGTTCGATGCTTATGTGTGGGGAATGGAAGCGAAAGTAATCAATCGCTAGAAAATGATGGTGCTGCACTCAAGCCAGTGTGTGAAAGCCTTTATGTGGAATGTGGTGACTAGTCAAACCTCAAGGTTCTTTAATCGAAGTAATATAAAGTCTTAAGCATAGTGCACTGGTCTTATGTTGTATGCGGAGGCCCTAATGTGGAATGTGGCAACCAATCAAACGTCAGGTAATCAAACGCCGGAAGCACGGTGCACCGTACTTATGTCGGCGCTGGTGTGTGGAAGCTTTTATGCACATTGTGACAACCACTCAAACCACTAGGTTGTATTCAGAGAAAACCCGCCACATTTTTGTTGATAAGGAAGAAATGTTGCCAGAGGAGCCATTTCCAGGAACAGCTCCTATGGGGCGAAGCCTAGTCTGTCAAACCAGGCAGCGTGGTCTGCCTCTAATCCCTTATTTTAATTCATTACAGGTGGAGACAGGCTAACTACATTTTAGTTTTATTCAGTTCAATGCTAACCTCTACTTACAAGCACTGTCCTTTACCCTGTCTGCACTTACTTTGTTACGCTCTTGCTTTTCTGTAGCTGTTCTCCTGCATATCTGTAGCTTGATTTGTGACCCTCTATTGTAAGTCGCTTTGGATGAAAGCATAAAAAGAGGAGGAGAAGAAGAAGAAGTTGAAAAGCTTCACATGCCTCCACAGCCTAGGCTTACATTGCACCATTATGAGTGTGAACTCTGGAGTCGATCACACCAACTGAGACTAAGGCGCTACAGCAGTTGGTGCACACCAAACGATCCATACTGATGAGGAAATGTCAAGTCGACCAATTTTGGTTCAAGCATCATGAGTGTGAACTCTGGAGCGGACCACACTAACTAAGGCTGAGGGTGCTTTCACACCAACAGCAGTTGGTGTGCACCAAACGGTCCATTCAGACCAAAAGCTGGTAGTTCAGTTCATTTTCATTGGTCTGAAAGCGTCAATCAAACTCAGGTGCACACTAAATGAAGCAGAACGAGACCTCCAATAAGTAGTGGTGTCGGTCCTCTTGCTTCCGCACCAATAATATTATAGGTAATTATAGCATTATATAGGCATTATAGGTAACTAAGAGAAATATTGATGAGAAAATGTCAAGTCGACCAATTTTGGTTCGTTTGCCGATCTGAAAGCAGACCACATCATTGGCTGTATGCTACAAAGTAACAATTTTACCGCCTGGTTCGGGCCAAATAATCAGGCCAAAAAACTAGTGATGTGAAAGTGCCCTGAGAGACCAGGAATGCAACAGCAAAGGCAGCTCTTTTACCAGAGGCTTAGCAATAAGGGCTGGACCTCCACACACCATCCCTCGCTACAGTAAGGAGGAAAGTCTGGCCTCCGGCTTCATGGACAGGTTGAGTACCCTCAGCATTGAAATGAAAATTGATGCTGTGCTTTCTTACTACTGAGCCTGAAGGTAGCGTGTTTCAGAGAGAAGTAAGTAGGTTGTTAATCATTTTTACAAGGATTGTCTCAGGGAGATGATGGGCTTTGCAGTGTGAATGGAGGATTTTCATTACATTTTCCGGATGATGTTTCTTCATGTAAACAAAAATGCCTTGTTTCTGTGTAGATGTTGCTTTGGTGGTCTGGTACTGTGTTTGTTCAAGTTTGTAGTTGATCTGTAGTTTTCATACAGGATACAAGGGGTTTAAAAAAAATGTTTCTGAAGGAGAAAAAGTTGTTCATTTTAGTTACTGTGGCAATTCTGATTTTGAAAATGTTGATGAAATCCTTACCATTTCTGGTTATAGGGGACTGATTGGTCAGCAGCATTGTGGGTTTTTGTTAGTTGAGAGAATGTGTTAAAAAGGAACCTTGGGTTGTGATTATTTCATCATTTAAGAGGGAATCGTGACACTTTTAAAGGTTACAAGGCTGTGTTTACATGCAAGGCGAAATGCTATTTCACTGGGGCAGAGTTTAGTTCAAGCCTTTGAGTGTTAAACCCTGGGTGAAGGGAGCCAGAGGTGTACTTGCCATGATGGAAGTAATGCCAGTGGTGTTTATGGCCACTCACACTCGGGATTCAAAACCAAATGGCTTCAGAAATACAACTGGGCAGACCACCCCTCATGCATAAACAATTTGCCTCTTTTTTTGTCCCATTTTTCCTCTCTCATTCTCTGTCTATTTAACAAACGCACTTACACACACACACACACACGCATATACACTCACACACACACACACACACACAAATACACACTCCACATCTGCATGGCCTCACACACACAACCCTGAGTAAACACTCATCGCTCAGCACCTGTGTTTCCAAATTAATTTTCGAAATCATCCCTCTCAGCCAGGCGCCCCTAGATTTTCCCCTTTCCTTCCGCACTGCTTGTCCGAGCAATATCACCCCTCTTCACCCCCCCGTTGACTTGCAAATAGGCCAGCCCCCACCTGCCTACTCTCTGCTGCTCCCCCATCAGTCGGTGGGTGGGGGTGAGGGTGGGGTGTGGGGCTCGGGCAGGGGCCCAGATGTCTGCTCATGCAAATGCACAGGGGCCCGGCTCTGCCTTGAAGGACTCTCCCTGAAGGATTCTCCCTCTAGCATGAAGCATTTTATATTTAACACTGTTGTAGACTCGGGCCTTTGAAGAAGTGTACAGTCTGTTGGTTGACATTAGGTGAGTGGGTGTTTCTTTGGTTCCTCTTTATGGTTCCAGTTATCTTTCATGAATGGCATCGTCAACATAGACCCACACACACAGACAGGACAGACCTCCCACAAACATACACATAGCACACACGATCCTGTTGAATCGTTATTTTCTCTGTCTGTGTGTGCCATCCAGACCTGGTGGAGGCTAAGGTGGTCGGCATCCTGGACATCTTGGACGAGGAGAACCGCTTGCCGCAGCCTAGCGACCAACACTTCGCAGAGGCCGTGCACAGCAAGCACAAAGACCACTTCCGCCTCACGGTGAAACCATTGTGCTCTCTCTCTCTCTATCTACCTCTCTCTCACGCTCTCTCTCACGCTATCTATCTATCTATCTATCTATCTATCTATCTATCTATCTATCTATCTATCTATCTATCTATCTATCTATCTATCTATCTATCTATCTATCTATCTATCTATCTATCTATCTATCTCTTTCTCTTTCTTTCTCATTCTCTCTTTGTCTCCCTCTCTTTCTCTCTCTCCCTCTCCCTCTTTCTCTCTCTCCCTCTCTCTCTTTCTCTCTTTCTCTCTCTCTGTCTCCTTCTGCCTCTATTGTTACTTCTTTCTCTCCCTCTCTTGCTGTCTTTCTTTCTTCCTTTCTTTTACTGATATCAGTTGTCAGCGCTAAGCCTAATGAAGGCACGCTCTTTGAAGAAGAGTTAACTTCAAACAGAGAAGTTGAACTGAGGGGAGATATTGGGGATGCTGTTTTGAAAGAGAAAAAGAACAGAAAGCATAGAAAAGAACTCACTCTTACCTTTTTAGAGATATTGTGTGTTCATGCTCATTTCTTATGCCTTTGATCTGCAGGTCCCCAGGAAGTCAAAACTGACAGTGCACAGGAACCTGCGAGATGATGAAGGCTTCATCATTAGGCACTTCGCTGGAGCAGTGTGTTACGAAACGGTAACAACTCAACGCAGCACATGTCCGACCTGCTGGATCGGCTATCCCAGAAGCTGGCCGACACATTTCTGTATTAGTCTATATATGCTCCGCCATACATCATGCTTTGAGGGTCAGCACGCATGGACATTCCCCGTCTTATTTTTAGATGATGGAGCTCCTAATATTTCATGTCTTAATTTGTGTCATTGGGAGCTTTGGTCAAGCCAGTAAGGTTGCTTCCCTTGATGCTTAGGGGCAGAGCTAGGGGTAATCCCTACGTGTGTGTGTGTGTGTGTATGTGTATTGTGTGTAATGTGTGTAATGTGTGTATGTGTGTGTGCACTGTGTGTAATGTGTGTGTATGCGTGTGTGTATTGTGTGTAATGTGTATGTGTGCATTGTGTGTAATGTGTGTGTGTGTGTGTGTGTGTGTGTGTGTGTGTGTGTGTGTGCAGACCCAGTTTGTGGAGAAGAATAATGATGCCCTCCACATGTCCTTGGAAAGCCTGGTGTGTGAATCGAAGGACAAGTTTGTGAAGGATCTCTTTGAGAACTTCAGCAACTCCAGGGATTCCAAGCAGAAGGCTGGCAAGCTGAGCTTCATCAGCGTAGGAAACAAATTCAAGGTGAGATATAACGTCTGACTTAATATCCCCCTCTCTACCCCCCCTCTCTATCCAACTGTCTTTCAGCCCCCCCCACCCCCCACAACCCCCCAACCCCCCATTCCCTATAAACTTAATTATGCTGTGCAGTGCAGCCTACATTTTGCTGAGTTGTGAGAATATTCAACTTCTCTGATCATATGTAGGAACATTAATTCCACATTTGTAATGTTAGAATTCATGTGTAATTTTTTATATTTCTCCTGAATTTTTCCCTTTAAAAAAAAAAACAAATCTAATGACCTCTGACTTGACCTAATGACCTAATGCTTCTTTTTTCCTCTCCTCTTCTCTCTTTCTCTCCTTCTCCTTCTCTTCGTCTCCTCCTCTTCCTCTTCCTCTTCCTCCTCGTCCTCCTTTTCCTCTCTTAGACCTCCTTCTTCCGTCCTCTGCGCCTTTCCCTCAGAGTCAGTGTCTGGTGTGAGCTGGAGCAGTCAAGGTGTGTAGAGGAGAGAGAGAGAGAGAGAAGGATGGAGGGAGGCAGAGAGAGACAGAGAGGGGGGGAGGCAGAGAGAGAGGGTGAGGGAGGGAGGGAGAGAGGAAATGGGAGAGAGAGAGAGGGATGGAGGGAGGGAGGCAGAGGGAGACAGAGAGGGCGGGAGGCAGAGAGAGAGAGATAGGGTGCAGGAGGGAGGGAGAGAGAGGAAATGAGAGAGAGAAAGAAAGAGAGACAGGGATGGATGAAGGGAGGCAGAGGAAGACAGGGGGGGAGGCAGAGAGAGAGAGGTTGAGGGAGGGAAGGAGGGAGAGAAAATGAGAGAGAGAGAGAGCAGACAAGGGGAATTAATGGCGATCTGTGAGGGGGGTTCAGAAGTGCAGAGTGAAGTTGCAGGGTGAAGAAACGATGCGATCAGGTAATCAGGTACACCTACCCACTCACAGCTCCACTTACCTTACCCCCATCTCAGTACTTTTCCACTGCCATTTGCCCAGCACCTCTCCCCCTCCTGTCTGGCCCGCACTTGCACCTCTCCTGTCTCCTGAAGTCTCCTGACTTCTGCTATGTGTGTGTGTGTGTGTGTGTGTGTGTGTGTGTGTGTGTGTGTGTGTGTGTGTGTGTGAGAAACACAGCACTGTCTCAACAGCACAAATTGTGTTTTGGATTTTTTCACTTTTGTTTTGACACACTTTTTTTGTCATGAGTTAACCAGTCGCTTATCCCTCTCTGCACTCATTTCATCTGTGTGAAGCACTGGCTACAGGCATTTCCCTGTTGTGACATTTCCACACATTCCCTTGTGTCTGTTCATGGTTCGATGTTCATAGTGAGCCTTTCCTGGCATCCAACAAAGCACCAACCAATGTTATGTCATCTCTGTCTGCTAGCAGTGACTTCACTTGACGTCAGTTGATGAGTGTGTGTTCGCCATCCCGTTACATGTCACGCTCGCAGGAGACCATCTGTTTGCATGAACAGCCTGCCACTGTCGTGTGCCCTAGATGACACGCATGTGATCCGCGCAGTTGTCTCTGTGTGTGTGTTTGAGGGTGTGTGTGTGTACACATTTATTGGTTCGCCTGCCTCACTGGCGTCTGCTATGCTGTGTCACACAGGGGGTATGCTTCAGTGACCCATAAGGTAACCACAATATTAACTCCGGCTTTGCTCCTCTCTCTCTGCAGACTCAACTGAACCTGCTATTAGAGAAGCTTCGCAGCACAGTGAGTCATGGCCCTTTCGTTTTTACACAAACCAGGTTTCGGATTTACCTTTCATGTATTGCCAATTAGAGACCTGTTTAAACTACTGCCACTGAGTTCCCTATGTCTCTCTCTCTCTCTCTCTCTCTCTCTCTCTCTTCCTCTCTTCCTCTCTCACTCTTTCTCTTTTTTTGTCTCTGTCTCTCTCCATCCCTCTTTTTCTCTTCATCTCGTGTTCTCTCTCCCTCCATCTTTCTCTCTCCATCCGTCCCCTGCTGTCTGTCACCTGTCCCCTCTGCCTCTCAAGGGCTCCAGCTTCATCCGCTGTGTGAAGCCCAACCTGAAGATGGTGCCTCATCAGTTTGAGGGCGCCCAGATCCTCTCACAGCTGCAGTGTTCCGGTATGTTCTGCAAGAGGAAGATATGACCCCTCAAAAAAAAAAAAAAAAAAAAGACCGCCTACTTTCATGACCACGGTTTGGTTGTTGTTTTTTGAATGCCTTGCTTCCAGTGCCAACCGCCAGGACTGGCAGGTTGACGCTTGTTTTGTGTTTCTGGCTGGGATTGTTTCACTGGCTCGCCTTTAATGGCCTGGCCTGTTCAGCGGCGTTGCCTCTCCTTCAGTCCCACCCTTATGCCCGCCCACACTAACTCCCCTCCGTCTCCCCTCCACCTCCCCTCCACCTCCCCGCAGGCATGGTGGCTGTGCTGGACCTGATGCAGGGCGGCTTCCCCTCCAGAACCCATTTCCACGAGCTCTACAACATGTACAAGCAGTACATGCCCGCCAAACTGACCAGGCTGGACCCACGTCTCTTCTGCAAGGTTTTGCCAACCCTCTCCTACAAACACACACACACACACACACACACACACACACACACACACACACACACACACACACACACACACACAGGCACACACACATACACACTCACACCTCCACCAACACATATACACACACACACACACACCTAAACCTACACCTTCTAACACACACACACACACACACCTGTAAGCTTGCCAGTATGGCTCAGTATCCCTTTTTACAGGCCTACAACTCATCTGTGTACTCATTCTAACCTCTCCCCAGGCTTTGTTCAAGGCTCTGGGCCTGAATTACAACGACTACAAGTTTGGCCTCACCAGGGTGTTCTTCCGTCCGGGCAAGGTATTGTGTCTTCTTGGCACACAGTCCTCTACCCAGTCCCATTAGTCAGTCCATATATCTACATAGCATTTCTCAACTTCCAAGGGCAACACTTCTTCAACAGCTTTCATTCCTATTGCTCTGTGTGTATGTGTGTGTGTGTGTGTAAGTAAGTCCTTGTGTAAAGTTGTGTGTGTGTGTGAGTTTGTTTGTGAGGGTGCATGCACAAAAGTGTGTGTGTATGCATGCATGTCTTTGTGGAAGGGCGTATCTGTGTTTGTGTGTGTGTGTGTGTGTGATAATGCACTGTGTCTATCCGTGCGCCAGTTTGCCGAGTTCGATCAGATCATGAAGTCGGACCCCGATCACCTGCTGGAGCTGCTGAAGCGTGTCAATAAGTGGCTGATCATGAGCCGCTGGAAGAAGGTGCAGTGGTGCTCGCTGTCCGTCATCAAGCGTACGTCGGCCCCTCATTGCTGATTCCGAAAGCGTTACATCTCACTTCTCACTTCTCATTAGCATTTTGCAAATCTCCTGTTGTAATGTAAATTCATGCTCTTCTTGTTTGTTTCTGCTGTCTACACATTTCCCTACAGTAAGGAACAAGATGTGCTACAGAGCCCAAGCCTGTATTAAGATTCAGAAGACGGTGCGAATGTGGCTGTGCAAGAAGAGGCACAAGCCACGGTGGGTGTTTGTGCAGACACACACACCTAACGAACACCCTAGGTTGCCTTTACAAGAGGAGATACAAGCCTTAGACACACACTTCACACCCCGACATGGCTATAAAAGAGGCTGTTTGCATTCACTGTAACCATGTATGCTTACTCACATACTCACATTTACCATCATCACATACTTACATTCCATGTGTCATCTGGGGTATACAAAAAGCCTTCAAGCATTGTGATGTTCCCATTTGCCACTGCTGGTATTGAAAAATGTCCTCCATTACAAAATCGTGCTGTTGTGGTAGTGAGCTTGTTAACATGTATTTGTTAGCATGTTCAGTATCTCACAAAAGTGAGTACACCCTTCACATTTCAGCAAAAAAATGTGCTATATCTTTCCAAGGGACAATACTACACATATGGAACTTTGATATATTTTTCAGTAATTAGTATACAGCTTGTGTAGCAGTATTAATTTACTGTCCTCTGAAAACAACTTCACACACAGGCATTGTATACATAGCAGGCCACAAAAGTGAGTACACCCTGAATGATAACTGTACATATCATTCAACAATGAAAAGCTGCTAGTCCAATTCATCATTTTTGTGTTTTGGTCCGCTCAACTGCTACACAAGCTGTACACGGACTACTCAAAAACATATCGAAGTTTCATTTGTGTAGTGTTGTCCCTTGAAAAAATATAGCACTTTTTTGCTGAAGTGTGTAGTGACTTTTGTGAGATACTGTATTTGTGGTGTTGCTGTTGGCTTACTGGGTGCATTGGAACGCCTCCCGTTTCAGTGTGGATGGCATGGTGAAGGTGAGGAACTTGAAGAAGACCCTGGAGAAGTTCACGGAGGTGGTGAGTGGCCTGAAGGAAGGCAAGCAGGAGATGGTCAAGCAGGTCCAAGAGCTGAGCACGGCCATTGACACGCTGATGGCCAAGATCAAGGTGAGGACCTCGTCTCACACAGTCTCTGGGCCACTGATGGGGCAACTTCATAATAACAGGGCTAATAGTATTCTGGCACCACCGTGCCTGATTTCAGGTTTGGCGGTGTTTGTCTGTGAGAAGAAAAAAAAAGGTCTACACCGACAATATTTAATAGGAAAAGCTTGTCATTGCTGGAATGTTGTCACGTTTGAGTCGCTCAGAGAGGTTTAATAAGAGGAACCCAGCTTTTGCTCTCAACCAAAGAAACATCAGGCTAACATCATGCTAACGTTACACTTCAGTAAATGTGTTAGTTAGGTTTATCAAATCTAACTCCAAAAAGTAGTTAGCTAGACCAAGTGTAGTAACAAGTCAGGCTCAGGGGTTTTTGTACTATCAGCCCCGTACTATTATAATTATAGTAACACATTTTGGGGCTGTCATGTAGAGGAGCAAAGAGCTTCTGTTTAGCTGAAGAAACAGTGCGCCCATGCAGTTGTTTACAAGCAGCACAGTTAACTTTGTTCAAATGGCTTAGTGTGTCTTCAGTAAAGTGCGTTTGTAGAAGAAGTTTATAAAGTGTGTTTGTTCTTTTCCCTTGGTGACTGTCAGAGTTGTTTGTGGCCCCCTTTGTGAAATCTCCCCTGTTTTTGCTGTGTCCCTTTCTGCCCCATTCTTCCATTCTACATCATCACCTCCATCTCCACCACCATCGCCACTACCCGCCTACCCTCCAACCACCCTCCCAGAGCACGGTGATGAGCCGCAACCAGATCGAGGAGGAGTACGAGGCCCTGGTGAAGCGCTCAGAGGGACTGCTGTCCTCCATGCAGAAGCGCAAGCAGGAGGAGGAGGAGCGCGAGAGGCTGAAGCGCATCCAGGAGGAGATGGAGCGCGACCGCAAACGCCGCGAGGAGGAGGACCAGCTCCGCAAACAGGAGGAGGAGGACCGACGCCTGTGAGTGCCCAGCGTTGTCCCGTCACCTTGCGTTTTTGTTTTACTTAACTTTGTCACCTTGCGTTTTTTCACCTAGCCTTGTTACCTTCCGTTTTTGATTCACCTAACTTTGTTGCCTTGCGTTTTTGTTTCACCTAACTTTGTTGCCTTCCGTTTTTTTCACCCAGCCTTAGTGACCTTGCGATTTCACTGAGCCTTGTCAGCCCAAAGCCTCTTAATGATAAATAGTAGAGAAATGGTAAATAGATAATAAATAAATAAACACTTTAGTGAAGTTTGTTTTAAAACTTGTATTAGCTGTGGGCCAGGTGAGGCTTGATGACTTGCAAATGCTGTTGAAGTGCCCACAACTTTTGTTTACAAAGGGCCCTGTAACTCCTCTCCCGCAAGGCGTCCTTGGTGTATGTTGTGTTGTGTTGTGCTGTGCTGTGCTGTGATGAGGTTAAACTGTTTTAAACATTCACCTCTGTGGCAGCCAGGCACCCTGATGGCAGTTGCTGAATACGTCTGAGTTGTTAAGTTCCTCCTCTTGTCCTTGTGACCCCCCCCCATACACACACACACACAATCCCACCCCCACCACCACACACACACACACACACACACACACACAATCCCCCCCCCCCCCACCCCACCCACCCGCCTGCAGGAAATCAGAGATGGAGCAGAAGAGGAAGCAGGAGGAGGAGGAACGGAGGAAGAGGGAGGAGGAAGAGCGCCTCCTGCAGGTGAGTCAGGCTCGGTGTCATGGGGGGGGTATCTGCAGGCAATGCCACCCTGCCCCACCCCACCCCCTGCTTGTGCGTACTATGACACCCAATCCTGCTGGCGTCCCCGACCCTATCTTTATTGTGAGCAGTGCATGTTCACTTATGAAAATGATGAAGCACCAGTCTGACACAGCGCATCTTTAAAAAGTGTGGATGTGCATGCGCATTACGTGCACGCACAAAGTGTCTAGTTCACAATCGATAGTGCCCCCCCCCCCCCCGCCGACCCCCACGCAGTCAGTTAATGCCAGCCCAGTAGGCCCTCTGTGACATTGACCCTGAGGTGAGTGACCTTTCATTTCACTCATCCAGCTGAGAGCAGGACTGCAGTGAAGGGGTGTCATATACACACACTGGACTAATGCAAGCAATTAGATATATGACATATAAGGCATATGAATATAAAAAAAACACATACAATACAGGTCTTTCTTTTTACCTTTACCCGCCTATCCAGTCAAAAAGAAATTATCCATGTGAAAATAAACAAATGTTAGCTCCCATAAACCTGTCATTTAAGTAAGTGAAGTTATCTTTTCGTTTTTCTGTTTTTTTTAAACTGATTTTGCATTCCAGTTTTTTCTCACAACCTTGCCGATAATAGACTTGCTCATGCTAGACATATAAGGCATAGGCATACGAATATGCAAAGGCACATACGATACAGGTTAGTTTTACCCCTCTTCAGCTCCTGCAGGTGAGTGACCTTTAGTGTCTCTTGTCCAGCTGAGAGCACGTCTGCAGTGAAGGTGTCTCATCACCTGCAAAGGCTGAGGGTTTTGTGGAGATGCAACAGAAACTCAGAATCACTTACAGTTACAGTTACACTTAGAGTATTTGGCAGACGCTTTTCTTCAAAGCGACTTACAACACTGTAAGTACCAAAATACAGTATAGTAAGTACAGAAAATATACTCGGCTAACTTACAACAATTTATGGTATGTGGAGGTGTAATAAAATCATAACATAAACTTATATAAAAAAATGCATCTAAACACTCTTTGCACAGGATGGCAGCTTTTATGTCCATATTTGGAGCAATCTATTGCCTTGCCACCATTGGGCAACCACTGTGCCTCCATTCCTTTAACATGGCAATGCTTACGCTCCTGTGTATGGCCTTTGAACGACCTAAGCAATCACTATGCTTCTTTTAAACCCCCCAGTGATAACCTGACAAATGTTAATGGATCACACACAGGAGACGTAAAGGAGGGTCTTAGTTTTGTGGCTTACAGCAGTCAGAGTATGACAAAATAGTGGGGCAAGAGTTGAGTTGAGACTTTCTGACTGCATGCAACTTTTGTGAGTAGTGATCTTTTTCAGCTTAGATTTTTCTGCCCTCTCATCTTTTGCCCTCTCATCTCTTGCCCGCTTTCATACCCCCGGCTCTCCAGTGGTTACCCACCTCCTCCTATGATGGTCTTTTGATCTCTCTCTGAACTTTATTGCCTCACTTTACCAGTATTTTTCCTGCCTACACTGATATTTCACTGATAACGCCATTCCCTTTCATCACCAGAGCTGATAGGGCTCCCTCCGCTGTGGTCTTTTGGCCTCTCTCTGACTCCGTAGCCCCAGCAGTATCTCCACTGATTGTGGTGTTTTTGGCCTGGCGCCCCCTTCCTCTTGCTCTGCCCTCCCCAGCACTGCCCCTCCTCTGGGGGTCGCTGGCCTTATTTGTGCCCCGCCTCTGGTCCTGAGGGGGGAGAATCGCATTGTTCCCGCTGAGCGAAAGTCATGCTCTCCTCAGTCTCCCGTGACGAAAGTGGCCGTGCGGAGCCGCAATCGTGCCACCCTGGTCTCCTGGCGTTTCTTGATGGATCACCCCTGCCGCGGCTCTCTTCTTTCACACGATGAGGCTGAGGCTTCTCTCAACCCCCCTCCCCTCAACCCCCCACCCCCATCACCCGCTTTCCCCTCCCCCTGCTCCTCTCCCTTGCTCACGCTGGGTCGCTCCCTCCCTACCTTCCCCTCTAGACCCCAGCACCCTCCAGACATCATCCATTCTGCCTTTAAAGTGTGTGCCTTGCCTGCTCCTCACTGCAGGCCTCATTCAATCGCACACACACATATATATAATATATATATACACTCACTACGTATTGTCATAGTAATATAGCTACAGTATATGTGCAAACACACAGGGATGTTGAATGATTCAATATTTGCAATATAATTCAATATAAGGTGTACCTGTTTCGGCGAACTAACCGCAGTATGTAGAAAATTAGGATCGATTTGCTAATTTCATAGGTCACCCTGTTTCTTTGGATGTCCGCAGCGACCTGAAATAGCTCACAGCGGGCTGTTTGTGTTGTCGCGTTTGCAGGTCGTACATCTAGACTTGACTTGGCAAGACAGACTTATTAGCAGCAAGTTAGCCTCAACATCATGCCTGATCAGGCCAATTTTAGTTTTCCCTCAGCGGGATTGTACTTAAAGTCCTTGGCACCATGGGGGGCAGCACGCTTCGCTGGCCATGCGGTGTGCCTGGACCTACAACACACCTTAATCTTTCTGTCCAGACACACACACACACACACACACACACACACACATTGCTGTGTGTGTCCTCAGGGAGAAAGTGGCCCGAGAAGTTAAATTTCACCTTATGGGGGGCTCAAGCCATTTAAGAGAGACTGGATATAGATCTTTTTTATATAGGATGGATGCTGCAGCAGTTTGATGCAGATGGGTACATGTAAATGTGCTTGCTAAAAAAAACTACCTTGTTTAAAAATTATTTTACAAAAATTTAACATTTGGCTACTGTAAAGGCTTTCTGTACACATACACAAGTACACAGGGTATACAAAGTCTCATATATTTTTTGAAGCACAGACGTTTCACAAAGGGAGCTTTTTTTCTGGGTATGTGAGGTATCATCGGGTTATCGGGCTTTAATATGCACCAACTTGACACTGTATGTGCGTGTGTGTTTGTGCACGTCTGTGTGTGTGTGTGTACTTGTGTGTGTACATGTACGTCTGTGTGTGCATATGTACATGTGTGTTGTGTGTGTGTGTGTGCGTGTGTGTGTGTGTACATGTACGTCTGTGTTGTGTGTGTGTGTGTGTATATGTCCATGTGTGTGTGTGCGTGTGCGTGTGTGTGTGTGTGTTGTTTTGTAGGCTGAGCTGGAGGTGCAGCTGGCACTGGAGCGCGAGGAGGCGACGCAGCGGCAGACGGTACTGGAGCAGGAGCGGCGTGATCGGGAGCTGGCCATGAGGATCGCCCAGAGCGAGGCCGAGCTCATCCAGGAGGATGCTCAGATGGACCCCAGCCTGCGCAGGTGCCCGCTCCACTCTGCTCCGCTCCAGAACCCAACAGCGCCAACATCACAGCACACACACAAACCAGAACTTAACCACACATAAATCACAGCACACACACAAACCAGAACCCATCCACACACACACCACAGCACACACCCCAACAAGAACCCCTCCACACACACATTACAGCACACACACAAATCAGAACCCATCTGCACACACATTAAAGAACACACACAAACCAGAACCCAACAGTACACACACCACACACAAACCAAAACCCAGCGGTACCCACATTTTGACACACACACACATATATGTCATGTGAAACATAGGCACATGACTACACTAAGGCAGAAATTATTCATTTTTCTTTACCTCCATAGGTTGCACCATCTTATGTGTCTTACATCAACGAGACTTTTCATTTCTGTGGCTGTGTAACTTTATTTTCTCTCCTTTGTGTTTTCTAGCTATGATTTTTCAAGTCCCTCATTCTCAGAGAGAGAGAAGTAAGATCTAGAAAATGCCTCCTCCGTCCTCTCCTGCTCCCCTCCCCCTCCCTCGTTTTTATTGATTTCCAACAGTGATTCTCACTTCTGCAATTCTTTCTTAATCACACCGCCAAATCTCTCACCAGCCTAGATAGAGGCTTATGACCATGACTGCCGAACCATCATAGACAATGGACCAGTTCTTTTCTTTTGATGCCTAATCCAAATTCACTGTAATGCACCCAGGAATCAATCCTGCATTGTGTTTGCTGTGGCTCAGGGGATCACTTGATTTGGCCCGTATTCACGCTATTCACGGAGATGAAAATACAGCAGTATTGTCAGCCAGAGCATTTCGAAAGGCATATTCCCAGACTTTGCTTGTTTCTGGTGCTTAAAAGGCTTTAAATTGCATTACATTACTTCAGTTTTAGGATAGAATATGATATATGCTAGACCAAACAGAAAACAAAACTTTTGTAGCTAAACTTTTGGCCATAGGCAAGGAAATATAACTGTCCAGAGTGTCAGACATTAAAGGCAGTGCAGTATGGGCTGGTCGTGAACATGATTGAAACACACAACAGATTATATGTTTTCCAAACCAGCCGTTTTAAAGCTTGTATAGCATTTCAAACTAATAATGTTATGTGTACCGCCTTTCAGTATAGGATCTAATACTTAATCTGCTGTAGTCTGCTTAAAGGTGCAATAGGCAGCATTGCACCACAAAGGAAAAAATACAATATACGTGATTTCCTAATAAGTGTGACAAAAGTACATCATGAAACAGCACAGGGGAAAGGATACAGGGACAAAACTGTTCCCTTTTGTGTTGTTTAACTGCCTATTGTGCCATTCTCACTACAACTAACACACTTGCCTTTATAGTATCATTAAATCTTTAAGTTATCATACTGTACAAAATCCATAACTTGAGTGCATATTAAATAATGCATTGGTATGATAGCAGTGAGCTCAGCTCAGCTCTGCTTTTTAAAGTATTCTCCTCCCTGTGGTCTGCTTAGGATTAGCATGGTTCCTCTCAAGTCAGGTAATGTGGCGTCAGGCAGTGCTTCAGGTGTCTGGTGTCTGGGTGTGTCTGTGTGTGTGTGTGTGTGTGTGTGTGTGTGTGTGTTTCTTGTGAGAGCTGTGTGCTTATGTGTTTTGTCTTGTCTGTGTGTGTGTGTGTGTGTGTTAGATCAGTGGGCTTACGGTACTGGGCTATTGGCCCTGGCAGGCTGAGGAGGCTCAGCCATGACTCCTGCCATGTAGGGTTAATCACGCAGGAGGCTTTTTAAATGACTCCCGCTCAGGCTCACTCCTAAGGCTCAGTCCTAAGCAGATTCCCCCAGCACAGATGTCGGAGGTGGGAGCCGTGCTGGGGCACACACTCCCTGCCACTGTCACAGCATCCATGCACACACTCAGGACACTCACACACAGTGCGCACAAACACACAGCAGACACATACACACACATACACAATTAAGCACACACACACACACACAAACGTACTCGCATATGCACACACACAACAAACACAGCAGACACACGCACACACACACACACATATATCATGTACACACACACACACACACACACATTAGAGCGAAGGGGGGGGGGTAGTATTTAAACAGATAAAACAGAGGCGCGTCATCTGTGATGTCTCCGGTGTAAAGGAGTGACAAGCGAAGAGCAGGGTCCTGATGACTCATGGCCTCGGCAGTGGGGGGAGGCAGAGAGGGGTAATTGGCATGGCAGTAAATCTGATCTGGGCTGTTAATGTCTTCTTTCATGAACACGTGCTGGCTCTGTTGTGTTCCTCCAGGAGCGACTTGGCTGCAGAAATAGCTGAACTTCTGGCGAGGTGGGTGAACTCTAAAGAGAAAGCTTTTTTTCAAGCGGTAATCAACAGCCCAACCCAACAAATCACCCAGAGGGCCAAGATTAAAAGAGGACAAAATTGCACAAATTGCACGAATCACTTAAAATACAGAAAGTTATGTTTTTTGAAATTGAACGTTTTTTTGATTTTCCATGTTTGATCTGTCTAGCAGACTTTGGGGTCAGAAAATATGATCCTTCGTCATAAGATTCTTCAAACACGTCCTCCAAATGGGATCTCACAAAAGCGGGGAGTTCACACACTCACGCGGTTATTAAAGCTTTTACACTGACTTTCTCCTGCCAATGCTACTGCGGTCTGCCAAACGGCGTAGACCCAGCATGCCTTTGGCATTGCCTCTGGCGTGGTGTGGCTGCCACAGCCCGTTCTCCCCGACAACACAACGGTTGCTATTGCTGTACAGTACCTCCGCTTTGTGCCCCTTCACCCATCGCCAACCTTGCGGGCACCCAGCCAGCGAAAGGTCGCTGGCACTGCATGATCTTCCTGCTGTTTGGTACCAAAACAGGACCACCTGTGGACGAGCTTTTTTTTCCCCTTCCCTGACAATTGGATTAAGGGTGGCCACTGTACTCTGCAGTACTTCAAAAGCTGCTGGGAAAACCTCAGGTGCCTTGTGTAAATCCCCTCGTCCCGGTGGACTTATCGGTCTCGCTCCAGCAGGAGAAAGCTTCTGATGTGAACCCCTAGACCGATGAGAGGATGTGGATGGTTCACAAGAGAACAGCTACAAGTCAGCTAACGGGCATCTGGGGTTGGGGTTGGGGTGGGAGGGTTTACGAGTCCACCGAGGGCAGCTCTTTGGACACAGCTTCCCTTCTATGGGAATGCTAGCACCATGCTTACTAGCAAGCGTAGGCACTTGCTGCACTGACCCTTGGACACCTATTCAGACAACCCATTCTGGAGGGTAGGAGGGTCATATGTCAGGCCTGCTTTGAAGATGCCATACCATGTACCATGCTTTTACAATCCTTTAGGCTATCGCCCTGATCGGACCACCATCTCTGTTACTTTGAGCAGCAGCAGCCTAGACAGCAGGCTTTTCCTGGGTAAATCAGTGATGGTAATAGTATTATTCTGTCTCATTCCCCCCTTCTCTTTACTCCATTCTGCCTTAGGGGAGTGCAAGTCCAGGCCAGCAAGGCCGCAGCCGGCGTGAAGAAGTATGACCTCAGCAAGTGGAAATACGCCGAATTACGTGACGCCATCAACACCTCCTGCGGTAAGAGCATTGCTCAGCGTCTGCATCACACTAAATGCACTCTTGTGGCAGAGACTGAATTAAACAGATGCTGACCTGAGACAGTGTTTAATAAAGCACAGCTGGAGCAGCATACACATTTGAGTAAGAGAAGTCAGCCAACTGCACACTCTTAGCCCTTTCTCACAGTCTTAGAGGACGTGAAGAAAAATCTGTTATACTAATCCTGGCATGGATACAGATTATCCATCAGATGCCATGAGATGTGGTGACCCCTCTGCCTTATATGAGAATTTAAGGCAAATCCGACTAGTAGTTTTTAAGTTATATGAGCAAACACTCACACACGTACACTCACACACACACACTTTTACACACACAAACACACACACATGCAGATGCACCCGATTAAAACACCCTCACCCTCACCAAGATAAGGTATGAAGTATTATGAGTCTGGAAACCTTAGCCTCTCGATAGTGTGAGTTTAACGGAAGGCCATTTTATCCCGCTCATCCTCATTAGAAGTGGCAGTGTTATTATCGGTCTACTCTTCAACCTCGCGCCCTTCCCCATCTGTTCCTCTTCCTTTAGTTATAGTGGGTCTCCAGGTGACTTGTGACCGTCAGGCTTCAGATATTTCCTGTCTGATATCATGTGTTAAAAGATTATCTGATTTTACATCATGCTGTAAACATTTCCAGAATTTTTTATGCATGTTTCAGTGAGCTGCTGTCTGTGTTCTCCCCAACCGAGACAGTTTTATAATGTCACCTTGGAGCAAAGCCCTGGTGAATGCAGTCTCTGGACTGTTGTAATGTAATCAATATATATTTCTGCCTT
>CM050205.1:13777500-13857500 GCA_027475355.1 Coilia nasus
TTAAAAATGAAAAAAAAAAAAAAAAATGCGTATGAATAATTACATGAGATGCTGACCATTTTGCTGGGGAGTCATAGTGGTAGAATATGAGGTAGACTAGGGACAAATGCAGTTTTTAACCTAATTGTAACCTGTGCAGATTGTTTATTTGCTGTGCTATGAGAGCTCTAGTATAGGCAGAATAGATTAGATTATATCAGGATAATACAGTGGAATGATCCAAGCGATGATGCTGACGTATAATCATGTGCTCCTGTATGAAAACAAATAAGCTCTGTGTTAGAAAAGAGTGATGGAAATCTGGAAATGTATAACATCATTTGACTAACATGAGTTTTGGAAGATGGTTAAAGGTTATTTGAAATAAGGTGCAGAGTTGCTCTCCGGGTTTGATTGTGCTCTAGTGCTGCTTATTTATGATACTTGATCTCTGCTTTGTGGCACGAACGCTATTTCATATTTCATCATGTAAATGTGGTTGTGGTAGCAGTGCAATGGCACACACAACCTTGATACTGGGATTCTAAAAGATGACTGATTGATTTGCCTGTCGTTACTTAACAGGATTTTCTTTCCCCATTCTCGAGTCACACTCGTGCTCGTAGCAAGACAAGACAGTAGGTGTGGTGAACGGTAGAGGGTCACTGCATCGTGAAAGTGTCCATTTGTTGGCAGGCAATGTGCTATCATAATAAACTTCATTTCTCTGAACTTGTTCATCTGCATTTCTAATTCATTTGTACCTCCCAGCTGTGACCCTGCATTAGCTAAAGTGCAGCGGACCTTAAAGAGCTGGGTCGACTCTTCCCCCACAGCTATATTTTAGCCAGGCCGCACCAGTCTCCAGCGGTGACATTAACTGCTGGAGCCAGACTGGTAAATCCAATCCAATGGCTTTTTTTTGTCAGAGGCTCCATAGAAACAAATGTGTTCCATACACTCGCTGTGCTGAAGGTCGTTTTTGAGAGAGCCCTAATCTAATATTAATGATCTTTCAGTGTAGTAGTGTAGTAACAACAAGAAGAGGAAACTTGTTTTTTGTGGCACTTCTGGCAGTACAATGTTGCAAAAAAGAGCCTTTGATTAAAAAAAAGATTTTTTATTGTCAAATGAAAAAAAGTATAAAATCATATATAACACACTGCCACATATTTTAAATGTGTTTTGATATTATCACCACACATGATCTGGAGGAGCATGAGAGGAATGACTAATTTTATGACATTAAATAACACTAGATATGCATTTATACAGGGTTACTTAATACATGCACATTAAGTTAAGGTACATTTAATATAGACATACCATATCTCTGTAAATATTAAGTCAAATAACAAGCAGCTTATTTTACATTCAGCTTATTTTTTGGGACAGTGAGGAAGGTTAGATAGCTAAAGAGCTTCCTGTCTCCAGTGATGATACCAGCAAGTGTATCCAATATATGTATAAAACCTCATTGTGAGGGAAGAGAAACAACCTTTTTGACAAGGATATATATATACGACACAAAACAACATTTCTAGTCGTCAGTAACACAAACAGCAATGTTTCAGACCAACACTATGTAACAACAGTGTGTAATTCTGATTAGAAGTGCATTCTCTTTTTAGTTTAAATCCTGGGTTACTGAGGCGAGATCGATCTCTGGTCTTAGTCAGTCCTGCCCCCCGCGATGTCAATCACTCCTCTCGTCCAAAGAGGTCCAAAACACAGCCAGGAGCAGCCAGGAGACCTTTGGTTCCTCTATTGCATTGTCATATCTGTCAATCATGGCCACCTAGGAGGTCGACTATCATAAAGCTGTCACTTCACAGCCATCGCTGTCGGCACTCCTCAAAAGGCAACAGGATGACCCACACTCGCTGGGTAGCCGCCATGTCTGCAGCAGGGAACAAATCAAAGATGGGGATACGGTAAGAAGCTCACTGGTTTTTCCCATCCCCATGTGGAAGAGGAAATGCAAAGTCTTGTTGACATTTAAGTGCAGTCTTGAGCTGCTTTGTGTAAGCTTTATTTGCATTAAGTTGGTACAAAGCTGAGTCAAGTGGTCAAGCTGAACTCAGTACATATTATGTCATTAAATGTGTTACGTACTCCCTTAAAAGGTTAATTGGGGTAAGGAGAGAGTGAGGAAGTTTTTAGGTTAGGTTATGTAGTTGTACCCACCCTATTTTTTATTTTAAAGTGTACCAAACAAGGTTAATTAAATGGGCATGTTTGTAGAATGAATTTTAAAAACTAAATGATGTAAAATAGGTTATTTGTTGTGTGTTTAAAAGGGCATGAGTGAGATTTTACACCTCTTACCTTAGACAAGACTCTGTAACCTCTACAAAGAATCCTACATTTGATAAATATAAAACTTATAAACCATCCAGAACTTTCTAACTGTGAAGAAATGGTGTGCAGGACTAACATATTTATACACATTTAATATAGAATACATTCTCTGGTGGAAAGTTGTTTAAGTTGTTTTTTGATATTTCATAATTGTGTTGGGTAAAATGTATGCATGTTTAAGTGACAACAAAGGATAACGGCTAGAGGCAAATTGTTTCACATTGTATGTGAGTTCCATTCACAATTACAAAATACATTTTAACACTTCTACATTCACTAGGCCTACAGTAGATCAGCAGGTATCAAATATTTAATTATCTTTAGCTGTGGTCAGAAACCATGACGACCCCTAAGAGGCCAATGTAACTGTGTCCTTACCTCATCATGTGATATGCACTGATGGAAATCTTCTATGTCTGAAACTAGCTTGTCGGTTCTGGTGGTGTAGAGCTGTCTGGGGATCTGGAGATTGCAGGGGAAACAGCACATACTTAGCATTATATCACATTACATGGCTTATTCACTGAGGCAGGAAGCGGTTTGGCTAGACAGATAGGGGCAAGCCAGGAGAACAGCACATAATTATTCGGCATTATATCACATCGCTGATTCACTGAAGCAGTTAGCGGGTTGACTGGACAGGTAGACAGAAGCAAGCAGATGCTTACTATGCAGCTAGATGGAAACGGAAAGACGGCGGCGATTGTTCAGGCGCGCTACGACTAACACCTGCTATAGCTTTATGTCAATCCATGCAGAGCCATCAGGATCTTATTCATGTTTTCGCTTTGTCAGTAAGACAGTTCCACCTCTAAAACATTCTTAAATGTTTGAACTCAAGGGCCTTGCTTAAGCTGTCAGAAGATTCTGACACGACAGTGACATGAACCCTGCAGAGCCCGAGATGAACTGCTGCGTCTCAAGTCGAATCATTAGTAAGACCGATGAGGACGTACATGCCGCCTCAGACGATTAATGTGATCTGATTGTCAATGACAGTGAGACGTCAACTCTTCTCTCAGTGTCCTGTGGATTTCAAAGGTCTGTGGATACTGTGAAGCATAACACTGCATGGATTCCAGTGCCTTTAACACTTGTAGCACGTGTCTACTTTGCCAGAAATGCAGAAAAAGAACAAGTCTGTTTCTTTAAGTTAACTAAAGGCTGGTGTGTACAAAGTATGGATGTGGTTAAAAAACATGTATTGCTTTTTAGTTCTTTGTTACCAAAATCAATTTTTTGTTTTGTTTTGTACAATTTAAATTTAAGATTTTGTGAAAAGTATGTTTAGTAGTTCTGTAGTGTAGAAGAAACTAATGCTGCTTTGCAGAAATGCACCGTAGTCCAAAAAGAATGTTAGTAGGCCTGTGTTTGTTAGCAAAAGCGTAGCCCTGAAGTTTACATGGTGACTGGTGAGGGTTAGAGCAGGTATATATGGTACATAAGCTTTGCCCTTTACCTCAATGCTAACGTGTACGTTTTCAACTGAGTGAAAGGTGCCCTGTTCAGAGACTTGGGACGAGGTCGCTTCTGAATCGAAGGGGTACCATACTCTAGCAACTTGCGTTAAGACTCCATCATCGTTCTGAAAAACTGGATTAATCCTCAATGAGCTCTCATAGGGAGATGCCTCATGAGTGTGCCTACAACATAAACAAGATAAGATTTTAAAACCATCTCATGCCGAAAAATGAAAGAAAACACACACATACACACACACACACAAAAGTTCCCACTTTGTAGTCACATAAGCAGTGATGAGCAACTTGGCTTCAAAAGCTGAAATCCAGTACCACATATTTGTTCCAGCCATTCACTAAATCAGCTTATTCTAATCAGCACAACTCTACAGCCAGGTAGAGGGATGAATCACTGAAATTCCTCATATTATGTGCACAGTTACAACGAGGTGATTTGGAATATGTGGTACCGGACTGTAGCTCCTGAATCCAGGTTGCCCACTGCTGTGTATACTTTAAGTAAAAGAAAGAGGTCTGCTTACATTAAAGTCACCGTCTTTCTGGTCCGTATACATTTCTTGTTTATGAGTATCAACAGGCCTATCACCAAGGAGACCACGGCGAGGCCGCCAAATAAGCTGGCTGCCAGCAGATGTGAGTCGATGGGTTGAGTCACCAGCTCTGTGCAGCGCTCTCCATGGTAGTGGTAGAATTTGCCTACGGGACATCTACAACGGTCAAGAGAACACAGCGATGGTTAGAGGACAGCTGTGGAAGAGCCACGGGCCCTCCAACTGTAAGCCTGTGCCCTTTGGTTTGTCACACATAACTGCCCATCGGGGACTTTAAATGATTTCATGTGATTTACTTTGTTACTCCTCTAGGCACCATTGGCTCCAGCTCAAATTGTCACTTCAGGGATTTGAAGTAAAAAAAAAAAACAGCCAAAGGTACCAACATATTAACTAAACATTCAGACAACCAAAGACATACAGGGACATACAAGTGAATTCAAAGGCAGAAAACAAGGAGGTGGAAAAAAAAGGTGACCAGACAGGTACTGCCGAGCTGGTCCCTGCTTGGGGGCACCTACCTGCAGGTGGCGCCGTGTCCAGGGATGATCTCACACCTGCCGTGGTTCAGGCAGTAGTCGGGCTGCAGGGCGCAGATGCTCTGGCAGGGCAGGCCATCCAACGTGCTGTAGCCCGGGTCGCACAAGCACTCGGCCTCCATGGACCACGTGTTCACCACGCAGCGGGAGAACTCGTTGCAGGCCATAAACTTGCACGGGTCTGCATCATCGGCTGAACAGCAGGAGGCGACAGGAGGTTAGTGTTTACGACATGCTGTTTGCATGCCTGTCAAAAAGAAAGCTATCCCCACCCCCACCCCCAACCTGTCTCTCTTCCCCTCGCCCACGTGCGCCTTTGCAATGAGGAGGTTAGCACTCAAGGGCATTTTGATGGATGGGAGAGACAGTTTTAAACCAGGTTTCATTAGGGAAGCATGAAAAGTTGGACTATGGATAAGGCACTGTGCCATGCTGCTGGAGAAGATTACTGTTTCACAACCGACCATATAATAACTCTATCTCTCAGCATTTTCATTATTTCAGTTCCACCCTGGATTTACTACATGTGATGAGGAAAATATGAAATACGAACCATTAAAATGAACTGAGATCACAGAATTGTCTTGGCAATGTGAGAATTGCCTTTTACTGTCAATCAGCTAGTTACTGGCAATGTGTTATCGGGTTGCAATGGAAATGAACTTCTTAATGCACCTTTCAGGGACCAACACACAGCATTGCTCCACCACACTTGAGCATTAAACCTCACCCAGGATGAAAAAAAAAGCTGATAGCTACCCTCCCTACCAGCTTCGACATCCAGAGAGTCAGTGTCTATCTCCAGGTCAAGGCGCTTAGATGCAGCATTGCAAAACTCCTCCAGCACACAGGTCACTGCCTCAGTGACGTTATAGGGCACCGGCTTCTCGAACTTCATCTTACTATTCACCACCACACTGCCGTTCCTGAAATTGAGAATCTCAAGCTCTTTGAATCCTGTCAGATTCGATTGCAGATAGGGCAGAAGCTGTAGGTGGAAAAAAAAGAAAGAGAGAGGAACAGGGGGGCGTATGTCAGTACAGTCACTTTGACAAGTGTGTGTCAAAGTGCTCAATCATCCTCTGTTGCCTTCAGATCTTCAAAAAAAAAAATATTATGAAAAATGTTTCAAATGGCTCAAAGTCAGCCAACTATTACATGTTATGAAAGTAGATTACATAACAGGTAAAGAGGATGATTTTGCAGACATTCATTTGAAAAGCAATAACAAAATTTTTGAATATCAGAAAAATTGTCAAGGATGTTAGTACTAAAAGAAAGTGGTTAAGTGAAAGGCACAGAAACACATTGCAGTTTGGATAGGTGAGTTCATTTGACACTGGGAGAAAAGAAGGTGAACAATTTTGTTGTGCTAATTGACTCTCAAACTCAGTTTGGACTCAGGCATCCTCGAAACTAGTCAGCTATGCCATGCTGAGTTCAAGGAGTAAAACAATGTCTTTATAATGAACACCAAAAACTTCAATTAATCTGAAACCCAAGGCTGCCAAGTCTGCAGGTGCCACTCACACATTTTCAGTTAATAAGTCAGAGTCCCTGCATTCATGTAAAATGTCAGCCTCTTAAAAGCCCAAGGCCAAAGTCAGTGTGGTTTGAAGACATTGATTTGCCAGCCCTCCGCCTCAAGACAACACATGTGTGGATTGCTTTGCAGAAAGCTATTTTTTTTCCCCAATACACTGAAAAGGTCAATGAAGTCGACATCTAACGTAAAAAAAGGGGGTCTTGTGAAGGTGTGCCGACATACCATTAAGGTTTAATAGTTCCTTTGAGATAAAAGACAGCGTGTAAATGCATACCAACAACACACCTGTAGCGAGTGAGCTTAGCTACAACATGCTATAAGTAAAATGTTTAAATGTCAAGAAAAATAATAGCCTTTAGCAGAACATAGTAACAACACCCCTGTGGTTAATATTTTGTTGACAGGATGCTGTTTGGGGATTAAAGGGCCACTACACTTTCGGCACAGAGTCTTCAAAAGGTGAAGAGGAGGATTAGCAGGTGAAGAGGAGGATTAGCGTGTATTAGCACAGCGGACCCGTGCCTATACACAAAGAGATAAGAGAAATTACAGGATGATCTGCAGCTCTTAAGGCCAGCGAGCAAGATGCTGAAATAATTGGCGGGCCATACATTTGCCCCATTACACCGAGGTTTTTTAAGTGCCACCACGGTATCTTTCCTAAGGTCACACATACACACTACACAAAGAAACATGGCACACCTCATGAACTAATTGCACAAGAGATCTATTCTGTGGTATAGTGTGTAGTGTTTTTCGTTTGGTACACTGCTAGTGAGGGTCCTGGCAGCTTCTCCTCTAGCCCCACCTGCCTTATCTGGTTGCATACCTCCCTTATCTCTCCTGTTTTAGTTTCTGCGTGAACAAATGCACCTGTGAAGTAACCTGACAAAGGTCCATTGACTGAATCATTATGTGAATAAAATCTTACTTGCGGAATGGGCAGTGTGCAGGAATTTCCATTTTTTCGTACTAAGTTGAAGTCACCTTCAACACACCCCTTTTTTGAGGTGTTCATTGTTTTAAAGTTATTTACTTTGTGGAAACAGGTTTGGAGATGCTAACATACTTGAGGACTCACTCACTTGCACCACCATGGCTTCCCTTCTAAGACAACACATGCACTGCGGAGTAGTCTGACCACACCTTAGACCTTTTACAAGGCAACACAACAGCCATGGCCTACTGTCCATACTAGTCCAAGAGCACTCTTCTACGTACTGGTTCTTTTGAGAATTCCAGATGATGCAGTGCTATGCTGTGCGTGTCCAAGACGAAGAAGATAAAATGACTACTTTAACGCCATAATGGCTTTAACTTGTTTTCTGTCACTGCCAAGCCATTTAAACCTCCATATCCAATTATACTGGTTGCAACACAAACCAGTAGAGACAGGCATAAGGGGACAGGCTTAGGGCAAACCTGTCCTACAGAGACTGTTCAATGTATATACTTTAGTCAGCAGTATATGCAAAAACCATATGGGTGAGCTCATGACTGGGTGGCCCTGGGATACCAATCACAAGCTTCAGTTAAAGATTAATACTTCCTGCACTCTCCTTTAAGTCCTTTATTTACCTCTTTATTTACCCTAAAATCCTTTATTTAAATCATGGGGTACAGAGGTAAAAACTCTGACTAGTTTCAGCTGTCTAGGCCTTCATCAGGGCTTGGTGAACTGTTGCACGTGCATTACCGTATTGTCCCCTAAGCTGATCAGAGTCAGACATAGTGTTCACACAAAAAACATGCACAATGCTCCTACAAACCAGAATTACCTAAAGCCTCTTAGTCAGTCACCCGCCAATTAGGCCTAGCATGTCCACTGTCAGCTGATTCAGACCACCCTAGGTCTTCCATTCAAAGTTACTTTCATACAAACCCAACAGTATCCTGAAAAGCTTCAGTGCACTGACAAACACTTTACAACTTAATCTTCTTATAATACCTCAATAAAACTACTGATGCTATTGGCCCTCTTCATCACGCCAATAGCAAGAGCTCTCGTGCATAGGCCAGTACTCTGTGCTAGAGGTCTGCGCGGGATCAGAATTTTCAGTCCCGCCCGCACCCGCATTGTGCAGTCCCGCTCCCGCCCGCACCCGCATATAATTATAATTTTCATGCCCGCTTCCGCCCGCATCTGCAATATTTTGTCCCGCTCCGCCCGCAAATCCCGCAAGATGGAGACGTTCGCTTTCTTTGTCACGAAAGGTCTTTTCATTGGCTTGGAAAAAACACCCGCACCCATAATTCCTTAAACGGTAACTTACATATTTATTAGCTATACTCAACCATACAGGGCTCAGTAACTGACATTTACAACATTTGTTAAACTATCAAACACGGAGAACCGGAAAGGCATTGTCTAAAATGTGCGTGAGATTAGACCACATCTGCAATTTTAGGCTGCTTAAAATGTTTTTATTAATAACAAATCAAATATCCAGCCCAAATTATGTTTGATAGGCATACATTAATCATTTTAATTGTTACTTTACACTCATATTTAGTTTGCGGGACTGCAGTTAATCATCCCACTCGCCCGCTCCCGCATTGTGCAGTCCCGCTCCCGCCCGCGCCCGCAATGAGCTGTCAAAACGTGTCCCGCGCCGCACTGTTTTGGGTCGGGTCCCATCCCACGGTTCCGCGGGACTCCCGCGGGAGTGCAGGGCTCTACTCTGTGCTGCACACCATGGCAGCCAGACACCAGCTGGTAGGGGTAATTCAGTGAGTTCATGTAAAATATCTGGGTAGCACTTTAACATGCTACCAGTATCTTTCATGCCTTGCCCTGTCCAGGTCTTCAAAGCTGCCTGATACCGAACTCATTCCAATATTGAACTTTATGCATGCAGGAAGTTCAGAGGTTGATTGAAATCCATATAAAAAAAAAACATACAAACAATACACAAATGATTTTGTGCCACCAAGGCTGCTTGATACACATGCACCGCGACAGCAGCCTGAGCTCTAGCCTGGGCCTGACCATACTACCTGTGACGCTACAGTATATTGAATTTAGTGTTCAAGTCACACTGGTCAACCTGCCTATTCTCAGTTCTTCCCGGTCTCAAAAATTTCAGATCCAATGAAAAACAAACACAACACATATGTGATCGAAAATCAGTGGTCTGATTGGTTGTAGCTCTGTCCAGTAGTACACAGAGACATTTGAAAGATGCCCATTGATCCTGCCTCTGAGGACTTCCTGTCTATGGGAGGTTTGCCGGACCAAGCTCCATCTACAGGCTTGGGGGGACCGCCAGGCTACCTGAACTCGGCAACAGCACATTTTATGCAGGAAGCATAGTATAGTAAGGCATAACCTACACCCCAGCCAGAGTAACACTTAGAAAAACAACAACAACAACAGCAAAATGGTGTTAGATATTAACAAATTAGTATTGGGAAAACCTAAGAAATGTTGGCATGGTAACTTGTTAGTTATAGACGAATATGGATAGACTTGGACAACATTGTACATGATAATTAGTTATTAGTTAGAAGACTGTTTAGGAATTAGAAGCAATTCACAGTTAACTAGTAAAATAAAAGGTGAAGCCTCCAGAGATACCGGTATTGAGGCTATTGTCTTCCCTGTTTCCACTTTAGTGGAGGCCTCAGGATTTGGAGGTTCCTCAGGATCGGAGAACTGTCTCTAGTTACAATAAAATTTCACGTTTCACATGTTATATTATTGTTAGAATTGTCACTTCAGCATAATATCCAGAATTTTGTATTTATGCAGTGCAGATAGAACCTTTGCACATCGTGAGATTTTTTTTTTCATTTTAGGATACAAAAATAATGATAAAGATTTTGGCACTTTTTAAATTTAAGAACAACACAGTTTCACTCTTTAAAAGAGAGATATACAAGATCCTTTAAAAAAAAAATTAAATACAGTGTCATACTAAAAAATGTCAAAAGACTTGTTTATCTCCCAGTGGCTTTGAATTTTATCATTAACATGAATCCTAAGCTAAGTCTACAGCACGAAGAAGAAGGCATGTTTACTTACCAGCTCAATAAACGTGTTCTCCAGGGATTTGTACTCAGGGGAATTCTTGTTGAACAAGTCCTCAGAAAAAACCATGTTAGTGACCCTTAAACTGAAGAACACCACCAGATCATTGGCCTTGCTGGATGCTACCATGGATGGCGTAGTCATGACTCTGAGTTGTGGAGGTACCGTTAACTCATCGATCTCATTCGTCTCAAGGGCATCTTCTCTGCTGTGGCCGGATGTCTCGACCTGTTCCACATCCTCCTGCATGTTCTGGTCGTCCTCTGGGATGTCCTGTTCAGGTGGAGGACTGGGGGAGGTGCTGGCTGGAACAACTGAACCCTCCTCCTCTGCCACTGCTTCCAAAGTGTCCACTTCAGTGGAGCCAGACTCAGAGGCACCCTCTACGGCTTCCTCTGCGGGCTCTGAGACTGTAGGTTCTGCGTCGATTTCTGCTGGTCCAACTACGGTTGCTGGGACATCCATGGGCAGGTCAGACATAGGCGTGCCTGGTCCTGGGGGAGCCTCTACGGGCTCTTCAGGCTCAGGAATAGACGACCCTGAAGGAGCTTCTTCTGGTTGTACTGATTCAGTGACAGCAGGTACTGCAGATGGCTTAATGGGTTCTGTGGACTCTGATAGGGTGTCTGTGTCCTTTTGGCCCTCAGTAGTTTCCTCTTTTGGTATCACAGCTTCGCCACTTGTCTCTGATAGTGATGGAATGATAGTAGAGGAGGGGTCTGTCTCTATCCCAACATCCACAGGAGGGAGGACTGCTGCTGTTTCAAGGACTACATCCGAATGACCCAACTCCGTAGGTGCTGTGACCATTTCATCGACACCCAAGTCTTGTGACGGCGCCTCCTCAGGTAACATACCAAATCCTTGAGAAACAATAAATGCACCAGACAAAGGTCACAATGTATAATTTGGAGTAAAGAGACATATATGTTCAGAGAAGAGAATTAATCACAATAAAAAAGAAATCACACTGATTAGTGAGTCAAAATTACTTCAAAATTCTGACTTCTTCAAAAACTGTATAACCTTAAAATGACCCAGATGTTGACGTCTTAGTCAAATTAACATGCAAGTCCTATTTTTTGCTTCAATCGACATCTTGGGCATTTTATAGCTCAGTAGCAGCACATGGGAATTCTACCTTCTGTTTCTCTCTGCTCTTGCTCATTGGGCGTGGGATTCAAAAGCTGCGGGTCCCCTTCTGTTTCATCCACCTCAGGGATTTTGATTGCCTCAGCAGGGTGGCGCTCGATATCCGTAATGGGAGTCGTCACCGAGCGAGCTTCTTCCATCGTCTCCTCAGGGGCCTCCGCCACAGGTTTCTTATCTACCTCCTCCACCTCCTCCTCCACAAACGCTGGTGCTGCTGCATCAGGAAATAGGAAATAGTCTCATAGGTATCCTCCTTAATGAGCTCTACAACCTCCTCACTTACAAATTCTGTTGTGATGTCCTCACTTGCACCCTGCGTCTCCCCTCTATGTGTGGGCATGGTACGGAAAACATATTTTTAGGGTGTTCAAGAAGTTTTTTCCTTTTTTTACAAATAGTGCTTGAGCTGCTTTTATAGAACCTGGCAGTGTTTTTATTTGGAAAAAGTGTTTTCCAATTGGACTACTGACATGACATTTTGGCCATGGCATTGGTGGTAACCCAAGAAATCCATACATCCATCAAAACTTTTAAAGCCCATTAACAAAGTTATGTGTTATAACAAAATGGAATACATTAGGAAGAAGCCTTACCTGAGCCAAAACTGAGTGATTGTATGTCCACTGGAAGTGACTGAGCGTCTTCACTCAGGGCTTTGGCAACCAGTTCCCTAAAGGTCATTTCAGTATGGGAATCTGCCGCCACTCTGCCTGACTCAGTGGCGGGGGCGCTAGACTCAAAGACTACAGCATAATGCACAGAGACATCTTGGGGCCTGGGAAACAAAAGCAGGGCCACAGGGGAGAACGGAGCCGAATTAACATCTACTGCTAGCATCAACAACATAAAAAACCACATAGCCCCATTAACCTCATACATTGTGCCTATGATGTTCCACAATTTGTCCGTTCGAAAACTGTAAATGGAGGGGAACCATAGAAGTGCTTTGATACTGTTAGTGCTCATTCATTCTTAAACTACTTTCAGTAACAATCTGTTTCTTTAAAAAGAAGGTTGTATGTGTGAAAAGACAATTTTCTGGCTCAGTGGAGGGTAGTATCAGAGGAACGTTCACAGTTAACAACCCACCGGAACTCCAAAAGGCGAATCTCTTTAAATCCAGGAAGTTTGTCCAAGATGTGAAGCATCTATGCAAGACAAAACAAAACATCCCTTATGTAAAATGTGTAATTAATTAAAAAGTCTCGCTTGATTAAAACACTTCACTTGCAAATCCTTTTCATTACAGTAGCAAAAGTGTGTCAGTTAAACAATGACTTTCTGATTTGAAAAAAAAGCTTCTTATTTTTTCTCTCTGGTCTTTGTATGCTCATGACCTCGATACAAAACAAGACCTTGACCAAATTTCAAATCTGAAATATTTTTTTCTTATTATCATTCATAGCCACAGTCCCACTGTACAAATTGGCTGAACGCTTTTGAAGTGGTCCTGTGCTTTAGTCTGTCTTATCGCTTTGGACTGAGCACAAAAGGCCAAATTAAAACCCTAAGCTCAGTATCTCATTTAGGCATTCCAGGCATGGGCCATCAAAGGTGTAAATACAACAGCCTGTGAAGAAACTGGAAGATTTATTAAACTCAAATGCTCTACCCGTCTGACTGAGGCATGCAAAATCCATGGTGTGAACAGTTGTGTGAAATTCTGATTGCAATAAAACACACAAAGATTGCAAATATGAGAGAACACTTCCCATTAAGCTTTGTTATTATTCGAAGGTCACTTAAGCAGTAGGAGACTGTCTAAATGTAAACTCCTGTCCAACGTATTAACAAACGTACCTGTTCATAGAGAGTCTGTGTTGTGTCGTGGTACTGAGGAGTGTCGGGATCGGCCAGAAGCTCACTAAAGCCAGGTTCCACGATGGTCACGCTGAACTCCACAATGATCTCCTCACCTGCTTCCTCAGGAATGATATTTGGTGCTTCTGTTTTCTGAGACACAGAGTGACAGCAAAGGTGGCCGACGTATAAATGGCGATATAATTGCCAAAGGTGTCAATTTAAGCTTCTGAAAGTAAAAAACCTGTCATATATTTCTTCTGCCTCTGCACTTCACACAGGTAATTTAACTAATTAGCCCATCTTGCCCTCAGATGATTTGTGTACTCAGTAGGATCAGAGTGGTTTAGAAAATGGTTGGATCAAATATGCGGCAGGGTTTTTACTTTCTGAAGCCAAGATTGACACTTGATGAATGCACCCACTCTTGGCATGGACAGCTTGTAGGTCACACAGCTGCTGCATGAACTGCAACTGGCTGAAACCGAGTGCAAAGGTGTGAAGTTTGGGGGCAAAACGAAACAGCAGTGGGATGAGGTGATTATCAGTGTTAAGGGTATGTGCACCGGAAGGACTCCACAGGCCTATTTCTTAAACTATCTCCACCTAAATGTTCCTTCCATTTCTTATTTCATCCCATACTTATTTATGGTATTCTGTCATTAATACCACAATAGGTTAGATGCTGGAAAAAAAAATCTTGTGCCACTTTGAGGGAGTGGTATTACACTCTGCAGTTTGGGGAATTACACTGATAATAACTCAGAATCTCACCCTCACCTCTTCAGATTCAATAAGCAGCAACTCAGCAGGAGTCTTTGAACCTATGAGGGAACAATGAAAAACACATTAGCGGCAGTAAAGCTAGAGGAGAGGTTGAAGTCTTTCTTTTATTTTTTTAAATGCTCCCTTAAATAAAGGCTGGATGACTCACACTTTTCACCGCTGGGCTTGTCTGTTGCAGAACCACTGGTTTGAAGGAAAGAAATAATCACAACACAATGTCAATCTTAGATACTGGACTATTTGACATACAGTACCTGAAGTAAAATTGTGATATGAGTGCATATTGGTAACATGCTTATAGCACTTTAAGAAAGCATATTGTATTGTACACAGTATTCTGTATACCAGTATAACTGTTATACCGTATACCAGTGTATAAGTTACAATTATTGTAAATTATTAATAGAATATATTAATATTAATAAAATTAAATTGTTAGTTTGAAATGCATTTTCCATTTTGGATTTATTTTAATTCACAGTTTTCATAACATGTATTCCTGGTTTTACCTGTCTAGTTGAAGCTGTGTAGGATTCACCATCTGTGGAGAGTAGCAGGATGGTTAGAAGCGACCATTACCCAGCAGTACAGTGAAACACGTGTGTCATAACCTCAGCAAACAAGGACCCTGCACCTTTGCAATCATGTCGAGATGCTCCTGGCTGCTGCTGAAGTTTCTGGCCAGGTCATCCATGCACAGAGAGTCCCTCTGGCAGGCCTCGACCCACTGGTGGTACTCCACGGTGTCGGGGACTCTGTCCAGAAAGATCTGGAACGCCTCCCACACCGCCTCCTGACAAACTGAGCAGAGAGGCGCATCTTTCATCGGGGGCCGGCGTCGGCATTTGCATTTATCAAAGTCTCTGGAAAGCCCAGCGTCATAACTTTGCCCTATGCTGTTTTTTCTTTGGTACAGTACTGTGTGAACACGGCGTCTTATGGTCAGTTATAAGAGGTCAGATATGGTCAGTTTTAACACACACACACATACACACATAAACACACACACACAAACACAAACACACACAGTCTCTCTCTCTCTCTCTCTCTCTCTCACACACACACGCACATTCACACACACACACACACACACACACACACACACTACACTTTTCACTTCAGCTACTTTGGAATTACTTTAGCTAATGCCAGAGCAATAGTGAAACTTTTATGGGTATCAGATTAGAAAGGCCAAATCAAATGTGTGTTTTATCTGTAGATGATGATTTTATATGTAGATGTAGATGTATCTGTAGAAGTGTAGACACCTCCCTAACAAGGTCCAAAACCAAGGTTACGACAAAGCAGAGGCATGTTTATCAAAACATCTCAAATGAGTCACATGATTTACTTTTTTAGGTCGATCTCATCTGATTCTTTTTATCTTGCCTCGCCTCCCAGCATTTGCTCTTGCCCTGACTCAATCCTCTCCAGACCTGTCACGTCTTTGTGACGCTAATTTTGATCTAGCTGATGCGGCCCTGATGAGCCCGGGTTACCTCTCATCCTGTAGTAGGCACGGTGGCTTCCTATGACCTCCAACGTCGACTCGTGAGGACACACCTTCACCCCGGTACTAAACACCGTGGACCTCTTCATCCTAAGCCTCCTCAGATCGAGTCCCGGGGACATCCGTTTAACTGGTCGCAATGTTTCCAGGAAGTGCCTATATTTTACATTCCTGATCCCAGACAAATGTTGGCTGTTGGTATCTATAAACAAACAAGAGTGGTCAAGAATAACACACTGAATTTCTTTTGTTTTTAACTTCTGTTTTAAGTTAAGTATTGTGTACTTTTAACTCTGTCTGTGTTGACATCTCATAAGGTTGTTTAAGAAGAGTTCCAAACAATGAACAGCTGTTAATCTCCTGTGGTGATCATATGAAGTGTATGTTTGTATGTACACTGGTTATTTAATAGGATTAGACTCTGTTGAGACCAGGGTCTGTTGTAATACCACCATGGCCCATGCTTTAGCTGGACAGTGGACAGAATAGCCCTGGGTCTGCTTGACTGAGCAGCGGGAAATAAGCCAAAGTGTTTAAGTGTTCATGTTTGTGCCTTTCCATTAATGAGCTCTTTGAGGAGATGATTATCACCTTGGTGTGCTGATACCACTATTTACATCTCATGTGCTACAGTGGCTTGATAACGTATCAGAAATGTTGATTTAACATTTAAACCAGCCTACAAACTTGCACAAACATTTCACATACATTTTAGATAAATTTACCTCACTGCTGCAAACCCTAAACCACACATTTTAGTGGCATTCATTTCAATGGCAGCGATTTTCTTTCAGTTTAATTAACACATTTCTGTTGTAGGCATATCCAGGAGTATCCAATTATGTGCCACCTGTGATTTCATCACTTCATCCAGGCATGATAGATGTCATGGTCCCTACTGATTCTGAAATATCAGCTCATCTGTGACTCATCTATTCCTGTGTTCACAGTGTAACTGAAACACGGGAGAAACCTGTGGAAAATGGGAGAATTGGCAGCTATGTCCTTGCTATTTAAAAATTGCATTATGCATTATGTTATTGACTACATTCTAACTGTGCTGTTCTGTATTCAAATCAGGCAGTGAATCTGTCAGATTTTCTTGTTTACTTCCAGTCTCCGAACCACACTGCCCTGCATCACTGCAATACAAGGTGGTGTCGCACAGTTATGCAAGGTCATTGGGCCAGACAGCATAGGCCCTCCATTCAAGGGAGCCATTTTCTCCAAATCGCTCCATTGTGTGACCAGGTGGCGAACTTCAGAGGCCTTTCTTAAGACCTTAAGTCCTAAAGGCTCAGCGAACGGCACACTGCCACTCCCGCCCGAAGGATTACAGTAAGAGCCCCAAGTTTGACTGCAAATGGTGCAAATGATATTAGTACTATAGCTGTTGGGCAAGCTGTTGCGTGAGAAAACCACTCCATTTAACATTGCTGGCATACACAAAGGCTGCACATAACTGTGAGCATAGCCAATCCAAAACATGGCCCAGTAATGAGCTTGACCGATAGTATCATTAGTGTGTGTGTGTGTGTGTGTGTGTGTGTGTGTGCCCCTGTGTGTTGGGGGGTGGTGAGGGGGTGTGGAGGGCGTTGGTAAGTTTCTTGAACATTAAGTTTGTAGCATCCCCTCATCTTCTAGGTGAAAGAGCACAGCCTTGCCCATGGCATCGGCACAGGAAGCCCGTAAACACAACACAAGCTGGCATGGTAATTGCTGATAAAGACTTTTTGCAGCCTATTAAAGCCAAGCACCGCAAAACAGGGCAATCTTCTATTTGACAGTCTCATTTAATTGACAAATGGAAACAGGTTGTGAGCCATGCACATGTGTCTGCATGAGGATGGCAAAGGCTAAATGGGTCCTTATTATAGCACAGTGGAGGCCTCACAAAGAAGCTACAAGCCAGAAAAGATTAGCATCCTGCTCGCCACAAACAGAATGCCTTTGTTTTTCCCCTCACGCTAATGAATGAATTGGGAAACACTGGGGATAAAGATTTTTTTTCAGGAGAAGTACTAAAAAAAATGCACAAGCTTGGTTTCAACGTGATGTTTGCTGAATCAAAATTTGGTTTGGATCACTGGATCTGATAGCCATTATTCCATTATGGCGTTAAGTTTCAACAGATTGTAAGAGAAAGAAGTAGTCAAGAAAAACTGTATGAATGTTAATGATGGCAAATTTACACGTGTACTAAATAAATATCACAGACACACAAGGAGAAACTACACAATAGGATGCCGTGTACCGAACATAATTACAGCACCGGTGTTAACTAATAGTGCACTACACTAATGAGATAACATTAGTCTCTAGCACACTTAATACGAGTGTCTATCTACCCCTTTCCCCTACTGTCCCGTACCTCATTTAGGTAATGAACATTGCCTAACACAAACTTGCCCAGTGCGCTAAGCTAAGGAAGACTGACTATGGGAGGCAACGTTGATGTATCTGGCCTCTCACAATGTCCGCTGACTGTGCTATTTTTAACCAGGTCCTGTGGTTTGTGTATACATTAACTGCCCAGAAGAGGAACGGTTCTGTGACTTCTATTCTGAATTGCGGCTAACGAGGGCACACACATAGAGCTGTATGTCTCTCTCATGGAGACACAATGGAGGCCCCTGAAGTCTCATTTAAATTCCAGGACAGAATACAAACGAGCACCAGCCACGACCAGCTGTCACTGCTGGCTCCATGGAGTGAAGGCTTACCTTTGATGGTGGTCAGTTGGAGGGTGAACAGGAACAGAAAGATAAACAGTCCTGTTTTCAGTGGCATGATGTACTTGTTCAGGACGCACAATGAGACATTTGGAAAAGGGCGAGTGAGAGAACAATAAGTCCGTTTTTGTTTTTTTTTGTTTTTCTATCTTGGATCCATGGGTGGAAAGCAAACCCTCTGGTGTGTGGGTATCCAAGTTGCCATGAAGAAGCTGTCGGTGTGGTCGTGTATCCTGCACAACAAGTCTTTTAGAAACCAGGTCCAGTGGTTGACAGCCTGTGGGCTTCTGTGCAACGCTTATTCTCAGGAGATGTCCAGAGCAGGGTGACGTCCTGTGGAGCCTGGGCTGAGAGAGTTGTGGCTCGCAGGGGGGAGAGGGAGGGAGGGAAAGGAGGAAAGGGGGGGGGGGTTAAACAGCGCTGCTCCCGAGTGTGACAGTAGTGATGAGGTTAAAGAAGCCGGTTCTCCTCAGGGACTAATCTCTTTACCTTGTGCTCGTGAGTAATCCCCCTCCGGCCCGTGTGGCGGGCTGCCTTCATCCTGTTAGGGGCCTTCTGGGCTGATACCTGCAAGCAAGGCGGCTGGCTGTCAGAAGGCTACCCCCACGGATACACAGGAAGGCACTGCCTCCTCTCAGGCAGCCCAGTGTCTGTGTGTGTGTGTGTGTGTGTGTGTGTGTGTGTGTTTGTGTGTGTCCTCTTTTTCGACCTGGCTTCTGTGCTGTGCTCCCTCTGTGTACTGTGCCAGAGTCTCTTGGCTGCCAAACTTAGGGGTGAGCTATGCGACTCCCTCAGCTCAGCTTAGACACTGTGCGCTACGCCATCCTACCAGTGTGGGGCAGCTGATCTGGCCTCCCCTCCTCCCTTTGTGTGTGTGTGTGTGCGTGTGCGTGTGTGTGTGCGTGTGTGTGTGCGCGCGTGCCTGTGCATGTGTGGATTGTGGTCTCCACCCCACTCCCTCAAGGTCAAAAGGGGATTACAATAGCTCACTCCAAATGCCAAAAATATGCCTTCTCAGAGCAAATCCATTCACTCGGTTCAGGAGGAATGACCTTTCAACCCTTCACTGGCAGTGGCGATGCACGTGAGGCTTTCAACTCTTGACAGCTTTGTTTTTTGTTTTTTTTCCCAAGTCGTGTCTCAACAGTTTAGCGATTCCTTCATAAATAAACTTTGGAGAAAGAACGTTATAACAGTAAATATTGTAATACTAAATTTAAAAAGTAAAAGTAACAGTAAAAAATTTGCAAGTCATTCTCGTATCAATAGATATGCATTAAAATTCAAAGCAGAGTCTGTTTGGCAGATATGGGACTATGAATGCTCCCCCAGTGTTATTTCCTTACAGTGACATGCCCTTTTCTTCACAGCACTGAATTATGCTTTGTATTCTCCACAATTATGCTTTGATATTCAGTTCTGATTTGCCTCACAGCATGTAATTCTTTTTACCAAATGTCACAATGGTTGATGTGCCCGTAGTCATAATCAAGGTGTTTGTTGGCAGTGGTTTGATGAAAGGGAAATAATAACAGCTTCATTATACTAGGGTGACCATTTTGATTACTGAAACCCACACCCGGCCCAGCAATGACATACTCAAATGATACTCAAAGTTTACTCAAAGATGCCGTGGTATAATTTCAATACATTTAAAGTATGCCTCCTCTGTATGGATACAAAATCGTTATATTGCAAAATATTATCTATAACCAACAGGGGTGGTCCTAGCCTGTTTAGTGCCCTGGGTGAGCAACCCAAGCCTCGAATTGCATCCAAATTCCAGCCAAACCCAATATAAAACTCTAATACGTCACACGTGCATCATTTTCATAATAAAAACACGCATCCAATTTACAGTATCACACATTCAGAATGATGTGTATATGGCTGATTCTCCGTGTGAGTATGAGGTGAAGCAGGAGGGAGTGTGCTGTAACCAGGACGCGGCTGTAGCTGAGCATGAACGGGAGTAACAATGATCAGAGTGGATGTGGGCTCTCGGCTGCATACCCCTCAGGCCACTATGGGATTGCAACAATTCATCAGGCCAATACGTGGCCCTGCTTTAACTTGCAAACAACCTGGAAGCAGAGTCAGGGAACAGCTGGGGCTCTCACAGACACAGAACATCCTCACCTGGAAAATTCTGAGTTCACTCCAGGATCACTTTTTTTTTTGCTGCAGCACCTATGGAATGAATTCCCTGCCGGAACGTCAGTACTCGTAGAAATATCTTTAAAGTTTTGTGCTTGTAATAAAAATGTGTGCTTGTAAATAGATTTTTTGATGTGTGCTTGTAAATAGCTTGTAAATAGATTTTTTGCAGCAAGTTCGCCGTTAACCTGGCTACTTTATTGTACATGGCTACATATAGAATTCACGTACCATTGCTCCCGCTCATTGCTCTAAATAAAGGCGGCAACGTGATTGGCCGGTGAGTAAGACGTTTGGTGATTGGCTGAGAAGTTTTGGCAGAGATTTCACTGACAGGTTTTGTGTTCGTAAAAAGAATCTGTGCTTGTGAATACGATTTGTGCCTGTGGGAGATATGTTTTTTTTCCTCAAATACAAAGTATTTTTACATGTACAAAAAAATCTATTTACAAGCACAATTTTTTATTACAAGCACAAAACTTTGTTACAGAGACAAAACAGATTTTCACGCAGAGACACATTTTTTTTTACAAGCACAAAACTTTGTTATAGAGACATGACAGTTTTTCACACAAGGACACATTGTTTTTACAAGCACAAAATATTTCCACGTGTACACAAATTCTTTTCACAAGCACAAAATATTTCCACGTGTACACAAATTCTTTTCATGAGCACAAGATATTTCTATGAGTACAGACGTTCCGGCAGGGAATTCATTCCATAAGCACCTTTCCTGCAGCTATACTGTTGTGCAGCATCTCTGTGGTTAAAAAATGTTATTGCATAAAAAATATTTGGATCACTCTGAGATGCATTTGAGTGTTCCTTTCCCATGCCCTGAATGTGTTATGTAGCCTTTGTGCATGTAAAAAATGGTAAGTGTGGTCCCAAAAAGACAGTGCAAACAACAGATGGAGGAATTATTCCAGAGAGAGCCAGAGGACACTTTTGGCCTCATAACCAATCAGGACAGAGGTGGCTGAGCTGACCAGTGACAACACAAGGTGAAACCGATGCTAAACACAAGGTTGAGTTGTACAACATAAGGAAGACTATTGCGTTGCTGAAGCTTGCTCATTTTTCTGCACCTACCAATTATTATGAGCAGGTAACTCTTTATTTTACAATTCCTTTTTTAGTGTATCTACATGTAAGAAAATGTAATAGTATGTACTTACACTGTACATACCTAACACTAACCCTAACCCTAACACTAACCCTACAGTGTAAGTACACAGTGTTACATATTGATTACATATTTTCTTACACTGCAGCTAATTGATGTAAATGGGACAGTAAAATAATGTGTAACCATTTTCTTAGTAAAATGTACAGTTGTTCCTTAATACAGTGTGCTTCTGCGTAAAATGCACTACTGCCAAAATGTTCTGTGTAAAATGCACTTAAGCCAATGAAACATGTAATAAATACTTCTGCCAAACATGACTCGTGCAGCCATGTCCAGAAAATGTTGCTGAAAAAGCATTACAGTATTTGAATTTAAGGCAAATGTTGCAGTGGTTGTACAGTTATGCCAACAGTGAAATGACAAAAAAAACGCATTATTTGAATTTAAGGGAAATGTTGCTGTGGTTGTTTAGCTATGCTGACGGCAAACTGACTAAGAAAAGCATTATTTGAATTTAAGGGAAATGTTGCGGTGTCTGTAGCTATGCTGACGACGAACTGACAAAGAAAAGCATTATTTGAATTTAAGGGAAAGGTTGCTGTGGTTGTAAAGTTATAGCCTGGTAAACCAGCCCCTCGTAGTTCATTTCATATTGTACAGAGGATCTGGAGCGGAGAAACGACTTCTTCCTGGAGGTGTGGACCCAAACACCTGGTCATCAGTTCAGTTATGCTGACGGTGAACTGACTAAGAAAAGCATTATTTGAATTTAATGGAAGTGTTGCTGTGGTTGTACAGTTAT
Source organism: Coilia nasus (assembly GCA_027475355.1). NCBI lineage: Eukaryota > Metazoa > Chordata > Actinopteri > Clupeiformes > Engraulidae > Coilia > Coilia nasus. The sequence goes on from CM050205.1 coordinate 13,800,059, forward strand.
GCTGATGGCGAGCTGACTGAGAAAAGCATTATTTGAATTTAAGGGAAACTTTGTTGTTACCACACCTTAGGTTTTGAAAGGTGCAAAGACCGGCTAGAGGAGGGAAGGAGAGGGAGAAGGCGGAGACTGGCTGTTTTAACTGCAGAATGGCAGCATAATCAAAAGCGACCACTGAAGGAAGAGGCTCTGGAGACAGGGCTGGGAAAGAACATAAGGCAGATGAGAAAAAAAAAAAAGAATTAGGAAAAGATGAAAGACAAAGCCTGCAATGAACCTGCAGGGCAAGCCTCTTGTGTGGGATGGTGAAGGATGTGACTACTTCTGTTAACATGTTCTGTAAGTATAATGCCATTAGCATTCTCCCTTCGTCAAACATCAAACTCCCCTCATCTGCATTCATTGTCCTCCTTCACAATTTCTTTCCTTTCCTGATAGGCACAAGCCTAGCATACTGTCCAAACAGATAGCTTTTTTGTTTTTCCATTTCCCATACAGATGACAGTTCCCTGGTGCTAATGTCCAAGTAGCAAGCAGGTCAGCAAAAAGACCTTAGTAGGTTGAATGATTATTCAGTAATTCAGAGGTCTGAATATCGAAGAAAAGTTAGAGTGCGAACCTGCAGTTTAAAGACCATCCTCCCATACACCAAAACCGCTTGCCTCTGGGTAGTGGGCGACCTCAGCTGGAGAACTGACAATGGAAACTGAGAAAGGCTGCTGTCTGGCCCCAGGCTGAACAGGCAGAAGCTTTAGCCAAGAGTCGGCAGAGATGAGCAGCAGAGATCACACAACCCCACAAGAGAAAGAGATCTGCTGGAGGAGGAGAGGAGGATAACTACTCGGCTCGTTTAAGTGCTACAGGAGCAGGGCCATCCCTCTCTAGCTCTGAAGACCCATCATTTCTGGGAGCACTTCCCTTCCTAACCACACTGACCTTTAACCTCCACTTACAAGCATTGTCCTGTACTTTGTCTGCACTTACTTTGTCAGATTTTGCTTACTCTGTTTTTCTCTGCATGTCTGAAGGTTTATTGTCTCCTCCAATGGTAGTGCTGCTTTGCTGAGTGTAATGCAGTGCAGTAATGCATTGTAATATGGTGCAGAGGCTTCTGTGCTCTTAAATGCAGTGACACAGGCTGCACTGAGCTCCCCTGACAGGGGCAGCAGAGAGCATCCTACCGCAGTGAGGGGGGAAGTCAGGTCAGTGTGCCTGCAGTCAATGTATCTCCAATGTACAGAACAGGAAGAACCCTTTTTACAGGAATAATTTAATAATTACATAATAATTACATTTATATATTACATCATGATGATATTTAAATACATTTAAAATAAATTTCAATAATAACACAATTTAGGAGGGTTGAACAATGAGCAAAAACACATGTATTTGTAATGCATGTATGTTCTCTCTTGTGTGCAATTCAAAATTGATCATAACATCCACTTAACCTTTAGTGCTGAACAGCTACAGCTACAAAAACACTTAATACTTCACACCAAAGTGCTCACACAAATGTGTGCTCTGCCTCTGTTCTTAAAATAAGTTTATTTGCAAAGCAGTGACACGAGTGTTAGTTGAAATACCAAGCCCTCGATTAATCTCGATTAGTGGGTACAAAAGGGTTCCACGTCTCTGTGTTGTTGAGGGCTTGAAGGTTTTCTGAGGTGAAATATATTCTGGTGAAGAAGACTGAAAAGATTTCTGTGAAGTTAAACTTTAAAACCGAAACCCTAGATCTTTATCAGTGCAATGGCATATGTTTTGTCACTGTGTTCCCCTGAAGATCAAAGTTGGTAGCAGATAAGTTTTGGCTGCTTGACAGCTATGGTGCTGGGGAGATTTGATCTGTTTGGAGCATAACTTCAGAAGAACTAATCTCATTCTACGACAACATCCCGGAACACACTGGGCTGACAGACTACAAAGTCGTTAACTCAGTAAGGCCTCATTTCCACCGACTCGAGCGTGTACAGCGCGTATCCGTGTACAATAGGTTTGTGTAGGGACAGAATACGCTCAGATCACGCCTGCGGTGGAAATGGTCTAATCTGTTAACGTGCATTCTAAACGAATACGGACAGAAAATGGGCACGCGTTGTATACGCAGAGTGTTTGGTGGAAATGAGCCCTCAGTGCGTGGCCGCAAATTAGACTCTTCACACCGCAAGCGTGATCTGCGCGTATTCTGTCCTTATACAAACATATTGTACACGGATACGTGCTGTATACGGTCAAGTTGGTGTGAATCAGGCCTTAGCTGGAAATTTTAAATGATTATTTGGTGTTGTCACTTCTGCTATGGGTGCTTGTCTGCAGGAAGACCTCCTAGGCAGAGACAAACACCGAGCTCTACACTGCCCTACTGTAGGGTGTGTTTTTACAAAAACAGTAGAAATCATGCTGTTATAAAATATGCTGTTCGAAATACTTGATAGAAAGATTTTGCCCCTTAAGGACATCTTGGTCTTTAGTTTGGTCAGCAATTTCACTGCATGTCTTACTTTACCCATCTCTATGCATGTGACAAACCTTGTATCCTTATCCCTGTACCCTTGTTTGTTGCTAATTTATTTTAGCTTGACAAATACTTCACTTTTACTTTACTTTCACTAAAGAATACTTCACTTTTACTTTACTTTCACTAAAGAAATTTGAATCACGAAATGGCTAAGCCAGCTTTTTAAAAACTATTTTTTCAGTAGACTGTGAAAAATACCATTCCAAAATGGGCTGTTTTTAACCAAAAATATATAGTTAAGTGTAGTACAGTAATGTTCTCAGTGGTGGACAGGGGAGACCTGGCAGCACCCTCAGATCTAACATTGTTAGATGGTCTCTGGACATGGTCTCTATAAACTGCAGGCTTATGTGTTAAGCAAACATGCAGAGCAAGAGGGATTAGAGCCCTTCTTGGTCTGTTTCATCATCAAGGAAAGTGTCAGGTACCGGTACATATGCCTATGCCACTGGACATGCAAGTATGCGTGTGTGTGTGTGTGTGTGTGTATGTGTGTGTGTGTGTGTCTGTGTGTGTGTGTGTGTGTGTGTGTGAGAGAGAGAGAGAGAGAGAGAGAGAGAGAGAGAGAGAGAGAGAGAGTAGGTGTCTGAAATATGTTCTGAGTATAGGGGAAGTCATCATTGAGATGCAGAAGGCATCTGTCCCAAATTTCCACCCTAGCAAAGGCTTCCTATATATTTGGGGAACAGGGCATGGACCAAGACGGTGACAGGTGCTGATAATCTGCAAAAGGTTGGAACACATCAAAGCATCCCCCGGCATAGAATCATGAATTTTATAATTGCATGTTTGAAAATTCAACAGAAAGTGGCACACATGTTTGACATGAAGCAAGGACTTCACAAAAATTCAAATCTTCACAAAAAGTGAAATCACTCTGTTCCCTCACCCTTGGGACGTGTAGTTCAGTTTGATGGCCTATCTAAATGTCCAGCTGCCAAGAAATATGTTCCTGTAAATGATGAGCTATGTAAATTGCTCCGAATATGGGCATCTGCTGAGCAAATGAGCAAAGTAATGTATGCTGTTGGATGCTGTGGCTGGGGCGAGAGCATGAAAATGAACCTATCCAACATCCCCCACCCTATTCCATATGTATATCATGACATATACATCACTGTGCCGAGGGTTGATACTCCCCTGTGGAGTGGCACCATGAATAGGGAAGGCCATACAGTATGTCAAAGAAGATGGCGGTCGATTGAAGCGCATAATTAACACCACCAATAATTTCTACATGACATATACAGTATGGGAGACCCGTTCATCTTGGCCAGTCCAAATCTCTTTGATCCAATAAACTTTGGACAGCTGTCCACAGTCTATCAACATGAACTAATTAATAGATATGTAAAATATATTTAATGAATATAACATATTTATTTATATTATATATGCATATTATATATAAATGAAATAAAAAAAGAATGAATAAAGGTAATGGGGGAAAAATCAGATACACTCTTTTCCATTCAATAGAAGTTCCCATCACATACTTTGCCATGCAGTACAGAACTCTTAAAAGAATCCAGAGTGCACTTAAAATGCACCACTTAAAGGAGAGATCAGTCAGGTCACTTAAAAAAACACTAAGATGCATGAAGTGGACGATTATGTTCCTGCTGTTCAAAGTCAATTTCATTTTTTGCTGGTATAAAAAAAAGCAGGCGATTCAGCAGGCAGCGGTATCAGATCAGCACTATGGTAAAGCGGTCTCATTGGAGCCAGAGCAAGAGGCCAGTGCACGGCCTAATAAGGCTCCCTGCACCAGCGGGATGGAGAGATGGGGCTTTTTTACTCTTTCATGGGCCCAAGCGAGATGAAAAGCAAGACGAGCCCTGATCCATGCTAATGCGATAGGAGCTCTTATGGTAATGATGCTTGCAGACTGAAAATACAAGCTATGGCTTGCAAAAGGAAGCACACACAGGCAGACACACACACTCACTCACACGAGTGCACTGCACACACACACACACACACACACACACACACACACACACACACACACACACACACACACAGGCAGAGCATTTCAACGTTTTTAACACAGGTCAAAACAGTACAAAACTATTAAAGAGGTACCACACTAGAAACCAATAAAGGGTACTAGCCTACACCTAAAAGGAATTAAGACTTCATGAACAGCATCTTTTTCAGAGCATTTCGCCAGAAATGGTCCACGGGCCACATAAGGCATATAACTTAGGTGACGTCACCTGAACCGTATGATTTCATCTGGGGCTAAATGACATATGAAAGATTCCACATTTCTTTCTGCACAAAAAAACCCACCCCCTGTAGGTAGCACATGCTTCTTCTTGTGGAGGTGAGAGCGAGAAGCATGTTGGACCGTAAGATGGAGCCCATTTATCAACACTCCCCAGGGAGAGTTCTATTTTCCAGAACAGGGGTGGAAGAAAAGGCAGGTTGACAAGCGATGACGGCCTTGCTGCGCGTTTCTCCTTCAGCAGCACAGAACCGGATCCAGGCGCTGGGGCCTTGGTGGACTTGTGGCCCGTTTTAGTTCAGCGCACTTATTCACTCACCTCAATTGAACATCGCAGGACTATAATCGTGCTAACCAAAAATAAATCACTGATGTGGAAAAGGTTTTAAAATAGCCTTGGGTAAGGTTCTCTTCACTGATTACTTTATAATGCGTGCGTGCGCGTGCACACACACACACACACACACAATTTTCTTGAAACAGGGCTAAGACAAGCTATATTTCTTTGAAGGTCTAGTAAAAGAATGAGTGACAGGTGTGTTATCTGCCATGCAAGCCTCTTTCATGCATACATACATGTACATGTGCTTTTCGCACAGTGTCCTATTTCTGAAACCATGCAGTTCTCATTCAACACTAATGATACTCCAACCTTGCCTGGTAAACCAGCCCCTCTTATTTCATTTCATTTTGTACAGAGGGTCTGGCCTTGCTGCATTGAGAAAAGATTTCTTGCTGAAGGTGTGGACTCTGCTGAAGTTTAAAACAAGTGTCTGTGCCTTTACCTAATCGGTAATGTCTGGTCATCACGTATGCAATTAGCCTACCTACATCATCGCTCAGGAACAGTCTCAATCTGTTCACCGATTGGCCGGATTCACTTGGTATGAATACATAAATGTCAACGCCAGACCCTCTGTACAAAATAAAATTGAGTATGAGGGGCTGGTTTACCAGGCTAATTCCAACCGCCCCCCCACCCAACCCCACCACCACCTCTCACCCTTTCTGCCCAAGCAGAGGGCCCCAAACGTGACTCCAGCGGTGTGTTCCGATATCCATGCTTCCATGGGTACACTTAACCACAGTGCACTGTCTGCACTTACTAAGTACACAGATTTCAGCAGGTAAGTGTTGTTCCATATTCCATACTCCGTGATGCACTTACAGGAATTTCCGATGGTGACTGCCGCCGTGTGTCATTACCCGCCAACTTTAAACGGAGAACGAGACATATTTAAGTCATTGCAAAATGAATACACTACTGCAAGCTTCCTGAAAAATGCACCAACGTCGTCAGCAACGTAATCTCCTCGTTTCTTCTTCAGTTTGGTCTGTTTGGATTCGTCACTTCCGCAGCTACGTAGGTAAGATGGCGGCCGTTCAGTGCGGAAAGTGTACATTGTTCCACACTCACCGTTTTGACCGTTATGAGGGCAGTATTCGGGTCCTTTCAGTACACTTATTTTCGCCACAATCGTAATCGGAACGTTCTACATACCCAAACTATGTACAGTAAGTGCAGGAAGTATGGACTTTGGAACAGACCACAGGTCCATGACAACAAACCCATTAGTGGCAAGATGGGAGCCACACACACATAGGCCACAGTATGTTTATGGACTCACAAAGTCAGGGATGGGGATTCCAGGGTGATTAACAGCATGACAGTTGAAGGGCTTGTTATATGGTGCTGTGACTTACAGCGAGAGCTGTAACACCACCACGCTAACAGCCTCCCTGGACACGCTGACTGAACACTTCTGAAATGGCTGTGCCTGCTACTTTACGATGCTAATTTACACAACCTTATAAGAAAATGGACTGTTTTTTTTTTACACACTTCAGAGCCATGAGGCTGTAAATAACTCGACACTTCACGGTAAGATTTACACAGCTTTGTGACCTTTCACAGCTGCCAAATTTTTCTGTATAAGCATTAAGTGTATAAACATTGATCGGTAATGTCAGTGTCCATTAGCGCTGCACTCAATCTGTGTAAGCAAGACACCGCACTGAAACAATGGCGCTAGACCAGCGTGCTGACAGGATGCTGCACACCGAGACCCAAGTGGCAATGTTGGCCGCGGGGACAGGCAGGAATGGACCACAGGGGCACTGGGTGTCAGCTGCAGAGCATTGTGAAATAGAGCTGAAGGAAACGCCGGTTTCACCAGGGGGAGATGATGACAGAGGACCCTTCCCCCCTCCAACACATGCAGGCATACCCTCCATACTAATGCCCTCATCTCTCCCCTCCCCTCTCCTCCTCTCTTCTCTCCTTTCTCTCCCTGCGTCTCCTGTCCCCCCCTCCTCTCCTCTACTCTACTCCCCTCTCCTCTCCTCCCCTCCCCTCCCATTCCCTCCCCTCCACTCCCCTTCCCTGCCCTCTCCTCCCCTCCCCTCCCCTCCCCTGCCCTCTCCTCCCCTCTCCTCTCCTCCCCTCCCCTCCCCTCTCCTCCCCCCCCTACCCTCTCCTCTCTCGCTGCCCCTGCCCTGCCCCAGCTTCAGCCTCTCCGCCTGTGCCTCTCTCTGGGGGTCTGACCCGCCAGGTGCTCCTGGGCCCGGCACTCTAGAGGGCACTGCCTCCCAGAGGCGAGGTGGGGTGAGGTGGGGTGGCATGGGGGTGGAAGTAGTGGTGGTGGTGGTGGAGGCAGCGTTTAAGGAGAATACTGTTGTCCATCATGAGGCATGTGTGCTGCTAATGAGACTGTGCCGTAGGCTTTCAGCATTTTCAACCGACACAGTGGACGTTTCTCAGTTTCAATGGAAATTCTGGAGGAATATGTAAGTGAGCATTACGTAACAATAGGTCTTGACAGCTTATGCACAGACTAATTACTGACATTTACATGCACACATACATATGTATGCAAATGAAATTTTTTAATTGACCCCGTTTTATAAAGCATAATCATAAGAGCGTTGTGGCCAAATGCCATACTTTAATAGGCAGCTGCTCTGTGTACAGGCAATCCAACCCTGCTTACCCACGTGTTGACGTCAGGAAGACAGGATGGAGAGGAGGCACTGGAGGATCGTTGAGCATGCGGCAGAACCATCTGATCAGGAAATGTGTGCGATGTTCAGCCCTGCTGTGCTCATCTAGAGATTCAATACTGAAACCACAAGAGTTGCCATTAGTACAAGTGTCGTTCATTAAAGCAGCCTGCGTATAGGGCCTGTATACCGTCTTAAAAGGTAGCTCTGCAATGTTTTGGATTATTACTTCATGAATCAGTGCCTTGGTGTGCCCACGGTTTCTGTTGCAATAGAAAAATACATTACCTTTGCAGTCACATTGTGCCTTCCCCTGCTTACAGGCTTTGAACACTGCCCCCGATGTGCAGCATCTGGGCTTTGCAATATCTCGCACATGTATGTTTAATCATTTCTTGTAGGTTGGTGAAAAGCGCAACAAGGCCGAGGGAATGATACATAAAGTCGCTCTGCTGGCAAATGTGTTTTTTTCTGTGAATCCTCAGTTTGTCGTCTGTGACTATGTAGCGGTCTGACTGTGTGCTCTCTCTCATTTTAATAATGTGCTCAGATTAATTTTTAGATAATAGCTGACTACAGGTGTATTAAAATCACTTTATATGCCACTGGGTAAATGGAATATATTATAATAAATTATATGCTGTAGGGACTGCCATTCAGATCAACCCTTGTGTCTGCTATTTAAATGGTCCTATTCTCTTTTACAGTGAGCATAGTTCAGTTATAAATTAAAGATACAAGTTGATGGATTCGTAGAACACAGTGACCTGTAAACCGAATTAGCTCATTCATCAAAATTTGAAGTCGTTAAAATGGTTAGAGCTACAGACGATATAAAGATGTAACTGTGGATTTCAATTAACACCCTGGATGGTGCTGTTTGTTTGGTGACAGACCCCCACATACCCGCCCGAGGCAGTCGCTCAAGTAGCCCCTCTCCTGACAGGTGCAATATTTTTGGTTGTGTTATTGTTGCCATTTTAATCAATCTAGCTCTCTCTTGTCTCATCTTGACCTCCCATCGACACACACCCACTAACACACACACACACACACACACACACACACACACACACACACACACACACACACATGCGATGAACACATCCACACACACACTAACACACATATACAGTACACACACACATGCGATGAACACAAATACAAACGCACATTATGCACACAAATATGCATACACACACACACACACACACACACGCACACACACACACACACACACACACACACACACACACACACACACACACACACACACACACACACACACACACACACACACACACACACACACACACACACACACACACACACACACACACACACACACACACACACACACACTCAGACTGTATTGACTGTCTGCCCTCTGTGAAGATATTGTTTATCTAAACACAAATAGCCAACCGCCACTCCTCACTAATGCTTGTATATTAATGTTCTGTAACGTCACACCAATTTGTCAGCTCATTACTGTCAAGGTCAAAAGTTATTAAAACTGAAAGTGTCTTTACAACCAAAGGCAAATGCTTCAATGGTCACAATAAAATGACAGACTCTGCGGTTTTTAGAGGACAAGAACAGGGTGTGTATCTATGTGAAGAGAAAATTAGAGCATTAATTCACTTTTACCCTTTTGGGTCCTGTCCTAATGCATAAATTAATGCATGTCAGTGTAAAATCACACCAAATTTTACCCTTGCATTCTGCAAGCCTAGATCTGCAATGAAGTGTATTTAATGATGTGAAAATATATATTCTTTTTCCTCCTATAGTTCACCATACAACCATGACCATGCCTCAGTGTTCATATGTTACATATCAGTTAGGCTATATAATGCATTGCTTTACAATCCCACTTATTTTGAATTTGAAGTTTCTTGAGCATTCCTGGCTGGTTTTGTTAGTAATGTCTTTACTTAAGAACCAATTTGTAATATATTTTCATCCACTATCCCTCAGACTCTCCAAATTAGACTGATTTACTCTGTCTTAGTTTTTCTCTGCTGCCAAAACATCTCAGTGGTTCAGACTAGCTTAATTCAGCATCAGTCAGAAGAGACTGCTGACTGATGGTGTACGAATAACTTTGCCACAAGGTTAAACTTAATAGCTGTCGACTGTTGCCTGAAACTCTGCTGCTGAAACTGCTGAAACTATACTGAAAGGCATGAAGTTGAATGCAGCCATGGGCAGATCCCTATTCTCTCTCTCTCTCTCTCTCTCTCTCTCTCTCTCTCTCTCTCTCTCTCTCTCTCTCTCTCTCTCTCTCTCTCTCTCTCTCCACCCATTGTGCTTTTTTCCCAGACAGAAGCTTGCCCCAGCTGTGGTGTGCCAGGTGTTTGACACGAACTGGAGGTGAGCCGAGTCTAATACTGTCAAGTGGGAGGTCACGTGAGACTGTGAGAGTGCATTTATGCCTGATCCACCAGATGTTATCCAGTCAGTCAATGCGGAGAAAAACAATCTTCAACTGAACAGTACAGGAATCACCACATCAGACATATGGCTCCATGTAACACTCTGTGTTTTACATTCAGCTGATCACTTTTATTAGCCTTACTGTAATACCAACAACGTTCATGATAATAATAACATTTTCTCGCCAGTTTTTTTCTTTCCAGCCATATATCTGTATGACACTATATACATTACTATTGGTACATTCTTCAGATTGTTATACCACACAGATTCATCAGTTTCTGTAATGGCAAAATGGCACACACTGTCTGGTTGGTTGACAAGATGCAATGTGAAAACACTATGATGAAAGAACACTTCACTTCTCCTTTTCTTTTCTTTATTACAAAGCATTTATTTAGGCCATGTGAAGTCTCGGCACACTGACAGCTATCCCTTTGGAATAAGGTACTAGTGTTCTCACACATGATATGTGATAAGTTATTTCTGTCTCTCTCACATCTGAAGCATGCACTGAATCTTTCCTCAGTAATTTATGTTGTGACTCTGGCCCTTGCTGAAACTATGTTCAGTAACACTTTATTTGAAGGTGTCTATGTCACTCTTATTGCCGGTTCGAATCCCGCTCTACCCATAGTTGAGATGCCCTTGAGCAAGGCATCTAACCCCACACCGCTCCAGGGACTGTAACTGAAACCCTGTAAATATCTGTAAGTTGCTCTGGATAAGAGCGTCAGCTAAGTGTAATGTAATAATAATAATAAAGTGCTACCCTATGCTCTGTCTTCACCTGACGAAAACACATTGTTCATTGTAGCTCATAGCTGCATGGTGTTTGCACAGTATGTGGAAACTGCATAGGTACATGTTTGCTCTGCAAATACTGGTCAGGCCTGCTTGCTTTCAATGAGCAAATACAACCTGGGTTTGATTCAATATATGAGTTAATCTCAGCACAAAGCCCATTGTGCAGATTCTTTCAAAAGAAAAGTCAGCAAATACACACATACACTTTAACCTTGGCCTGAAGCATATTTTGTCTAACAGTTCTTGAGGCACAGCAAACAATCACCATGAGTCTTGGCAACTGACAATAGGACTGAATGGTGAAGGACATCATTATACCACCCTCATTTTTATCACGATGATTTTAAATAAACTCTTAAATTGTTCAAATTTCCATTCATATTTCTCTTTAGTAGTGTTGCCTCGATTTTTTTTTTGAATCCAGTGTAATAAACAGAATCTCTTTTTGGCTGACACTGATTTAAATACATTTTCATTATTTAAGACACACAACATCTAAAACGCAAAAGTTTGTGAAAAGCCTTTTTGAAATCCTCATTGGACATGGTATAGATTATTGGATTTATCAATGAGTTGAGGTAGCCAAGCCAAGTGAAAAAATCAAATAGTTCTGGGTAAAAGCACGATTCACACAATGGAACAAGCAGTGCGTAGACGAAAAACGGCAACCAACAAACTATGTAAGCTCCTAAAATTATACCCAATGTTATAGTCGCTTTCCGCTCTCTAGCAGCGGAGATTCTCTTTTTCTCCAGAAGCGCGTCGGATAGAGTCACCTGAACCTGGCTCAAGTCACTCATCTCGGCGTCGTTTCGGTGTAAGGGACTCGTGGAAGCAACAGATCCGGGCGAGTTAGTCACCAGTTGTACTGAAGTGAGTCTCTTGCCAACTTTTGGTGACTTTTTAAGAATCCTTTTTCGAGCTTCAACATATATCCGTCCGTAAAGAGCGATGAGCAGGAAAGTGGGGATATAAAATGCCCCAAACGTGGAGTAAATTGTGTAGAGTATGTTATCAGTGTTCACAGAGCAGCTAGTCAAAGTCTCCACTTTAATTTGACGCCAGAAGAAGGGTGGCAGTGAAATGGATACAGCGATGACCCAAGCCGTGGCGACCATACCCGCTGCCCTCGCTTGCGTGCGCCTTTTGGCATACCCAACCGCGTCCGTAATAGCCCAATAACGATCCAGCGCTATTATGCACAGATGCAGTATAGATGCCGTGCAGCATGTTATGTCCGAGGACAACCATATGTCGCAAATAATTTGACCAAGAGTCCAAGTCTGACTGACAGTGTACAGTGCGCATATCGGCATCACCAGGATGGATACCAAGAGGTCCGTCACCGCTAACGAGGCTATGAGAAAGTTTGCTGGGGTATGCAGCTTCCGTGACTGCGAAATAGTTGCAATGACAAAGGCATTTGCTAATGTTGTGGCCAAGGTTATAGTGCAGAGAATGACAGCCAGACATGCTTGGAAAATAAAATCATTGTTTGTTTCAGCAGATTGAAGTGGGTAAGATCCGTTGGAATTGTTATATCCGTGAGGGTAATTTGTAGATGTTGGCTTCAAGTTAGTTGTGCGATCCATCCCCTCAGCTCCCCTTTCACAAGACGAAGGTAATTACCGATCTCATGCTGAAATATATTCAGTGAGGGCACTCTTGTGCTTTATTTTTCATCCCATTTAAACGATATCCACTAACATCCCCTCAGTATCTGTACATCCCCATAAATCATACAAATCGAAATGTTGATCCTCGTCGCCCTTTTTCTCTCACCCTCAAAAAGTTCAGAGGCTTTGCGCAATACAGAATTTTACTTTGTTTTCTAGTTCTTTTCACCTGCATAATTAAATTGTGTAATTAGATTTTCTGAAATAAATGCGAAAATAAACATCAAAGGTATTTTAAACGTGAAACAATACTCCGAATTGAACACGAACGGATAGTTTACCCCATTCAGCTACAAGGTTCGCAGCACCTGCTGGGATGTAGGGTAGCATCCGTTTTCACTGGTAGGTGGGTTAAGGACCTGGCTTTATATAGCTGACTCCGATGGAACTTGTAGCTTTGATCACTCCTATCTCCTCACTTGAGAGATGCCAACATCCTCTGGGTCTTAGTGCTATCCCATGCATTTTTTTTAACAAAGTAATGTAGACCCACATAATACATATATTAATGGATCATTTATGACATGCATAAGCTAAGGATTTTTTTGTAAAGGTAGATAAAGTAAATGTATAACATTCGGTTCATCTGAAGTAGATGTAATAGTCTGTTGCAAAAATGTATAGGCCTATAACTGATTAGGACCATGGCAATCTCTCTGGGCAATGGTTTGTTTAAATGCCTTAGAAAACTGCCTTTTAGTATTTACTAATACCTTACTTCTGGTCAATCTAGTACTTAATGAGAGTACATAGTGTCTTTAAAGTCTCACATTCAGTTGCCTTTGGACTTTTTCATTTTACCATCTCCATTGTCCTTGCTTCATTTGTTCACTGATTATAACTATGTGCGTCATCGTGCAGTACAGCATTAACATCCCTGAAGAGAACCTCTTCAGAGCAGCCTTTTCTGTACAGCTCACTCAGAGCACTAATTAGGAGTCACGCTATGACATGACCCGTGTGTACTCTCCGAGCAGCACCTTTGTAAATAACATCTAAAAACACCACTGAAACCTGTATTTTGGTTTTCAGAATGTCCCATCGTTTTAGAAAATCAACTAATGAATGTACCTCAGGGTAGCCATTTCATTTGTGATAATGGCCAGGCAATTTTGCTTTATTACTCTTTATTTGTACTTGTTGAGGTTCATGGGTTTCCAAGCAATTTGCTGTGGAGACATTAAGACTGCAGCGTTTGAGACAAAACCTGACAGTGTGGTTCCTGTTTGCAGTGGTCGGCCATGTCTTATCTTGTGTACATAGGAAAAGCAGCACAAACCTGGAGCTGCATCTGTGTCAATACCAGTTCACGGGGAGTTGATCTGGATGTGAAGAAGAGGTAATACCCCAATCATTCTTCTTTTCATCTCAAACTCAGCCACCATGAATAATGCGCAAAAAAGACCAGCTTAGTAACAAATGGCTTTTACCCCAGCTGCCACTGTAAAAGTACAGTATCATCAGAGGATAATATTTGTCTTGTCTGTGTTTTTGGAAAGCAATTTGTCAGCAAATGCATTAGCACTTTGGGCTATTATAAACCACACTCTCTCCTGACCTTTTAAGCTTCCTATACCCCTATGTATACATGTCCATTAGTCCTATAGGGAGTTTGTCCTCTGTACGTATTTACAATTTTCTGCATATTCTCCCCTTGCATGCTACTGAGAGAAAAAAAAAACACAGGGGGTAGGCGACAGTAAGTAAATGTCCTTACAATGTACTCATTAATTGGTGCCTGGCACACACCAGAATTCGGCATTCACAATGTCAGCTGTTTGTGCTCACCTATCCAGGGGGTTCCTTGCCATTCAGGACAGCAGGAGTTTCAAATGCTAATGCAACAGCAGTGCAGTAAAGCAACCTCTCTGCAGTACCTGTGTGTAGGCCTGAAGAACTGAGCGTATGACATCTGGAAAGTATTTTACAGTCACAGAAAGGTATACAGCAACAAGTTAGCATTTATCTCCAACCAGTTACCTCCAGTGTCACTGACCTGTCATTGACTGATGGGTTTAAATCTTGGATAAAGGGCATTTAACCTTGCCATTTCAACACATTATAAAGAACCAGTTACTTTGTACACATACACATTTAATGAATATTAAATATCTTCACTGGTCAAGGAGAAGATGCCCTTCAGCCGTATATTGATATTTCTTGAGGGGAAGGATATCATGCCGTACGTCAACGTACATTTCTGCAAGCATTTCTGATGCAGGCCAGGACATGCACGACGCATCTGACTTAAAGCCTTCGACAAGACACTGGAACTTGCTTTGAATACAAATAAACTAGATCATTTGGACATGTGAACATATATCTGCCATGGTGCAGTGATGTATGTCTGATACAGGATGCTAGGTGAATAGTAAATATTTGCCCTCAGCACTCCAACTCCAACTGCCAACTCCACCCAAACAGTCATGATCTTTATCTACCACAATCTGGGTGGGTTATGCAGAAATATTTCACACTTGCTACAGTGTAATAGGCCCTTAGGTGCGTAAATTGCTCAAATTCCATTCTGCTCGCAAAGAATATAAAAACTATCGATTCCCAGCAGTCTAGACGCTGTGTCAGGGTGGGGTGTATTACAAGCTTATTTACAGTTGTAGGGCTGTCTGCGGTTTTATCCACACCGACAATGGTGCTAATGGTTGTGGAAACTTGCAGGGACTCAGGGTGGAAGTATTAGAAATAGGATCCTCATCAGTCAGCCTAAAACCTGTGAGTAGACAGCAGCTGTACAGAGGACACTAAGCCACTCCTGTTTCCCTGTTTGCTAATGGCAATAAAATGGGTTCATTACAGCCACTTCCTGGCGAATGGCCTTTTCATAAATTACACCAATTAACTCCAGCAGTTATTTTGTATGTTATATATTTGAAAGCATTGAAGTCAAAGAGTAAGTGGAAATAGATGGCCAGGAAGCTGGGTACATAAATAGGAATGACAAATTTATCCTTGGGTGTTGATGCCAGGTTTCACGTAACTGCAAAAATGTTAAGCAGCCCAGCGTTTGAAATTATGACCTAAAATGTGCCCATCACTTCGGCCAGTATTTGTACACATCCACTGTGCATGGGCAGGAATCATCACACGGACCTGGACACGCTTATCATGAACCACCACGGGTGTCAGAATCATGGCAGCACGTGTGTGATGTCAGACTCTCCATCCGTGTGCGCATTCCTCATGCAGACTAATGGGATCATCTGGGATTTATGCACCAGTCATGGCACATCTGGGGCTGACAGTCAGGCGTGGAGGTCAGGTGTTATCGCTGCTCCTCAGGCCACTGGAAATGTGTTTGCAGATATGGAGGATCCTGATCATCACTGAGGAGGAGCTGACTTTGGAGTTTTAACCCTGAGGACCATTCCCCAACCGGAAGCTGCACTGATAAAATGGCATCAACTGGAAAAGCTTCCACAGTATAGAATGTTTATCCATGCTGTAATTTATGGCAGAGTTGGCGAAGTTACTCCATAGCTAATGGCCTTTTAATTATGCTGCTGGGAAAAAAACTTTTAGACAGTTGAAAGACTCTGTGTCATAATAAAAGTTAATGCTGACAACATTGCATTGCATTTAAATAAATGTCAATATCATTATTTATAGCTAATACAGTTGACTCTTCACCACATTTTAATCCACCATTTATCATTTTATTATTCCTTTCATAGTATGACATTGGACAACAAGGCTTGGAAGGAATGCCAACAGCCCACTGTGATCCAGAGCTGTGTCATAAAGCTAGATCCCTGGACTTAGCATAGAAAGACAATAAAACACTCTGCGAGCTGAGAATGACTAAACGGATTACACACGAGCTGATCAGATGCAGTTCTGCTTTGTGCCCGCCTGAGAACGGCACTAACGTTGTTCATGGGACATAAATTGAGTTATGAGATTTGCTAACTGCAGTAGATTATGGCCACGTGTTCCTGGTCTCTGGTAATGAATGGATGATTTCAGTCAAATCCAATTGAAGTCACACTGAAAACTCATCAAGAAGGGGGCCGAGAAGCTGTATGCCAAACATACTCTAAATTATGCTTTTTCCTTGGGATTGGTGAAGAGTTCTCTGCTTTTGACTTTCTGGTGACAAAGATACCATGAAACCACACAAGAGCTTTGCATTCATTGGCTGCAATTTGATTAGATTGTTGTGTTTTATTGCCCCTTCAGCTGGTAGCAGTGATATTAGGAGAGACATTCTTCAAGGTACTTAGCATTGTTTGCCATGGTGCACCTTCATCACTCTTATTTTCATGCCGACTCCATCTATATGCTGAAACTATACTGAAAGGCATGAAGTTGAGCTGAATGTAGCCATGGGCAGTTCCTTCTCTCTCTCTCTCTCTCTCTCTCTCTCTCTCTCTCTCTCTCTCTCTCTCTCTCTCTCTCTCTCTCTGTCTCTCTCTGTCTCTCTCTCTCTCGCTCTCTCTCTCTCTCTCTCTCTTCTCTCTCTCTGTCTCTCTCTCTGTCTCTCTCTCTCTATCTCTATCTCTCTCTCTCTCTCTCTCTCAACATCACTATGTATAGTCTCTCTCTCTCTCTCTCTCTTTGTCTCTCTGTGTGCCTGTGACTACAGAGACCACACCTCTCACTCAGCCCTGCAGTGAGTTCAGCATGTTTCACTCTAAGCCTGTATGCCATAAATCCACAAAACAGCAAAATAATAGAGAGCTGAAGGGCGGTGTGCATTTGAACCTAGCCCCTGACATGGAAATGGCCCCCTGAAGCTTCCAAATATACAATGCCTCCAAATGACTAGACATCTGACTTGCACACACCATTACCCTGTCATCTGTAGCCTGCTTTACATGGCTAATGCACTTCTGGAACTACTCCACAACTTTTTATGATTGACAGGCTTCCCATAATAGTCTCCTAAACAGTCACTACTGGAGTGCTTTAGAAGAATAGAAAATAGTTACAAGAGGTTCATCTGAATTAACGGGACATGATTTTACACTTAGATGAACATCATCCATTTGAACTGGGAACTCATAAAAAGCCTAACATTGTGTCTTGTAACTTGAACTTGTTATAAAAAAACTGTGTGCTCTGCATGGACAAGCAGATATACTGTAGACCTATAAGTCCACCCTATATCCACATATTTCTATATTTTCTATTTCTGTGACATTAGAAAACACATAAAACTGTCATCTTTAGCTTCTAGCAAAAGATGTCAATTGACCAAAAAAATGTATTCCTAAGTAGCTGTCATTGCCATCTAAGTGGAGCAGTTAGGCTAAGGGTGACATACAGTATTGGGTCAGCCTGCTGGATTAAATTAGCATGCTAAAAATGTCAGGAGGAGGAAGCACAGCGTGCCGTTTGAACACTAATGACTCTCTGGAGAGTCAATGGGACTCCCTTTAGATTTCTCTCTTCTAGAGGTCATATTTTCATTTTCAGTTTTGTGTTTTCTCCTTCTTCTTAGCTCTGGAAGAAGGGCATTAATTCCTGTTCTGTCCATCTTTCCTCAGTGTGTGTGTGTGTGTGTGTTTCTTTGCCTGTGTGTATGTGTATGTGTACACATATATGTGTGTGTGTGTTTGTGCGTACGGGGGAGGTCAGGTTTCTTCCAGTCATTTTCTGACGAAGACGTTAACAGATGATTGATCGTCTGTCTCGACGACCCTTGGAGATTATAATAATTATTTTGTTTCCGGAGCTGTCAAGCAGCACCCATTAGGGGAAAGTAATCCTCTCCTTCTCTGCAAGAGCACTTCTAGGGTGACTCTGCCCCACATCACTCTTTCTCTTCGCCTTCTCTCTGTCTTTGTCACCCTTTCAGCATCACTTTTTATCCCTCCTTTTGGATGATTTAAAAATCTGCAAAATCTGCATCTGCAAAATTTCATAAACAAAAACATTTATAAACATGTTGGCCTCTAGAAGTTCTTGGGCTTGCATCGATGCTGCGTCGTAATATAGGCTACTTTTGACCTTTAAGGGTATATGATTACACCTGCGTGGCAGGAATGTTGGAAGGATGAAAGTTCTAAAGAATGTTTGGCCCCACAGGATATGGAAAATTAGGATCTAACATTGCTGCACAGCACATTCTTTTATAGAATGCTTTAAAAGTCACACCTTGAAAGATGAATTGAAAATTCCTCTCATGTCAGAGGAATGAAAGCAAAAAGGCTTCCGTTGGATCAATCCTCCTGTTTCTCAGTTGTTGATTTGCACAATATTGATAAACTGACTACAAGTATGATGAGATCCACAGTCCAAATGCTGTAATTATAAAAAATAAATAAATAATGGGGACAAAAAGGTGTTTTAATTCCTCAGGCAGCACCACACCTTTTCTGCAGTAAAGGTCACTTCATTTTGGGGTGTTGTATCAAACAGCCACTACTTTTAAAAGCCTTTTCCTCTCAAACCCAGGTAATGGCTGTGCTAATAGTTTACAAGAGTCAAGGTGAGGTGGTGTGTGGATTCTCAAGTGGACACATATTCATTGAAATTCTGTTGATCTTCCCGCCCTGTCTGAGTCATATGAAAATGCACACCATGAGTGACAATGCGAAGGGCCAACTACCAGCTGGTCATCTTTAGAATGACAGCAACAGATAAAAACACATTTCCTTCACATTTCATTTTATACTGAACACCACTCAACCATGCATGCATGTACAAACGTACACACACACACACACACACACACACACACACACACACACACACACACACACACACACACCCACAAGCACACTGACACACACACACACACACACACACACACACACACACACACACACACACACACACACACTCTTTCTCTCTCTCTCTCTCTGCACCCCCACATCCAACCCAGCGTGGAGTAATTTATGGCTCATCTCTAAAAACATGCATATTGATCTGGAGTGGTAATCAGGGATGTCTATGTATTCCTTACAACCAGGACACACATCTCAACAGCTTTAGTTTTTGACAGCTAATGGCTTCTGATTTATTCAATATTTATAATGTTTGAACAATGTTTTGCTCAGAAAGCAGAATAGTATTTATCTAGACTACTCATCTCAAGTGGTTATTTTCATGTATATAACTATAAGACTAGCCAAAT
The DNA here is from genome assembly GCA_027475355.1 of Coilia nasus. Lineage (NCBI taxonomy): Eukaryota > Metazoa > Chordata > Actinopteri > Clupeiformes > Engraulidae > Coilia > Coilia nasus. Next base: position 13,819,828 of record CM050205.1, read on the forward strand.
ATAGCTTATACTTTACAGTAATATAATTTAACAAAATAAGAACAAAAACACCAGCCACAACAAGGCTACAGCAACTGAGATTAACTTTCATGGTTGGTTGTAATGTCCTGGTGGTTGTGTATCAGGGACTGCAGTTTTTTTCTGTCAGAACAGACGGAAGCCAAACTTAAGGAGGGATTTTAATGACATCGGTGTGCTTTGTTTTGCAGCACAGAAGTTAGCCACTTTCCACCAACATTTTGTTTAACAACTTTGTGTATTCAGATTTCAAATCCATCCACAGCTTAGGTGGTATCTGAACATTACAATATTAATTTTTAAATGAAAGCCAAACCTGACATCAACTGGTGAGACATAATAGTGTTGAGGCAAGAAAGATGAGCTGTGCTGACACTTTACTGAGTACGTGAGACTGGTGAGGTATAACAGTGGTGAGGTCAAGGTGGCAAGTAATATGATAAGCTGTGATGAGTACATGGTTACTGAGTCTGAGTGTCCTGTATGGTCCCCTGTGCAGCAGTGTTTATGATATGGCAAGCTAGTGGCTTATATAAAAATCTAAGTTTTGCAGATGGCAGGAGGACTTGAGCCCATTCACTGCAATAGTGACATGTATGGATAGTCACAAACAAAGGCCATTATACAATCATCCTAAAATGGCTCTTTTAAAATTTTGTTACAGGTGAATGACAGACAGCCATGGATCTTACGTGGTCATACTAGTTTAACTTAATGGTATGGTCTAACAGCCTTAGCTGATTTTCTTGCTCGCTAAGCATAAAAGTGACGTCTGCCTTTGAGTACTTTCTTCATTACAACCATTAAACCGGTCCTTCCAGGCTTTAGATACACTTAATTTGAAAGGACGTGTAGACTAAGGTTTGCGAAGAAGCCAAAATGTACCATTTTCCTCTTAAATGTAAAATTGTGTCTAAACACTACTGACAGACAAACAAATGAGCAAAACATGTTGATTATAGGTTTGAAGCGCAAAGCTTTTATTTATTGACATAACATAAAAAAGTAAATATCTAGTAATATTGCTTTTTGAACTATATTATAACTAATCTTTAGCCACAAGTGCACCCTAAGACATGTACTGTGTGGCATGCAATAAGTAATCAGTGAATTACATTGGCAAAAGTTTATATTACCTTTGATAACTTTTGATAACGTTTTGTTAAGCATTTTTTTAAGCATTGCCTTATTCAAAATCCACTACTCATCCCCTAATTACTACCCAGTTAGTTAGGATGTTGTGTTAAATGAAAAATAAAAAGTAAATGCTATAATTCTGAAATCACAAGCAATATATTTATTTGAGAATTGTCCAAGGACAACATATCAGTTATTGAAACTGTATTTTGTTATTGTTGTGTGGAATATTTGTGGTCATTTCAAATTTGAGGCCAGCAACATGTCTCATGATTTGAGAATTATAGCATTTATTTTTTATTTACATTTAAACAATGTTCCAACTTTTTTGGAATCTGGGTTGTACACAGTTAAGTACAACTGTGCATCATTAATATGATCAGACTTCTACTTCAACATTAAAGCTATGGTGTTAAACACATATTCTTGTGTTCACAAAGGATTAGCAAATTTAAAAGTACTTTATGGCATATTGGCATACACTATACATGACCTTCACGGCCTATGTCATGGCACATACTTGTATATGACACTCTACTGCCATCTTGTGGACTACATTTAGCAAGACATAGCAAGGTTAAAAATATAGTGCCCAACAATCTGTGAAATTACTCTCTAACATATTATTATGCCAAATCCAGTCTTTATAATTGGAATGTTATAGACCCTTTCAAAAAATGTTAAAAAGTCTGTTCTAATCAGCTAGTGCGACCACTATGTTGTTCCTTGATCATCCATCACTGCACAGAGAATGCTTTTGAAGCTGAGTGTGTGTTATCAGGGAGGGTCTGTTGCAGCCAATGACCCTGATTACTTTCCCAAGCAATTATCTCAGCGCAGCCCAGAACTTGTGACTTTATCTCTAAATAATGTCCATGTCGTCTTACGCGCTGCCCCTTCACACAGTTTGTGGGATCCTGTGGAGGAAACGTGAGAAATAGACAGAGAGTGAGAGTGTTTTTGTTAACTCTGCTAGCTCATTCAAACCAACACCAAACATTCACTTTCACACCGCTAGAGAGACGTGGGCATTTTAGGTGGTAAGTTACTGATTTTCTGCTACAGAATATCTTAATAATATAAAACAATGGCTATTAGGGTGTTGTATGTGAAATTTCTTTGAACGCTTTGCATGTTTGTTGTGTGCGTGAAAATTATTCTATTTTTTTCTATTCATTATGGGATCTCTCTTTTAGTTGTTTTTAAAGTGTAAAAAGGCTAGGTCAAATCCTTAGGTTTCTTATTTCTTAGTCCTTGGTTCTCACATTTTTTTCTCAGCTTTCTACTGTTGTCATGATACTATTTCTCTTTTGCTTTAGGTTTTAATTCTTTATATGTGTATAGCTCCAGTTTCGCTGATGTAAGATTTCCAGGTCAATTGATGTGGTCTGTTGTCTTTGCCCTGCCACAGTGGGGACCATATGCATGCTGGCATCGTCTGAGGATGTGCAGGGACACGCTTTCATCATGCGCGTTAGTTACCATCCTGGGACTGGCCCTGGTGACATCGGCCCATGGCCAGCAAATGTCAGAGGAGCCCTGCTCCATCCAGATCCTCGTCCCCGGACTGAAAGGTGGCGTATGGGTCGCCAGGGGAACGGGGAATCAGGCCAATTAATTTTTAAAAAGTAGCCTGGAGAAAACTGTTGTGCTCCACATTGATATCCAGGGCAAACGATGATGTTCTTTTTCTGCTGTGTGCTTTAAGCTATATTATAAATAAATATCTTTAAATATCTTTAAACACAAATGTACAGTAAGGGCTCATTTCCTCCAAACACTCTGCGTGTACAGCTCATGCCCATTTTCTGTCCGTATTCGTTTAGAATGCACGTTAACAGATTAGACCATTTCCACCGCACGCGTGATCTGAGCGTATTCTGTCCCTATACAAAGCTATTGTACACGGATACACGCTGTACACGCTCAAGTCGGTGGAAATGAGGCCTAAGCCACGCACTGGGTGTTGTGCAGTAAGTATCAAGTGTGCAGTAAGTAATGAGTGAATTAAATTCTGGCTGTTCTATTCACTCTCATGAATGACCACACAGGAGAGGCTGGGGAGAAGGGAGAGAAGGGGGCTCCAGGCAGACCAGGAAGAGTGGGCCCTCCTGGAGACACTGGTATGGCTTTGGATGAAATCTGTCTCATCTGTGTATTTTACATGGTGTGTGATATGATACTTGGCATGATATGGATATGTTATTGAAAGGACTGTGTGGATATTGTGTGTAGTACTGTCACGCAGAAAGGTTGCTTTCTTTTGTGTATCTGCACATGTTGGTATGAAGATAAGTTGCTGTTCAATAATGCTGTTATGTATGGTTGGTTCTCCTTAAATCACCATTAAAATCACTTTGTCAGTGATTTATTTAACTGTGTGGAGTTGTAATTACATCGGGTTTTAAGGAAAATATGCCAACTTCATCTAAAGCTCGAGTATCAGGTGAATTAGTATAAAATCAGACTATGTAAGGTACATACACAAATTCAGTATATGGAAAAAAGCAGCCCTCAAGTTTGTTTGCGGAGACTTTCAGATGATGTGGGCTGTTAGGATTATCATGCATTTGCATTCCTGCATTTGACAGCATGAGTAATGTGCTGCCTGCTTAGCGCCCGCTAAAGAAAACCAGAGCCGCCACATGTTTACTAGGGGGGGTCAGAGGTCTGTGCAGACCACACAGCACTAACGATCCCAAGTCTTTTGCTGCTGCCTTAATGAGGCCGGGATCAGATCCTCAAACTGCAGGGATCACACTCCATTTAGCAGGCTTAACTCTCATATGATCGAAGAAGATTTCTGTTCACTGGTCAACGTCATGATTGATGTCGCAGAACAGGTAAAATATGACATGGTGTCTTCCAGGTGCGCCTGGACTCAAAGGACAGAAGGGTGTTATGGGCCGGTACGGCAAAATGGGACCCCCTGGACATAAGGGTAAATATTTAGTACATCACAGCACATAAGAGTAAATATACAGGACAGTACACAGCACATTGTTAATTGATAACTGCCACATTATTGGGAGTGGTGAAGACTCAACATATTTCTCTCTCTCTCTGTCAGGTGAGAAAGGAGACATGGGAGATTCAGGACCAAAAGGCCCTGACGGAGACCCAGGTAGGACATAGTATTTGTTTGTGATGACATAAAGACACAGACCTCCTTATGAAATACTTCACTGACAGAACTGTGTTATGAGTTTCCTGATCAGGCAGTCTGGACTTGCATTCCTAGGGCTCCCCTGTGAGTGTGCGCCATTACGTAAGATGATTGGGGAAATGGACAACCAGGTCGCACAGTTAACCAACGAGCTGAAGTTCATCAAAAATGGTATGCCCATTGTTATAGCTACAAATCTACATTAATGTTATGTTTTAACAACCTGGATCTTAATGACTTAGACAGACCATTAGGCAACCAAACAAGCAATTACAATGCACTGTTACAATGCACTGAAGTTTGATACACAGACAATACATTTCGCCCGTCTTTAAAGTCCAATTTTCCTCACCATTACCGGTGCTCTGCTCTGTTTGTTTGCGATGCCACTTCTGTGAATGTGTGGCTGCTTTCAGTGTGGGTTTAGAAATCCAAGTGCTCATCTTTCAGCCCTGCCCTCCCCTGCAGCTGTCGCTGGCATCAAAGAGATAGACGGTAAGGTCTACCTGCTGGTCAAGGAGGCCAAGCGTTACCTAGACGCCGAGGCCTACTGTCAGGGGAGGGGCGGACATCTGGCCATGCCCAAGGACGAACGGGCCAACGCGGCCATCGCCGGCTACATCACAGAGGCGGGCCTCGGCAGGGCGTTCATCGGCCTCAACGACCTGGAACGCGAGGGCCATTTCGTGTACGTGGAGCGCTCTCCCATGAGCACTTTCAGCAAGTGGAGGGAAGGGGAGCCAAACAACGCCTACGAGGACGAGGACTGCGTGGAGATGGTGGCGGCGGGAGAGTGGATAGACGTGGCCTGTCACCTCACCATGTACTTTGTGTGTGAGTTTGACAAAGACAATGTCATGCAGTAGGCGAGGTGTTAGGCAAACAGATGGGCGAATGATGTCTTTTTTTTTTTCCTTATTGTTTTATGGCTTTCTCACTGATTGCTCCTCACAGACGCTTGCAGATCCCCAGAGAAATCACTGAGTGTGGGATACACACAGATGTGCATTTTGGGACCAATATGTCGTGTCCCTTCATTATGTCTAATGCATTCAGTGGGGAGTTGTTCCACTTCGGATGGCAATTGGCGAAATGTTTTAGAGCAAATGTATCATTAATTTGTGTTTTAATATCGCCATATTCATCAATGCCACAGTTATCAAAAAAGTATTACAATTACGAGACTCTCGAAAAAGCAAAGTGTTTTTATTCACTTTTGTAACATTTATAAGACGTAATAACTGAAAACATATAGATTATACAGTATTTAAGTAATGAACAAGGATGTTTATTAGTATGTGTCAAACATGAAAGGTGTAATTATTTTTCTGTCATTTGCATTTAATATGATTTGTAAGGCTTGTGTAATACTATTTTTATGATCATTTTCTTATCACTACCAGAATAAAAAAACATGTAAGTCCCCCAATCTATAATGACATTTTTGTGAAAGACTATTAAAGATAACATAATATTGCCAGTTTTTTTGTTGAAGACATTAAATAAGAGTTTGGCATGACAAAATCCTAATGTTGACGCAATGGTGATGGTAAAACCTCCCTCGGTGCTTGTGATGTTTGCCCTTACAGTACTTATCTGTCTTGAAGGTTGCTTCCACCTAGTGGATACAATAAAGAAGAGCAACAAGTGACCTGGACTGCAGGTGAACACTGCAGGCAAGGAGCACAGCGGGTAGAGGATGCATCTTGGCTGATGTGGTCTTTATGGGATCAGGTTGTTTGGAGTCAATAGTGTGACCTTTTCTAAATTTAATAATACATACAGCAAGGATGGGTGGTAAGACGAAACGTTTGTTACGCTATGCTGTTTATTTGACCAGGACGGCTGCGGTTGACTAGACAGCAGCAACTTGAGCTTCCTTTAAGTCATCATGCGGAAAGAAAGCTGGTGCACTGATAAGCAAAGACTGACGGGATTCTTTGTTGTATGGAAAATATAAGTGATGCTGTTGAATACATCTCACTGAACTTAATTTATATATTGCAGTGAATTTCACACCTCAAACACCAGACTAGTGACACTGAAAAACATTGATTTACATTAAACATGATATAGCTGTTCTTGTCGCTCAGTGGTGGAACAAGCTACCCGTTGCTATGAGAGTAGGGTCTTCCCGCTCTTCCTTTAAGAAGCTTGTGAAGACTCTTCTATTCTAACTCACTTACCTTCCTAACAAAACTAACCACCACTCACCAACACTGTCCTGTACCCTGGCTGCACTAACTTTGTTATGCCTTTGCTTACTCTATTTTTCTCTGCATGTCTGTAGCTTGCTTATGTCCTCTGTTGTAAGTTGCTTCGGATAAAAGCGCCACCTAAGTGAAATGTAGTATCATGTAATCAATATTATAATCAAATATAGGCTACAACCTACATGTATGCCTGCTATGTGGGTGCTGATTCATGTAAGGTATGACATTCATCCCAGTTGTAATAAACGGATAACTTGAATATGTATGACACAGTTCAGTCCTCATTCATGTGTGATATAATTGCCAAAAGAATGAATTATTGACATGCAGATTAATTATGCATTCTACTGACCAGGAGTTGTCTGGCCAAAACCAATTAGCTGAATATCTTGTTACCTCAACCACACACATCTATAAGGTAAAGAGAAGATTCTAAATGGCTCACGTGTAAAATGACTTGAAATTAGACGTACGGGAGCCTTTTCGTAAGCCTAGGCTTGAATCAGATAGCCTAGTGTCTTTTCCAATTTGTCTTTATCCTGATCCTATGTTTAATAGTGTCTATTAACAAATAGTTCTTTTTCTTCAACAACTCATAGAAAAGCCTCCTTTTGCAAAAGCGTTACATTCACAAGCTTACAATGTGACTGAAACCACTATAAAATGTAAATGCGTGTCTCTTAAATCGTGACCTCATGTTGACCTGTTTAGAATAAATTCCACTACTAAACGCGCGCTTTTCTCCTCGTTTCCCTGGAGACACCTTAAACAACACCCAGATTCGGGTGTTGGCTAACGTTAGCCTGTCCAGGAGTAACGGTGCGGTGAACAGTAGGATATCTTTATTCTAGGGTAAAAACAGACACCCAGGATTACGGTACTTGATATGACGCTACTCTCGGCATGGAACATAAAACCTCATAAGATACAGCAAGTTTGACCTCCATCACCCAGCGAATGAACTGGCAAGCTAACTTTACACACTTAATTTAAATTACTAGCCTGTTAAAATAACATGCAGCACAAACAAACAACACCTGGTGAGCCAGGTAACCTTAAGGCTTTACACCCCCATCCTCCGACGAAGACCGTAGTGATATACAGGAATGGAGATGCTTTTTACCCCGGAAGGAAGATGGTCATCAATCAGCGCCACATATCAACTTTTGAGACCTTTTTAAGTACAGTTACACTCGGTATCGAGGCACCATTCGGGGCTGTGAGAAACATTTACACTCCACGGGAGGGGCACAGGATAAGTGACATGGACCATTTGCAGCATGGAGAGAAATATGTAGCAGCTGGAAGGGAACGGTTTAAAAAGCTTGAGTAGGTCACTTACTGTTTTTCTTACACAGACATTGTTCATTCTTTAAAGTTATCTTGACGTACAACAATAAGCAAACAAGAAACGAATAGACTCTCTGATTGTGACACTTGAAAAATATCACTTTCCAAGTAATGCTTGTTTCTTTGCAAAATAGTTATCTACAGATATCAACGAAGAAACCACAAAGAAAGAAAACAGAACTGGTAAGAATCAAAGCTTTGGGCTCTGTGTTGTTGCAAACAACAGATGGAATCAATGTAAAAGTCGCCTTGTGAATAAACAGGGGTTTTGACTAGTTAATTTCACTGTACTCATTGTGCACACTTTAGCTGTAGAAAGACAGAGAAGCAGGCTGCCAGTTCAACTTGTTGATATGAAATTGAACATGCCACACTCAGAATGCTTTTAATCTTGTGTGTCGATACATATACATCGGCCCTCACTGTTTGACATTGATCTCTTATGAACATGCATGATCACATGAGGTAATGAATTCTTGTAGATCTGCCCTTAATTCCTGCCCTTATTCGAAGTTTTGTTCTTCACTTGGCCATCCAACAATGAATTTAGGAAAATTGCTGGTTATATCCAGGCAATGGGGCAATTTCAGATTCCCAAAGATGTACATACTGTATGAAGTAGTAAAGACGTGACACAGATTTCTTGGTGCATTTCCATGGCAGCACCTAGTAGCCTGTGTGTTGTTTTACAGATTCAGCCTGTTGTTCACAGCAAAATTGTGGTTCCAGCTCGCTGGAGGGTAATCATTAATGAGTCATGCACCATCAAGTGAGTCCTGATTTCAGTGTCATTTCACAGTTACGTATGAATGCAGTGCAGTCTGCAGCATCATCTTACACATATGAAAGCTGAAATGAAACCATCAGCTAGGGAATGCTTTCTAGAGCAAGAATATGCAGGGTGAAAGAAATCTATGATAGTCTGCCTGCCTAAAATTAAATTTGCAAAGGACTGTGGAAAGATTGCCACTAAGCAGTAGGTGGGACTGTATGGTCAATGTAACTGTTTGTGTCTGTTGATATGTAATATGCTGTGCATGACATCGGTGCTCTTATATGCTCAAGAGAAATTTCTTTGAAAACAGACAATTAAGATAAACTTACTTACTTACATACGTATTTATTCCTCTCTGTAGCTATATCCATAATAATGCTAAAAAAGACTGTCTTTATGTCACACATCATTATGTTTTGTAGTGTTTTTACCAACGGAGATATCTTGGTTCCACCAGCTCGGATTCTGATTCCGAAGTACACCCTCAAAAATTGGGAAAATGTACTGGTCATGGTAACAGAGAGGGTACGTCTGCGAACAGGAGCTGTGCACAGGTGAGTGCTGTCCACCCAGGCAATGCTGGATGAATCCATACAGTATATGTTGTGTCTGAAAGCCGACATGCTAGCCTATATTTGTTGTTGGCTAGAAAGCTGTCCAAAAAATAAGACTCTTACCCCATTAGTTAATTTACACAGATTTTAGCACATAAGCTCTCCACGCTGTACTGCTGTGCAAAGGCAAAAGACAGTTAGTTGGGCGAAAATTAGTTATTGTCATTTTTGGAGCAATAAACATCAGTTTAAACGTGCCCAAACGACTTGAGTCAATTTTATTTTTTGGAGAAAAAAAAAGATTTTGCCTTTGCTGTTATGCTGAAACACATGCAAATGGAAGATTTCATTAAGAAGTCATTTTTCTGGTGAGTTAAGGTATTTAGCCTTTGTAGGGCAGAGAACTAGCAAGGACCCTGCTTCTAAGACTGCGTCTGAGGTTTTAGGACACATACTCTGTGTCTGAGGCAGTGAATAAGTCTCACAGTGGTAAAGCTGCTGTGGATTACAATTGTTTGAATTAACCAATGCAACCAATGCATGTGTTTCTTCTAAGGTTATGCACATTAGATGGGACTCCTTTACACAGTGGAACAGAGTTGGAGAATAACCAGTACTACGTGGCTGTGGGGCTAGAGAGGTTCCGACACTTGCCATATTTCCAGTGGGTTCCCAACAAAGCGGTCATCCGAGACATGACCCAGGGGTAAGCCTACCTGGTGTTGTCTTTCATTTTGATGGTCACTTTTTGTAATTTAGTTGACATGTCCTGTCATCTGAGTCACCATGTCTTTTTTTTTATTTTCCAGTGCAGTGCAGAACAGTGATGTTCTACCACCACTGAAGAAAAGAAGACAAGGAAAAACCACTGTAAGTATTATAGTAATATAATAATCTTGAACAAAAACTAAACCAGTTTTCAGATAAAATAATTTACAGGCCATTTTTCAGATGTCCTTATTTTTGGAAACTGTGGGTTAAAAGAATCATAGCCTCTGTTTTTGATATTGGACCGTTTGTTGTGTGGGAACAACAGATTGTTGCCAGATATACTACCTGCTCAGCATCTCAATGATGTCCCCATGCGACTCGCACAGTGGCGGTGTGTGATCTGGATTGGGACATTCCCTTCATCAATCACTGTCTGAACGAGGCGTAGAGTTCCTCTCACCTTGCTCTGTGATGGCTAATCGCAGTGCGATGAGCCGGGGGCCCGCTTGATCAAGTGCACACACACTTCTACCGGGAGAACAGATTTACCAGTGGAGCCCAATGAAAAGCTCACGTGCTGCCCACCACTAAATTGTACTGGGGATGAGGCAGATAATGTAAGTGTGTAACCAGCCTTCCAGGGAAAGTAAAAGAGAGAGGGAGGGAGAGATTAAGAGAGAGAGAGAGAGAGATAGAGAGAGAAAGACAGAGCGCTGAAGACAAAGATGAGGCTGCTAGTCTAACCAGAAGTGAAGGACAGAATGTGCGGTCTCTGGCAGATGATTGAGAACAGGCTGACAGGAGGGCTGTGACAGCTGTTAGTGGTAAACATGAAAAATGACGGGCCCACGTGACAATTTACGTGACATCAGAATGCACACGTTTCACAATGCAGGTAGTATTTTCAGATTAGTTTACCATGCTCCATCAACTTGATTGAAATGTGGAAATCGCATTATCTTCAGGGGAAATGGTGAGACTGGATCTCATTAAATCCAATTATGGGCTAATCTTCATAGTTTTTACTTTGTTTAACTAGTCAGTGGCAGTCATGCATTCTGATTGGATTGTGACAGTGCTGCATGCACTCCAGCTGTCCCTGTATTCCCTTTTGTTAATACACAACACTCACTTGTTTTGCTTGCTGATACAGTTACTATATATATTATTTAATGTAATTCATATCTGATTGTTTTATATGTCTATTAGTGTCTCTCACTGGTGTGATGTCATTCATTGCGAAGCATAGAACAGCGCAGTGACGTTTTGAAGCAGAAGGGGGAGACAGAGACTCACCGATTTCAAGCGGCGTTTCATGCTGTCCGCAAGTTATTCACCTCGTGTCTACCAGTCTCCTGTGTGCATGATGTCATTGGGCATAGTGTAGAGGAGGAAGAAAAAAAAAGAAAAAAAAAAGAAAAAAAGAAAACCAGGCGGGCGATAGCACTGAACTCTAGCCTACTGTGCTGTGCATGGCTAATTGTGAGGTGAGCCCAGAGCGGCTGTGTGAATTATGGAATTGAGTGGCTCCCTGGCAGCTTGCGCCACGAGCGGGGTGGTATATCAGGCTTGGCACACGGCTCCAGACCCTCAGTGCCACAGCACCGGCAGTCGGTGGAGTCACAGATGAAAGCGCCGTCTTTCCCACTGGCAGCACAGATGCTGAATGCAGAAAATGCAGTGGAAGGCAATGTTGCAGAAAGAAAGAAGGAAAGAAAAGGGGAGAGAGAGAGAGAGAGAGAGAGAGAAACTATCACAGCACAAAAAAAAGATTTCATCCTGTCACTCGCAGTCCATTTAACACCAGTCTGTAGTGTGTTGTAGTATCTGCACTAGGCACTGAAGCTAGTCAGCAGGGTTGAAATCTACATCCCTTGACATTACTGCTAGCTCACCTTTTGCTGCTTTCCCCGTGACCTCATGCCCGGGGGAAATGGTAGTGGTCCTAGGGGAAAGGGTGGTAGGTCCACTGGCCTCCACCAACACACACACACACACACAGACACATGCGCACACACACACACACACACACATACACACACACACCCTGCACCGCACCACATCCAGCCCAGCCAGGCACCAGCAAGGAGTGGCTGACTGCCTGGCTGATACGGTGGGGGCTGTGTCAGAGTCATGCCCGACTCCCATGGCTGCTATCATATCACCGCGTCCTCCCCGTGACTCCTGCGCGCTGCCACTTGAGAGGCCGGAGATGACACGCTTTCTCCCCCGGCGGAGACTTCTCACGCTGATTCCAGCCAGACTCGCCGGCTGCCCGGCAGGATGCCGCACAGCAGCAGGAACACGGAAGACACCGAAGCCGTGATCTCAGCTTTTCCATCTCACGGGGTCGTTAACAGGCACACCAGTGGGCACGCTGGAGACGCCATCGTACCCTTGTGGCCGGGCAGGGGCACCAGATTTACACCGGTTTCACCTTCCCTATCTGGCTCAGCCGTTGTTAAAACATCTCCTTATTTTTACCTCATAATGCAGTTTTTGTTTTAATAGTTTCTGTTGAGATGCAATACACTGTCTGTCGTACAAGTTTTAACTCATGGGGCACTGCATGTGTGGCTTTGTGGCCTCTTTGTTCCTCCAGCTTGTTAAGACAGCAGAATTTTTACGAACTTGTTTTCAACACAGGCTACGTCAAACGTGCCCGCTGAACTTCTTTTGTTGCCTGCGTTTTTATTTCTCTCTTGCCCACCAACAGCTGTTGGAAATCAAAAGGATGTTGGACAGAGTTTGCCTTTGCATTATATAAAAGGAGGCGGAAAAAAAAAAAACACAGCAAACAAGCAAACAAGTGCTATTCCCTAGGAACTGTGTTAGCTGGCGTGCAAACACCATTGCCTACTGTGTGTACTTGCGAAATGCAAAGATCAGTAAACTGCCCCCAAGCCAGCCCCTCCACCGAGTCAACTAACAGCATGGCAACACATTCACAGAGAGTGAGAAAAAGCGAGGGATGGAGAGAGGAAGAAAGGGTGGAGGAGAGAGAGAGAGGGGGGGGGGGAGGGGAGAGAAAAACATTAAGTCTGCTCGTCCTCTCCTTTAGTGAGAGAAGTGCCTCACCTCACCTCCCTACCTACAGTAGAGAGGCGATGAGCCACGGGAAAATTGCCTTTTGTGCGGTAGCATTAATTCAGATGTATACCCATCTGCCTGCGTGTCACTCTGAACTCATCTGCCCACTGTTTTCTCTCCTCTCTCTCTCTCTCTCTCTCTCTCTCTCTCTCTCTTTCCCTTCTTCCCCATGCCCCTCGCTCTTTTCCTTCCCATCAATAGCTGTCTGGGGTGTGTGAAGAATAAGTTATTCTCTGGAACTCCCCTTCCCTTTAAGTTTGTTTGGATTCTCATTGTTTGATCTCGCTTGATAAATAAGACGAATGCATTTAGAAATTCATGGCTGCCCCGTTTCATCAATAAATGATTAGTTGGCGGTGCTCTCCTGTGATTGATAGCTCGTGCGCAGGATGTATTGGAACCAGATGAATTCAATACAGTGTTAGTCGCAGGGGAGCTGCAAAGCATATCAGCTCATGAAAAATTGAGGTCAACGGGGGAAAAAAAGAATACAAAAAGAGTGGGAAAAGGAAAGACACATGTTTTTTGTGTATATCTCTGCGTGCGCGTGTGTGTGTGTGGGAAAACCATTTGAATGCATAAGAGGCAAGGCAGCTTTTAATTCACTGCTCTGTGTTTAACAGCAGACGCACGAGATGTGAGCTGGTGAGGACCACAGGTTGTGTGTGAGATTTAATTCCCAGGCGCTCTCTCTCTTGTGCTGCTTGTCTGTCTCTTGTTTGCTGTAGTCTGCAGATTGGCCCAGCACGTCGCAAGAAAAGGAGCCAGAGCCAGAGCCAGAGCACGTGGCCAAGGGGATCCGGGCCCTGCTGAAGGGCCGACGCGGCTCCCGCTTCTATGCCAACTCCGAAACAGCCAAACAGCCGACGCTGCTTTCCAGAGTTCCACCTAATTTCTCAGTGGGGGGTGAGCAGTGAAATTCTATACTGTAGATACATCTCCCTGCAGCAGCAGCTGTGGGCTTGCTTCCACTCTCTCGCTCTCTCTTGCCAGATTGCTGTGATATGAATTGGACCTGTTGTTTTTGTCGAAGGCAGCATTATTTTCTGTGTGTGTGTGTGTGTCTGTGTGTGTGTTACTGAAAAAGAGAGATAGAGAGAGACTGTGTGGCAGGTGTGTGGTGTTTTTCTTTGTGTGTGTGTGTTTGTGTGTGTGTATGTGTGTGTTAGTGAGAGAGAGAGAAAGAGAGAGAGAGGCAGACTGTGTGGCAGGGTGTGTGGTGTTTTTCTTTGTGTGTGTGTGTGTGTGTGTGTGTGTGTGTTTGTGTGTGTGTGTGTGTGGTATACAGCAGAGATAACAAGGGCTTGTGGTAGGGATTACTTTGAATTCACAAGCTGTTCTCCAAAGACTACCTACATCAGGGAAACACGCTGTCTGTTTTCTGGAGAATCCAGCCCTACGAGGTGCATATTAAAACGAACACGACTTCAAATACCATCAAGCACTCTAAATCATGGATGAATTCAATCAGGGCATTTTGTAGGAAATGTATGCGGGAGGCCTTGTTAACTGTGCCAAGAAAAACAAAATGCTCCAATTTCTCGTTGATGGGGAATCAAAACTGATCATGAGTAATTTATCCTAAATAGAATTCAGGCATCAACTTATAATACTGACATTCAAACATGTTATATTTATATTCATGATAATGCCAGTGACAGTTTTTTGGAGATCTACCCAGTGTCATTCACGTTGTCAGTGGTTGAAACTGTCTGAGCTTGTCATCTTGCATTTGTGTGTGTTTGTTTGTGTTTCTGTGTGTGTGTCCAAACAGAAATTCACTCACATTACATTACATGTGCACCCACACAAACAAATGTGCACACTTACATACTCACACACATGCAGACACTCTCTCACACACACACAAGCAAACATGCACACAAACACACACATACACACACACACACACACACACACACACACATATGCATGCACATAAACATACACACACACACAGACATATGCACGCACACAAACACACACATAAACACACACACACACACATACACACACACACATGCACACGCACAACACGTGCACAGAAGCTGAAGAGTAGCTGTTGCAGGGCTTTGGGCTCAGAGATACTCTGAGGTCATAGAAGTGAGTAATTGCCTCCATCCGAGAGCCGCCATCATTTGGGCGCATAAGAGCCGAGCCAGCAAGCCCTTAGTGATGGAGTTAAATTTCCCCTCTCCCCTCCGCCTGTAGGCTCCGCATTAGTGCCGGCCGGGCTGCCTGCTGTTGGGCCGCTGGGCTGCTGCTCCTCTCCGCGGGGACGCCTGGGCTTGGCTCCGCTCTCCAGCCACTTCTCTCTCCTTCTCTCACCCTCTCTCTCTCTCTGTCTCTCTCTCTTTCTCTATCTCTCTCTCTCCGTCTCTCACCCTCTCTCTCTCTCTCTGTCTCTCTCTCTTTCTCTATCTCTCTCTCTCCCTCTCTCACCCTCTCTCTCTCTCTGTCTCTCTTTCTCTATCTCTCTCTCTCCCTCTCTCACCCTATCTCTCTCTCTCTCTCTCTCTCTATCACTCTATCCCTCTCTCTCCTCTTTTTCTCTGTCTCTCCTTCTCTCTTTCTGTCTCTCTCTGTCTGTCTCTCTGTCTGTCTCTCTCTATCACTCTATCCCTCTCTCTCCTCTTTCTCTCTCTCTCCTTCTCTCACCCTCTCTCTCTGTCTCTCTCTGTCTGTGTCTCTCACTATCTGTCTATCTCACTATCTCTTTCTATCACTCTATCCCTCTCTCTCCTCTTTTTCTCTCTCTCTCCTTCTCTCACCCTTTCTCTCTCTGTCTCTTTCTGTCTATCCTTCTCTCTCTGTCTGTCTCTCTGTCACTCTCTCTCTCTGTCTGTCACTCTCTCTCTGTTCCTCTCTCTCTCTTTCTGTCTGTCACTGTCTTTCTCTTTATCACTCTATCACTCTCTCCCCTCTCTCTTCCTCCCTTTCTCTCTCTCTGTCTGTCTCTCTCACTGTTGCTCTCTATTACTTTCTCTCTCTCTCTCTGTCTCTCTGTGTCACTCTTTGTTTGTCACTCTCTCTTCCTCTCTCTCTCTTTCTGTCTGCTACTGTCTCTCTCTGTATTACTCTCTATCACTCTCTCCTCTCTCTTCCACTCTCTCTCTCTCTGTCTCTCTCACTGTCTCTCTCCCTATCACTTTCTCTCTCTCTCTCTCTCTCTCTCTCTCTCTCTCTCTCTCGGACACTTGATCATCCCATGCGGCAGCGCTTCCTTATAAACCCATCGCTAATGGTTTTAGGAAAAAAAAAGAAGCGGGAAAGAGAGAGGGAGTGAAAGAGAGAGAGAGAGAGAGATAGAGAGAGAGAAAGAGAGAGAGAGAAAGAGAGAGAGAGCAAGTGAGCGAGCCTTAACTGTTCTGTGGGCCTCCTCTTAAACACATCATCGGGCCTCCCAGGGATAATTAAGCATGCGATGTGGCTGAGTGGAGCTGAGATCACCTCCGAGGAAGAGCGCCTCCTCGCCACCAAGCATCATGTGTGGCTAACTGTGTTGCCTGGCTCGCAGGGCAGGAAGACCTGCAGTATCTCTTTCCTGGTCGCCTGTGCTCGGAAGAAGGCGTGTTCAAATGGGTTGAAATTTGATTTGTGAACGCGTGTTTTTTTATTGTTCACACTGTTATTTGTACACTACAGTGCTTTATGTTTCAGTATTGCCAACAGTTCATTTGGAGTCATTGGTGCATTGCACTCTGGTCTAAATTCTGAGTGCTGGGTGTCCCATTAGTCTGAACACAAAGGTTAAACAACAAAATTATAAATTATTCCCAAAATTCATTCCATAATGTGTCCAAAGTTTTATTACATAATGTGTTTCAAGCAAAATACCCTGACATGGGTTCAGCTACCTGCAACATAATAAAAAATATATATATTAGAAATCCTTATGGTTTCAGACTGATGGAACATCCTGTATTACTGTAGATTAGTGAAGCAGTTATGGTAGTAACAGCTCTTTTCATGCCAAACCATCTTTTTTTTTTTTCCGCTTTTCTGCCCCCCATCTTGCCCCCATGATGTATCTGCTAAACCTTGTGATATCTCACAAGCCTGTCTTATGGCAAACAAGTTCGCTGGGATAGAGGCTAGACAGTGTTATTTTTGCTTGGCACAGCATCAGAGCCCCAAATTTCCCCCCGCCCCGATCCATTGCGACAAGTTCTTTCTCTCGCATTCCCAGCGCCAAGCGAGACGCGAGGCCGTTTCGCCTATGCAAGCACTTCATTATTACACATCAGCACTTGGCGTGATGCTTGTTGACTCGCCGGTCTGGCGTGCTTGTGAGAAAAAAAAAAAAGCTGTTGCTGCTGCTGCTGCTGTTGTTGTTGGTGTTGTTGTTTTGGAGCGTCCCTGGCAGCTGTCTGGGACCTCATAGTATCCGAGAGTGCGTGTGAGCTCTGGCCAAACTTGTGACAAAGACGTGCAAAAAAGGCTTCCAGTAGCTGCCGACTCTTTATGTCCACTTGAAAGAAATAAAGGCTCTGACAGGATCATTGATCACCTTTGAGACTTGGGGGCCAAGAGAGAGGGAGAGGGGTGGGTGGGGGGGCGGGGGGCGAAGAAAAGGCGGAGTGAGGATATTGTGGATTGGCAGGCCGAGCTGGCTGCCAAATGGGGAAGAAATTGTGATTAATCACTCTCAACAGCAGATAGCGTGTTCAAAGCCAAGGACGGAAGAAAGGAAACAGCGGGAGCGTCCGAGGTGCAGGAGGATCGGCGGGTGCGAGTGGACCTGCCCATTGATCAGGTGAAGATAGACCGCTCTTTGGATAAATACACACGCAGAGAACAAAGTGCACCAACCCGTTAAAGGCAGGGGGAAAAAAATCACTAGTCATCCAATGATGTTAGATACACATGGACAAGCAAGTGGAGCTGATTTGTTTTGATTCCCTTTTGTGTGTTTATAGCCGGTTCCCCTGTTTATTCCCCCTTCTGTGTACATTTTCAGTCACTGTTTAGAAGTGCATTGTCTGCTAATAAGTTTAAAAATATACACAGAGAACATTCATAAACATATGGATTATAAGTAAATCCCCGAATCGCTGTGTGCATACTGTAGGTCGAAGCGAAGATAGTTGATGAGGAGCAGTGCGACTACCCTCGTCCAGAGGGTGGTGGCAGGAGTCCTTTGAAGTCGTTCATACGTAGGCTCAGCTCCAGGAGAAGTTCCAAAAGCCCAACGCCAGACTCAAGGCCAGAGGTCAGTGTGTGTTTCCTCCTCAGGCAATTCTTAGGCATGCTGTTGACATTTCAAAATAATACATCTGGTTTGTCAGGGGCATTACTGAGCTCATTGAGACTCTGAGGCTGAAAGTTTGTTTTTTCTGCTGTGGGACGCGTTCAGCATGTGAGTTACTTGTGTGCTCCTTCCAGAGCCCTGCCGATGCTTGTGTGACTCCAGAGGAGCCAGCTGGTGACTCCAAGCTGAGCAATGCAAACGGAAAAGCAGTGAAGGTGCCAAAAAGGACACCTGCAAAGGCACCAGTGAAAGCCCCAGCCACGCCACCAGAGGAACCACTGGAGGCACCCGTGCCGACGGTAGATGCATCGCCGCCGGAAACTGCAGAGGTCAGCCGCTTTACAAAGAGCACGTGGGGACTTTATAGTGCACACGCAGGGTGCGAGTCACAGTTCATTGTCTGCTTCCCTCTTTAGTGCAGTATATAGTGAACATTTCAGATTTGGCCTTACATTCACACCTCACTGCCGATTTGCTTACCTTTGCTCTTTAACTTTATCTGTCTGTCCCTCTTCACATGCACCCATTGGTGATGAAAGCTACAGCAACGTGTAATTGTGCTCTTTCCAGGTTATGGCAGTCATCCACAGACAGGGCCCATTGAGGTCGAGTAATCTTTAAGTTGAAATAATGTGAAACCCCATAACATTAACCCACAATTGCACACAACAATAGAGCGGGATATTACAATGCCGCACAATTTCATGCACCTTTGGAATTGGAAGATATTGAGTCTTATTTAAACAATCAATAACACTCAGCATTTTATTTAATGAAAACTATAATTTCAGACAAAGGCCATTACAACCACAGGGGAATGTTTTGGTGCTGTGGTTTTTGCTGTAGTAAGCACTTTTGTAATAAAGATGTTCTTATTGGAGTAATTATTGACTTTGGGGAGCAGTTATTACCTTGTTAAAGACCTCATCAATAGCATAATTCATTACTTATCTCATTCAGTCATATATGAACGCTGCTGAATCAGAGGCCCTATAGATCCTGAGAATGGCCTTGCCATAATAGACAGTCATAATCCCCCCCTCCCCCCACCCCCACCCCTAGTGCCCCATTCAGATGCAGCTAATTGGTAGAGTCATCTTCAGCGCTCAGAACTGGTTGATTTACGCTGTCATACGAGAGGACCGTTTACAGCAGTGATGCTCTTGACTTATTCAATTCGTCCTTAACACGTGTGGGCTAATCAAGCCGCCCGCACACTTCACATTCACGCAGAATATTAACCCCAGCCTTTGTGTGCCTCTAGCACCCGTACACAATAAATACCCTCTGCTTATTACCCCATGCCAGGGCCTCTGTTATCCATTAGCAGTGTTTATTCCGCATCATAATAACACATTAAATGGCTTATGAATAGATTCCAATTCCCACACTGTGGTTTTGAGTGTGTGTCACATGTGTGTGTAACATGCTTGGATTGCTGTGTTTACTATTGTGGTAATTTCTCTCTTCAAGGAGTAGTGGTTCTTAAAAAATGCACTAACCTACAGCGACATAGTTTTTGTGGTTGTGTCATGTGCTATGCATGCACTCTGAATAAACATACAATGGCTTGGTCATACTTTGTATTTTTATATTTACAAAAATGCATTATTTTTTAATGATGTGTAACTTCAAAGTAAGAAGAAAAGGGAGAATGGTGTAGGCGCCATTGATGGACAACGTTGAAAAAGAGATTGTTGGTGTTTTGGGCCATCTGGAGAGTTCCTATTGATGTATTGCTGCTTCAGTGTCTTTTATGCTGGAAGAGTAAATGGTACCCAGGATTAGCGGTTGTGTCGCTCAGACCATCTACAGCATCCTCCTCCTGTTACACCCCCCCCCCCCATCCCCATGTCTCATTCCCGTTCCCGTCTCCTGTAATGAATGCTAATAGCTGATAGCTCACTTTCATGCCGTGAATCATACTCCAGCTGAAATTGAATAAAATTGGCCCTTACCACAGACATACTTTGGAGACACTCTCATTATTTAAATCAATGGTTGTGTGCTTTCACGTGCTCAGTTCAAACGACGGGCTCCTTGAGCCGAAAAATAATTGAAACGGTGATTTCTGCAGTGGCCGGTTAGGCCGATCTTAATTGGGAAGCGGGGCAGATTGGCGCTGTGATGTAGGAGCTGGCCGTAATGACTTGGACTCGCAGACAATGGCGAGCCGGCCGAGGACAGATTAAAAGCAAACAGAGGAGCATACAGAGTGTGATCAATTGCACGTGTTTGTTACCGGGGGTGAGCTGTGTGATAATTGGCAGGAGAAAGCTGTGGGGGCCCCGGCCATTCAGTCGGGCTTACATTCAGATATATGGATATAACTCTGTTTATTCCTCAGCTTATCTGAATGATAGACTGTTGCTTTGTCCTCATGTGTTACGCCTAAGGACAAGGGACAGTAGTGAGGGGGAACATAATATACAAGGGTAGCAATGTGTGTATTCCTGTGCAATTCTCTGTGCATGGAGGTGGTTTGTTTTGATTTAAATAATATTGGCTTACTTATCAGTCAGTCAGCTAAGCATTTTTCTTAATTAATATTGTTAGATATGCCAATGTGACCAGGGATGTTTGATCAATCGTCTTCCTCTTCCGCAGAATTTTGTGATAAAAATCAAATAGTTATCGATTCGGGCATTGATCTCGTCCCTTTTTGCCAATGCAGTATCTGTTCATTTATCTTCTGCTGTTTTCTGGCTACCATTCTCCCAGCTTAGGTTAGCTGTTTCGAAGCCCCCGCTCACATGCAAGGTCAACTATAATCAACCCCAGACGATGTCACTGGCTTCTGCAGCAGAGAAGCACTCCTCCTGGCTTTTAGTCTCACTGCAATATACCATTCAATTACTGTTTATTATCTGGTGGCTAGTCATTAATCAGAGAGAGATGTTCTGGGATTCCTCACCGGGCCATTGAACCACTTAGAAAAACAGAGGTTTATTATCTTAGTTCTGTGGCCACAGACACTGCAGTGTTAAAATGTGGTACACAGGATCGGTTGTGCTGTGTTTTAACTTTACCCCCCACCCACAACCCCCCACCCACCCACCCACTGACGAACATCACGACCACTCCGACCAGTTAGGTTCCATTTACTCTGCCGCATGACATCACTATCAGTTTCCAAAAAATACATTTGTGCAAATGTGTTTTCTTTTTCTTCCTGTTAAGCCTGGCATGGTACATATTATGTTAAAAATATTATGTTGAAGATACATTTACTGCAGTCATGCTTTGCATTTGCCCACTACCATTAGATTATGCTTGAACCATTAGGGTTGAGCTAATAGGGATCTCTCTGTGGCACACTGCAGTAAATATGTAAATCACAGACCTGAAAAAAAAAAAGGTTATGCAAGACTGCATTGGGTAAAGTTGGTAGCTCGGATCTGTCAGTGCCTCTTTGAATTTCCCAAATGACGTATTTATACAAGGCCTTAATGTGAGTGCTAAAAATGCTGTTTAAAGAGCAGCGTAAATGGGCCTAGTTCAAAGCGGCAAGTTCTGATTTATGTTTTCTAGGAGCCGAAAGCGGAGCGGGGAGCGTCAAAGCTGTTTGGAATACGGACACGGATGTCCAAGTTCTTCAAGGGTGAGTTCATCAAAGAAGCTGTGGCATTGCGGCCCAAAACTTCCCCCAGACCCGCCGAACACGATACACACATAAAGAAACCACTAATACACTCCGTGTTACCGGCTTCCCTCCCATGTCACTAGATCCGCATGTGCAGGGCTAACATCTGGGAGAGCTTCCATACATTATAAATACCATCTGTCTTGAAGGTTACCTTTCCATCCCTGTGTCTTGCTATATTATTAAGTACACCTGTATGCTATGTGTTAGGGTATATCCATGAGCTGCAACGAGACTTATTCTTTTCAAACTGGGCGCTCTCTCTATTTTTCATGAACCTGGTTGCAGAAAAATATGAAACAGGCTGGTTTGGAGGTTTGCTCGGTTTTTCTATTTGTGCCAAACAACACAAACATAGGAAGGAAGATTGTGATGTTTTGAATAGGATCCTGTAAAGACATGATTTGTGTATGCTGGGAGGAAACACAGCATTGCCGAGCGGTGTGACTAGAATGCCGGATACGCAATTTACTCTAACAGGTTACAAAGAACAAGGTGTTTTGAGGGACGGACGGAGGCTGTGCCAATCTCCGTGTCTGAATTCCACTGGGTGACTTAAGTGAGAGGGATGGGGGTTATTACTGCAACTAAGCCATAGCTTTTTTTGGTTGGACACCAGAACCAATCCTGTAGCCCACACTCTCAGCAGGCTTCCCCATTATATTGGAGCTATGTATCGTGCCAAAGGCAGAATTTATATTCAACACCTCGTCACAACTGCATTTCAGCTTGGCTCGTTGACACCCCTGTGAATATTGAGCTGGGCCAAAGTCTGTCACGCCAAATCCTCCATTTTAGGAAGTTGATTTAGCAGTGAGCAGAGTTTTAAATTTTGAATTCTTGCTATGCAGGGAGCTGTCTGTGTAATCTTTGACTGTATCACTCAGGCAGCCACACAGTGCTTCGGGCACATATTGACTTGCTTCTTCTTATCTGGTGCGTGTTCATCTCAGACTTGTGTATTCTAGCAATGTCCCTGATCAATTTTAATGAAGGTGCTCTACCCCATATGTTTACCATGAAACAGAATGATGAAGTCCATAGGGTACGATGAGCCTTCTGAATATTCACCAAGTGTCTGGGCTCTGCGGGAGCGTCTCAAATGATGACACTGTTACACTCACACGTGTCTGATGGAAAGTGGCAGCGTGGCGGCACCTAATGCTGTGTTACCACATGGAGAAAGGGGTGTTGGGTTAGATCACTATTTATTTTGTTTGACAGCGCAATTGATCACCACTAATGCCATTGATTCAAGACATATTTTTGAGGCAAGCAGGGAATCTTAAACTTACCAGGGAAGATGGGAAAAAAGAACATATAGGCTAGCGTCTGCTTTTTATCAAGATGTATACCACCGGGCAAGTTTTTTTTTTTTTTTTTTTTGGAAACCCAAACAGCACTTTTCCAGTAGGTGGAAACAGGAAGTCTGTCGAATATCTGCTCTTGCTTTAGTTCCATTTGAAAAGGCCCACTCGTTGTGAAAGCTCTCCTTCAAAAGTTATTGAAAAATGTGAACAACAAGCTTGTAATTTATGGTAACTGTTAGTGGCATCTGCTGCGAGTTGTAAACCATTTTGATTGATCTCAGACATGAAGATGTGTTCAGTCACGTCAGCCTAGGCCGGCCCAGCTCTGTCCCGCCTGCACACACGTCACACACACATATACGTACGTGCTGCCGGGTAGCCAGGCCTGTCATGTTAAATTATACTGCACACAAGTTAATGAACAATGAATTCCAGGCTTCTCCATGGGGGATCATACCTGAGTGATGACCTTTACGGAAGCCTGATTTTTACTTTTATTTAAATGTAAATGATCTGTGTGCGCCAACGACGCCGCTCTTAAAGATGGGATATTTATCGGGGGGTGGTGATGACGGTGCGGTGGTGGTGGTGGTGGTGGTGGTGGTGGTGGTGAGGGGTTATTGCTACCGGTGGTGGTGTGAACGAGTGGATATTTCATGGTTCTGCTTTCATAACCGATTTTGCTTGTGTTTCAGACAAAAACAAAAAGACAACGTCTGCCACAGAGCCAGAGGCTGTGAAGCCAGAGGTATGTCCAATGCTGTCAGCATTTGTTAAGTTTGACTGTATATTTTATAAGTACTTTATACATTTTGTACAATGTGGGCTACGTGGATTTGTTATGGGGTCTGCTCTAGAACTTACAGTAGGTGTCTTCACTACTAAACCTCATCCCTGACATATATTATACAGCACATATTACTCATGCTTGAATCATCAGCTCCAGTACATTTCATGTGACAGTGCTTTTGAAATTGGGCTCCAGCACAGTGCAAATAATATCCTTGTGGATCTGTGCAAACCCACGAGAGAGAAGACATTTGTTAAATATGACAAAGTTCAGTACTGCGCGTTTTATGTCCTCCCATTTATCATACGCGTGACACAGTTCGCCTTCAAAGCCGCACCAGCAGCCGTTAGCTCCCAACGTGGAGGATAGATAATACGTTCCAAAGGCGCTGCATGGAGAATCTGCCATTGTGACGAGCGGAGGGGCGAGCCGTCGTCTCTGTGTGATCTCCCGGCCGCCGGTCTGATGATGGAGGCCCTGTGAAGTGCACCAGTGCCCAGTTATGCATTAGCTTTGATTGCCAGTTTGCTCTGTTCACTGCAAGCTTTGAACCGCTTCTTGGAGATGAAAGCCAGGGTTGTCCAGTGTGTCCACTCTTGCTGCAGCTTCGTATTTGCTCCAGGCGGCATCAAGGCCTTCAAGACTCTCATCACAGGCTGGGGAGGAACATTATGTATAATTTATCATACAATGCCTCTCAGATGGCCCATTTCTGCTCCATTTTAATTCGATGCCATTTTTTTTGACTTCTCATGTTGACAGAATCAATGATCGACCTATTTTTACAAGGTAGGACTTTGTTGCATTTTATGCACTTTGATATGGACAGCCCTTGTAGCTCTGAGTGCATCACCAATGCCAGCGGTTTGCTTCCTTACACACAGGGTAAAGACAGCCCACTCTCGTCGCAAGTCGCAACACGGACATCCCCTCCCATCTCGACTTCCCGAGACCCCCTTGTGCAGGATGAAACTGTTTTAAATGAAATAAAAATGTCTGCATCTTGACAGCCCCGCAGTGAATATATAGCCTCTTATTTCAAGAATATATTGCATAATTATGCATTGTTATGAATATTGCATGGGCCCTCACAGTGAGCGCGTGGTAAGTTGCCTAATTGCAGGGATTAATTATTAAGAAGCAAAGGTCTTGAGTGGGCTGCAGAGTAGCACTTTTGATGAATTATTTTTTTTTAGTTTTTCTGATGAATTATTTTGGGGGTGGGGGTGGGGCTTTTGCCACATCAGCATGCAGGGTGTGCAGTGGAACTCCTCCTGAGACCGACTTGTCACCCCCAGAAAAATAACTACTATGATTAAAACCAGTACAATCAATTAATAACTCACCGATTTTGGAGCGAATCAAAAATTACGTACGGTGCTCGCGGCCATAGTTCTTCAAGGCACTGAGGCGGGAAGATTTGTTAAACAAGGGCCATCATTGACCCCTCAGGTCAGACTTTAATTCCTTTTTAAGTTAACTTCATAACATGTGGAGAAAATGCAAAAACAAAGCAGCACAGCAAGAACCCCCACTGGTGTAATTATGCTCCCTCACTATGTTAATCAGCCATGTATAGAAGGACAACAGCTGGCCTTTGAGGAAGTTTTTGTTTATTAAAATACCTTTGATAAAGTGTTGAGCACAGTTAACTGCAGATTCTAAGGTCTCTCTGAGCTTCTGTATAGAGAAGTTCAAAGATACAGTTTATTATTTTTTTATGAAATGGCATCTCGGAATACCAACAGGCATTCCACAGCCGCTTTATAATTATAATTATGTTGTTAGTGTTGTTCAGATGGCAGCCTAAGACAGCTACCTAACACAGGTGTTTCTATACATTTTTTATCACCCTGAATTTGCACAGTCCGATTACTGTTGCACAGTTAGGTTAGAAAGGTCTTGTTGAAGGAAATGGGGGATTAATGGGTGTACAGTCTTGTTTATAAATATCTACATTTAAGTAGGAGGTCTCTAAACCTGTAGCATTGGTTAAAAATAGTTCCATTAGCCCACTGCCATTAAGTCCAGACCCAGGCCTGAACCCGCGACCTCACAGCAACTCCAGTAGACAGACCCGCTAAAAAGTGAGCTAAAAGTCAGGCTACTAGCTCAGTTAGTGGTGTATCTTTTTGAGTTGTCAGAGGGAGGTTTACTAATGACATTGATGACATTGATCGTCAACCGCAGTTTCAAACAGCAATGCAGTAGTAAAATAAATGTAATTTCTTATGCTGTACCTTCACACATAGTCAAGCCCATGTAAATAAAACCCTGATGTCCAGCTGCAAACGTGTGTCGCCTGCGTGATGCAGAATCAGGAGAGGAGGCATGGGGAATTGTCAGCAGCTTCCATGCCCAAGTAAAGAAGCTCAACGTCCTCTCAAGCACCACTTATGTCTATAATAGCCAGTCCACCACTCATAATGTAGCATAATGGAGGTGTTTTTTCCTGTCTGCATGCACAATGTTGTCTGTCTTTGCTCAGGTGCTACATTTGCCACTGCACAAAAGGTGATGCAGTTAGTGCCCATGGCTTACTTACAGTACCCGAAACATTAAACACATTGTCTCTGTTTTGCATGCTAATATGTGTAATATGCTTTATAATTATCTGCTCCAGCGCCACTGAACTGCAAGAAATGTTGTTCTGTGACGACCCTGCTAAACTGTAAAGCACTTTGAGCTGCATGTTGTATGTATGAATTATGCTATACAATAAGTATTATTATTATTATTATTATTATCATTATCATTATTATTAATTTTTAACAGTAGCGATTAAGGTTGAACAGGTGTAGGCAATGAAAATTATTGACAGTGCTTCAAGTCATAACACTTGTACTTATACATTCGTTAATGTAAATGTTTTTCATAACAGCAGATAGTTAGAAGCAGCTATTTGACAACAAAGAGAAATGGCTGAACAAACTTATCAATTCAAGTCAGTAAATGCACAGTGTTAACAGTGAATATGTAAAGCATAAAGAAACAGCTGTATGTTAGCGGTACTGGATATAGGTACCCTGACCAGTACCTTTGTGCTCAGTAACAAGTGCGTAGTTGAATGCTATTTAAATAAAAAACTGTAGAGCTATTAGAACTGTAGTAGCCTGGTAAAGCAGCCCCTCGTACTTCATTTAATTTTGTACAGAGGGTCTGGCCGTGCTTTCATTGACATTGCCGTCTTAGGCAGAATTTTGCCTAGCCAGTCAGCAACAGAGGGAGTGTTCGTGAGAGATGACGTTGACTTTGTGTGCTACATTCTAGTGCGTAGGCGGGCTAATTCCATACGTGACGAGGGACTGAGTACAGCCAGAGCCACTTGTTTTAAACTTCAGCAGAATCCACACCTCCAGGAAGAAATCACTTCTGAGTACAGCACTGCCAGACCCTCTGTACAAAATGAAATGAAGTACGAGGGCCTGGTTTACCAGGCTAGAACTGTAGAGCAGCTCCATATTATCTGTGCTGCTGACTGCACACAACATTGGGCTTGTTATGCAGGTGCTTGTCTTTTATGCAGAGCAGCTGAAAACGTGTGAGTCTGCTGAACGCATCTCATTACCACACACACACACACACACACACACACACACAGAAACATTTCCTTATTGACTGCCATTTTAGTCAATCTTGTACTGTGTAATCTGGTGCATAACAGCTTTGGCTGTATATACTTGTTGTATTCCACTGATCCCCCCCCTTCCTTCCCCCGTTTGTGCTTCAATTAAGCTAATAAGCCCAAAGTTTACTAATAGGTAGCAATCAATTTATTCTTTCTTGCCTTTTCGTGGCTTGACCTCATTAGCAAGTGCAGACTTGCAGTTACTTCAGCTCAATGAAATTGACTTAAAATTGTATTAATTTGAATGCAAGGCTATACAAGCTGACCTCAAATGGTTAGACTGTGCATTGGGAATTCTTTGTCATGCATAAGCAAATCCCATGCAGAATGCTCTGAGGACCTGAAGCGCTCTACTCCTCAGCACACTGTCAAAGTAGTCCTGACCATTATGAAAATTACCCAATTATCGTAGCTGAGCGAAACTTTGTGGTAAATATTGTGACTCTAAAAGGTGCGTGCGTGTATACAAGTACTCTCATTTGTGCCTCCCATTCATTTCACAGTCTGTGTGTGTGTGTGTGTGTGTGTGTATGCGTGTGTGATGTTTATTTGTGTATGCGTACACATGCAAGTCTATTTTAATGTGTGGGAGAGCAAGTCTCTATATACTGTATGTATGTATGTATGTATGCACGCATGCAGCGCAACTGATAAAGAGACAACACCAGCAGGCCTGCTATGTGCAGCCAGGGGCTTTGATATGATCTGTATACAGTACACCTCACTCCATGCATCAGCAGAAATCAGTAGAGTGTGCACATAATGGCGTTGGTATGCGCGAGATAAGGGGCTGCATAGGAATGGAATAAAATAAGAACTTGCCTCTGCTGGGAAGTGCTGCAGACACTTTTTCTGCAGATGGAGATACTGCATGTACTGTATGACAACTAAATCCCATGTGCCACCGTGGGAATGAATCATAAAAAAAAAGAAAGGAAAAAAAAAAAAAAAAAAAACGATTGAAAACGATGACGCTGCACCTAGAGTAATTACTCAGTGAAGGACATTTAAAGTGCTGAGTAGGATGACAGGAAGTTATTGCATTGTCACACCCAGCTGACTGGATTTTAAAATGCAAAATGACATCCAGAGGGTGGGTGGGTTGGTATTCACTTCCTGCTGCAGGTAAGCGTACCCTGAACCCCCCCCCCCCCCTTCCTTATGCATGTTTCAGGTTTAGGCTCCCCCCTTGTACAGGATTTACATGACAGCTTTAGAGACTAGTGCTCCTTTGGGGGGTCAGAGGAGAGAGAGGTCTACTCAGCAGACTATCTACACTGCCTCAGGCCCCTTTTTAGCACTGACATCATCTGGAGCCACCAGGAGGCCACTCTTCTCCTTCTCTTTCTTTCTTTTCTTTTTTTTTCCACGCAGCCTTTCCGGTTAGTCCCTGTTAATGGCTGGAAGCTGAGGCTAAAAGCCCCCTGTGTCTGATAAGAGGCAGGCAAGAGGGGGAGGCAGTATCACCGGGGGCCCAGCGTGGCTGATTGGGCTGTGGTGAGGAAACGGTCTAAAAATAAAAACAAATGGGAAAAAAAAAAAAAAAATCCCGGATGATATCATCTGCCGCGCGCTTTGCCGACAGTGGAGACTGGTAGCTTGGCAG
This sequence comes from Coilia nasus, assembly GCA_027475355.1. Taxonomy (NCBI): domain Eukaryota; kingdom Metazoa; phylum Chordata; class Actinopteri; order Clupeiformes; family Engraulidae; genus Coilia; species Coilia nasus. The sequence goes on from CM050205.1 coordinate 13,849,070, forward strand.
TGTGTGGGGATGTGGCATTGGAGACTCGACACGAACCGGCGCCACCCTTTTCAGGGTAGTAATGTAGTAATGCCCTTTTCACCAGGAGGACAAGGGGGTCTGACATAGATTTAGAATATGCAAGCATTGATATCCAGTGTCAGGTTTTGAGCAAGCACAAGATACTTGTGCACCTAGGAAGAGTACCTTTGGGAGAGGAGATGTAAACGTTCCTGACTACACACAGTATTCTAACATACTATTATTTGGGAGAACACTTAGTACTTTAGGTTTATTATTCTATTATTTCCTGAGTTAGTTGTCCTATTGTTAGGTTTGTTTGCTAAGTTAAAGGGTTTAGTTGGTCTGTGAAATTGTCAGGGGATAGAATGTGTGCTGGTAGCCTGGAAAGAGGAAGACATCCTGAAAATGAGCAAGTTATATTTTTACATCAACATATGTTTTAACTTCAAAATTTGGTATGCTACTCTCTAACCTTATACAGTTGACCACAAAAAACATTAAGTCATAAAAATATGAACATAAAGTTAATGTTGAAAAGATAGCTAAAATATAGATAATTCCTGGGGACACTAACAACCGACTGCGCCTAAATGAACTTTCCTCGTGTAGTGCCCCTGGCCCGCAAAGACTGCCGACCTATGTTCACATAAGAGCCCACATTAACAGAGCGTTGCATAGCTCTAACGCCACTGGACTACAAAGATTGCTGACTAGGGCCTACAAGGACTGCCTACCTGTGTTCATGCAAGAGTCAGTCTGCTTCTGTATTTATGTGCTCTGACATCACTGAACCGCAAGAAATGTTGTCTTGCAACAACCCTGCCAAACTGTAAAGCACTTTGAGTTGCATATTACATGTATGAACTGTGCTATACAAGTAAAGTTTTATTATTATTATTATTATAATAGGCAGAAAGATTTTAATTGTGAAGAGGCTTACCCACCCACTAAGCTATCAGAAGAGGGAGTTAGTGATTCAGATGGCACATCACCCTCTCTCTCTCTCTCTCTCTCTCTCTCTCTCTCTCTCTCTCTCTCTCTCTCTCTCTCTCTCTCTCTCTCTCTCTATCTCTATCTCCATCTCTCTCTCCCTCTTTCCCTGTCCATACCTCCTCTTCCTCCCTGGGCTCCAACTGTCCCAGCATGCCCAGGCTTATTGTGTGCTCATAAGATGGATGCCCAGAGTGGTGAGGGCAGATGGCCGTGATGCCTCTGTGTGTACACACAGTTCACAGATTAGCATCCTGCCTGGGCATCACATCTGATGAGCCGCAGCCCAGGGAGGAGGGGGAAGAGAGCGCGTCCCTCCCATTTGCATGTGTGACGCGACGCGCTGGCTGCCTGGCTGCCTGGCTGCCTGGCTTTGTGTGGCAGGCCAGCCACAGGCCCTGCTGGGGATTGTTTTTTTTTTTTTTGGTGTTGTTAAATTTCTCGGATAGGTCCAGAGGGCAGCCTCGCGCGTGAGTCTTTCAAAAGCAATCCCGGGCCATATTCCCATGAGATCCCCACTGTTTACCATTATTTCTGTCTGACAATGCGGTGATTTGTTTTGGTTTTGTTTGTTTTTAATAGCATGGAGGTACCATGCTGGTGGCCATGCATTTCAATGAAAGAAGACTTTTTTCTCTCTCTGTCTCTGGTGAAACATCAGTTGTGTTAGAGTGATGGGCAAGCTTGAGTCGCAGGTGTGGAAAGACATGCTCTTTGTTCATGAGGGTGGTCTGAAGTGATGTTTTTCTTTTAAGCGTGGGTGACGCTTTCATTTGCAATTAATCATATTTAAACCTCTGATACATATTTCAGTGATTTGAAATCTGTTTTGCATAATGAAGACCCATGTCTTTTTGATAGATTCATTTCATTTCATTGCTGTGATAAAGTTTTATAATGGATATCATTTACCTGCAACATATGCAGACCCCTTTAGAAGATCTGTTTCTGCAGTGATCATAAGGTAATAAATCACCTCAAACATAAATTATGTCTGCAAAGTCACTTTAGATTTCCTGTGAGGCTGCATATGTAAATCCAGTGAAGCAGAGATATGTTCCGCGTAAAACAGGAAAAATTGCCTACTTTTAGTCGCCTCATATCTTCGCTATTACCTTGGTTTCAATCTTGACACGCAGCCGGAATACTGTCCTTTATCTGCTCCTATCAGATGTAATGAATGTACTGCCCCAAAGGTGAGGCCGGTAATTGATTAAAGGCCGTAATGTTTTCGCCTTGGCGCGTGGACATCGGGAGGGTGGGGGTTTGAGGGCTGGGTGGGGGGGGGGGGACATCAAAGTCCCGCTCGGGCGGCAAAGCTTTATTTCCCGGCGGTTAATGAGGAGACGGCGTCTGAGGAGAGTGCTTCTGGGTCGCACTGGGAACATGGCGAGGTGAGGTCACTTCAAAGGCGCGATAATGACGGATTAAGTGTAAATCACAGACACGTTTTAGGCGCCCACATAACAACTCACTTTCATTTTTTTTTTCCTGCCCAAGTCCTTCTTTTTATCCTAATGAGAAAATGGATGCTGGTTCCACGTCAGGTGAAATGAAAGATTTATGCAGAGTGTTGCCAGATTGTTGACAGATCAGTCGGTATGCCATTGCAGATTTTAAAGAAGACAATGCAATTTTGTGTGGGGCAGATACTGAGCCGAGATATTGTGAGCAATCCTGTCCTGAAGTATGTGTCAGCTTGAGTAATAACAGATAACCAGGCTGTATTTTTGTGGCCTGGTGCATTTTATAGTGTTGAAAAATATCGGGGATTAAACATTTCAAGGGGTGGGAAGAGTCACTTAGGCATGACAGATCCTGGTTTCATTTTAAGTGTCGACCATCAGACAAGAGGATATGGGTTTTACCCATAAGGCCCCTCTTCATGGTGACCTTTGCCATCTGTCACCTTTGCCATTCTAGGGCCTCTTTTCAGGTTTATGCTGAGATCACTTACCTGCAGACAGAAAGCACTTAGGCTCATAAGTGGGCCTGTAGTGATTTATGCACCTCTAAGGCATACTGAGTGGCCGTGTGTACAGCATACTCGAGGAGAAATGAGGTGTCATTAAGCAAAAAGAGCTACAAACAATTTCGTGTAAAAAATGATATCGGCCACTTTAAATCTGGAATCATATTATGCCGCTATGTTGAATCTAAAGTGGATGAGCTTGTTACCGTGGAGAGGAAGACACACTGACCACACACTTTGTTTTGAGATGACGACCCTGTGATTTATGCAGCCATCTCTGTAATTGTTTCTCTAACACAGTCATAAGTTACTGTAACATTTATTGACTAGATGGAGCCGAGGAATGCATGTTGTCATATCACTGCACAGGCCCACCATGTTCGGAATATGCTTAGCTCCCATTACACATTTAGGACTACTTGACGTATTCCAGTGCATCATGTAGTAATCTTGTTAGCAGTCTTCACCAAACAAAAGTGCTAAGGCCCTGCGACAGTCCCATGCACCCATTTCCCTGAGCCTTTAACCGCCAGCCTTAATATATGGCCTAATTCATCAGTGAACTGGTTCCTTTCTTCATGGTTGACACCAAAGCCAAAGCGAACCCATCTCCATGGTGTCTGTGTGTGTGTATGGCAAGAGGCATGTGGTCCCCACGTGACGAACTTCATTGAGCGGCGTTGGCGGAAGTGTAAGTGGAAATGGGGATTAAATGCGGCCGCCCCCTCCACTTCCACTCTTACCCCTACCCCTACCCCCACCCCCCGTTTCCCGCGCGGGGGAAATCACCCCTCATTCTGCTGCAGGCACTGAGGTGGCGCTCATTACACCTGGGCTCTCCCATGTTTAATTGGCCTCATTAAGTGATTAACTTCGCAAATTTACCTCTCGCCTCAAGGGCACGTCGCTGGGCGGCAGTAGATCAAGCTGCCGCCGCCTCCCGAAGTCACTCCATTAAACCCGAACCGGCCTGTCGGCGCCAGAGGAGCCGGCTCGCAGACCCGGAGTTTAAAGGACGAGTTTCAGATTGGCACGTCCTTACCTGCCATTACCTCACTTTTCTGACCCAGATAAATATTTCAGGGGTGAACACTGCAAAGCTGTTTTGTAATCTCTGCTATATGTTTCGTGAGTGATAGATATATATTACTGTGCAGAGGACGCAATTGGATGAGTTGAAGGAAAGCACCACATAGCTCAGAGGCACGAGGCATTTGTTCTTTAATATTGTACATTCTTGTCCTTGGGGAGTGGAACAAATGAAGAATAGATGAAAAGCAAGGGCTGTTATTATTTTTCCTGAAAGTTCACTTTAAGTTGTCATCATTGACTCTGCGAGGGCTGCCTTGGTCCCCGTGACAGACAAATGAAATGCCAGGTAAAGTGGCAATTTACCCACCCGCCGTGCACGCTCACAGGCTGAAGGTCCAGCTATCGGGCCGGCTTCCTCTTTTAACGACCGCCGTGGCCGAGGCCCGGCCAGCGCCGGCAGACGGATGAGGCGCGGGAGTGTACAAATTGGATCCATCATTTTTCATGCGCGCAGTGACATCCCCGTCAGCCAATTCCACTCTGATAGCCTCTCTCAGGGATCATTGATATCTGCATTAGAGACCTTTGTTAAAGGTCTCATCTAAATGCATTGAAAAATGCCCGGCTCTCCTGTGTACTTCCTGCTGAAGAAGCAGGCGGTCCTCCAGGCTGTGCCGATCCGCCTCGGAATTGCAGACTTGGCTCTGTCTACATTAAGGTTAGTTTGGGGAAGGGGGGTTAGGCAATGTGGTGTCACTGAACTTTGAGGAAAACAAGTGGGGTGGGGGTTGGTGGCGTCAGGGAGGAGGATGACAACAACATCAACAGCCACAGCAACAGCGTGCATGCAACGGCAGGGGCTGCAAATCCAGAGCTTCAGATGGAGCTTGCTGACAACACTCCGATTTTGTGCTCTGACACCCTGAAGCAAATCAGTCCATCAATCATTGTTTGTGTCAAATCTATTCAATTTGATTGTGTGTTCATGTCAAAGCGGTTGCTCAAAAACCAGAATGGTGCTTTTTTTTCTTCTTTTTTTGAAATCGAAGGCGCACAGAAAATGCCTCAAAGTATGGCCCTTGGCTAAGGACTGTGGGAACATGGAAACACTTCAAGCCTTCCCAGAAAAGTATTGCGTCACACATACAAATGGACGTATCTTCATCTTCAGTGATTTTATGCTACTTCCATTAAATGTCTCAGGATGGATAGACATGATCTAAAAGTAAGGTTAGAAGTGGAACCAGCTTTTATATAAATATATACTGTTATATCGACTCGCCGAGAGCCCTGTGTGTAGTCGAGAAGAGTGGATTTCCATTTAACACAGCACTACAAACGAACTCCATTTAAAAGCTCAGCCTCAAAAGTCTCGCCACAGAGAGCACTTGCACTTCAGAATTGCTTCAGAGTGAACTCTGACTCGCGCCTCAGATCCTAAATGAGTCATTTGCTATTCCCGTCTCTTTTACGCTCCGGGCTGAATGAGACACAACGGAATTGATCGAGTTGTCGCCGCCGGAGCTCGACCGATGTCACTGTGCATTCGCCGCGGCCCGGCGCAACAAGCCTCTGGTCCGAGGTTCAATTTTCCCCCTGATCAAAGAGCCTCTTGTGCTTCGAGAGGTCTGGCCCATACACTTGATTTGAAATTACCCCAACAGTGCTCTCCTCCCTGAAACATTCACTCGCAGAATTTACTTGTCTGTTTTGCCGGCCAGCTATTTCCACAAGGCAATACGTATAGGTTTGCAGTTTCGGGACAAACACGTAGACAAAATGATCACCAACACCCTCGAGTGTTGTCTCTGTTTTGTCAACCTGGTTGGGAGTGTGAATGAAAACAATGCTCTTTTTCTCTCACGCTATTTTGCTCTCTTTCTCTCTCTCTCTTTGTTATTGTGTCTCTTTCTCCATTTATCTATCTCCTCTCTCTTCTCTGCCACTGCAGTGAGACCTGGCCTGGCAAGAGTATCGGTATCATCGGAACGTTCCTTCACATGGTGTCAGATGATTGGACGTGAGCTCAGCAGACATCTATCCGGACAGCGGTATCAGTGGCCAACTGTCACGGGAGTTGGAAATAAAACAGGGCCATCTGGAATGCTCCCCCTCTTGTTGATGTCGTTGTGTCATTTCTGGAGTCAAGTTGACTGAAAATGGCGGCCAGGAAAATAAAAAGCATTTCTGTCGGTGACGGAAGCCAGTAGTCAATACTCAGGTTATTTCTTTATGTCCTCACACAAAAATAGCATAAGCAATGAAAAATACTACAGTTTATATCTAAGAGACAAAAAGGGAGTTATCTGTTATGTTTGTTTGTGAAGAAGCAACCCCACTGATAATATATACTGGTGAGCAGAAGTAAGTAGAGAAAAAGCAAATAAACAGATGAAATGCTATACAAAAGCAAACATATGACACACTAAAGCCCCTTATCGCAGAGGAATAGAATGAGAAATCAGTTCTGGGGTCATGGACAGAAGAAATGGGGTCTTTATGCAGAATGCACCTCCGCAGACGAACACACACACACACACATACGTACACACACACACACACACACACCACACTCCAAAGCAAAGGTAAGGGCAAGGCTTTTACTGCTATTTTCAACCCATCATTATTCCTCATAAATCCAAAACTAGCCCAGACCACTGGCTCTGACAGCATGACTGATGAGTTTGCCGTCGTGAATGTCAAGAGAAATGGTCTCCCGCCCCTTATCTCGCCATTTCTCATTGTGTGTGAGACTTTTGGGGTGTGTGAAGAAATACAGCCATTCTGATGAGCCTTACTCGCCGATAACCCAGGGCATGCTGACATACTGTCAGGTGTTCGATGCAGGAGGGGGGGGGGGGGGGAGGGGGGAGGGGGAGTGGGGATGGTGGCTGTCAGGATGTTCAGGTACACCAGATCTCAATTTAGAGCCCATGATGAATACAGATGCCCCCCCCCCTCCCCCCCAATACATTTACATGACTATAGAGGAGATTGGGAAACACAGACCAAAACGACGTAATCATGTTAAATGCCACGCATACAGAGATATGTAGCATGTCTATTTCAGATTTTACTCTGCTAGACTGTCTTTCTACGAATATTTGAATATTAATGTCATTTGTATGACACTGAAGTTGATGCAGTGTCCATTATATGCCTTGCATGTGGCATTTTTGCTATATAGTGTATAATATGCATATTAACCCTAAAAATGAAACCAACCTTGGAAATAACATTAAACTTTCTTAGGTTTTTCAATCAAAATCCTGCCTTTTATGAATACTGATTTTGAGAACTGATGGCAAAGCTTTCTATTATTTCTTCCCTTTTTATGTCAAAACCAATCCCTTCACATACTATATCCCGCGCCGGTTTCCGCTATGGTTTGTTGGGTTTTGACATACAGTATTTGGCATCTCTGACATATTTAAGTCAGAATGTTTGCTCCGTTATACTGTTGCCAACCCACAGCATGCCTGAAAAATATCTGTCTCCGCTACTTGGGCACCAGATCAAAAAGACTGCTTGCAGGAGAGCCCAAGTGTGCCGAGACACACACTGTGGAGTTTTTATTTATTTTTATTTTTTTTTAAATATATATTTTTAAGAGATATTCTCCTGCACCCTCTGCCGAGGAGGATCCCAGTGGATAGGAGGGGATAATGAGGGCTGAAGCTGGGTTTTAGCAACAGCTATTAGCCCACCAACTGCATATTTATGAATGCTTTATGAAGCATTTACTGTTCAGTTTCCTCAGACCGTTTTGTGCAAGGACTTGACAGCTTTCCTCTGAGATTAGTCTCAGATACCCCTGTTGATGCAGCCTGGGCAAACCATTTTTGTTCTTCCCTGCCACGTTGACTGAAACTTTGCTGTTTTCTCTTTCTCGCTCTCTCTCTCTGTCTTCTCTCAACCCACTGTGTGCCCAGTTACAAAACTGATAGGCATCAGGGAAGAGGCGTTTGTTTACTGCACACTGTAGGACGACAGGGTGGATGGAGGTGCGTGCGTGCGTATGTCTGTTTGTGTGTGTGTGTGTGTGTGGGAGGGAGGGGGCGTGTGTGTGGAGATGCAAGCCGCTGTGGTAAATGTCAAGGATGATGAGGTCAGTCAGACTGGCAGCGGCGCTGCCATTACGACAGTCTTCACATGGCATCATTGCAAAGTCCCGACAGCAGCTGCGAGCTTGTGGGAATGCTTCCTGAGTCCCGCTGTTTCACAGGATAATCAAATTCAGATGGCTCTGTGGACTTTGAGGACATCCTCTTTCTGTCCGACACCAGCAAGCTTTTGAATGAAAAGAAAAAAGAAAGAAACTGGGGAGACTATGAAATGTCACGCTGTGCTGTCCTCATTGATGGGAGGTGGGGGAACGGCAAATAATTCGCCAACTCAGTGAAATAATTTGTTGTGTGTGCTTCAAAGCCCCAT
>CM050205.1:13862500-13897500 GCA_027475355.1 Coilia nasus
TGGCTCATCAGAATTCTACCCAAATGGAAAGTTAGTGCAGAGTAATTGAATACAGATTTAAAAGTGTCCATGTAGGTGCACCTCTACTGCTCTTATCTGTAATGTATGGGGGAATGTTAATTATACATTTTATTCCACGAGCAGGATCCTCTTATTTTAAATGAAGTGCTATAAAACCGGGCAGAAAGGGGTAGAGAATAATAATAAAATAAATAAATAAAATATTCTGCCCTTCTGCCTGTCTGTTCGCAGGAATCGGGTTACATCGTTAAAAAGATGATGGCAAGTGTCAGAGCACACTATGGGGAGAGAGAGAGAGAGTGAAAGACAGAGACAGAGAGAGAAAGAGAAAGGGAGAAAGTGAAGAAAATGAGAGAAAAAATCCCCTAACCCCATGGGCCAGTTAATGAAGTATTAGACTGGCAGAGACTTGGGTGTGTGTGTGTGGGGAAGGGGGGGGTCGTCACTATCCGCTCCCAGAGTAGCGACAGACGCCACCTCCAGTTTGAGAGATGGGCCGAGTGGAGCTGTGGGGGAAAGGGGCCTCCAATTGAAAAGCAGCTCAAGAGATTGGGCCAGATGGATGAAGCCGAGGATTAATGAAATATGATATGAAAGGTGCGCTTTTTGAGGTCCCCGCCACCCGCACCACCAACACCACCACCTGACCCCCCTCCCAACCCCCCCACCCCAGCCCACCCCGGCTCCCAAGGGCACTCAGTGGAGCAGAATCTCCTGGCGCTTTGTGGATTTTATCTGGAAAGTCCTGCTGTGGCTCTGCAGTGATTAACATGATAAATAATTGCCTTCGCCAAAAACACTGTGCAGGTGTCAATGTGCCCACTATCTGGAAAGTCAAACAGCACGCAGGTGTCAGATCAATAACGTTTGCAAAGAGGCTTGAGAGTTCAGGCTTGGATGCACTTTGCGAACAATGTTTGATGTTGTGCTGTGTTATGAATATACCTCCTACAGTACTTCACCCAGCAGCAGTAGGGGGTAGGCATAGGCAAGTGTGTTCTGAGGGCCTCATTTTAGCTCTCAGGGACTTACCTTCCCAGATTCTCCTTTTGGAACTTATTCAGGTCTGACAGAATCGAAACCAGAGAAGCATGTTAAAAGTCACTCCTCCTGGAAAAAAAAGCAGAATGCTCCATCGTCTCACATATCCATACACATTAAGGGCACGCCACTTTACTCGCTCGCCCTGTCTCCATCTATGCAGCTCCGTTTTATCTTTATGGCCGGGGAAATAATCTGAAAACTGTCATCGCGCCGACCAATCAATTTTTGGGGGTGAGATTATGGTCCCAGATGACGCCTCTGATGGTGATGATGGGTGTGAGTTTGATTATTGGGCCCCTAAAAAGCCTGGAAGGAAGGTACGAGGAAAGGGTTTCTCTCTCTCTCTCTCTCTCTCTCTCTCTCTCTCTCAATCTCTCTCTTTCTCTATCTCTTTCTCTCTTTCCTCTGTGGGCTTCTCTCAGTGCTGCGAGCCTTCCTCCAACTGCTTTGATATGCCTGGCTGGTTTGAGAGGCTCAGGAGAAGGGAGGGGGAAAAAAGCTTGCCCCGCTGGGGGAGACAGGTGTCTGGTTTCTATTCCCACAGCAAATATGTACAACTAGATGCAGATTGCATGTGGCGATGGCAGTGGGAGCGAAATGATAGTGGTTTTGCGAAATGCCAGAGTAAAGCTTCAGAGATATATTTAAAGAAAAATGGATACAACAGAGAGGAATGATTGCCGTAATGATAGAGAGAGCAACCCAGACATTTCTCATAACTGGAAACTTGGACACAGTCCTGATTTTTGTGAAACGAAAAACTGTGCGGAGCCCTGTGTGGTGTCCTCGGCAATTTGTGAAAATATTTCACTCGGAATTGCTCCTCGGGTTGCCCGAGACGCTTAAGAAAATAGAGTTCTGTGCGAAGAGAAGACAGCATTTGCTATAACACGCAGTGTATTACACACCACACAGTCCCCAGCATAATGAGCGATGTTAGTTCTAAGAGAAATCGCTGCGGTGTCCGTGGTGTGAGATGGTGTTAAAACGTGGAAAATATTAATATGGCTTTTAAGACGAAAATAATTTGAAACCTTCCGTTTTAAATGGTGTTTTGGCTTTACCCAGAGAGGCAGTGAGGTTAAGTCGAGGGTTAGGGTAATATGATTAGAGGGGAAAGCTATAGGACATACATCACATGGCATAGTCATGAAAATGTAAAGAACTGATGAGGTCTAAAAGCTTTAATTCATTTTTATTGTGCACCATATAAAATGGTTATTTGACCTATCGTTCATGGCGAATGAGCGGTCTGAGTGAAATATCTTAAAGTCCCAGCATGGGGTGGGGAGTTTTAAGCCATCTCTTACGGTACATGCACGACAATGTATAAAACATTCATGCATTGAAATTCACACAAATAAGACATTCTCTTAGAAGCTTAGAATTCTCTAAGATCACCTCACAGGCAGCAGTCGTGCACAATGGGAAACACGCCATCTATTTGTCATGTAAAATGGTGTACTTTTACAGTGGAATTGTAATGTACAGACCTATAATGCGCCCGACTCGAGCACTGGGCTAATGTAGGTGGCACATTCTGAAGCTGATTCATTAGACACCATGATGCCAGGGGTCTTGGGAGGCTTTCTTTCACAGAAATAACGCGTAGCCCGGGCACTTTCAGACCTCCTCCATCAATGCTAATAGACACAGCGAGCTTTGGCCTATTGTTCTCTGCAGAAACGGTCATCCAAATGGAGGAACTTCTATAATATAATAATTGGCTTGCGTAATAACTCAACTAGTGTTGAGACTCACTAACAGTAGAGGACAGTGGGTAAAGCACCTCAGCCTGGTAAACCAGGCCCTCATACTTCATTTCCTTTTTTACAGAGGGTCTGGCAGTGCTCTATTGAGAAACGATTTCTTCCTGGAGGTGTGGACTCTGCTGAAGTTTAAAACAAGTGGCTCTGCCTTTACCCAATCACTAACATCTGGTCATCACTTATGCAGTTAGCCTGCTTACGCACTACAGTTCAAGTGTAGCACACAAAATCAACGTCATCACTTATGAACACTCCCTCTGTTCGCTAATTCGCTAGGTAAAATGTTTCCCTAATACATTGTCAATGAAAGCACTGTCAGACCCTCTGTACAAAATGAAATGAAGTATGAAGGGCTGGTTTACCAGGCTAAAAGCAGCTGCCAAGAAGAGAAGAAAATAACCTGTACTTGGCAGTACACTTGGTAGTTTTTTGTCCCAACACAAAGTAGTATTAGTCATAAAACACTATCATTTTCAGCAGATATCAAGGCCCAATAGGACTGACGCAATTGGGCCAGTAATTAGGAATGAAAATACTTTTTGTCACTGTTTTGGTGACTTTAAAAATCATCTGCTCAACAGTGCAGTCACGTGTAGCGGCTGTGTTTACTGTCTGGGGCGTATGTGGCACAGACCCACAGCACAAACTCCATGACACAAGACCTCCATCGAGATGAAATCAATGAGCACTACAGTCACTTGATGAATCCGGATCACTGATTGATTTCCGAGCATCTGAATTTAATCCAGTCTTCTGTTAACTCTGTGAGGAAGCGAGGTGCTTCTCTGCCGAGCGATCGAATGAGGAATTCAAAATCGAATGCCTTTTTCCTCTGCCTTTCCACATACCTAGTATATCACGCGCGTAAGCAGGCCCGCTTATCAGCTCACGAGCTTGACTCATGTCGGGACTCCTACCGCAAGCGAATGAGAAAAATCTGTATGGGCGTGCTAAGGCGGTCCAACGACCTTAACTGCCTGTGTGTGTGTGTGTGTGTGTGTGTGTGTGTGTCTGGGTGCCATCGGTTATGCGCTCTAGCAGGAACAGCCGCAGGTCCTTATCTCACGGATTTCACTTCCTGTGCAGCCTCAGAGACGCGCTGGCCATGGATGTATGGGTCAGCGGGGATTTAATTGGACGCTTAAAATATTCACAGGGCCATTGCATAGATAAATGAAGTTATAAGCACAGTGTAAAATTTACAATAGGTCAGGTGTCACCGAGTGCTTGGGAATAATTTACTGCCTGATCTTAAAGTGTATTGCTAATTAATATGTGGAACGCATTAAAGAAACATAATGGCATTTGCCAGTTATGCCTCGACGGTGGCGTTATTTTGAATGTGACGGATCAGACCTAAGTGTCAAGATATGGCACTGCAAAATGAGTTGTGTTCTTTTATTTGAGATACAATTATCTTTAATGGATGGCACTCATTTAAAAAGGTCCACAGATCCCCCATCCTTTATTTACTTATATATTTATATATTTATTTATTAATTTTTTCCTCTAGAGCCAGCTACATTTGTTTCTTATCCAGCGAACATGACAACATAGACTAATATCTCCGCACCCGTATCCATTCACCGGCTTCTCTTATCGAGCCCGGCATCGCTGGCCTCCCCCATTTTCCATCGCTCTTTTTTTAATGGATTATTTGACGATAATTAACCCTGAATCCTACTGAGACAGGCCATTGGCAGATTGATAGCCCGGTCTGTATGGAACACCTGTTCGGGTGCAAGTCTCGCAGTAACGTTTTTTTTACATCCCCGGCTAGATATGACCGCAACAAGCCGCCAACATTAATGTCAAAGACAAACACGTGTGCCCGGCCGAGGCGCCTGGCAGAGCTGAGGGATTAGCTTTAGTGCTTTAGTGCCTTCAGTGCTTCAGTGCAGCGTGGCATAGAGCAGGCATCTCGGTACTCTCTTTTCTTTCTTTCAGTAAGCTGAGGGTGGGCATTCAGGATGGCACGTGGCCCTCTTCTCTCTTCTTCGCTTGTCTTCTCTTCCTTTTTCTTTTCTCTTCTACTCTTTTTTTCCTTTTTTCACTCTCTCTCTTTATCTTCCCTTCTCTCCATTCCTTTTATCTGTCTTTCTATGTGTCTCTCTATCTCCCCCTCTTTCTTTCTCTACCTCTCTCTTTCTCTTTTCATTTCTTTTCTGTCTTTCTTTAAATGTCTTACCGCCTATCTCTCTTTCTGTCGCTCTCTCTTGTTTAAAGAGATAGGTCTGGTTGTACAACAAGGGGGTGGGTGGTGGGCAGAAGGAAAGAAAGAAAGAAAGAAAGAAAGAAAGAAAGAAAGAAAGAAAGAAGGAAAGGAAGAAAGAAAGGGGGGAAGGGGCTGCCACATTTTCACACTTCTGCAGGGGGGCCTCCTGGATGGTGATGGGGAATAGATCATCCCTTCATGTGAGCACACTAGCTGGAGGTAGTCAGGCTGGCTTCCTGGCTGGCTGGCGATGCAGTCCTTCTGTGTGTTTATACATTTTTCATTCTGTATACATACATACATTTTGAAGTTTTACCCATGTATTAAACCAATCATTATTTATGTATTTGTTTTCATCGCCATAAGCACAATTAGCATAGTAATAGGGAGAAGATGCAAGTTGCTCCTTTCTAGAAAATGAATACGGTTCAGTGGATTTGTAGAACGCTGCTTTGTTTCATTTGAAAATATATTACCAAGGAAATAAAAGCAATATTATAAGTATACTGTAGGCAAGTTACTCTATTTTCCAGTTCAATAGTTTGCTCCTATGCTAATCATGCATGGGACCATTTCTATATTTGTGCAAGTATATGACCGCTCTTTGTCTGAAGTGTCTTTTGCTTTTCAAATACCCTTATACAGAGGCCTTCCCCATTTGTGTTTAAATGCCGTTGCAGTTTATGAACTTGGACCCACATTGCAGTTAGACCAGTTGCATGAATGCATAGGAGGTATATAGTCATTTGGCTTTAATTTTTTGTTGACCTCAAGTATTCCTCCCGAGCCAGTAGAGTCTGTCGGATATCCTCTTCTGTACGTAGACATGTTTACCCTCTGGAAATTACTTCAGCACACATGACGTTACACTTAAAACGCTTCCACGGCTGGCACGCTTAACCTTAAAGTTTGTCTTTCACCACCAATCACTGAACTGCTTGTGTATGGAGGGGATAAACACTTGACAGCCAATTACGGGCGTGTACACCCCACCCTGCACCACACCCCGAAGTTTTTAAGAGAAGAAGTCAGCGGCGTCGCAAATTAGCCCTCTGCATCCTGTGCCAGTGTTTATGGGGCGGCTTGCGTAGCGTGGTTGATTAGCCCTGTGGAAATACGAGCATCATTGCTGCGCTGGATGGCATTTTTTAGCCATTTTCACACATGTGCTTTCTATTCCACCGAGCAGCTGTTATGTGTGTTTTTTTTCTCTCTCTCTCTCTCTCTCTTTTTTTTACCTCTCCCCTTCCTCTCTCTCTCTCTCTCTCTCTCTCTCCCTCTGTCTCTCTTTTTACATAGGAGACTGTACATTTTCTCGCTTTTTCAAGTAGGTGCCTAGTTTAGCTGCTAGGGCAGAGCGGGGGATTCTGTCATGTCTCCTGCAGCGGGGGTTTTCGGGGGGAAAAATAATTGAATGCAGCAAAGTGTTTAATTTTTCATAAACAGAGGAACCACCAAATGCACACAACTAACAATGTAGCCCAAAGCAGATGTAGCGCGTTGTTAATTTATGGAGGTCTGAGAGAGGAATGGGCAGATGGAGCTGGAGAAGACGGAGGCCCCGTTATGGGACTCCTTTCGCACTGAACCTGGCACCGGAATCACACACCCACACACACACACATACGTGTGTGCACACACACACCCACGCAAACAGACACAGGCACACATACACACAAACGTGCACACACACGCATTGGCATACAAGTACTCACAGGTGCACACATACACTTACACACACACTCTTGTACACACATACACACACACACACACACACGTATACAAACACACATACACACACACACGTGTCCACATGCACACAAAACACACAGACGCACACACACACACACACACACATGAATGAACATCGATGCACACCCCCACACAAAAAAACCCCCTAACCACACAAAAATTCACCCACCCACAGACACACATTCACAAATACACAGAACTACGCACACACACACTGAAAGTGTGAGACCCAGTAGGATTTGAGGAACCTGCGCTTGGTAGGCCTAATAATGAAGAGACTTCAGTTAGTTTCTGCTCGGGAGAGGCCACTGAGATGAGACGAGCCTCATTCTGGCAAGCCATATGCACGCATGAATATGCATGGAAAGCTGTCACACAGGCAAGCTTCCCACATATAGGGTGTAGAATGCCATAGGTCAGTAATCTGCGGGTTGGAAATAGCTCTGCTCTGAGCCAGCTGGGACATATAGGCTTATTCCATTTGTGTGGGTTTTTTTTTTTTCATCACGAGTATGCCACTGAGTTCCTTTCAACTTTCCTGTCAGTCTTCGACTCATAGCATGAAGGTCAGCATAAAAAAATATAATACGTATTCATATGACTGCAGAATCTCCTGCCTGATTTTAGTAAGCTGAACAGGCAGTTACTGGGGTGGGTGGGATCTTTGATCATTTCCATGGCTCTGTTTTGACAACTCCTGGTGTAAATGTCATGCATATTCACACACTAATCGAATCTGACTGACACATCATGATTCACATTTTTAAAGAGACATGAGGAGTGTATATTTTTGTGTGTTCGCTGAAAATTGAATTAGCTGAATTTCATCTGTGACTTACTGGAATAAGCATAACGCAGGAATAAGCATAACGGAGGAATAAGCATACCGCCCGCTCCCATTACAGAATGCATAGCTCCGACTTTTACTCAGCGGAAACGCTGCCATGTCTTCGGGCCTCCTCAGTAACTTGCACTCACTAACTTGTGCTTCTGAGAAGTAGATGGATGCTTTTTTTTTCCAGGAAGTGTATTTATTATGAACTTCTGCTTGGCGCCCTCTAAAATTGTCTTGTCAAACGCCTTAATGTTTCACCCGTCAGAAGTTTCCTAGCAGCCTCCTTCGGCACGGCGACAGCAGATTTCCCCCCGGCTTGTTAACTATTTATCTCCAGTGACATTAGCCTAGCATTCGGAGCGCGGCAAAAAAAAAACACACACATGTGTCCCCAGGCATGCCTGCAACCAGCTCCCTCGCAGTCTTTCTCTGGTGTAAATTTCGCACTTAAATTTTCATGATCTGCTCACGACAGGACGCCACTTCCATCATGAAAGAGTTCTCAAACCTAATGACCGTAACTACTCTGGCAGGGCCATCAAAAACCTATTTGTTTCGGGGAAGGGGTGGGAGGGTGGAGAGGGCTGATGGTGGTTGGTGTGGAGGTGGTGGTGGAGGAGAAGGAGTACTTTCAGTTTTGCAGTGCTTGGGTAATAATGTTGCATGGAGGTTTAAGGGCAATCAAATGTGGAATCATCAGCTCCTCTCAAACACTCTCTCTCTCTCTCTCTCTCTCTCTGTCTCTCCCTCTCTCTCTCTGTCTCGCTTTCCCCGTGAACATTATATTAAACGCTTAATTATTCATCGGTAATGCCTGCCATGGTGAAATATCGCTCGTTGCCAATCTGAAAGCGTCAAACGACCCGCTCCCTCCCTTCCTGGAGGTTAATGGCAGAACCCACACTCTCATTTGTGCTTTTAAATGCGAAATACCTCATACAGTACGTCAAAGTGACTACCTAAAAGTGTGGCACGTGTATCCGGGACTTGGAGGATGGACCTGTGTGACAGACCTATGGCGGGCCTACTGAGTGCAGTGGATGACCTCATGGAGGTAGCCATTACTGTGTTCATCAAGCTGAGCACGCAACAACACTTCTCCTGGACACACTTGCATGGCATGTTGGTGTCAAGAGCGTGGGTGTTGGGCGCTCGCTTGTTCAAACAGCGCCGTGTGTATCCATCGGCGAGCTCCGGACCATGAATGCCTCGAGCAAATTATGTGAGTGACATTAGTCATTCCTCGCCACATTGGCAATTTTCGGTATTAAACAGATTACAGGAGATAGCGATGACAAGGACTGGCCAGGTCTGATGGGAAGATGTATTAGGGTTCGTCGCGCTAATGTGCGCCGGCATGCAATATTTCCCAAGCAAATATGCAATGTTAACAAAAATGATAGTTTTGTGCACTTAGCAAATTGCTTGTTGATTACATCTCACTGATATTGCTGAAATGAAATCCACTTTATCACTGGTTAACAGGGTATTACACATAATATGAAACCCTGCTGGGATAGGAAAAAAAAATGCATGCATTTACGCTTGTGCCAATAAAGGAAAAAAAAAAAGAAAACGCTGACACTTGTGTAAACATTTCACCAGCGTCGCAACCCTTCCATGACAAATAAAATGAGCACCAAAAACAATTAATTTCACTTGAAGGGAGGTCAATCTGTTTTAACCTGAGTGCCAAGACATGGCCTGAGACAGGGGAGCATAGGGAGACCTGTGAGATTAATACCTTGTCTTGAAAGGCAATATGGGCCATTATTTCACCCACTTCTATGACCTGGTTAAACATGTATGACTTCATGTCAGCAGATTATTAAAGGTGCTATGTCTAACATTACCTTTCTGGCACTTGCTCAATCTGGAAGAAGCCGCTGACAGATATATATGTGAAGGAAAAGTAAATGGAGTTATCTGAGGTCTGCTGATGGTTTTGGCAGGGTTTGTGGAAGAGGCCGAGAGTGAGTAGGTGGCGTGACTGGCATGCTGGCTGCGTGATCGACGTGGTGCTTATGGAGGAAACAAAAACGGAGAAAACTTACTGAGAAAAGCTGCACACGCAGGTTATTGATTGGTTATCGATAAGCAATGCGGGCAGCTTTCCGTAGACTGATCAGGAGTTTTCACGCTTAGTAAGGTCCACACTCTTCAGGGATGCCAAGTTGAGTTATCACCACAGGTGTTAGCCTGAACAAAGATGGAACACTACATTTTAAAATGACTGTCATACAAGATGCATTGCACTAAACTGTAACTATTCTGTTAGACACTGTTTTTTAGCATTTTTTTTTCTTTTGACTCTTGTAGCTTTTTGACTGTTATAAATACTATGGATCAGATAAAGTAACACATTGAGAAAAAATAAAAATTAAATACTAAATACTATAAACACAGGTTGTGTCCCCTTCAGGTTTTAAGATCATTGGTATTGTCTGAGTTTAGCGGCATGGTTATGCTGTTTCCTAAAACTCAATCTTTCCAGCTCATTGACTCCAGTTCTGCTGAATGCCAGACTCAGACGCACGTTTACTCGTGGGTACACATCTGAGTTATTTAGCTGCACTGCTAAGAACACCTAATTGAAAAGGCCACACAATTTGAACACTTTGGCATTTAGCCATGAGAACATTCAGCAAAACTAATCTCAATCTTGCAATGTGCGTTCAATCTGATTTTCACGTGTCGAAATGCTTGGGATGCCGATTCCATATCCACATATGCTCATTAAAAAAATAGGACGAAGGGAAAAAGCACCCGGAGGGCTCGTGTGGGGGGACAAAATGAAATAAAAATACCTCTCTGCTCCTGTAAATCATTTGTTTGTTATTAGTTAATGACTCCTGAAGTTCAACAGCACATCCAGTGATGAAATTTCTGACCTTCACTTCACAGTTGACTCTCGCCACTGTCGAGCTCATTAGTGGTCCATCTAATCTCATTAGAGAGAGCCGGGCTAAGATGGCACAGTGACAAAACAACAGCCTCTCTCTCTCTCTCTTTCTCTCTCTCTCTCGCTCTCTCCCTCTCTCTCTCTCTCTCTTCCTCCCTCCGCTGAGAGAGGCGAGACGAGCAGGAACAGGTGTGGGCGTGGGCGTCACGGTGAGGCCGAGCGTCTGTGGCAGAGCTTAATGGAAGATGGGCGCCTCAGCTCTCTCCTCTGTTCTCCCTGGCCTTGTAATCAGTGTGTCTCCGGTGGCCCGCCTTGAAAGCCGACTCCGGTTTTTAAGCGACACTTTTAATGATCCCTTAAGATCGGGCCGGTGGAATTACGGTTTATGGACCATTTCCTGTTTAAGTATCACCACACACACATATATATATATATATATATATATATATATATATATATATATATATATATATATATATATATATATATATATATATATATATATATATATATATATATATACATATATATATATCCGTCTCTAGTGCCTCAACTCTGCATTGCAGTCGAAACACCTAAGAGCAATATTTTGGCTGTCATCTCAGGGCAAGGTAATATGTACAGCAAGGATGTGAGCAGCTCTCCCCTTGACTCCGACTGAGAGAGGAGGATGAAATAGTTTCATTTCAAGCTACCAACTGTAAAGCCGAGCCGATGCATATACTGTAGCTCAGGGGCCTTATTTATAGTCGTCGGTGATGTATTCATTTCCTTGAACCTGCTTATTGTAAATCACCTTCCTTATGTAACCTCTTAACAATTTTAATGGGTGCATCTTGAAACTCCATGCCAGGATTATTCATGCTCTTACTCTTCAAGCCCCCCCTCGGTGACTTCTAATCTAGCAATTCATCTCAACGCGCTTAAGCCCTTTTTCTCTGGAGATATATATATTTACTGTCAACGCTTATTTAAATAATCGCTTGCATGTCAGAACACATTATGGCCCTCTATCAAGGTAATAACCCATTGTCATTGCTGTTGGATAGCACATATTAAACCATAGATCAATGTTCAACAATTTATAACGGACCAAATGAGAATGTCACTGGTTGCATTATTATTGGCCTTTGGCTAAATTATAATAATTTAACATTTCAAATCAGGCAAAAGCCGTTATCATTATTGCTTTTTGAAAAATAGAAGGAGAACCATTCTAACCTAGAGGTACCCCTAGTGCATGTCTCTGTTTTGTTGAATGTATTACTGTGGCCATCCCATGTGCAGTACCTACTGCACCCCACCTCATTGCATTAGGATAGATTTGAATTTAATTTGGGAAACATTTCAGAGATTATCTTCATGGCTACACGTGCTTGCATTTGTATGTTCATTCCGTAATGCACTGGGTGCGGCAAGGGTAAAACAGTCATACACGGCAGAAAAGTCTGTTCGTTTTTATTTATTTTTTTGTCCCTGAGCCTTGCCTGACATATTGCCCTTTGTTTGTTTCCCTTTCATTTCGAGCAGTTGCCTCGGCAGCAGCGCTGTAGTGCCATTGTTTTTTATGGGTTCACCTCAAAGAACCTGTGCTGGAGCGCTTGTTTCTTCTGCAAGTGCACCACGGTAGCCTCTCGGGCCTGTTGTGTTATCTGCAGAGAGAGGAGGCTGGGGGAGAGGGAGAGTAGAGTAGAGTGCATTAAGTAATGTTCCCTCTCTGAAGTCCTCATCCCGGCTCCCACCCCGGCCTTTGATGATGCGCACAAGGGCAGAACGGCTCTGAACCAATTTATGACCCCCCCCCCCCCGCCCGCCCTCCTCTCCTCCCACACAATACATACACACAAACACAACAGAACACAAACACACACACACACACACACACACACACACACACACACACACACACACACGCACACACACACACACACAACAACATACACACCCTCACCTTACCACACAGCCCCACCCTGCTTCGATACAGGTGATTCAGCTCAGATGGGGGGTGGGGGGGGGGGGGGGGGGGGGGGGTGTCAGAGGTTGGAGACGCTGGATCCGACCAGGGTCCTTGGCCCCTCGTGTTTACCCGCGAGATAAAACAGGATCAGCTGTTGCTGAGCTTGCGTTCGGCGTGGTCCGCCCGGACACACTACAGGTGAGCCTGATTAGCTCTCTGCGGAGTAGAGGTCAAGGGGAGGCCGATCAGGTTACCTTGAGGCAGAGGGGAGAGACGGAGGGAGAGACGAAAAGAAGAAGAAGAAGTGAGGCGGGGGCGGGGGTAGAGGAGAGGAAGCGGTTTGCAATGAGCAAGGGCACTAGCAGGGGCTAATGAGAGGAAATTAGCCAGATGTCGGGAGGAGGCTCCACTTTCCCTCCAAATCAGCATGACACCTGCTCTCGCTCGGATTGGTCAAGGCCCCTTGTCATCGTCCACGAGTGGACTCGCTCATCACCAGGGTCCCTGTGCTCTATTCCAGGCCTGGGCCAAGAAAACGGAGGAAAAAAAAAAAACAAGAAAAAAAGAGAGGAAAGCAATGAACAAGATCCTTCTCTGAACTCTAATCCAATTTTAGAGTCATAAGGGAGCCCAAACTGAGTTTCAGTGCTCCTGGAAGTGGGAATGTGCTTTGTGGGGCATAGTGACATGTGGGAATGGCCTTTTGCCACGAGCTGTGCAGAAGCCTTCTCCCTTGACTTTCATTTGGCCACAGAAAGGTCTTTCCCTGAACTCCTGGAAAAAAAGTCAAAGTGCACTCTCTAATTTGGTTGCCGTGAGAGAAAAAAAAAGCGAAATGCACCCCAACAAATCTGATACTGCGGATCACATGTTTGCTCCAGGCGGGACACCAAGTGCTCTCCCCCAGTATGTCTTCACAACAAGGACTGACAACCAACAATGTGGCCACATTGCAGGTTGCACAGGGTGCTACCCACCCCCCACACCCCACTTAATATTCAGCCAAGTCTACACTTTAACCTGCACTGTTTTTCTTACACTATTTTTGAAGCATCATGAGCCTCTATTACTTAAATAGTGCAAGTTACAATGGTTACAAACAGGTGTAAAACTTTTTACAAATTTTTGTTTTGTATTTTCTTTTACATTTTCAAGTTGGCTGTAAGCAGCACGTCCCACATCGTAGGCTGTGCAGCTCATGTTGTAATCAGCCTCTGAGCTGAATGCCTGCGCCAGTGCTTCCCGCCATGATGGAATGGTTGAATGCAAGTGGACTGCTGACAACTTTCATAAACATACCCTCCGTTCCCCATGTTTGTTTACATTACATGTAATTAGAAATTATTCCACGGTGATTTGGAGTGTAAACACCTCCAGCCACAACAGAGGGTCCCATTAGCGGCAAAGCTGCACTTTTGTTGGATTCTTAGAAATACACGGGTGATTTATTTATCACTCTCTCTGGTTGCTGCCCTGAGTAATTACAGCCGAAACATAAGCATAAATGCTGCAGCTGTTAATGGACTTTATACACAGTCTGTGTGGACAGACAGACATACATATGGGTAGATTTGTAAAAGAACAGACAGACGCCTTATAGTTCATCTTTTACTGTATATCAGATAACAAGAGATGACTTCAGGGTATTGTGACTACAGTGTATAATGGCCACCCTATTTCAAATAGCCATAAGGATGCCTTCATGGGTTTCTTATAGCCCTTTCCACGCTATTCCAGACTGAAACATTAGAACTCTAACCTTTATGCAAAAAACTAAATGGAATGGATCGTAGGCTCCTTTGCTGCTATTTTCCAAATCACCACCGCTGAATCTAGAGTTCAACCTTTGTTTCCAATAAATTTCCCAGAAAATGATCAAATAATGGATTTTAATCAGTGCGCAGTCTACTCCACACAGAAATGTAGCTGTGAAGTCCAATTCTATAAATATTAATGCAGAATATGATTGTATGAATATTTTATGTAATATCCACCTTAATAATGCAAAATGAACAAAATTCTTCTACCTATTGATCTCCGTTTGGTGTGAATCACATAATATTGCATTACAACGCCTGGGTTTGGCGCAGGGAGTGGAAAAGCGTTGCAGTAATGTGATTTCTCTCCCAGGTGATGGACCCCCGACTCACCATGGACTCTCTGTTTGGTCCAGTCAGCCAGCGTGGACATGTGATATCTACTGTAGGTGAAGAGAACCTTGCACAGAGAGAAACACTGTGGGTCTCTTAATCACATTTCTGTTCATGTGGATGCAGCACTGTTAGCCTGCTCTTTCACCACATTTTCATGAACTGACCTGGGGAAAGTTTCTGTTCAAGTACAAAAATCATGAAAATAAGTAGGAAAATAAGTATGTAGTTTAGAAAATAAGTGGGTAGTTTTTACATACTATTTGTTTCTGTGCTGTCTGTCACTACAGTTAAAGGCACTATATGTAGTATTGTGGCCAAGTATGGTACTGCAACTAAATAAAAAAATACAAAATAGTCCTTCTCCATAGACAAGGGACCAAACCAAAACATAAACAGAATTTGGAGGCAGTAAATTATTAAAAATAATTATTAAACGGTGAATCCTCCAGCTGTTGTCAGAAAAAATAGTATTCAATTTAACCTGTTTCATTTTACCTCTGGTGACATAAGAAGACTTTATTATGACTACTTGCCGTAATTTTGTTACAAATAGCACCATAAATATTAACCCTTAATAAATGGTAGTAGCTGAGATGATAGCTAGTTTTCCATGTATGTAGGTCACTCCCAAATGTATTTCCACTCTGCAGCAGGGAAGATGCAGGAACTACCACAATTTCCATGAAACTTCATATAAGACAGGAGGACTATTATTATTATAATGTCATGCCATTCTGCAAGCATGCAAGGCCTTATAAAATCATGTACTGTTACCCTTTCAACACAGTCACAATTCTGAGACAGTTAAGAGAGAAGTTGCCAGCTGGACATGCACCCATTAATCCTTAAAAACATAAAAACATGTCTTCAGTGATCCTGTAAGTGATTAACTACATGTTAAATGTCAGTCAGCTAAACATGTCCCTGTCTTGTTCGATATGCTGATGTGTACAACATTAGCAAACACTGTCGCACGTCACGTTTAAAGAGCGCTTAAATGTATTGACTTGATTATCCTCATCACAAGGTCAGTTGTACATACATTTAGGAATCTAATTAAGCATCAGTTTGCCCTTTTTAGTGTTGTCACGCGCATACAGACATACACACACACACACACACATACACGGATACATACACCCACAACCACACCCACACACACACACACACACACACACACACCGCTATCTCTGATGAAATGGCTGCTTTCATGTAACAATGTTAGGGAGTAGAAGGCTGTTACTTATTGACACCTCTCGACATGTGCAGACAATAAACACATGTACTGCCATGGGTAATGGCACACTCAAGCCTTTGATGTGTGGGGAAAACAATTTCCAAATCACTATTTACACCTGACTGTGAAGTGATGTTTTCCATGCATTTGCTTTACCCAGAAAGAAACAAAAACACTGAGCTGGCTCATGGTATGTCCAGCACTGGTTCTGGCCATATGCATTGATATAATGTGCGACACTGTAGTTTCTATCCAGATTTAATTCAATTCAGACCTAATTACAGGGTGATATACACCTGGCGCTTGCATCCACTACCACATTTCGGTATTTTTAATGTCTTGGCGCTGGCATCAAAGGCTGGTTT
The DNA here is from genome assembly GCA_027475355.1 of Coilia nasus. NCBI lineage: Eukaryota > Metazoa > Chordata > Actinopteri > Clupeiformes > Engraulidae > Coilia > Coilia nasus. The sequence continues at coordinate 13,878,751 of CM050205.1, forward strand.
TGATGCTGTTTGGCAAAGGGACATCTTGGCTGCAGCATAAATGAGATTAGAATGTGGCACATAAAAAAGTATGGCTCTTGATCTCGACAGAACAGGATATGCAAAGTACTTTTCCGTGTCAGGCTAGCACCACTGGTTCTGCTGAAAAAGAACAGGTTTAGGTCCTGTGTAATGTCTGAATCAGACTGCACTCTATTTTTGTCTCTCACAATGGTTGCCATATCACATCAGGTCATCAAATTGCTATATGTCCTTGCTGTGTTTCGTGCATTTTATTTAGTCTCTGTCTTTCATTAACAACTGAAAAAAAAAACCCACAACAGCAGGTTACAAAATCAATTGAGTACAGTAGCACCACTTAGCTTAATGTGCATAATAGTGCACTTTTTTATTTTTCCATTGCAGATTATGTAGCTGTATTTTTTTCCCTCTGAAAAGCCTGATTTTCCCATTGACTTGTGCCGCTGTATTCTGTGGATGAACTCAGTGCCTCATTGGACACAGTTTAGAATGTCTTTGTTACCGCTGAAATCGTGCTGTGATTTTCCATGATTACAGGTGCTGTTACAAGCCAAATTGGATTCTGATATCAGCGCACCAGATGCCAAATGCAATAAAACACTATCATAATTCGTGACAGTGGAAGTGAAAACAGACAGCTTACTTGAGGAGCGACTGGCAAATCAAATCAAAACTAAAAATCGATGCATGTGGTGACCATGTGTTCAGTTGCATCGCTCGCTAATTTCCCTCTCTCATTAGCTTTTCTATGACCAATTTATTGTTAGCCATAAATACCATCCACTGTAGGCTGGCACTGCTGTTTGATTTGTTTGCAGTTGTGCAACAGAAGCCAAATGAAATTGTCAGCGTGCTTTAATAAGCAGCTGAGAAGTTGCCTGTGTGAGTAACGGTTGACTAAGCAAGAATGTAGAAGATGAAAAAAAAAGTCTGCGGCTTTGGAGTCTGCCTTCAAAGCTGGACATATGGAGAGAGTAACGGCTGAAATGCCCTCCTCCAGCATGAAAGGTTACACCTCATGTTGCCAAGTAGGTGTGGCGAAAGAACAAGCTCGATCCAACTTACTTCTCAGTGAGTTTCAGATGTGGAGCGGCATGTGTTGCATAAAAGCTGTTTTTCACACCTGCTGTTCAGAAAATAGGGCTGAAATGTACACTGGCCTCTTTTGACTCGAAGGCGAAATCTCGCGCAGGTGGTGTTGTTGTTGTTGTTTTTTTAAACCTTTCCTTTATAAAACCTTGAATGGAATTGTCTGTGTGTTGATGGCAGTAAATGGAGAGAGACCTTCTGAGCAGGAAAGGGGCGAAACGACAAAAGTTGGTCAGGAACCTTTATCAGCAGTTGCTCTCTGCTCGCCCCCACTGGCTCTGAGTCGGGGGCCATGTGGCGGGACATACATCAGACGGCGGCGCGGACATCAGGGATCAAATTACACCTCCCACTATGAGACACATTGATAACCCCGATGTCAGCAAGGATCCAATCAGAATCTAAATTGTGCCCTTCCAAAACGGTCCACTTGATTAGTTCCCCAATAAAATCCATTTCCTGCCCCCGTGCCTATTTCAAGCTGTTTATTTCCCCAGTGGTATTTGGGCAATAGCCCTGTTTGCAGGACTTGCATCTAAGTGGCCCAAATGCACTGTCTGTTGCGTTTTAGCTAAGGCTGATGCCTTCCTCCATCTCCAACAGGGCCAAAAGATTAAAGAGGCCCCAAAGAGTGGTTTTCCAATATACACTGGGAAGGTAGGTCATTATGTCCAGTGGAGCCATGGCAAACAGTTAGACTGTTGTTGCAGTCAAGCTGCGAGAGTTTTTTTTTGACACAGTAACTTGTGATTTAGTTTTGAAGGGTCCCTTAGACAGGCCAGCGGGCCTGTACATTTTTAGGCTCCAAAATGGCTTTTTGGCAGCTTAAGAGCATGATTGAATTCCTCTCTTCGTCGAATTGACTGGTGAATGCAGTATTTGGCATTCGCCACGTTTGATAGCGGAGTGTCAGAGATGCATTAGATGAGGCAGCTTGCCACCTCTTTCGGAGCCATCTTCCTCTCCCGGTAAAAGCGCCCCTTCAATCAGCGATAAAAATATATGCCAAAAAAATGCTGCCGTAACTGAAACACAAATGTTTAACTGAATCTGGCAACTTCCTGCCAAGTTAGCTCACTGCTGACTGCTTCGCCCGGTTTAATTGTCTTGTTATTTTTCATTAAGCAGAATGGCCAGTCTCTGCATTTTAAACGTCTCTGACTGTTGTTTTTATAATGGGGCATAATGGCTAGCGTTCACTGAATAGCATCTCAGCTGTTCTGTGACAGCATGCTGCCTCTATAAAGCCATATATTTTGTTTTGTGAGATGGGAGGAGGGGGAAAGCCATTTTGCTCTTGGCAGAAACACAGGTGGCAGGAGGCAGGGGCACAATAACGGAAAGCTTAGAGTAAATCCGCTCACACAGGTAGTAATGCCGTGCTGATTCTTGAGCAAACTACCACTGCACGGCTATTAAGCAGCCTCGGACCTCGTTTGTGCTGCCAGAATCTCAGGGTCGGTTCCTCTCCTTGGTGGCGTCCCTCTCATATCTCATCAAAGCAGCAAGACAAAGGGTTAAAAGCCACTAATCCTCGGTCTCTAAAGACCCAAGTGATTTATCATTGGACTTGACAATCAGTAGCTTGTTTGTCTTCTGTTCCATCCTTCAGGATGAATCCAATTGCCAAGCCCAAATGCAATCATTCCTACCTAGGGTGACAACTTGACAACATGACTTGCGGCAGTAATTGTGCATTGTGCATATAAAGTTTAGTGGAAAGACGAAGGGAAAGGCGACCATGTCTGGATGTTTTCCAACAAAATTACCTCATTTACTGTATTGACATTATTGACCTCGTGGAGGAGGGTGGGGGAGAGGATTTCTGTGACCTCAACCAGTAAACAAGTGAGAAGATCAATACTCCAAAGTCAGAGTTCAACCCTCTCCCTCCCCGAGGTTGATTGCAGAATGAACTCTATTAAAAGTTTCCAAGGCAGAAAAGTCAAATATTATTTAGTAGGAGTGTTGAAGTGTACAAGTAGAAAAACCAAAAAAAGTCACACTGACATTAATAGCTTTGGTCATTGCCCCCGACAGTAAGGGTGCACCTAATCCGACTCCAGTTTGTAGACAATCCAAGGAAAAGTGTTCCATTTTGTCTGACCTAAAAATAACCAACCGTGCTAAGTGGACGGGACTCAACCCAGCAGCCCATAGAAAAGCACAGCTTGTTCTTTTTTGTCAGTGTTTTTCATAGTAGCATTTTATTACCACAAAAATAATAATAAAAAAAAAACACATTGGGTTGATTGATTCAATCAATTTTAAAACTATATATGATATGCCTTCTATGTTTCCCACTGCTAGCTCTCTATTTTATTTGTCCCGTGACCGTGGCTGAAGACACATCAGTCATCCCTGTCTAGACTGCCCTCTCCTCTGTTTGCACAGATAAAGCTATAATGGAGCTCTGTGTGCGCTATTGACTGCTAGCCGGCCGTGTCGGCTGCATTTTTCTTTTCTCCCGTTCTCCCTTTTCTTTATCAGGAGATTGTTTCAATTAGCCAGGTTACAGTCTTTTAATGAATGTCCTGCGTGACCTTCAGCTGAGCTTCCTCTTTTAAAAGGATCTAACTTCATCTGATGGGGGGCTTTCGAGCGGGACAACCGCAAAGAGCGGACTGACAAGTTTTGTTTACCGACTGATAAATAGCCCTAATGGCAGAGTGGGGGGAGGGGTGGAGGGGAGGCAGGGAGGCAGGGAGGCAGGGAGGGTGGCTGGTTGAGAGTGGGTTGGTGTGGGTTGGTGTGGGGGTGGGCGTGATGGAAGGAGGTTTGTACAGAGTGTTCACTCTGTTCACAGCTGTGTCTGGCCCCAGCACTTCCAGGGCTCTTTCTGGTTGCTTATTTGTGTGTTTTCCCCATGCAAACAGTTTGGTAAAAAAGTGTGCATATCGGTTTGATTTTAATTTCTATATCTGTCCCAATATGGTGGACTATTAGGACTGTAGGCTATTATTATGTATTTGTAACAATATGAGTGTAAATATAAATTAATAAATACAACTGCATGAGTTTTTTTGTAAGAAGCCATGCTTAAGTTGTTAATAAAAGCAAATGTATAGTTTTACAGAGCAGTTGCGTGAATTAATTTTGCTCCGATTCCACATGTTTCGTCTAATGGTATATTCATAATTAAATTAGTGATCTAGCAGTTTCAAGCACATTGAAGAAAAAAAAAACAAGATTGTGACAAAAACAAACAATCATCAACACATAACAGTGACTGGAATCCTTATTCATTGTGAATAAACTAGTGTCCATTAAAATGAACTCAGTGGAATCCTTAGAGGTGCCCACTCTGACACAACAGGTGCGCAACTAACCCTTACCTGCTGTGTTTTTAGCAGGCTTCAGGGGAACTGATGCAGTTGCTAACTAGATGCTGACACATTGTGACAGTCCTGGAGGTGGTCATGGTTGAGATTGTGGTGGTGGTGTGGCGGATCATGTGAACTCTGTGGTTGTGTGTGTGTGTGTTTATGTGTGTGTGTGTGTGTGTCTATGTGCATGTGTGCATGTGTGCATGCGTGTGTGTGCATGTGTGTGTTAATGTGTGTGTGTGTGTGTGCACATGTGTGTATCTATGTGTGTGTGTGTGTGTGTGTGTTAATGTGTGTGTGTGTGTGTGTGTGTGCACATGTGTGAATCTGTGTGTGTGTGTGTGTATGGGGTGCCTTCAAGTTTCCTCCTTCAGATGACCAGGCCACGCATCTCTTGGTCATTAATGATTGATGCTTCAGCTCGTCCGTCAAAGCGCAAGGTCAATCCCTAACACTGAGGGCTTTAATCAACATGCCACGTCTCACCTGAAATGACCTGATGTTTTTCTTGGGGGCTCAAAAAGTGCAAGCCCAATCATCAGGGAGGCTACACCTCTCATTAGTGTTTCACACAGCCACGCACAGATTTTTTTAGACAGGCTGATCAAAATGCACATAAGTAGGTGCCCTGGCTCTGTGGAGATGTGGGCATGTTACAGAGCAGATGGGCAGATGGGCAGATGGCCCTAAACAAACCCGCTCACCGTCCACCAATAGGACTGTGTTTGGAGAGGAATCGCTCCCATTTTTTTGTTTGTTTTTTGTGCCGAGCTGATTCATCATTTGTATCATTTGGGTGACTCATTCAACGTTGATCTGCCATTGCCTGCAGGCAAGCTAATGTTTGACCTAAAACACAGGATGTTAAATAGCATCAAAGAGACAAGTGATTCTGTAACGTTCTGAATAGTGTTTGCATTAGGCTACCATCTGCCATGCTGTGTTGATCTGGGATACATTGAAACCCTAATGCATAGTTTCTCTGCTATTGCCATCCCCTAATTTAAAACCCATCTCTCAACCTCAACCAACCCAAAAAAACAAACCTTGTGTCCTCAGACAGCCCCATGTTCACCATCATGTCTGATTCGCGTTTTTGAATCAAACCCCACTGGCCCATAGCCTTTTTTTTATTTTTCTGATATATTTGTGGTACAATTTGCGGTGTGTTTGGTGATTTCACATGGCGGTACCATATGCTCCACGCTGGGCCTACACGGCCGAGCCCGCGTGTCACGAAGTGCCTGGTATCACAAGGCACCGGGCAGGCGATGTCTCGCCCAGATAGAGGCGATGATCAAAAGCCACAGGATGGAGCTGGGTATTATTTTTTGTGACGTGACGGTGTGTCGAGAAAAGAGGCCGTTGCAAGCTGTGGCCGTCGCCCCCTCCTGTCTGCTGGCGACCGCGCTCTTCCATTAGGTAAAATTCTATACCAGTTTGAAGTTGCACATAGTCATTACATCAAAGCGCCTGCACGCTGTATTACAATAATCCGAGCAGGGGGAGGCCAAGCAGCATACATCCAGGAAACGGCGATGGGGAAGTGGGGTCAGGACCCTCCACTGCTGGCGGGATAATAAAAGAGGGATTTGTGCTCGGAATAAAAGGGAAAGACGAATCCAGAGGTCCTCTCTTTTGAAGCCGTCTACAGCAGGTCTGGAGATATGATGTGTTGGAACAGAACAAAATATGATAGAATACATTATAAGAACATTTTATTTTGCTCAAGCTCATCTCATGTACTTTTTTCTTTGTAAATTGTAATTGTATCACAGAATTACATGCCATATTATAAACATATAAATGGCATTACTTATAGGCTTATATTAGTGTCTGAGATGAGTGTGTGAGAAACTTCATTTTTTAAGAAACGCCAATTTGGAAGTTGGCCTAGTTTTTTTGTCCCGCAGGGTTTGGGACTACTTCTATTTACAATACGAGCTCCTTGCTAACAATCTATCACTCCACTAATCCCTGGGTTCCTTATTAATTAGATGGGTGAAAGGATTGTTTAAGTTTGGAAAGAAAAGAAGGCCATGTCTCAAGGTCTGTGTACAAACTAACAGTAAGGGGGAAAAAGACGTCCAGACACATTTGATACCATGGGTGAGGCAAAGCTTCATATGTGAGCAATGTGTGTGCAATGTTTTGGTAAGACTTGTTTCCAAGTTAAGAAGAAAAAAATAGGGTAGATTTTTTTTACAAAAATGCCACAGACTGTTGGTTTGCTATGACCCCTTAATATACTATATTTCGTCAACATCTTCAGATGCTTATACTGTATTTTATATTTCAACACAGTTTCAAAACCATCTAAAATATACATTACATGTGCATTTGAACAGCTAGATGGGTATAACTGATGAAAACTGATGTAACCAGCCTTGAGTCCAACACCTACAATGTGCACTTTTTTCTCTGTCAGGCCTGCTGAAAAAAATAACTACTACAACAACACAGGCAACCTACTAACAGGAGATTGAGAAAAAAAAAATCACTCGCTCGACCTCTTTGTTTACCGCTTGTGGCTGTGTGGTGTTTGTGGTTCTGTTTGCTGCAATACCTCCGAGGACCCCCGAGCTTAGAATGTATTGATCTGTGAGTAAAGTTTCAACTGAGTGATTGCATGTATAAAGCCCCAGCTAGCCTTGCAATGCCCACCTCTGTCGAGGCTGGAAACAAAAACATCCATCTCCCTCCCCGTAATGGTGCCGGTCAGTCAAAATGCGCACCTGCAAATGTCAGGCCTCCAATCAAGCTGCCCCCCGACTGTCTAAGTCACGCTCCTGCTCCATGCATGTTCTGATCCTGGTCATCACGTTTCTAAGATGTTGTGAGTTACAGAGTGCCGCGATGAAAAAAACAAAAAAACAGCACTTTCTCCTACTCTATCTAACACCTCTCACCACAGACTTAAAATTCCTCTTTACTTTCATCCCCCCCAGAGTATAGTCTGATGTCATCCATTGATAAGATTTTTGACAAGAAAATGATACATTTCTGTGCAAGCACGTCTAAGAGGCAGCTGCAAGACTGTATGGGGGAAGGAAAAAGGGGAAAAAATGAGGGAGAGAAAGAGAAAGAGGCAGAGTGTGAAGAAAGGGAGTGAATCAATACATTTCATCTGTCTGCGAGTGTTTTGAAAGTGAATTTCCACCCTCCAGTGAGCTGTTTTGACCTTGATCTCAGAAGCCGAGATGTTTTCTCCCCACCTTAGCCGGGCTCTCTGCTCCGTGATTATCCCGGGCGGCATGAAAGATAACCTGGACGCCAAGCGACACTTTCTCCCCCCGCCACCCTCCCCGCTCTGTCCCCGTCCCCGTCCCCAGCTCCCCCCCCACGCTCCGCGCACCATTATCTTGCCAATCCGCCGCGCGGAACAAAAGAAGTCGCCACACATCCCGTGCTGCTCAGCTTTGTTCCAAATGATGCTCATTATCATCCCCCTAACAGTTTAAATTGCCCTAAATGATAACTGAATTTTAATGAGAAACGCTCTGCCACTGAGAGCCTTTGTAATATGCACAGCTCTTCTCCTCTCCTCTCCTCTCCTCTCTTAATGTGTCATGTGTCAAGAGAAAAAATGAAAATAGATGCCTGGTGGAAAACTGTTAAACCCATGCAGACCTGCATAAATAAGTCTGTTTGATATTTATTGCAATTTAAAAACTTGCCTTTTTAAAGTTTGCCAGTATGTGTTTTTTTCCTTAAACTTAAAAATTGAAAAAGATTCAGATTTTCTGGATTTGCTATTGAAATGGCGAAACCTGTGCAGAATGCAGACTTGTAAAGGACATGATGGGCACCTCGCCAAAGAAGGCTGTGAAATCCGCCGGCAAATGCCCTTCGAGAGGACCCTATGCAGGCTTCACAGAGCAGCTGCAAGTTGTGACAGTTCATGCAGAGTATCGCCACGCTTGCACAAATCCAATGATATCGCTCAGCCAGGGTCCTCCCATATATATACAAAATATTTCCATTTACATGTATCTCAGCAATGCCTCAGTCAGTGCCCGACGCCTTCAAAGGTGTTTCTTGCCCATTCGGGAAGATTCCCATGTTGACAGACTGGAATGAGAAGTGTGGAGACCTGAATAGCATTCTTGTCTCATCAGGCGGGCCAGAGAAAATCCTCCCAGCTGCCAAACCGTCCTCTTTCAACTGAAACACACGCTGCTCGGCCACCTCGTAGGATGTAATTAATTTCACTTGTCCACACACAGACGTTCAGATGCGCATCTCGGCGTACAGGCTGACTGGCATTGCATTAGCAGTGTCTTGGCAGAGCTCAGAGCACATTTAGATAAGCTGAAGAAATGTTTCACCACCGTAAAAAGCAAAGTCTCTTGGTTTGTCTTAGTTATACTTAGTGCAGTGGTAGTGGACGTAGGCTCATTTCAGTGGTATGAGAGACCATGCTAGTAGTATGCTAGTTTCATGGCTGATTCACTGCTGAAAACCATGTCATGGTACAGAGACATTAAAAAGGTGCACTATTCTATGTCTAGAAGCAGAGATGTTTGTCTTGATTCATATCAGCATATCAAAGTTTTTAATATGTAAAGGTTTCAATTTTATATGTGTGAACAATGTGAAATGGTAATAAGTATCTTAGATTCAAGCTAGCAGGTTGCATTTTGCCAACACTCTACAGTAGATAGAATAGACCACGAACTATGGGAAATATAACAACATATACCAAAGCACAGTTACTCCACAACAGTTAACAGCCACCAGACTCGTTGCAGATGTCTCAGACTGTTTGAAGTAACCGCCTTGATCCGATTTGAAAATGTTGTTTTTTTTTTGCCCAGTTCCGTATCGGGGCGTACACAAGCATTATGCCTGGGAACGGCTCTCGTATCTGTGTCGTGCAAACGTGATGGATCCAGGAGCCCAAAATGCATTAGATTTTCATTATGAGCCGAGCAGTCTGGCACATGTTGAAGGTGCACTCTGCGTGCACCCCATTCATTCTGAATGAAGAGATGGCGGCTGCAGTTCAATGACCCCTTATCTGATGGTGCGCCTCCGTCATTGAAGCCATCAGAGTGAAGGGATTAAGCCAAGCTCCCATCGATATGCCCAGAATAACTCTGCAACACACACACACACATAAACACACACACACACACACACACACACACACACACACACACACACACACACACACACACACACAAACACACACACACACACACACACACACACACACACGCACACACACACACACACACACGCACACACACACACACACACACACACACATAAACACACACACACACACACACACACACATAAACACACACACACACATACACATACACACATAAACACACACACACACACACACACACACACACACACACACACACACACACACACACACACACACACAAACACACACACACACACACACAAACACACACACACACCTCTCTTTCTGTCACTCCTCTCGCTTGCTCTGTTTCTCGTTCTTCTCGCTCTTTCTCCCAGTGACAGAGGGGGATCTCAGGTCAAAATGCTCGAGCAGGAAGATGTGTCAGCTCAGCAGATAGGGAGGAGAGGGCAAAGTCAATAGAAGCCTCTGCTCATAATATTAAACAAATCGGCCCTGGCACACAGTGCATCTCTGAAAGTCAATAACACCATGGGCTTACATTAAATGTGCTTAGGAAGAGATTCTGCTCATCAGTCTTCACTTTAAATTCTCCAACCTGTATTTGCTATTTAAATGGGATATTGATGATGTGTACTCAAAATGATTATCATCTCCTAAGGATAAATTTACAAAATGTGTAGGTTTAATTTATTATTCTCTTATAAGAAGAGGTTGTGATTTAAAACTGGAGCTCATCAGATTTGAGCATGGACTGGCCCTGTAGTATGTCATTTGAAGCAAACAGAAGGTTAATTTCCTCAGTTTCTGCTTGGTGCAACAAAACCCTTTACAGAAAAAAAACGTTTAGTGTGTATTGAGAGACTTGCAATACAACACTACAATTGGACAAACTGTGTTGAAGAACCAAGTCATTTTTGCCCCACTGATTTGAGTTCTATACTTGCCATCTCTCCATAGTGTATGCACATTACGAAACAACGTGGTGATACACAGCTAAACACTAATCTTGATAAAAATATAAATGACCTTCTTATATTACACGAGCATCGTAAGAGTTCAGTGGGGAAAGAATTGGCAGTTTTGTGAATGTTTTGTGACCATGTGCATAGTTACAATCTTTAGAAACCTTGGAGACCTTTAGAGATCTGAAGCCTACCTGCAGTAATGAACATTAATGCAGGATTGCATCAGGGCACAAATGGCTCTTTTCCCATGCATGTATTTATATGCCATTACGCACGCATACATCTCTCTGTGTCTATCTTTTTCTGTGTCAAGTGGCTTAAAAGCTTCACACATCTTTCCTAGCAGGTCTGGTTTAACAGCAACCAATTTCTTCAAACATTAAGTACTTGGTTTCTTAACACAGTACAGTCCTTTCTTTTTTCCCGCTGTATAACTTATAAATAATTTTTAAGTATCTAGACGATGTCTAGACTGGTCCTCGTGTTCTCTCACGCTACATTCCTAAGACAACCATGGAGATACGTATTTTTTATAAATGGGCTATGGCAGCAATGTGAGCACATGTAATACTATTTAAATACACATGTAATACTATTTAAATACACATGTAATACTATTTAAATACACATGTAATACTATTTAAATATTTGGTGCAATTTTTCTAATGTATGTCCTTCAGCCAAAAATATCTAATGCTTGAATTTCATGTAATCATTTACATCATACAAATACCATGGAATTTTATTGGCTTTATGTATGTGACAAAAGTCCGCTTTATTTCCTTTGCTTTTGCTTTACGACGTCTTAATGAAACATTATGGCTAATCCTTGCTAATGTCCAGTCAATGAATCAAAAATGAATTCATCACATTTCATCACATTTTTATGATGAAAAAGGCACCATACCTGCACCACTGGGTAGCACCAAATAATCAAATGATGAAATGAAATAATTTATCTGACTCAAACAATGCTTTTTTCACCATATTTAGAACATTTTTTTTAATGTGTAAGTTCATTGGTAGCAACAGCAATGTCACTTACTGGCCTACACTAATGAGTTGCGGACACCATACCATGAGAATGCTCTCTTATTTCCCACCAGCAGCTTTCAAACTTATGACATTACATTTAGCTGACAATTCAGAGCAACTTAGTTTTGTAGGTACAGTCCCTGGAGCAATGTAGGGTTAGATGCCTTGCTCAAGGGCATTTCAGCCATGGATGAGGGAGCAGGAGAGTACCACATTCTTCCTACTAGTACAGGATTTGAACTTGTGACCCTCCAGTCCCAAGACCAACTTCCTAACCATTAGGCCACAGCAACATATAGTTATTGCTACTTGACAGCCTGTGCCCTACCAACTTGCTAAAACTTGTACTGCTACCTAGCTACAAGAGCACAGCTAGGCATTGTTGGAATGTAAACGGTTAGGGATTAGAGCAGACAGGTCGGTAATTCTCCTGAAAATATGTCTATTTTTTCTATAAAGGAAATATTATAATTTATCCACATAAACATGTAAAATTAAAATTATTTCATAGAATTCAATGTGTTCGCTTACAGCAGTCTGTTCCTCCAACGTGTTTTGACAGCATAGTAGAATAAAATAATAAGTGCTTTACTTGTTATAAGAACACATCCTAACCCCATTGCACTTAAAAGCCTCTAGACTGAATGTATCAAATGTATCCTAGTGAGGCTTTACGCCTCTTGGTGCCTTACAAAAGCTTTCTTAGTCATATTTTATCAATTTAGCTGAAAAGTATGATCGTCCCCTAGCAACCTCCAAGGCATTCATTGCACACAACATTTTGCATGTATTTGTAGACCTTCTCCACTAAGCCGTCCACACTTCACAAACATCTCTGACACGGGCTTTCTCTGCATTTGAATGTTTTATGAAGCTACATAAAGCAAACCTATCCTGTCAGTTTACCATGACCTACTCTTCAAGATCATACAGCTTTTTAATACAAGACAAGCTACAAACATCTCTATCTCTGTCAAGTAAAAGTGGCCACTTTTCTAAACCCCTCATATCCGGACTACAATCACACAGCACACGGTTTTAAATGGGTAATTTACCCATCCCATTTTTTCTATGTTTGAACCCAGGAACTGGAACCCAATGACCTGTTACTGCTATACTTCATCCTTCCTCTCTGAATCTTTAAAGATTTGTATCTAGAAGCCATCGAGACACAAGCTATTCAGAATACATCACAAGGATGGTAAACAAATTGTTTTAAAAGCATTCATCTGGAGGTATATCGATTTCCATCAATATTGATGATGTAAGAGGGGTAAAAAAAGCAACTTCTAAGGTGGCCTGACCGTCCATATTTGTTGTTACACCGTGCAGGATTTACCTCAGGCTGATAATCTCATAAATTCTACAAACATGATTCCCTGTCAAGTAAACACATTTAGCTGGAGGACTTTGATCTGAAGCAATAAAACAGAATAGTAAGCGCTCAATTTTTGCAATGATACCTATTTTTGAAATCGTTGGATGGATCTGCCTTGACAGAGCTGCATGATGTCACGACTAATAACTCAGCACATTGATTTATCATCCATAATTCACTTTAGCAAGGCACTTACTGTCTTCGAATGAATTGGAATATTTAAGCAAACGGAGATACGCATGTGGCATTTAAATAAGTAATACCAAGTCTCAGGAGTGCTCGCGTCAAAAAAGAAAACAGAAGACTGCTGCACACTGTACAAGTTTGATGTTCCATATCATCGGCTGTTATTTTTTTATGTTGTTAACTCCCAGAATTGAAGCAATGTACTATCCATTAGAAGGTACAATGCTTAACTTCTGGGAGTTCCAAACAGCCAAAAAGTACCAGGAGGAGTAATCAAACTTAGTGGTGAAACAACTTGTACACAAAACTGGGCCCTTGATGGAAACGATTGCATTGTGCAGTGTCCAAATGTTACCCACATGTGAACTAAAAGTGAAGTGTTGTGTAACACGTCTTGTCTGTGATAACGAAGGCAGAGAGAATACATCTGATGCCCCGCTGGCTTTGGCTAACCATAAAGTACCAGAAAGTAATAAAAACCAGCATGACACAACAGTACTGCAGGCAGGCGCTTGTGTCTGTGGCCCAAGTCACTTGTTGGAAGGCGTCGGGGTTGCCCGTAGAGTGCCTCAGTCCGGCCCTTTCAGATGCTAATGCTGAGTGGTGGTGAAAGCCTTAAATTAGGGCATACAATTCAGCCAGGGCTGTTTGCTTGGGTACGGCTCATGTTTGGGATGGGGGGCCCTGCTGCCTCACCCTCCTCCTCCTCCACCCCCCACCCCCCACACCACTCCCTCAATCTGTGCCCCCCACCCCCCCGGCCTTTGTGCGGCCAGTAATAGGCACAGATGTTCCCCTCGTCTCACACAGGGACACTTTCCCCCTAATCGCCACCTTGTATGCGTGCAGCTTGCACCTGCCCAGCAGCCCTCTTTCTCTCCAATGGTCCCTTTCTCTCTCACTCTCTCTCTCTCTCCCCCTCTCTCTTTCACTCTCTTTCTCTCTGTTCCTCCCCTGTCTCTCAGCAGACTCCCCTCCACACACACATGCACACACAAACACACAGACGCGCGCGCACACAAACACACACACACACACGTACACACACATACACACACACACACACACACACACACACACACACACACACACACACACACACACACACACACACACACACACACACACACACACACACACACACACACACACACTCCATCCCTCCTATGTGTCCTCTTCTCTTCCCCCTTTCATTCCAAATGAAGGACTGGCCCGACGGACCTCAGAATCTTGCCTATTTTCCCTTTTTTCTCCCTGGCCCCCCTCTAATTGCTTAAACATTGAATGGTGCGGGGGGGACGCTTGAAGAGGGACAGGGCAGCAGCAGAGGAGGAGGAAGGGGGAGCAGGAGGTGGGGTACCGTGGAGGAGGGAGGGAGGTGGTTAGCGTATTTTTGGAGAGCCAAAGGAGGTGGATGGGGGCTAGTTTTATCCCTCTTTCCTCTGCCCCCCCCCCCTCCCCCCTTTCCTCTCTTTCAATCCCCATCTCCAGCTGGAGGGAATTTGGAGGCTCTGACCAAACCTCAGTGCTGATGGTGCATTTGTGCTGCCTCCACTCTGTGGCTAGTGGCTGTTGAAGGAGAAGGAGGAAGAGGAGGGGGAAGAGAGAGAAAGATAGAAAGAGAGAGAGAGACAGAGAGAGAGAGAGAGAGAGAGAGAGAGAGAGAGGGCCCCATCAAATAACACCGCCATCCAATTTGAACTCATCTCCCGTGGAGCTTGGAGATTCGGGCCCCTCGTACCGAAATTATTCGCTCACAAACTGCGTTGGAAAATTAAGTAGGGAGGCCGGTGGCCGCGAGCGCGTGTAATCGAACAGCGATGGTGGACCGCTGTCTGGTGCTTTGTGGCAAGGGGTTTGCAGGGGGGAAAGCACAGGCGCAGAGCAAGTGCACTCACCGCACACGTTTTTTAACCGAATTGTTCAGGAGATTGCACTCGCGATCTCTCGTGCAGGTCCAGAATTCATTACTTTAACTGTTTTTATTATCTATGTTTGACTGGAGATTAGCCCCCGAAACTGGTGCTTTGAAATGGGAGAGTAAATATTGCATGGCCTCAAGCTGAGATGGATGCAGTAAAGAAATGGCTCAGAATATCAGATTGAAACCACTCAGACTGACGCAAACGTTAATACTCCTCGACACTCCAGTGAAATACAGGTGGAAATAGGCACTTTTCGCTTTATCAACTTACGCCGTTTTTTTTCCACTAGCTTGTTTGTTTTTATTTGTGGTTTTGTAGTTCTGTGCTCTGAAAACCTGCATTTCCATCAGGGACACATGAACACACCAGGGGAGATGTTGGGAAGGCTACAGATAGGACACAGCCA
Organism: Coilia nasus; assembly: GCA_027475355.1. Classification (NCBI taxonomy): domain Eukaryota; kingdom Metazoa; phylum Chordata; class Actinopteri; order Clupeiformes; family Engraulidae; genus Coilia; species Coilia nasus. The sequence continues at coordinate 13,894,207 of CM050205.1, forward strand.
TGTTTGCAGGGGGTGGGGTGGGGGGATCTGCATAATGTAATTTACAATGGCAATTCCTCCCCTATCCATACATAAGAGCACGTTTTTCTCCAGGCTTAGAGTCAATGAAATCTTTGAAATTGCATTGGGTTTGGGAAGGGCTGCTGTGTGGGTGGGGGTGCCCCGTGTGATAATATTGTGGACCAGTAGAGACCAGTCTGTCTCAACATCCCCAGTCTAAAGCCAAAGCAGCAAAAGGAGAGAAAAAAAAATCAATAGATCTTCTGTCTTAGCTGAGGTTTCTCTGTATAATCAAGTGATTCTCCCAACAGTAGCTGACTCTCTCCGAGCAAATATCCATCAATTATTTGATCACTTCAGCGACTAAATGGGGGCGGGGGGGTGGGGTGGGTGATGTGCATCGGATGCAAGCGAGAGTGCACCCCCCCACACACCCCCCCCCCCCTTCAAATCAATGCGCTATATTCTGGCTCTGACCTGCATATCCATTCAATGCAATATTCAGCTGGCGTGACACGGAAGAAGTGATCGGCCCTCCCCAGAGACGAGCACACAGGCTGCCCTCACCACTTCCACAGCTAACCCCCCCCCAACAACCCACCACCACCACCCTCTTTCGTAAGATGTCGGCTTGGTGGGGCAGAGCGTGGGTGCGGCCGACACTTTGATGTGTTTTGACATTTTCATGGTTGTCACTGCGTCTTTTTCCTCGCATGCCTCCTCTGAGTGCCATGTTGTGTCATCGCAGCGCCAGCGCGTCCTTGGCCGAGGATGGCCCACGCCAAAGTGAGAGAAGGGCGGGGGGGGAGTGAAGAAAACCAACTGCGAAGAAGTTTTATTTCAGGATAAGGGTGTGTGTGACTGTGACTTTGTGGTGTCAGCCACCAATTTAACTCCTTGGCCCCCCTATTCCCGACAACTTCTCACAAACAATCACTGCAACAATGTTAACAACAACAATAACAACAAAACACCTTCTGCGATGACTTCAGGTACTGCCTGGTGATTAGACGCACTGATAGACCGTGCATTTTGCTTTCAGTAGCACGATGGGTGAAATGACCCAAAAGCGAGAAACGGGAGCAAGATAATTGAAAGAGTCGCAATTAATCTCTCAGTTACTGAATTATTAACACCCCTGCAAAGTCGATGAAGCGGCGAGATTATCTGGCTGACAGTCAGGTGTTTGATGGCCGACTTCCTGAGGCGCACACAGCCTTACGTTGCATTTTTAATCAGGGGGATGGGAGGGTGGAGGCATGGGGCATGGGTCTGGGGTGGGTGGGGGGGTGGAAGCATGGGGCATGGGTCTGGGGTGGGTGGGGGGGTGGATGGGGGCATGGAAGAAGTGATTGAATTCAGCTTCCAGCGGGGGCCGACTGTACTGTAGTCCACACACGCCTGCCACCCCGCTGACGCAGATGCACAATGATATGGTGGAGCGAGTCGGGAGAGACTTCCGGAAATAAGCGCTGACAAGCTCGGCTTAGCGCAATATGTTACCTGGACTTGCATGAGCGGGCCGCATAAATACTGGATGCGTGGGATGCATATGCATTTGTGTGTGTGTGTTTGTGTGTGCATTTGTGTGTGTGTGAGTCTGTGTCTGTATATGTGTGTGTATGTGTGTGGGTGTGTCTGTGTTTATGCGTGTGTGTGTGTTTGTGCATATAGCTATGTGTGTGTATGTATGTGTCTGTGTGCTCATGTATATATTTGTGTGTGTGCGTGTATGTGTGTGTGTGAGTGTGTGTCTGTATGCATGTGTGCCTGTGTTTATGTGTGTCTAATCAGAGAGCAGCTGAGGGAACAGTAGTGACAATTGAATTAATCCAAAGCTATATGATAAGAGGTGATCTGAAATTATGTCAGGATGTGCAAACACTGAAATGGTCCATTGTCTTCCAAATGTCATTTTCCAAATGGCTCCCCGTAGAGATCCATCTCACTGGTGAATAAGCCTATGGTTGATTACAGGCGGTATTAAATGTGTGTTGTCAATTAGAAAGCAGCAAAACAGTGTTTACAATGAAATAGGTGCACTCAGGCCCTTCTGTAGTCATTTTGGGCACTATGAAAGATTACAATTTTAAGGGCCCCTTCCTTTCATAATAATATTAATAGTGTCCTCAAGGACTTGCTGGGACCTTACAGACATGGTTGCACCACATGGTACATTGTTAACATATTAGTTGTCCAAAAGTTAATCTGTGTTTACTATTAATTACTTACTATTACTTAATCACTTTGAATTTCATTAGAATAGAACTCCTAGGTCAGCAAAATGGTGCTCACTTGTATCAGTGGGACATTAGGCGATTGTGTCTACATTTCTCTTTGTTTTTACACCCAGCATCTATTCAACAGTTCATTTGGAAATTCACTGTTATGCTAAATTAATATTGAGTGTTCTTTGTCATTCGCCCCTACAATGAATAGATGTTGGTAATAATCCCACCAATAGCTTTCTTTCAGCTTGTCCCATATCCATCACTAAGTTAAAAATAAATTAAAATCAATACACTCCACCAGTCTCGGGACAGTGTCATTGCTTTCAGTGGTGGGAGTCCGGCCTGAATAACAACTATTGATCTTCTCCGGGAATATTCGCTTTTATCACCTCCGCGGCAGCAGATAAGTATTCCTTTTTCTCCCCTCTCTATGGAAATAGTGTCAGGCTGGCGACACACTATGTTGCGTTTGTTCTTATCGCCAGTCGGCTTTGATAAATAAAATGCAAAGATTGGAGCGATGGAGGAGAGGGGAAAACAAAAGTGGGACTGGGCTGATAACGGCCGCCTGCAAAGTTAGGGGATTTGGGCTTCAAACGCCACCGCCACCACCACCTCCTCCTCCCTGGTGTTTGGCAAAGCGTTGGGTAAACAGCTCTTTAAACACGCACACGCACACGCACACACACACACACATTCACACACATACACACACATGCACACGCATACACAAAACACACACACATACAACACACACACACATGCACACGCATACACACATACACACACACACACACACAAAACACACACACACATGCACACTCTCACACACACACACACACACATCAGCTCTCACACATTGAGGTGGACACACACATGATTACAGACATCTGCATTCCTCCTTTACAATCAGGATAACACACACGCATACACACACACACACACACACACACATAGACATAGACATAGGCACATAGACGCACACGTAAACAAACAGCCACACATAGTATACTCACAATTGACCATGTCTGCCTTCCACATTAAAGAAAACCTTTTGGAACAC
>CM050205.1:13905000-13910000 GCA_027475355.1 Coilia nasus
AAGGTTACACTATACATCCTTTGCATTATTTAAACTGAGAAACCTTTTTCATAGATACTAATGCCAGCTGAATGTATGAACAGTATCATCTTTTTGTAAGAAATCCTAAAGCTCTTTTGCCTTTAAAATGTCTTGGAAAAAAAAAAAAAAAAAACGTGCTGAATGCTGTCTGATGACTGGTAGCAGGGTGTGAAGATTCTGCCAGTTTTTGCTGTAGACAAACTAGACAGACTAGACAAACTAGCAGTAGCAACAAACCACTCAAAGGGCATGGTGCTTTATTTAACTGCCAGCACAGCACTTCTGTTTTTCTGTAGATTTCATGGTAAAAATGCACTGTTTTACAACCAGGCCCTAACATCACTATGTATAGAAGATTTTACTTCGCCCACCCCTTCCCCTAACCCTCAAAGACAGGCATTTAAAAATGACAGTGACATTACGTCACTGATGTATACTACAGTGCTTAATGCCCAAATTAAAGTCATCCACAGTAAACTGGAGGAGCAAAATTAAATGGTACAGAAGCACTATGCTGTCTCCAGTTGAAAAGGGAACAGTGTTTTAGCTGTGTTACCACTGCGAAAAAAAAAAAGGATGCTACCTTTTGATCCATGATTCTGGTCCCAACCTGTCAAATTTGATGTGTGCTTCTCAGCATGACCATGGACTCACACTGTGAGTAACTGGGAACACAGGACAATATGACACACAGTACCTCTAATTAATGATATGACAGGAGCCACGTGAAGCTACAGTATTGCACTACTTGTTTATGAAGTAGAAAGCCATGATACGCTCACCTTCAGACCAGCCTCTGCACAGCAGATTGCATATTTGGTTTTATAGGCAACCTATACCTGTTAAGGAAACCCTTTAAAGTTCAGTTTTAATTGGCTATAGAGGAACAGCTGGATAGAATTCCAGTAAGAACTTAAAGCAGCAGAATCTATACGACCTATTACATGGGCAAGCTGGTGTTGGCCATTGTGGAAGTGGTCATTGTGGAATACAAACTACCTGTAAATACTGAACAAGGAATACACATGCCTATTTGGTCTGAAACCACATCTACGTATTGTTATGCCTTTTTTCCCTACAATTCCAGACTATTTCATTTTTAGATCTTAAATATGAAATAGATAAAAGTCTTTTTTAAGGATTTCTAGCGGACCCTATCATTTCACATGTGAGTTATTATTTTTTATATGTTACAGCGTGAAGTTGCTGGAATGAGGAGTTAAGGCATTACATACTGTAGCAAGGCTAGTAGAGGTATTGTTTCTTGCCTACATGTTACTATTCTGAAACTACTGACCTGCAAGAACTTAAACAGGGTCGGTAATGTGATACATTCAGGTGAGGCTTACTCAATGTGAAGGCTATTTCATGAAAAGTAGGGCTTTTTTTTACACTAGATAGGACTGACAGTGGGATTATTTGAGATCACTCCTTCGCTCCACTGCAAGTTGTCATCATGACTCGGGGCTGGCATGTCTCATGTCCATCCACGCCAGTCACGTGTTGCCCGCTTGGCTTGCCAGATGCGCCCAGACGGATGTGGTCTGCCGGGGCACCAGGGTTCAGCCACTCTCCTGTCCTTGTGTGTGTGCGTGTGTGTGCGTGTGTGTGTGTGTGTGTGTGTGTGTGTATGTGTGTTTGTGGTGCTTACACTCCGTGAACCGAGCCCGTGGCCCTGGAGGTCAACCACAGCGTTGACTCCTGGAGCTTGTCAATGTGTCGAGAATGCGGACAGGCGACCGCATCGGTAGGGGTAGGAGGCGAACGACTGGAGGGTAAAAAACACATGAAAGGCTTGTTTGTTGTGAAGGAGGGCCGGGGCTCCGAATGTCTCTGCAAGACATCGTCCGTGTTAGGAGCCCTGTCCTGGACAGAAACACGGTCCGATGAAAGCGACCCCTCTGGACTCGCTGTCATGTGACATCTTTGTTTCCTCGCAATCTCCTGCACTCTGCCTTTAACCCGCTCGACCGTGCAGGCAGGTAAAAACATTGTGCTCACGCCAGGCCACTGAGGAGGAATATCTCGGGTGACCTATCAACAGTTTGAGTGGTTTTTGTCTTGGTAGTGGTGGTTGTGGTGGTGCTGTGGTGGGCTGGGGGGTAGTGGACACTGCTGAAGCTTTATGGTTGAATAATGGCCAGATCAGATATTCTGAAGGATGAAAGTGGCTTGTGTGTGTGTGTGTGTGTGTGTGTGTGTGTGTGTGTGTGTGTGTGTGTGTGCAGCATGCAGCATGACTCTTAATGCACAGATTGTAGCCACTCAAACGGAGGTAGATTGACGGGCGTCTGATGTGTCCGCACTCTTTTAAAATCTTCTCCTAAATTGCCGCTCAAACCGGATTACTGACAGATTAGGCGAAGTCATGGCAAATGTATGCTTAGATCATCACAAGATTTGTGTCGCACTAATGGGGTAGTGGGTCAGTGGACACAGATCCATGCTATCTCACAAACACATAGCTGAGCCCTCACTTCCTCTGGATGGCCAGGCCAAATAAGCTTAAGTATGAATTAGATGGAAAAAATATAAGCCCAAAATCTCCAATACGGTTTACCAACAACACTGTATCCTTTTGAACTCACCTCTCATTGGATTTACCTTATGCGGCTTAAGAGCAGACTGAACGTTTTACTTCATGAAAAGAACTGCTCACCAAGTCACATCATAACCTTAAGTAGTGAGTCTTATTTGGTTATTCAGCTCTGTCTGCAGTCGTCGTAAAATGTAAATTGCCCAGATTGGACTTAGCCTCTTACACCCCTTCATTCGTCTTAATAAAACTGTTGACCTCTTAATAGCTTACTCATGCGCCATGCCATTAGGCTGACTAACGCGGGCTTGAAATATTAGGGGAGCTTTCATATGATTTGATAAAATGTTTGGTAAATGGCAAATGGCAAAAAATCCCATGCCAGAGACTTCTTGACCTCACGTAGTAAATGATAGATGTTTTATTATGAAGGGGAATGCTGTTTTCAGCACTAGAGCAGTTGGGTTCAGCAGGATGCTGATTTAAGGTGGGGGATGCAATGTGTCTATTTAGTTAGGTCAATAGTCTGCAATCTAAACGATTGTGTTGGCAGACATTCATAATGGCCTCTGTTGGTAGCATTTTTTGCATGCCGCATGTATGAGAACACAAAAATGTTCTTAATATAGATCAAAGTAGTCCTTTTGCCTCCTTGTTGTTAGTTTACTCAAACGCCTGACGTTCCTCAAGGCTTTTCGACCAAAAAGCAGCTCACTTATCGGCTGAAAGAATTGAAAAACCTTTTCATCTCCAACAGCTCAAAAGAAAATTCTAGAAGCCTCCCTCTCATGTTATCCCCCCCTCCTCAACGCCAAGTGGACCCAACAAACCTCACCTTTGTTGGCCAGGGCCCTGGCAGGCTGCAGGGACTGCTGTGGTGGGGGCTCCGACCTCCAGGACCCCGTAGGCCTATAAATGGACTGTGCCTAATCTCACCCCTTGACCTCCTCGGCTCCCAGCAACACTGGTGCAGCACAGAGAGGCAAAAGAAAAGAGATACGTGATACATCAAGTCCTTGCTGAAACTCCAGCGGAGAGAGTGAGAGAGAGAGAGTGAGGGATAGAGATAGAAGGAGGGAGAGACAGAGAGAGAGAGAAAGAAAGAAAGAAGGAGAGAGGAGAAGAAATGCAGAGCATGCAGGAACTGAGGGTGCTTTGTGTGTTTCTGGACAGCCGCCCTCTCTGCTGCGTCCGCCGGTGCCTGCGCCCCAGGCTTACGTAATGAAATTTCAGCCGCAACAACAGCCAGAGGTTTTTCTTTTTCGTTTTCTTTTTCTTTGTCGTAAAAAAAGAGGTCTGTATGTTTAAGATTTTTAGAGGGCTTTTCGCCCTGTTTGTTTTGGACTGTTTTGTTCAGAAAGGGGTGAAAGGGTATCAAATGAAACAGTCGAATGTTTATTTATTCTGCTGGGAGTCGAATCGCATTCGAGTTGTAACAGCAGACCTATTTCACTCTTCGTGCACTCTGCCTGTGCTCTGTTACTCTCCGACACTAACAGTTAATTCCCATTTAATCTTGGCTTGGTAAATAAAAATATCCCCTGAAACAACTCTCTCTCTCTCTCTCTCTCTCTCTCTCTCTCTCTCTCTCTTTCTCTATCTCTCTCTCTCTCTCTCTTTCTGTGTCTCTCTCTCTCTCTCTTTTCGATTCGCAACCAGTTAAGGCTATAGCAGGGCCTCAATTAGAATATCTCATGGATCTCCATGGTTGGCCCAGTGAATGAAGAGAATTGATTGACCCGAGGGATGCGCAGCATAGCCAATCAATCTAAATCCTGAGCCACAGGGTATCTATGGAGATGCATAGAGAGCGAGAGAGCGAAAAAGAGAGAGAGAGAGAGAGGGGGCCTCACATTGTTAGGCCGCCATGTCACTCAGTCCTTGACCTTGGGTAGTAGGCCTCCGCTCGGTGGGCTCAGAGAGAGAGGGGTAAGGGCAAAAGAAGAGAAGGGGGCTGGGTGCTCAATATCAGACACTGAGGCTTTCAAGCCAGGGGTCAAGAGGTCAGCATGAATGCTCAGGAGTATTAATGAGTGACCTTCCAAAAAAAGAGATGTGTTTGTGTATATGTGTGTGTGTGTATGTGTGTGTGTGAAGGGGGGTGGGGAGGGGGGTAGTGGAAGAGAAAGAGGGCAGGGAGAGAGAAAGAGAGAATGAGGGAGAGAAAGAAAGAGGAAAAGAGCTGCAGTGAAGGCAGAGGGAGTGTAGCTGCAGACCTGTTTCCCCAAGATAACGACGATGCCCCTGAAAATGCATCCATCACCGGACTGCTAAGCCACAGCCACAGCCCTGCATTGTGCACCGCCACAGCCCTGTTGACTGAGATGGAAAGGATGGGAAGTGTGTGTGTGTGTGTATGTGTGTGTGTGTGTGTGTATGTGTGTGTGTATTGTGTGTGTGTGTGTAGTGTGTGTGTGTTTGTGTGTGTGTAGTATGTGTGTCT
>CM050205.1:13915000-14032500 GCA_027475355.1 Coilia nasus
ACACACACCACGCACACACACACACACACACACGCATGCATACTCACACAGATGCACACACACACACACACACACACACATGCATGTACGTACACACACACACACAGGCATGCACATACACACACACAAACACGCACATGCGCGCACACACACATACACACACCACGCACACACACACACACGCATGCATACTCACACAGATGCACACACACACACACACACATAACAGATGCACACACACACACACACATGCATGTACGTACACACACACACACAGGCATGCACATACACACACAAACACGCACATGCGCGCGCACACACACACACACACACACACACACACATACACACAAAATGTTGTTGTACCTTGAAAGCTTTGTCCTGTGCTTACACTATGTCTAGAGGGGAGAGAGACAGAGCCAGGGACCTGCTGGGTTATTTAGCCTCTGCTCTGTGGGTTTTTTTGCTTGTGTAAACTCACAGAACGGCCACAGCGCTAATTACTAATGGATAGAATGGGTCCATTGTGGGCATTTTAATATTTAAAAAGTGCAGTTTCAGCTATAACTGATATATATTTTAAAATGCTGCCTCTTTGGAGCCTGACGCCGTAATTGTGCAGTAATCTCATTGAAGTTGTAGTTTATTTATTAGGTGCCCAAGCATCTCTGGAAACATTCGTTGTAATTGTTCCCTGTTATGTTTAGCAGTGTGAAGACAGTTGAAAGTCCCTCCTTGGAGAAGGTACAGTACAATGTACAGGAGAACATTTGTTTTCTGGGAACATATGCTTCAACCTGGCTGAGCAAGAATTTTTCAGCTGTTTTTCAGGTGTCGGCATGACACTTCTAAACGGCTCGGGCCATTTAGGTCTCTTTAATATTGATCATGTGGCTGCAGGTCTCATTAAAACATATTTTAAATAATGAAGCATGTATTTAAGCCACAGTTTTATACATGTTTAAGTTGAGTGGAGTGTCCCAGCTAAAGCGTTTGCAAGAAAACCTCTACAACATTCTCCCAAGGTGGATGGCTTCAGACATTTTCTTTGCCTCCCGTAGGTCATATCTGCTGCTGTTATTACAGCTTTTCTTGATTGCTTTGACCTGTTTAAAGAAACCCACTCGGTTTTCATCATCAGTATCTCAGCAGAGCACAAGATACCTCTTGCAAAAGTGTTAACCCTTTTTCATTGCACTGGCCCTGGCATGTAAGCTACGCAATAGGCTACAATGACAAGCAATGGTGCACTGACTTGCACTGAGTGCTGTATTTTATATTTTGTTGTTCATTGTGTAATGACTGACTGGATACATGCATACATGTGTTTGCAAGTTGTGTTGTTTGGAAGCAAAGTTTTCTTTTGTTGCATATTTTAAAGGTTTTGGTTTTTCGCAAAAAATAAATAAATAAATTGGCCACCGTGGCACTGTTACTGTAACTGTTTTGAAAACGTGGAATTTGAGTTGACTGCTGCGTCAATGCAATCAAGAAAAACTGTATTAGCATAGCACTGGCAGGCTATGGACAGGCTGTTTCCAGTTGACCATGCCGGAGCTCTGCCCATAAGCCAGAATCTTAAAGTAATGTACTGGGTAACACTTTACTTAACGAGGGAGTGCATAATACATTTACAACAGCTGTCATAAATTGCACACAAAGCATTCATGACTGTTTCATGACACAACATTCATCCTTTCATAAATAGGGAAGACAGAATGGTGATAGCTTGTCAAAATAAAAGTACAACAATCTCAAACAGTGTTGCCAATTTAGTGAATTTTGGCCATCTCTAGCGTCAAAAAATATTATTTAGCGACAAATTTGGCGACTTTCAAAACTTTGGTGAAATCCGGACTGATGGCTTCATTGTTGATAAAACATTTACAGTCATCTCCATTCTCATACCGCTCTGGCTGACTGCTTCTGCCTCCAGCGTTGCCCCACAGTTACAGAAGTAAAGACTGGCTTATGTATTATCCGATATGCAAATTAACATGTGACATCATCTAGTGACATTTAGCGACTTTTGGAGCAGGCTTTAGCTTCTTTCCATTGAAAATCATTGGCAACCCAACTAGCAGCACTGCCGTTTTTGTATTCTGTATAAAGGATAATATTAAATGAATTCTCTCAAGTCTTTGTAAATATTTCATGAATATCTTATGAAGTATTTTTCAAATGTCACTTTACTATACATATTGTGAAATATTCACAATTACTTATCTGAGTTTAATACTACGAGTTAAACTACAGCTGACCAATATTTGTGGACCCTGAAAGGGTTGGACATTCCCATTTCAGTGTATGCAAGGTAGGAAAAGATGACAATTGTTCTGTCTCAATGTTCTGTCTCTTTGCCACTGGACTTACCCATTGACTTGCCCAGATGTAACATGATCAGGTAACAGGTTTAAAACAAAAACGGCAAAGCTGCTTTGAGATCGTTGGACTTTTATTTTGACAAGTTATCGCCAGTCTGTGTTCAACATTTATAAAAGTTTGGGTATGAATGCTGTATTATGAAACAGTCATGAATGCTTTGTGAGCAATTTATGACAGCTGCATTGAATGTGTTATGCACAAACCCGTCAAGTAAAGTGTTACCTAATGTACTATGCAGTGATGGGCCACCTGGAGGCAAACTATAGATGGGATACAGTATGCTGACAGCCGGAAGTGACAGAAACTCTACCACAATCTCATCCCTAGAGACGTAGCTAGTGCTTGTAAACACACATGGTGCCCCAGACAATAGCTAGCGAAGTATTATTTGTCCATATATAAGCATAAATAACAAAGCATAAATAAAAGTGTAACTGAGAACCTAACCCCAACCCTAACCCTAACCATAGCGGCTGTTGGTGCTGAATCGATACACTCATAAGGAACAATACACAATATATATATATTCTGTATTGTTCTTTATGAGTGTATATATATATATATATATATATATATATATATATATATATATATATAGTGTATTGTTCCTTATGAGTGTATCGATTCAGCACCAACAGCCAGGATGCAGGTTACTCGACAACTTTTTAGTTTCATTCCATTGCCATCCATATTATATATACTGTACCCAACAGTCCTGCTGGCAATAGCCAACCATTACATATTGCATTTATTTATCCCTATGGTTAGGGTTAGGGTAGGGGTTAGGTTCTCAGTTACACTTTTATTTATGCTTTGTTATTTATGCTTTTATTTATGTGAGAATTTATGTCACTTCCTGCTAAATTCACATCCAATCTAGTGACAACCTAACCTAGATTCAGAACCTACAATTTGATACCACATATTACAAATCACCTGCTTCCACCTGTGTGCTTAATAATAATGATTTCACTGATAACTCCTCTACCTGGTGGAAGAGTTGTGCTAATGGCAATCAGCTGATTCAGTGAATGGCTGGAATAGATATGTGGTGTTGCATTGTAGCTTCTGATGCCAGGTTACCCATCACTGATAATATGTGACAAATAAAAAAAAAAAAAAACATGGCCGTCTGCCTGTCTGTGTCTGCTAATTTCTTGCTGCTGAGGCATGTATGCTTGAACAGCTGACCAAGAATGAAACTGCTGATAGCACACAAACAGTAGAGCAACATGTACGGCTGAAGCGGAGATGTGTTAGATAACACTATCTAATTAGCTGTGACTAATTATAACAAATACCGGCCCGTGTTCAGTCTGAGCTCAATGTATCCTCCAGTGCACTCTCTAACTCTTCCTTCTGTTTTCACATAATATCTGTTTTTTTTTCTGTTTCTCTCTCTTGCTCCCTCTCTCTCTCTCTCTCTTTCTCTCTCTCTCTCTCTCTCTCTCTCTCTTTCTCTCTCTCTGCCCTGCTCTCTCACTCTCTTGCGCTCTCTCACTCCCCCTCCAACTTTCCCTTCCCTTCCCTTTTCTTTGCATAAACAGTGCCTGCAGTCAGAATCTCTCCTGATCAAAGGGACAAATCTATCCAGGAGCAATCAGGTTGCTGAGCTAGCCGGGGCTGCTGACAAGTCTCGGCTCTTTGATCAGAAATACATCATCTTCAGCAGCCCTGGCTGCCTTTGTCTGGCCCAGGAAATGGGGGAAGTGATAGCTCCCACTTGGTTCCCTTTCCTTGCTGCTCCTCTTGTCAGGCAAGATGAAAGCTAGCCCAATTACAAGTGAAAATACCCCCGCTAAAATCACCAAGCTCTGGGAACATCCATATCCCTATATTATCTTGAAACCACCATAAAGTGTCTATACATAATATGGAGTTTGAGGCGAAAAAAATGTAAAAAAAAAAAAAAAGTGTATTTTTTTTTTCTTTTGCAAAAATTGGCCACATGTTGCTACGCTTTTGTTTATCCGCGCAAATTGAGCCCAATTCAGCTATTTCGGACTGCTGGTGGCACACATGCAGTGCGGTTTATTAACCTGCGTGAAAGTGAGGTGGATTTCCAATATGCCACTTAGCTGGCACCCACAGTGAGTGCTGATTTTGTTTTTGTAGGTGTGGTGGATGCAGAGGAGAGTGGCAGTGAGTGGGCTGATGTTTTCATCCTCCATCTCTTTACCTATTCTGCTCATACCTACAGTTTCTACAGCGCATTTTCCAGACATGACATCAAATTCATAAGCAGTGAATTTTACCTGACTAGCATTTACATTTAAACTCTTTTGAAAGATATATGATGGCAAAAAATAATAAATGGGTCAACATTATCCACCTTCATCAGGGCAAATGTAAATAAGCAGGCCCACCTTTACATCAGATACATTTAAATGCTAGCGTCTTCGTGACAAATCTCTTTGGTAACTGCATAGTTGCTGATGTATGGAGATACATCATGCAGGCGTAATCTTTAAGATTGGCCCCAACCATGTCAGAACACACAGCTCTCCTCTCCCTGTGAGCGCACTAAAGTCAAATCTCTACCTCCATGAAGCCACCCCTACATCCCCTCCACCCACACACACACACACACCCGCACCCCCCAGGCCTTTTCAAAGGTGAAATTATACATCTCCTTAAATGCGAGTAGCACCGAGTGTTATTTAAGCGTCAACCCTTGCCCGCTCCACCCCCCTCCCCTCCCATTCTCTGTCTTTGTGTGAAGCGTATCTGGTGTCTCGGCGAGAGTCCACCTTGTCAGTCAGCGGTTTCTTCCAGCAATTACACATCTGTCAAGTGTCACCTATCTCGCCTGCCGAACCGACAGGGTTACGTCGAGCAGTCAGCCATTAAGGTGGTCCAAATGGAACCCTCGGCATTGTTTAGAGAGCCGGAGAGAGGGAGGTACGGCATGGAAGACTGCGCAAGGACCAGGCTCTTAAGTGTGACTGGGATGAGAAGGCAGGTCAAGAGGACTACCAGCACTTGTCTTTTCTCTCTCTTTCTCTCTCTATTTCTCTCTCTCTCTTTCCCTCCCTTTCTTTCTCTCTCTCTATTTCTCTTTCTCTATCTCGTTCACTCTACCGCACCCCTCATATTTTACAGATGCAGATTGGCAGTAGAGTGTTATTTTTTTCTTTCTTTCTTTCATTTTTTTTCCCTTTTGCTCTCCACGTGGAGCCTTGTCTCTTCCCCGTGCTGTTTAACTCTTTGCCCAGGGCGCTGGCTTTTATATGCATGAGGCTGATTTGACCTGTCCCAAATCCGCGAAGTGTGTTATGCAAAAAGAAATCAGACAGAATGGCATATACCATGCAACCAGGTCAATGTCTTTCCTGAGCTTTCCCTTCCAAGCCTATAGTGTTTGTGCTGCTCAAATCCAGTCTGCTATTTGAGGTACTGGCACGCTTTTTTCTAAAACCCACCCCCTACCGGTTTATTTCAATCTGAAAGTATGAATTTATTCTTTTTGCTGTTTAATTCATCAAATATATGCCTGTTTTTGAAAATGTACTTCCTACATTATTATCAAATGTTAAAAGAGCGAAATCTTCTTCTAGAAGAAGCTTGTTGCATGCAGATGTGTGACTGTGGATGAGTCAGAGATGCCAAATTCACCTTTAGTATACTAGATTAGGCTACACATTTATTCCCAGATATAATATTCACTCTCACACACACAAACACACACATACACACAGTCACACACACAAACATACATTCACACACGCCGCACACACAGTGCAAATATGCAGAGCAGAGATGGGAGCAAGAAAGAAAATGCATTGAGGCAAACTAAATATAATATGTTATGTTCTTAATTTTTTAAAGCTGATATTGTATGTGCTTACTGTAATACAAAGACTGTTGTTTTGACAATGGTAGAGCAAAGACAGCCGCACTCACAGGCCTTTTCGGTCTGGAGTCTCTTGTCATATTGTCATTGTAGCGTTCAGGTTTTAATATTGTATCACAGGTGCTACTCAGTGTTAAAAGCATGACGGTAAAGATTGAATCTGGGTCACTTTCCCGGCCGGCCCATCACATTGCAGGATTTCTCCGCCTTTGGAATGTCAGAAACATTGTCAAGTATTAATGAAGAAAATGTCCCCAAAGGGCTGGTGTTTGTCAAATGAAATTACATACTTCCAATCGGAAAGGTAGGGATGAATCTTTCAGATCCCCTCTGGATGTATATGTGAGTATCGTATAGCTGCACACCAAGAATAGAGCCCTGATGAAGAGTAGAGTTGGCTGAGCAGAAGAGCTGCTTGAGTTATTTTATTCATTTACTTCATTTATATATTTATTTCCTTTACCTTTCGCGCAGGCCCTGTGTGTAAAACTGTTGATTTCTTTCTTTCTTTGGCTGCTTTATCAACATTGGATAATAACAGACACAAGCCTGCACGCACACACACACACACACACACACACACACACACACACACACACACACACACACACACACACACACACACACACACACACACACACAGAAAGACTGTATTGATGCAGTAATGAGCTTGCCACTCCTTGCCCCCAGTAGAAAGAAGAGAAAGGCCTGAAGTGAAGAAAAGCTGTGGTCTGTGGTTTTCAAGTGCATAAAAGCTCGCTTTTTGTGTTTCTGATAAGACGTGCATTCTCGTGGCGGGGAACAAAAAAAGATAAGTTTGTGCTGGCGGATGCTTTCAGTATAATCGCTGGCAGGGAGAGCAAGTGTAAAAATACACTCCCAAACCTCTAATGTTATTAAAAGAAATCTCAAGGTTCCATTTTTGTTCTAAAACATGTCAATAACCCTTTTTCCCCCCGTTCCTGTTTTTCACTCATGCCTGTGCGATCTCCCCAAACGGCTTTGTGCTAAAGCTTTTGTCCCCGTGTTTCGGGATTTTGCTTTTTTTTTCATTGGGATGCAGACAAGTAGGGGAGAAAATATAATTCCCAGTCAATTAAACGTTATTGATAATACACAGAAGCACTTTGAAACTGTGCCAGTGCAATCCACAGGCTCCCGTTCATTTATGGCAGGGATTTAGTCCGCCCTGGGACAGCACTGGAGGTGGATCTAGAGATTTTTTCCTCTTTTCTCTCTCTCTCTCTCTCTCTCTCTCTCTCTCTGTCTTTCTGTTTTCTCTCTCTCCCTCTCTTTCTCTTTTCTCTCTCTCTGTCTCTCTTTTTCTCCCTCTGCCCCTCTCTCTTTCTCTCTCTCTTTCTCTCTCTCTCTCTCTCTCTCTCTCTCTCTCTCTTTCTCTCTCTCTCTCTGTCTCTCTCTCCCTCGCTGCATCTCCCAGTGTCTTGCTGAGATTTAAATAAGCCTAAAGATTACTTGAGGGCCTTTGAATGCAAATGTGGTGGCGAGCGTATGGAGCAGTGCCTGTGAAGCACAGCCTTATCGTTGGCCATGCAGATTAGAACCTGTCTGGGACATGATATTGGCTGCGGGCCCCCCAGCCCGGCCCCTCCCCCCAATCAGTAGTGGGCCAGGGGCCTCTCTGGCTACAGCTCTGCTGAGAGGATAGGGGAGGTGATCCGCTATCTGTGGGCGTGTGTGTGTGTGTGTGTGTTTGGGCATGTGTGTGCGTGCATGAGTGCATGTGTGGGTGTGCATGTGTGTGTATGCTTTTGTGTGTGTGTATGTGTGTGTGTGTGTTTGGGCATGTGTGTGCGTGCATGAGTGCATGTGTGGGTGTGCATGTGTGTGTGTATGCTTTTGTGTGTGTGTGTGTGTGGGTGTGCATGTGTGTGTGCTTTTGTGTGTGTGTGTGTGTGTGTGTGTGTGTTTAGGCATGTGTGTGCGTGCATGTGTGTGTGTGCATGTGTGTGTGTGTGGGTGTGCATGTGTGTGTGCTTTTGTGTGTGTGTGTGTGTATGTTTGTGCCCATGCCAAGGTCAGCCCGAGCTCTGATCGCTGCAGGCGGCAGCAGGTATCTGGAGGCATGCATCTGTGTGACTGTCTGTTTGTGTGTTTGTTTGTTTGTTTAGTACACTTATGTGTGTATGGATGACATTTTTTGTGTTTGCACATGAATATGAAGATATGTGTGTTTGTGAGAACATATCCTGAATGTATGTGTGTATATATATGTGTGTGTGTGTGCGCACGCGCCTGTGTGTGCGTGTTTATTTCTATGTGTTTATGATTGTGTGCACGTGTGCCTGTGCAAGTGTCTAAGACACACACACACACACAAACACAAGCACACCCCTAAGCCAGTATGCTTGCGTTTAATCACCAAAAGCAAACATGGCCGACCCTAGCAAGAGATGAAAGTGGCCATCAATTACTGTAGGAAAACAACAAAAAATAGGTGGCTCATGAGGTAAAGCAAAAGCAATATTTGTTAGCTTCTCCAGCTCTGGTGCAGCAGATGTGTGAATATGAATCAGCTTTGAAAAATTGGCTCTGATGACAATCCAAGGCCCTTTTAGCAGCGTGTAATAGTTCAAACAAGAAAAAAAAAGGGAGAGCAAAAAAGTCTTGGCTCGCGGATGGTTTTATATTTGACTGGCAGTGCGTCATGACTTAATGATTACAGCGGGCTGTTATGCGCATATTCCTGAGCCAGGGAGAAAAAGGTGTGCAAGTCAATGAGTTGAACAGAGTTCGACTCAACTCGAGACAGCTTTATCTTATGTTTTCTCTTTTTTTTGTTTTGTTTAAGGCAACGCTGTATCTGAAAATCTGTAGACAGCCTCCCTTTATCGCTGCCCAGCACCGATCGACAATAAAAAAGAGCCTCAGAAACACTGTTTCTTTCAGGTCGCCCCCCTCCCGCTCTTAAGTGCACAAGTAATTATCTACAACTATTTTTTTTTTTTGCAAAGCACAGTTTTCTTCAAGGCGATTCACGCAGCTGTCCTTTGAGCCAAGAAGACAGACAAATCTTTTATGACAGAGGATATTCCCTTCAGACTTCCAACACGTCTCACCAGCTCTTTAGACGCAGGGAAAGAGGGAGGAGGAGGAAGGGAGTGAGGGAGGGAGGGAGGGAGAAAAGAAAAAGAGGATGTGATCACAGATCGTCAGATTCAGGTCAAAGTCACGACCTCTGGAAAGCGTGGTGATGGAGAGGGAGAACTTGGCAGCATTTCTACCCTGAGTTTTAACTCTGCCTCCCACACTCCTCCTCTTCCTCACCTCCTCTCGTCCACCCCTTTCCCCTCCCTCCCCCTCCCTCCTCTTCCCTCCCTGGGGTAGGTTGCCGCACCTACTTTGGCCGTGTCTTCTGTCACCTTTACCTCGCAGATGCTTGATGTGGTGGAGGGTTAGAACATGAAAAGCCCTCTGAGACATAGCAGATGTCACACGCCTCTTGGACTGTGCAGGGGGACTGGCGCGCTGTCATTTGTGCTTCTGTGACAGCTAGAGCGTCCAAGCTGAAACGCAGAATAACTCAGACTTACTGTCTGTCTGCCCTGTCTATATGAATACAAATATGAATAAATATGTATTCTAAATACATTTACAGTTTTGAAGATGTGGTATTGTTTTATACACAGAATATAGTAGTTGGAAGTATGTCTACACTTACAGTGTCAGCCATGTAGGGTGTGTGAAACTACCTGGATTTTACACATATTTTTAATTTATGATTTAAAGAAGCATTGGCTTTTAAAGCATTTGACCTTCTCTGCTAATGACCATGATATGTTGGCGATATCTCCCACTGATGACACTGTAATGGATTTCATAAATAGTGTAGGAGTTCTTCTTCCATAGGGACACTGTTATTTCTGGACAGACTGACGGTTAAGGGAGCAGGGTTCCCACTCCTTTTTACTGACAAAATTTCAAAACTTTTCCATGACCTTTTTCATGACCTAAAGTGAGTTTTTCATAACTTCACAGCACCTTAAGTGTGTACAATTTAGCATACTTTTAGGGCTAAATATGAATACTGACAATGCAGTTATTGTCGACTCTAAAGGCCTAATGATAACTTAACAGAACACTGTAGATGCGTTAGGGAGAAACTAAAATTCCATGGCTTTTCCAAAACGTTTAGTGAATTTACAAAATTTCATGACTTTTCCAGGCCTGGGTAATCACATTTTCAATTTCCATGACTTTTCAAGGATTTCCATGACCGTGGGAACTCTGAGGGAGGCTTGAGCTACAGCAGGGGTTCGGCTATCTGTGGGCTGGGTGGAGAAGGCCAGTGGTCTCAGTAAGTGTGTTTGACGCAGAGGAGGGGAAAGCATGGCTAGACTCAAAGCAACAGGGACCACACAGACAGTCGCTGGTGAATCAACGTATTAAAATTCCAGACCGTTAACAGCAGTTTAATGCCTGCCTGGTTCTCCTACTCTCTGCTGAGCCTCTCTCTCTCTCACTCTCTCCCAGACTCTACCTCCCTGGTGCTTTCTTGCCTGTGCCTTGTGGACTGTTCTATCAAGTCTGTCTGAGATGAAGAGGCACTCGCCGTGGGTGGGTGGGTGGTTGGTTGGCGGGCAGGCTCCCTACTTCTCTCTCACAGGAAGCGCGTGTGTCTTGACTAAGCATTCCTGGGGAGGATCCTGCGGGCAGCACGGGTAACACCTGCCTTTGATGTGCTGCCGAAACCAATGTGGCTGGTAGTGCCTAACAGGAGAGAGTGCGCCACACTTGGAAGGGGTGGGGGTGGGGGTAGGGGGGGTCCTGCTTCATTACAAGAGGATGCTGGGTAGATAGCGGGGCACAGCACAGCTCTGAATGCTGCAGCCCAGAGAACTGCAAGACTGACGTCTGTCCATCATTTTGCTGAGCGTCTTTTGATTGATTTGAAAAAGAGTTTGATCAGTCTCCCATGTCTCCGGCAATCAGCGGTGCTTTGGTCGGGTGAAGGATGTTAGGAAGAGAAACGTCAGAAGTATACACATCTGAATAGTCACATTAACCAGTATGAAACACAATACTTTTTAATATTTTGACGTAGAAGACTAAAGGCATTGTGAAAAGGGATTCTACAAACAAACAAACCAACAAACCAATAATAAATAAAATGTCTGAACTGGTGCACTGGTAATTTAATCCAATTCAGTTTTAGTTCTTTGCCAGCATTGGAAATTAAAATCTTCTGAAGGAACCTGAAGCCTCCAGTGTGGGCATGAAAGCAAAGGTGGTTAAACACTCTCTTTTAACATGAAGATACTTCCAGTAGCACCCAGCTTATGAGCGAGTTCAATCTCCTCAGGTTCAGCCTGATAGACAGACAAAAAGGGGGTGGGAAATAGGTGGAGAAACGGAGAAGGGAAGATGAGAGTAGAGAGAATCAAAAGCCAGCAGAGGAATATATATTGACTTCATAAAACATCTGCAAAAAATATCATATATGACAGGAGGTTCATATTACCATTACAAACAGCCAAGAAGCTGAGACCTATGTCAGTGATGATGGCATTTATTTGTATACTAAATAAGTAAACAAGCTGGTATGTGTTAAGTGTATAATATTTATTAAAACAAGCAGAGCAACAATTTTTGCACAATTCTGCATATTTATGAAGAGTGAAAAAAACTCAGAAATGTCATAAAGTTAAAAATGACTTACTCAAGGTAGTTTAAAATGCATAACATTTTAATGGGAATGGATAACTGTAAACAGAGGGCCTCTGCAAGTGTATCAGGTGGAATGACTGTAACAGCAGTCAGATGGAGGGCATGAAAACAGCTTAGCGCAGGAAGGAAAGATACAAAGTGAGTCGGCAGAGCTAAGCCTGTATGTAATTATAGGGTTATGGTGTTTAAAATGATGTTGGCCTATGGAAAGTTCATTCAATGTTTTTTTTATGCATATTTCCCACCTGTGGAATGTGGTTCAATTTCTACCTTCTACCACTCGGTTGGAATATTGTTTTGAAGCATATTTTTTGGAGATGAAGTGGGGGTGGTCATAGTTATTCCGCACCTGTTTTCCACATGCAATGTGCTGTTTTCTAATCAGACTTGCGGTTTAGAAGGGGTTGGGGGCGCATGTTTGTTCAGATCACAGACGTGTAATCACTGCTGAATGAAGCTATGCACGTAATGTAACTTAGAGAAACAGGCATCCATAGATGGAATCTGTGTTTGGGAAGTTAAAAGCTGAATTACAGGCTGCACACAGAAGCTACACATACATGTACCTTGCAAGGTAGATCTATTTTTTTTTTTTATCCAATATATGATGGCTGTTGCTACTGAAATATAGTTTGTGGAATTCAGACATCGCTTGGTTTGACTTTTATTTCTGTGTGCGTGTGTGTGTGCATGCATGTGTGTGTGTGTGTGTATGTGTGTGTGTATGTGTGTGTGTCTGCATGTGCATGTGTGTGTGCACACATTTCATCAGGGCTCTCAACCTCAATGACACTGACTCCTTGGAAATCAGCAAGTCAGGAGCAAGGTAAGTGATTTTCCCTTTTTTTCTGTACGAGAGCGATTTTTGTTGTGATGACTCATGATTGAATTCCACTTCACAGACGAGTCCCTGGCTGGCTGAAGAAATGTACTTTAAATTAGTTTACTGAAGGCATCACACTGGATACCTGATAGGCATCATGCTTGATGTAGGACCCTCGTGGAGAGATGTCGGCCGGGTAAATGATGTTTTCATGGCCTGCCAGAGAGATGAGGGTGATACCTTCACTGTAACTGCATCATGGAGCACTTGAGAGGTCATATGTACTGTACATCTAGACAACCAATTACACAAAGGCCACCTCTGGAGGGATGCCAGCAGTGTCATTTAACTCACATGAACCACGAGCTGTTGTAAACACTAATAACGTAAATATGTTTGAAGTAAACTATGCAAGCAAGCCAGAGATCTGCTGAATAGAACACTGGTGGTTAATTTATAGCCTGCCAAAGGAAGCCGTCAAAGTGGTTTTGTTTTTATTACAAAAAGAGCCAAAAACAAAAACACAAAGTTTTATTTTTTTACTATGTGTTTCATTATGTGTGGCATTACATGTGGTATTGAAGTGGACAGCAAAGAAAGAATTTCACTGTGCAGGGAAACATGTTTACTAACTGTGTATATGGCAATAAACTTAAACTTCAACTCTAACTTAAACTTTATTAAGGAACGATTGAATTTCACAAATGCTCTGCATGCTGTTTTGGAGACGTTGTTCCATCTGGACATCACACTCTTTCTTAAAGCTGTTGTTGTTTGTGTGCCAAAATCAGGCCCTGGACTCCAGATTCAATTACCTGCCTTCCTGAATAGGTCGACTCCAGCGCACCAGGTTCAGGAGACAGGTGTGGACGCGAAGAGGCAGCACTCACCCAGTGACCTCCGAGGCCACGGTCCTGCTGTCCGTTTAGCCGGCCTATTAAGCTCAGCGTTTTACAAAAAACTCTCGCAAAGAAGCCACTCTCAAAGGACCACATGCATAGGAATACATTAATAAACAAACAAATCTCACACTGTGACCAAACAAGAAACTGTGGCAAACCAAGGTGGAAAATAGAAAACATTAACGCTGCGATTTATGCTCCTCCATGCTTCCTGGATCGGCTCAAAAAAAAAAAAAAAAAAATCACATGACATCACAGGGAGGCCTCTCTGCTGGTTGTCGCTCCAAACATCTAATCTGGGCTGTGCTTTGAGGTCGGCAGGCCCCAGCAATCTCAGGCTGCATCAGCCCCTCTGAGGATGACATCACCGCCCATCGCAGCGGCCTGGCTGCCAGCATGTGTGCGAAGCAGTGGGCAGCACACATGAGCGCAATTACTCCGCAGCCATGGGGAGAGCTGTGGCTTCTTAAAAAAAAAAAAAAAACCCTTCTTAGCTTTCATTATACTAGAGTCTGGAGCTGTAAGGTAGCGCTTTCCCAAATCAAATGCAAAGTGAGGTTGGCTATATTAAGACTAAATATGTTAATAACAATGTTTGACCACAGTGCTGATTAGCCACACAGCACCGTAAAGCTATATGTTACTCGGCCGCGCTAATGAAATACACTAATGAATTCTTGGCATTGATCAGGGCCTCTGTAGGCCAGGCAGGTGTGCTTTAATTGGAATTTTAACAGTGTCAAAAAAACAATAGCGGTTCTCCTCCAGGGACACGTCGAACACGAGCGTTTTATTGCCATGGAGATCAGAGGGCTAGCGTTCCTCTGCTCCTCCGATTATTTAGCCGAAAGCTAAACGCAAAGTGATTAGCCTCCCCTCAAGGTAGCGCTCCGTCACGTCCTTGGAGTGTTTACTAGGTATCCGCTCACCTCCTTCGCCCGCCCCCCCCCACCCTCACCCCAACTCCCCCGAGCTTGTAAAAGTCAGCTGATGAACTGGATCTCTGCGTGCCCCGCTTCTGGATCTGGTTATGTTAAGCGCAAGGCGTAATGTCTCCCTAAATGTCAGAGACGCACCCACCGCTCGCCGCAGGGGCGACTCGTAAAAAAAAAAAAGCTGTGCTAGATCTCCAAATAATGACCACCACTTGCACAAAACAGAGAGAGAGAGAGAGCAGAAAGAGAGAGAGAGAGAGAGAGCAGAG
Organism: Coilia nasus; assembly: GCA_027475355.1. Taxonomy (NCBI): domain Eukaryota; kingdom Metazoa; phylum Chordata; class Actinopteri; order Clupeiformes; family Engraulidae; genus Coilia; species Coilia nasus. The sequence goes on from CM050205.1 coordinate 13,929,853, forward strand.
AGAGGGAGAGAGAGAGCAGAGCATAACCCTCTCAAATCATTTCCTTGTGCGTTTCTGCTGGAGCAATAATAAAAGCTGTAGAGGACGGGGCTAGAAGTTGCCTGGCCTGGTAATCTAATGTGAAGTAGCCTGATCCGCTGAGCTACAGGCACTCAATATGAATCTGTGCCCCCTTTCTCCTCTTGCATTATCAGTGGATAGAGGGGCTAGAGCAAGTGAATTAATGGGCAGAAGATTTATTTGTTTGGTGTAATAAGGACTGTAAAACAGTAAGAGCTCTGTCGGCCTTTGCAGGGCCCCTGCCCCAAGGGTACAATCAAATGTTGCCAGTAAATCAATAGAGCTGGAAGAGGTTTTTATAACCAGAGTTTAACACCAGGCTCTAAGTGCTCAGGTGGCAGGCCATTTGTTCATTATACCGACTTATCACAATAAACAATGGCAACTCTGATTGGGCTACGCCGGTGTGCGAACGGAAAGAACGAAAGAAAGAAAGAAAGAAAAAAGAAAGGGGGGTGCTCTGGTAAAAAAGAAAAAAGAAAAAAAAAGAATCTCAGGTGGATGAAAGGGGTTCTAATAAGACCGGGCTGGGGTGGAAGCTGTGGAAACCTGAAGATTAAATACTGCAATTACCGGCAAGTCCGGAGACACCAGGCCCTGGGAGCAGAGTGTTCCTCCTGCCTGTCGCCCCAGGGCTCAGCCTCTGTCGTCTGCGAGTCTCCCTCCTTCCTACTCCATCACGTCTTCCCTCTCCCTCCTCCTCCTCCTCCTCCTCCTCCTTCTCCTCCTCATGTGGCCAGGCCGAGCTAACCAGCCCAGTAGTTTGCCATCCAGTGTGTCCAGTAGGCTTCAAACAACCCCTCGAGGGACTGATGGAGGAATTGAATTGGTGCAAATGTTCCATCAGAGTCCACATGACTCAAGCCTTTCACATCGCTCCAGTGAAATGTTGGTAGTTGGACTCTAGACATTAGTAGAAGTATGCTGCAGCTTTAACTTTTTCAAGGGGTTCTGAAATTCATGTACTCTACCATTGGTTACTTTGTAAATGTTGAAGTAATTATTGGTGTTTGGTATGGTATGTTTTGGTAGAATCTTTCAGTTTTAGACTTTAAAGAAACAGATTCAGATTGAAGTTAATAATTTACTGAAACTCAGACATGTTGCCCTGTGGAGTCTCAAGGATGGTATTGGTATACACCACACAGTTCCTCATAGAATTTATAGCGATGATAAAATCTTCCACTTCTCTGTGCTGGATTTTTACAAAGGTCAGGCTTAATGGATGTAGTTGTACTGATATGAAAGAGCATTGTCTTTAAACATTTATGAGACTCCGCCTGGAGATCTCATATTCTGCGGCACCAATAACTTCAAATGTGCATCTCCCCCCCACCCCACAACTCATACTTTCCATTTGTCTATACGAGATTATTAAGTTGGGAGACAAGACTTCCTCGGCCCGTTGAAACAATGATCCTCTTATTCCTCCCAGGGCCATCCCATCATGCATCTCTCGCCTGTGGCATATTCACAGGGGCATTCGCTGAGGTACCGCGCCATGTGATGGCTGGCTGGCTGGCTGGCTGGCTGTAGACACAGCCGTGGCTTTCTGCAGACTTTTCAGGATTTCTCCCGATTGTCAAAATGATAATACCACAGAGAGAGCACATTTGTTGTCTGGGGACCTGGCTTCAATAATGCAGGAGGTTTCCAGTACAGTAGGCTTTTCCTCCAGTTTCCCATCCCTCGAGTACAATCGGAGGAGATTTGATGATGAAAAGCACAGACAGTTTAATCCATTAAAGCCTGGTGGTACTTAAGTGACCAGCAGAGCATTCTTTTCTCAGCTCAAGCAAATAAACAGGAATTTAAGCAAGCTAATGTTACCTACCGTAGGCACTGAAGCACACCAGGTCATGAGAATAGCTGAAATCGAATTTATTTGATTAGTGATAAAACAAATGGCTGAAAATACTAAAAACAGGTTTGGAGCTCTAGCTTAAAGAATAGAAGAGAGACTGTTACAGAATTGTTTACAGCAGGAATCTTTCAGTGCCTGTTCTTTATAGTCTTTTATACTTTTTCAGGAAGATCTGTGAGGGAAAACATGACTTGGGCTACTACATAATTTAGCATTGTCGATTTTTATGTTTGCAGTTTGTAAAAAAAAATAATGAATGTACTGTAATGTTGCACGTAGGCTATGCAGCAGACTGATTATTGTTATTAAAACTACTGCTGTTTTATAAACCATTACTTACCAATTGTTGCTTGCTTGTTTGACACAATGAACATATTACAGTAGTCAAGGCACATTAGGCAAGAAATCAGATTAAGATGGAAAATGAATCCACAAATAAACGAATAATGAAACCAGTGAACAATGTGGCATTTCTTTGTTATTCTTTTCAGGACATACAGTACTTCCTGGAAATAAGTATTTGCTCCTGTTTAGCTGCACTTACCGCCCATCACTGTGATTAACAAGGCCGTCATGTGCGACAGGGACTCTGTCGCTATGTGGTGCGGCCCACCGTTCTCCGCCAACACTCTGAAGATCCTTAATCCTGATGGAATAATTCATATCGCTCCATGACGAATTAATGGCAGACAGGGAGATCATAAAACTGCATTATGCATGACAGGTAGTTACCTTATTATCAAAACAAACAACTGGCAGGTGACAGGCCGAGACATTTGACCACCAACTAGTATAACCCTAGCTAATGAAGCACAGGACCTAGCGTTAGCATTCATTAGTCTCTCCTCACAGCCTCTGCCTTCAACAGATAGCTGACCAGCTATCATCTGTCATCTCTTCATATTTCCTTTATGGCACATACAATATGAAAGGGAATATACTGACATTTCCTATGTCATTACATACCATTATAATTTCAATAAAAGTATATTTTTTTCTAATATAAGAATAAGTATGGTAATACCAGTGAGAAACGTCTCTAAATAAGACCCAGTTTGTTTGAGTCTCTTTGTAATGCCGTTGCTGTCAGGAATTCCCTGTTTACCAACACCGAATGAGTTAAAGTGGGATTTTTAGAGCGGTGTGACAGCTTTCAGGCAGAGGCTTCTGGAAAGCACCATGACTTGAGTGTGACAGTCACTGGGAGAGGTGACAGTTATTGCTGTTTACATAGTGAAAAAGTTCCATTCCTTTATACACATTTCCATTTGTGCCAAGTTGTGTAATGTGTTGCTTGGAGACGGTTATTATTTTGACACGTCGTCAGTTGCAGGTGGACTATTCCAGTGGCAGGCCTCACGGCTAAAAGCAAAAACAGTATGCTAAACAGCACGCATGGCACACAATAATAGGGAGACAATTATGAATGCTGCACATCGAGCGGGCCCCTTATTTGGTATTGATTCTTCGAAAGTGAAATTAATCCCATTTCGAATCCTCCCAACTTCTCTCAGTGCATTTCGATTGCATCTAAATATTGAACTTTGCCCCCTCCCCATCACTCCCCACCACCACCACCACCACCACTTACGTGCTACCATTTCAATTGTGATGAAGTATGCATTTTTCCTCATTACCGGCAAATTACCATTTCAAATGAAATCATTTTACCTCCCCACCAAAAACAACAAGCCACAACACAAATCTCAATATGCTGGCCCTCGTTACGGCGTTACTAACCCACGGCATCCCCGGTGTGGAGTGGACAGCGCTGAGAGAAATTCTGAATAAGTGTCATCCCGATTCACACACACATCACTCAGGCCAATTCTGGCAGTGGCCTGTCTTGCTCTTATTTGTTATGTGCTCGCCGGTGTGCGCCCAGCTCTCCCTGCTAATGACCGCGTGACTGACAGCCTCTGTCTCCGAGCGCCGCGGGAGGGAGGGAGGGAGGGAGGGCCGCCTCATCTGATGCGCATACGCTCGGTGTGCTGGTGCCCCCTGTCCACCCCACCCCACCATCTCCCGATCCCCCAGCCCCCACACCTCTCCATACGCCTCGATCCCCCAGCCCCCACACCTCTCCATACCCCTCGATCCCCCAGCCCCCACACCTCTCCATACCCCTCGATCCCCCAGCCCCCACACCTCTCCATACCCCTCGATCCCCCAGCCCCCACACCTCTCCATACCCCTCGATCCCCCAGCCCCCATACCTCTCCATACGCCTCGATCCCCCAGCCCCCACACCTCTACATCCATACCCCTACAGGCACCTTCACCCCTCTCCACCCACGAGACCATGACTGAGGGAAGACTCAAAGACCCCCCACCCCCCTACCACAGAGCCTCTCTGGGTGTCTCTCAGGTGTACCCCCGCCCACCACTACCACCACCACCGCCCCCTACACCCTCCCCTCTACGCCACCTCCCCTGACGCTGTGTCAGAGCTCTGTGAATAGGGAAAGCGTTGTGTCTAGGCCCTGCTTTCCCAGTTTGGAATATAATGAGCTGATGGGCTGAGGTGCTGCCCTTTCTCCCTCTCTTGCTCCCTCTCTTGCTCTCTCCTCCCCTCTCTTTCTCTCTGCCTCTCTCTCTCTTTCGCTCTCTCACTTTCTCTTTCTGTGTCTCTCTCTTTCTCTCTCTCTCTCTCTTTCGCTCTCTCACTTTCTCTGTCTATATCTCTCTCTTTCTCTCTGTCTTTCGCTCTCTTACTTTCTTTTTCTATGTCTCTCTCTTTCTCTCTCTCTCTCTCTTTCGCTCTCTCACTTTCTCTTTCTATGTCTCTCTCTGTCTCTCTCTTGCTCTCTCACTTTCTCTCTGTCACTTTCTTTCTCTCTTTCTCTCTCTTTTAACCCCCCCCCTCTCTTTCTTTCTGTTTCTGTCTTTTTCTCTCTTTCATGCTCTCTCACTTTCTCCTGCTTTTCTTAACCTTCCGTTTTTCTGTGCATCAGCAGCTTCGGGGCCCCGGCCGGCCGAATGCAGCCGGTACGGTCGGTTCGGTAAAGGTTATTTGTTTTTAAACGGGGGAAGTGATGGATATCCAGCCACTCCTCTGTCTAATTGGCCTCTGTGAGCTTTGAACATAAGGTGTAATGTATCAAACTCATTGCTGCGGGGGTCCTGAAGGGTGCCCTGACAGTGTATGTGGGTGAGTGTGTGTTCGTATGCTTGTATATGTGTATGTGTATCTGTGCATGTGTGTGTATGTTTGTGTGTATATGTGTGCGCGCTTCTGTATTTTTAGGTCTTTGTGTATATGTGGGTGTGTGAGTGTATGTGTATGTGTGTGCTTGTGTATTTTTAGGCGTTTGTGTAGGTGTGTGTGCTTGTGTATATGTGCGTGTGTGTGTGTGTGTGTGTGTTTGCAAGCGCAGACACTCTATCCAACAAGCACAGCAGCAATATCTCATGCACTTCCACTGGAGAATACTGCCTGCTCCTTATGTGCTTTTTAGCAGCAGCTCACATGGCATCTTTAGTCCACCTAAAGTGCTGGAGTTGTTTTTACGACTGGGGAGCATGCGAACAGGCCCGCGCCCCAGTCGAGCAATGAGCAATGGAAAGTCCAGACAGTGCAGCTGGGGAGCGGAGCAGGCCAGGAGAGATTAGCGCAGGAAAAGCAAACTCCTAAAAGGCTCAACGTCACATTCATTTATAACAACCAACTGTCACGGGGCAAATTATTGCTCAGCAGATCATTTTCATCGCCGCCACTGAAGCGCATGCAAATTCAGTGGGGGTTTTAACAAATACTGTTTTTGAATGAAATGGAGCTTGATATATTTTAAGCTACCCCAACCACCATTCCGACCCCCACTCCCACCACTACCACCTCCACCTCGACCCCCCTTTCCCTCCCTGCCATGTTCCAGAAGATTCTTTGATGGGTGAACTGAAAGACCCCTTTTGTCTGGCCCGTGCAGATTAAATAAATGAACCCAAAGGGTGTTGGGCTGGAATGTCAAAGGTCAAAGGGCGGAACTAGGAGTGGGCAAAATTAAGTTTGCAGCTCTCACCTCCAAGGTCACGGTCTATTTGATTACAAGCTTCCATATGCCCCAGGAACATGGACACTGTTATGTGAGGTCCTCTCCACTATCCTGGCACCCTCAAATTAGTATGTCTCTTCTGTGTTTACCCTATGTGAAGTGAAAACAAGTAGCACTTATTGTAACGCTGATGTGCATTTTATTAAAAAAAAGAAAAAGGGCCTCAAGAAATCAGCACAACAGTTCATAATCAATACTCGATCCATACAACATGACCAGATAATGAGTCTAGCGAGGAAGGGGCTGTGGTGGCTGGTCTGTGCCAGAGATTTGGCCATTAGGCCAGTTCTTGTGTTTTCTTTATATTTATGCATGCAACACATGGTCTCCCAAATAACACGTAAAGGGGATGTGTGCGACGCTAAAAAAACAGATTAGAAACGCCACAGATGGCTCAAGTGACAACACGCAGCCCTAATGGGGTGTAATGAAGAAAAAAAAGCTTTGAAATGAATGGACCATCACACCACCCCACATGCATACGTATGAAGAACAGAGGGGACATTTTCCCTTAAATGATCCCTCTCTTTATCTCTTTCCCTTTCTCCACCTCTCTCTCTCTTCCTTCTTTTCTCTTTTTCATTCACTCTCTCCCTCTCTCTCTCTCTCATTAGAATCCCTCAGACCCAGGCCCAGCCATATTTGGATGAAAAACAGCCGTTTATGATTTGGCACCAAACACACACCAAGAATGTACGACATTGACAAGCTGCCAGCTCATTCCAGACATGACAGAAAGCCCGGCTGCCCGGCAGCCCCTCTTGTGGAAATTATGAATATAAAGTCATGCATTACAGCTTTAGAGGTGAATTTATTCATACCCTCCCGCAGAAGTCGGAAATGTAGCTGGGGCAAATCGATGAAATATAGTTTATCACTGTCTGCCTAATCATTCGCTAATGGTTGCTATCAATTGTCCGCCTCCAGTATGTGGCCCATACACTTTAGCAATTAAAGCAAACAACCAATGAAGGTGGTTTAGCATCCAATCCCAGGTTAATTCATTGATTTCTCGCAGCAAGGAAAATTGGATGTCCTCAACGTCATTTTTCTTGTTTAATTATTAATTTGTTGTGGTATTTATTAAAAAAATGAGCCCTCTTGCTTAGTAGTCAGCAGGTCTTAGATGATCTGTGGCCATTAGAGATACAGTAGTTATGAGAAACACTCCCTGCACATTGGGAGAAGAGAAATAAATTGTGTTAGAATAGTGTGTGTGTGGGTTGTGTGTGTGGTTGTGTTTGTGTTTGTGTTTGTGTGTGTGTGTTTGTGAGTGTCTGTGGGGGTGTGGTTGTTTTTGTGTGTGTGTCTGTGTGTGTGTATGGGTGTGTTTCTGTGGTTGTGTGTGTATGTGATTGTGGTTGGGTTAGTGTTTGTGTGTGTGTGTGTGTGTGTGGTTGTGTTTGTATGTGCATATGTGCATGTGTGAGACATGAACTGGTGTTGAGGGGAGGGGCTGCCTGCGAGCGGACTGGAGACACGAAGACTCTTCTTTTTTTCCCCTCCATATTATTTATTTATTAATTTGTTTGTTCTTCTTTAGCTGCATCAACATATAGATCACAGGGGACGCGCTCCCTTATGGCCCCCCCTCACCCCCCCACAACCTCTTCTTTTACTTATTCATCACACCCCGGAGTGTTCTTGCCAAAGCTCCCACCATTCCAGAGCCTCTTTTTATGTTGGCTGTCACACGGACTCGCCCCTTGTTTGATAAAGACAGTGATGATAACTATACCATCAGCATAAGTTGGGGAAGTCTGCCTCGGGAGTGGATGGGATGTGTCTGGTAGAGAGTGCAGAACTGCGTGTAACGGGCGCCGCAACCTGTGTGCGAACAGCCTTTTTGCATTTGTTTTTCCAGGTCAAGCTGTGGAGCATCCATAATGTAAGAGAAATGTCACTTTATTTTTCCCTGATATTATTTACCTCATGAACCTACTTCCCTCTCACTGTCTCTCTTTCTCCCTCTGTCTCTCTCTCTCTCTCTCTCTGTTTCTCTCTCTCTCTCTGTCTCGCTTTCTCTCTCGGTCTCTCTCTGTGTCTCTGTTGCACTCTTGCCAATATGTGAGAGGAAAATCAGATTTGAGTGAAGAGTTTCACTCTCCAAGCTGTGGAGAGCGATCTTTTTCAGGCCTCCCTGATGAAAATCAGTCGCAGTGCCGCTTGCGGTCGAGGGTCCCACCGCCATCGTGTCCTCTTGATGCCCTGGCGTTGGAAAGACACACACTATTGCTGCACCTATCACTTTGCCATCCAGCACAATCCTATTTACTGACACTAACCGCCATCCATCCCTTGGGTCCATGTAACACACAAACTTTCTCTTGTTTCGTCTTTTCACTCACTGCCGACATCATGTGGCCCCTCTCCATTCTTGTTGTTGTTGTTGTCAAAATTCAATACAAACTATAAAAACTGAGATTGGATTTCTCAGTAAGCACAGAACCTTGAAGTTTCTGTATGTGTGTGAGTTTGTGTGTGTGTGGGTGTGTGTGTGTGTACATACGTGTGCCTCACTGTGTCTGTATATGTGTGTGTCTGGTCTTTTGATGTATTGAGCTTTTTGTCCCTCCTCCTTACCCGTAGGATCACTGGTGCTACAGCAGAGCGGCATCGGCAGGGACAGTATCGGCAGCGGAGTCAATCCTGGCAGCCGGGGGTCTCTCCCCCTCTCTCTATGAATCAGATACGCCATTGATCAGTTCCCCTTTATGGCGCGCGGCCTCTTAAATTGCAACCTTTTTAGTATTGGCATGCTTGGTCACTTTTCAAACAGACGAGCGGGGGAGGGGGGGGGGGTCCGTAGCGACAAGGTGGGAATGTGTGTGTGGGTTGGGGTGGGGGGGGACGCTTTGTGAACCCCTGTGGCAGGGGCTGGGGCGCGGGTGTCGATAGCCTGACTCCTCATTGACAATTAGACCGCTTTTGGACAGCCGAGCGCTATGAGAGATGACAGGAGCCTTGACTTTGATCTTGACCTGGGACCTCATCTTGGAAATATGTAATTCTACCCTTCAGGATTCCCCCATGACAAGACTTGTTGGTGGAGCATCTAGAGCACCTTAAGAGAGAGAGCAAGGGGGAGAGAGAGAGAGAGAGAGAGAGAGAAGTGCATAGACTGTCTGTTATTGTTAAGCACACTGGAAAAGGAGCAGATTTAGGAGATTCCTGCTCTGGATCCCTTGAAAAAGTCGCTTTCTTGCATAACCAGGTCAATTACAACCCTACAGTGTTGCCCTTCATGTGGTTAAATCCATCTGCAAAAAGTGGCCTGGATGGCCAAATAAAATGAGGCAGACTTGGCCCTAATGAGCATGGCTGGTCTTTTTACGCCCCTCAAACCTCCACCTTTTGACCACTCTCTTTCTCCCCCTTCTCTGTCCCCCTCTCTCTCGGTCGCCCTCTCTCTCTCTCTCTCTCTCTCTCTCTCTCTCTCTCTATATATATCTCCCTCCCTCCCTCTCTCCCTCTCTCTCTCTCTCCTCCTCCCTCTCTCTCTCCCTCTCTCCAGCTCTCTAAGAGCAGTAAGAGCTTTCCAGAGAATGGAGCAGTCAGAGGTACTTAAGGCCGCTAAAATTGACCATAAACAGCTCATTGTTTTAAGAGTCCAGACGTGGTCATTTGATACCGGCACTGGACCCACTTCTTGCCCCCTGGCTAGGCAGTAATTTCCCCTCCTGTAGCACACATGGGGTCCAGGGCGAGCGGCTGAGTGGTGCAGGCGCAAAAGCCAATCACTGGCCAGCAGCAGGACAGCAGGGGAAGAGCACTCTGTATGCATGGGCAGGCTGGTAGATAGGAGGGCCGAGAGCTTTTATTTTGAAGTTATTCTGAAATCGATTACCATAGTAGGCGAGAATGCTACAAAGGTCACAACGGTTAGGTTGAGAAGAGGGGGGGAAACATATGAAGCTATGGCAAGGTCCACATTTTAGTTCACAAAGGGTGCCCAACCTTGCATAACAAATCTTATATTTTTCTTTGCCTTATATGCATGAATATTGTGAAGAAGTCAGTTTGTGTATTTTGCTCATTAAACCATTAAAACAACTCAGGCATTGCACTAGAAATAGCCCACAGCCATCTTACACAAGCCAAGCCTGAGAACGTACAAAAATGCTACTGATTGTTTTTTATTCTAAATGTGGGTCTTGGTTGATTGCCTGCACCCTCAAACTCATATTTGGTCAGAGTCAACACCCCACACACACATGCACACACACACACACATGCACACACACACACACACACTCGCACACACACACACACGCACACGCACACGCACACGCACACACATACACGCACTTCCTCCAACATGTGCAGAATGAATCACACAAGCTGACAGCAGATGGTGCTCTTTGGGTGGGAGAGACCCTTCTTGTGACTCGGCCCATTCACCATGCAATCTATCATCATTCAGCCCCTGTGCCTCCGAGACCTGGCGCGAAAGACAGTGAGAGACAGACAGACAGCAGAGAGGGAGAGAAAGAAAGAGAGAGAGGGAGATGGAGAAAGAGAGACACAGAGAGAGATAGACAGAGGGGGAGAGAGAGAGAGAGAAAGAGGGAGACAGAGAGTGAAAAGAGAGAGGACATGCACTTGTCATCCATGGCCATCACTCAGCCCCATGTCGGTGTAACGTCATTTTTCCATCACACCAAATTTACTTGGGGACGTCAGGGTTTGGACAGACACACCAGCACACAGGTGAACAGGCTTGCTGTTGAATGAGAAAGGCCGGAGGCTTTGAGATCACCCCCACGCCACCCCCCACCCCCCCAACAAACACACACACGCACACACACACACGCACACACACACACACACACACACACACACACACACACACACACACACACACACGCACACACACACACACACGCACACACACACACACACACACACACACACACACACTTCCATCCAAAAAAAAAAAAAAAACTAAATTGGTTCACCTAAAGTAATGTGGACCTGGTGTTTTCATTTCATTTCTTTTTTTTTTTTTTTTGGATACAAAGGTCAAACGACAATCCTGCAGTGTTCTTTTTGAGGAGCCTCATATTCAGACTGCTGGAGAGATTTGTGTGAGAACATGCCATCAATACAGAGCTGTCATAAGTGCTACAGGCTTATTAGCTGACAGCACAGTCAGCATAAATCTTAGCAGTGTGAGGTACGTATGGGTCTGCCTATATGCAGGCAGCGACCCCTCAACGGTCCGCTCAGCTCTCAGCAGTCCATGGGAATGTAATTCACCACATGAGGAGAATAGTGTTTCACCATGTGTACCTCCCAGTCTAACATATATATTTTTTTTACAAAAAAAGCAAACTATTCATAAACGTTATATAAACTCTATCAGGAAATGCCTCTCACTTTCGCACCCCTTTTCTAAATCTTTATTTTTCCAAGGATTTCCTTGGAGATGCAAATGTTTTAATATGTCAAAGTGATGCTGGAAGGCAATCAGCGATATTGCTATGATTAGATTGAAATCAGCATTTCGTCAACTCAGCAATGTGGTATTGGTAGTCAATTAAGATCAGTAATAATATGATGATGGACAGTTTGAAACGATCTCCACTAAAAGTATGACAGGGAGACTTTTAAAAGGGTCACACTGGTGACCTTCAATCACTGGAGGCTTTAAATATACAGTCTGCTCCTTTCAGCATATGCAATATTTTTTCCCCCGTCTTGAAACAAAAACGTCAATGAAAGCTGTCTGCTCACTCCCTCAGACACTTCGACATTTCTCATTTTTTTCCGCACAATAGAAATCAATGCAGAGCCAGTTCAGATATTCATTACGAAAATGTGTCCACTGTTTCGAGCTATTTGTGAATTGGCTGACAAATGATTCCTTTTCACATTATTGGCTTGAGTATGTAACAGTCAGTGGGATTCAGATTTGGACACTTTTCCCCTAAGTTAATAGTCCCACTTTATAATCATCAATCATAGCAGTCAGATGATATTGACTGCAGTTCAGATTAAATCAGAGTTATTCCACTCCTGTGGGCATTGCAAAGTTCAGCTATTATAGAAAAATTACTTTTGATTGAATACATGGGAGAGATGTTTGTTTGTGTTGTGTTTAGACCTAGATAGCAGCATGTTGAAAATATGGTCTATGGGAGTTGTCACACTAGGACAGTTCATGTCTATATATTCCTGCTGTTGCAATGGAATTGGGGGAAAAAAGCTTGTTGATATTTTAGCGTATTACTTTGGTGTTCTGCTGCAATATGTTGACTGGCTGTATGACAGTATGTTTGTTACTTATTTGTATAGCCAGGGTTGTGCAGAAACACCAGTGTTTTGTGGAGTTCTCTCACTACCCAGACAGTGAACTGCATGAAAAAAAAAGACTCAGTCTGACAGTTTGATGGCATTAGACTCACTGACTGCACTTTTAAAAGGGGTAGGTTTGCAATGTGTCTGGCAGGATTTGTAAAGCATGTGTTACTCCATGGCAGTATTTGTGAAGCAATATCTGCATATGTGTTTGCCATTGGTTAGCAGTGCGCTAATAGACCATGTGCATTCTAATCACTGGGTAATCAATTACCGGCAGAAGGTTTGGGATTCTCTCATCTTAAATAGCTTATGCCTGCTCAGCGCGCTCATGTTATTAGCCCGCTTGTATTGGATTACATCATAGAGTAACAGGATTATCGCAATGATGAGTCACAAACCCACCCTGTAATAACAAACAGCATTTCCCCCCTCTGCCACCAGTTACTAAGATCCTTATCTCTCCAGATCGGAGATGCATGCGTATGTCCACGAGCAGTGGGCAGACCGATGGCGCCCTCTCCCCTTCTGCCATGCGGGGCTTGTGAGGCTGGATAAAAGCCGCTGCGAGCGCGCTAAGACGTGGCATGGTGAGGGCACGTGGCAGGCGAAAAACTGTCCCAGAAGGCCCTGGGGCAGCCCGCTGGCCCTCGACCCACTCTCCACTCCCGGGACAGGTGCTGCTCAGCTGGCCTGGGCAGTCAGCTCTCGCTGGGAATGACATCACCCACTGAGACAAGTGCTTCTCTGAGTCATCCTTTCACCTTGTTTCACCCCTTTTCTCATTCTCTTGCTCTCTCTCCCTCTCTCTCTCGCTCATTCTCCTTTTCACACTCTATCTCTTTCACACTTATTTATTCACACAGAGCCACTCTCTTATATTCTCTCATTCATACATAATGTAAAGTATATGCATCTTGTGCATGTAGTATATGTATATTAAGTCTTCAGAGTACCTGATGTGGTGTTGGGAATATGTTCAGGCATGTCAAGGTGTGATATTCTTACCATGGAGCACCCTCATTCACTTTCCCACCAGTGGTTTGAAGATATCTTAGTCGCAGGCTGTTCAGTGCCCAGAAATCTATAAAGAGAAGCACAACATGATGCCATTTTATCTCCTCCTTTCCTCTTTCCCTTTTTTGCCAGCCCTTTTTTATTTATCGTTAAAGGTGCTTTTATGACATAGAGAGCATGGTGCAAACACTGAGTGAAATCGAGCAAGCGAAAGACGGGGAGTGAGAGAGAGAGAGAGAGAGAGAGAGAGAGGCACGAAAAGCTGCGATAAATTTAGCCGTGTCAGAATGACCTCATGGTGATGACCGAATTCCTGGAGGAGACGGATGCCCTAATGCCAGCACATGTGGGTGACAGCCATCTCTGAATCATTCCTCACACCCCTCGCTTCCCCCAACACACACACACACACACACACACACACACCCATGCACACCCATGCACACTCACACCATTTTCCTCAATAACAACATGGTGCAGTTCCTCTCAAGTGAAGCACTTTCACCACCATTCAACCTCATCCACCATGAATCACTACCACCTCACCCCCTCCCGACACACACACACACGCGCACACACACACACACACGCGCCATTTATTTATTAATTTCCTCATCCGAAGCTTTTGTGGTGCTGCAGAGGTGCCCTATGAGGCATGGTGGTGATGATGGTGCCGATGATGATGATGCTGATGGTGATGGTGATGGTGATGGTGATGGCACGACCAATGATGCCTCTGATGGCGGGGCAGCACGGCAGGGGCCGATAGCATCACAGGGGCTGCTGAGTGCACGGCATTACATCACCAGCCCTCTTATGACTGCTCAGCTTACAACAGAGAGAGAGAGAGAGAGAGAGAGACAGAGAGAGAGAGAGAGACAGAGGGAAGAAGAGAGAGTAAGAGGGATTGAGAGACAGAGAGAGGGCACAAGAGCTCATCATTGCACTGTGTTGTGTTGTGCTGTGCTGTGCTGTGCTGTGCTTCTAGGAAATATGAGCGAGCTATCTGTGCAACCCAAATATGCGCGCTGGCAAGTTCACGCCGAGGTCAGCCACACATCTCTCCCTCTCTCCTTTTGGGGGGGGGGTTGTAATGTAAGGCAGTGTGGCTCTGCTCAGCGCTCTACTAGACAAGCGCCTTTAAAAAAATCCATTATTCACAGAAACAAATCATAAAGAGAGATCAAAGAGACACTCTGGAGGCTTTTCAATAGGCAATGTTGTAACACCGCCTCAGTGCGTGCGCAGAAGAAAAAAAAACATAAAGACTTGCTTGTTTTGACTTTACCTCACTTCAGTTCGGAAAAGGAGCACTTGAGTTCAGGCGAACTGACTTTGCATCAGATTGATCATCGTTACGGCAGGGCGATGCCTAATCTGGCCATCCGCCCAGAATTTTAGATCTTAATACTCCATGGACGAGGAGGTGCGAGCCAACAAAAGGAAGGTGTCTGGCCAGTGTTTCCCGTTGTTGTTTTATGGCACGCAGTCCAATGCTCGCTAGTAGCCGGACCTCATGAAGACAAACGACCGGCTGATGTAATTTTCGCAGAGTGGGACTTTGGGCAACTCCAGGCTTACGCGTTACCAGGGATGTAGTGGAGGATAAACGCAAGTAAATAGAGTTTACCTACCTCCCAAATTTCAGAAAAAAAAGAGTTTATCCAACTATCAATACAGTTTAATACCCTATAGTAGAATTTATGTACCACACACAATTTGTAACATTCCGAAATCACACTATGTCATCTATAGGCACTAGAGGCTATTAAAATGCACTGGGGCTGTTCAAACATGTTTTACAAGTCTTTTTAAAACATCTTGTGTTGCACCGTGCATCCACCCCACCATGATCACCAAATGAATAGTTTACCCACCTCAGATTTTACCACTACACCCCTGTGCATTACCAACTGGCCCCATTCGGTTAACTCCCTCTGACATGATAATGATGACAAACCCTATCCAGTGTTCCTGTTCAGAAGTTGTGTTTTTTTCCCTTCCACACTCCCAATGTTGTCATTTACATCCTTTTTTTCGTGTTTTTTTTTTTTTTTCCTTTTTTCGCAAAGCAATGAATGTGAAAGATGAAGCATCATTGTCACCAGGCATTCGCAAACCACCGCTGCTCGTTGCCAGACACTGCCGCCGACAGTGGTGACACCAAGCCGTGCTGTTTGCCAACAATCAGTGTATATGCCAGCGAAAATAAATGGCGCGCGAGGCGAGACAACTCCAACTCCAACTCCCTCTGTACATTCATAGTCGAGGCGCCCCACTCTAACGCCTCTGCTCTGAAGACGGGTCCGGGAAGTGTGCATTGTGGAGGAAGACGGCAGATGCTCATTGGTACGTTTTTTTTTGCAACGGGGCCTTTTCTTTTTACTGGAGCCAACGGAAAAACAAAGCGGAGCGAGGCGAGCGAGACAAGCGCTGTTTCCTGCTCTTACATGTGCTCCCTGGCACAGGTTCCGCTGGCACGGCTGCCCGCTGTGGGATGCCCAGTTTCCTGATGCCAGACTTGATGCCAGTGGACAGGAGCTGGGCAAGCGCACCAGCCTGAGCGAGCCCTTTTTTTTCCCTCTAAAGGGACGCTTGCTAAATAAAACTGCCACGCGTGCCACCACCATGCACGCGCCCACCCTTAAGCAAACTTAGCGTGTTACCTTTGCTCCGGGTAAAATCAACACTGATCGGGACATCTGTGGGCTGTGACCATCTTTCAGCGGGCGGACAGGCAGGCAGGCAGGCAGGCCTGCTGCTGGTGCTTGGCAGAGCTGCCAGTGTTGTGTCGGGTGGCGAGCAGAGAGCTGGAACAGAGAGGAACATCATTATTTACAGCGCTATCAGTGGAGCACACCCTCCAATTCCCATCAGCCACTCAGATGTTGAACACCACAAATGGATGAAAAATTATACATAGTTAATTCATGAGATGCCAGTATCTATAGAGAATTTGGATGCTTTGCTATGTGTGTACATGTTTGCATACGTTTGTTCATTTAGGACTACATTGCAGTAATAGTTCAATCTTGTGACCAAATAGCGTTGTTAACACATTTGTAAGCATTTACAAAGTCTTGATAATGCGTCATAACATCTGCCCAACAAGTCAGATGTTCACTACATGACTACTTGCATGTAGACATGATTTCACACCTAAAGTGATAGGATTTTGTGATGTACACTTCATGGGTTCACATTGGGTTCATACAGTGTTTGGAGAATAAAAAGCATTTGCAGCAAATATGTCAGAAGTACTGTCACCACGGGCTAAGAAAAGCTTCATTATGCATTTTGATACTTATAGTTCAAAGGGCTTATTTTATTACATCTAAATTCTTTATGAGTGCAGGTGTTATTATGTTTAAGGATTTATAAACATTTATGATAACCATTATAAGGCAATATCAATAATATAATACACTTAATATTACACCCTGTGTGAATATATAATGCTTTACTGGGTCATTGGGTTTGAGCAAACTGTTGCTGTAGATGTTCCAAAGTGAGCAGACAGCATTGTACCTGAAGGTAATTCAAAACAGCTTTATATACAGTTACACATACATTATGTCTATTATACAGATGCGCGTCTATCCACACTGGTTCTCCCCGGGAACAGATCCTATGGTGTGGACGTTGCTAGCACCTTGTGATACAACTCTAGCTACAGGACTTTAAACACTCTATAAGCAAGGCCAGTTCAACCTACTGGCTGTTGGCCCTGGACATACAGTACGCGATGACAGAATGCAGCATTCTGCGCTGGACTCAATGACACATAACCTCAGTGTACGGTCGTCTATTTCCACCTGTTCATATTTCTTGAAGTGTACTGTAAGTTCACTCTCAGTGCATTTTCATATTTTCCGCATCTGCCTGATAAATGACTCATGTGGCTGTTTGCCGCTCCGTTATGATACATGTCGCCCGTCAGCCGTCTCAGCGCTGAGGGCACCACCAAGGTGAGAGCGTGGCTGGGCGCTGTTTACGCCCTGCGGACCCTGTCTCCTGCAGACAGGCGGGAGGAAACGCTTGCTCCAGTCCACAGATGACATCACCTCCTCGCCGAGGTAGCGTGCGCGGCTCCGCGCACGGCACACTCAATAGGCTGTCGTCTGTTGCTGTGGGCAGACTCCACCAATCCCTCCGCTCGCCTTTTTCCACCCTCCCACCCACCCCTGTGCATCCCTCCCTCTCCCCTCTCCCCTCTCCTCCCCTCCACCTCCACCTCCCCTCCCCTCCCTCTCTCCCCTCCTTCCCCTCAATGTATACATCACCGATTCCATGAATGATCTGTAGCATAGCTTCCGAGGCCCTATCCAAAGACAACATTATGCGATCGCTCAAAGGCTGTTTTCCCCCCAGGCGCTGGTGTCTGGGCGCTTGGTGCTTATGGCTTGGGTCGCACGCTGTGCACAGAATGCCGAGTTAGATAGGATGTGCCATTTGACAGTGTTATCTGTGGTCCCCTCAGTTTACGCTCCATTCTGTGTTTCCATTAAAAATAAAAAAGGAAGGAAAAAGCCTTGCCTTGTCTATGCCGTGCTATTACTGGGCCACACGTGTCAGTTTGTTATAGATTTAGGGCCAAATAAACCCACTGAACGCCCCCGCTCTGAGAACATGTCTCCATATAATTTTACATCGAATGGACCATGTCAAAAACCTGCATCACTGAGGAAACTGCTGACTTCAGGAGCTCACTCGTTCACTTTCCTTTTTTTTTCTTTTTTGTTCGAAGGAGGCATCAGCCGTGCATATACAATGCTTGAACAGTGAACACAATAAATCTTTTGGCCTGTTTTGCTCGATACTGTTTTGCCTGACACTGGCTGAAGATCTATACCTGTCTGGAGATATCTCCCTCTCAATAGCGCGGTCCCCTGGTAGACATATAAAGAGCGGAGCGGAGCAGTGAGCGAGGAAAGTGCTCTCACTCACTCTGGGGCCTGGGAGTAGCCAGGGTTCAGGAGATCAGAGATGTGTGTTATTCTCCTGCTCTCGCTCCACACAGGATGTGTCAAAGTCACGTCAGTGAATTACAGCGAAGGAAAAAATGGAGGCAAAAAGATGGAGAGATTGAGTGAGTGAAAGAGAGAGAGAGAGAGATTGAGAGAGAGAGAGCAAACGCTTGGAGACAAAAGGGAAGAGGGGTTGTTGTGTATGTGAGTGTGTGGAGCTGGGTTGTGGGTGGGGGGGTGTGGGCCGGGATGGGGGGTGGGGTGGGGTGTTGGGGGGTTGTCTTTGCGAGAGACGTCTGGCGATCAATGCAGCGGACCACCCGTGTCACAGCCGTGAGACAGAGCCGGGGGAAGCGCGGGGGATGCAGAGTTTTCGCCCCTGCGATTCCGACATTGACCCGGCCTGGATCCATCTCCAGCCCGCATTTCGCAGACAGACATCGAACCTGCACTCCTTCAACCCCCCCCGGCCCTCCTCCAATCCCCCCACCCCCCCATGCCCCCCCCTCTCCTCTCTGTCTCCCACCTCCACCCCTCTACATGGTGCTAAAATGGCTCATCTTAGGTAGTCCTCCAAGCTTGTCCGCCTGACGAATGAGTGCGGGTAACTGTCAATTAAAATGAAATCCCATCTGTGGAGCAGAACGAGGAGGACATGCTCGGTGAAAAATAGAGGTAAAAATGTCTCGCGTCTCGGAGGCTTGTGTGCCTGCCTGCCTGCCTGTGGTGTTTCTGCCCAGTGACGAGAGGTGATGCAGGCACTGGTCCTCTCATAGGCAATACATCAAGCAGACAGCATTATCACTGACTGCGCTTGAAACGGCTTCAAAATGATTAATTGTAATTAATTACCCAAATGTTGTGTGTGGTCTAATTTATCATATTTGCATTATTCAGACGCCGTCGTCAAAATCTTCTCCACAAGCAAGATGTTTTTTTTTTTTTTTTGCAATCTGCCATGTCAGCATGTTTCTGTTTGGGTGTCTTCACTCATTTCCCTGACAATCGTAGACAATTAGCATCCGCGCTGAAACCAACACTTTTTGCAGTTGGGACTTGTGGAGAGGGATCATTTCAAACTTATTACCATAACTCATGAGGTGGTTTGAAGCACATATTTATTGATCTGCGGAAACAAACAAAATGTAATTACGTGTACTCAAAAATCGCTTCTGCAATTTCCACTGGGAGTTCCATTTGCATCAGGCAGGAGAGCAGTATATGCATACTTTATGTGAAATTGTGTGTGTGTGTGTCTGTGTGTGTGTAAGTGCCTGTGTGTTTTGGTGTTAATGTGTGTGTGTGCGCAGAGAAGCGTGAGTGGACTGAGATATTTAGCATATATGTGGGGCTTTATAAAACCAAGGCCCCAGCTTTATCAGTAATAGAGCTTAGAGTGGGAGCTCGTTTTTTTTTTTTTTTTTTACGCTTGAGGCATAAACGGTATGGAGGAACATACTGCACATTTCCTCATTCCCTGGACCAGCGCCAGCCAGCAGTCTCACTGCATGACCATCACCACACGATTAAGAGCACAAAAAAAGTTGCCCATGCCTCATTACACCCCTTTATTGAAAATCCCATCGCATAACCAATATAACTTCACTGTACGGATATGAGTCGATAGAAACATTAGGTTTTCCGGAGTAGCACCGTGGCACCAGAATCAGCACCCAGCTGCCGTAATAGCGTCGGAATGGCAGGGCTTAATTGAGACGCGGTGTCAAATATCCTTGCGATTTGTTCCATTAATTTTCATTATCACGTGTATATTAACCTTTATACTGTATAATCATTAGTACAGTTTGCTAAATACAAACGTGTGTGAACTTGCGAGGCTTCAGGCTGCGTGGCCGACCTGGAGTGGAAGCTACTCTGAGGATGGGCTGACCCATAAACGTTAATGTTTTTGCGCACAGCACATTTATCAGTGTTGGAAATTGCATGGCCTTAACAGCCGCTCCTGTGAAGGAAATATTATAGCCCGTAATTAAATTTGGAATTAAGTGATATTTCATCTGTTCCCATTAATTACACAGAGGGGGCCTACATGAAAAGAGAAGTGGATATCGGTATATGTGGCAGAGTACGTGCAGTTGAAGGGTATGCACTTGCTTTTGAGCACAATATTAACAGATAAGACAACGTTGAAAGCAGATACCTGATGGACCACACTTGATGTTTACGCTTATACCGCCCGTTCAAAGATCACGTCAGGAATGGTAACAGGTGCTGGAAACAGTGGCGGAAACCGGGTCGACAGCTCGCGGAGGAATCAATGGCCTTTAATAATGTTCTAATGAGGAAGTGTTCTTGGTTCTGACCTTCCCATTGAAACCTGAGGAAGGGCTTTGAGCGTTCTCGCCACAGGAAGGTGTTAAACATCTCTGTGGCCTTTCTTTTTTCTCCTGAAGGATTAGGCGGGAATGGGGATGGGGATGGGCCTGGAGCTGTGGGGATCTCTCTATCTTGGCAGAGATTTCTTGAGTGATGTCACGGGGATAAGGTAAATAAGTACCTTTTTTGCGCAAGGGGACACCAAAAAAAAAATGTCGCCCCGGTCACCTGGCCTTACCTTTGATCAGTCATTTTCAGAGTAACCAGATTTCTCCTGATTTCATTAAAAAGTCATTTTGCACCTGAAGGCCCTCAGCTTTGCAGGGGGGATCAATGATCTAATCACGTTACTGGAAGAGCCTATTGGCTTGAAAGTCTTTTGTGATATCCCTTTACTGTTTTTAATGACTTTTGCTTCAGATTAAACAGCTCTGAGGAGCCAGGGATTAGTGACATTTCCTTTGAGGGGGAAAGCCGAAGTGAACGAGGGCAGCTTTCTGATGCATAACTCATCAGCGAAGATGGAGGATTGAGGAGAAAGAGAGAGAGAAAAAGAGAGGGAGAGAGAGAGAGAGAGAGAGAGAGATACAAAATGCATCTCCTGCATTCCACATCCACTGGACTGTGATCAGAGAAACACCCTTGAGGACTGAAGCAGACGTGAGGGGATCATTCCCTTCCCATCCCACACACACCCACACACACACACACATACACATACACACACACACACACACACACACACACACACACACACACACACACACACACACACACACACACACACACACACACACACACACACACACACACACATACACACAGTACTGACAGACACACACAAACAAAACACTAGCATACTGCTTTTCTTATAGCAATCCAGCTACACTGTTAGCATAAGTAAATCAACAAATGTTAAAAACACAAACAGCCACACTGTTACCATGCTGGTAAATTATATGCCTGGTGATAATTACGTGACTAAGTCTGACTGTGTTAAGGTGTTGCATGCAGAGTAGTTTTCCCCCTGATTACTCATCTCTTGTTCTACCTGTGGGCTACATCCTGCGGTGAAGAGACTAAACAAAAGGCACAGCAGAAGATTGTTTTTGGGGGAAGCGAGGCCCCTCCGTGACCACTGGGAGACTAAGTGGTTTTGCGACTTCGTTTTGGAGCTTCATATTTCACTGGCTACTAATAATGTAGTGCATGCAGTTCTTTTGCTTTTGCTCTCTCGGTAAACATGTCAGGGCTGCTAGTAACCAGAATATATACCTTATCTATGGAGGATATGTTTCGCGTGCTACACCTGCACACACGCACACAAGCGGGCACACACGAACAGACACACACACACACATACATACAAACACACCCACACACCCACACAAACATACACACTGCACTGACAAACACTCTCACAGAACAACATAGATGCCCTTGCAGGTGCACAAGGAGGTCACGCTCTGAGATCGCTCATCTATCCTTCCAGAGACTTCCGCGCCGAACCGTGCCCATTTTTCTTCATAACAAGGGCTGCTGTTGGCCCAGGGAGCAACTGGGAGGGCCACCGTCTGCATG
Organism: Coilia nasus; assembly: GCA_027475355.1. Taxonomy (NCBI): domain Eukaryota; kingdom Metazoa; phylum Chordata; class Actinopteri; order Clupeiformes; family Engraulidae; genus Coilia; species Coilia nasus. The sequence continues at coordinate 13,952,031 of CM050205.1, forward strand.
TCTCGCCGGCGACTCTGTCACCTTGAGCCCGTGCCCTGAGCCAGCCACGCGACGGGGAGCAGGCAAGCAAACAAAACACGCCGACGAAGTCGGGCAAATGTCGTGTCCGTGCTTGCCGTAAAAGAATCGCTGGCCGGCGTGATCCCTTGCTGTATCTCTGCCCAGTAGAGGACCCGAGAGGTTAATTATGGATGTGAGGCATGTGCCTGAATTCTTTCCAGAGACTTCTACTGCTCTCTACTCCCATGTGCCCAACCAACCACCCAGCCACTCCCACCCCTCCCCACCCCACCCCACCCCACCCCACTGCCCCCAAATGCCTTGCGCACCGCTGTAATCGCACGGCAGCCTCCTCAATTATGTGGCCATGGACAGGAAGAGCCATTTGCTCCCTCGTGAATCCTATGAATACCAATAACCACCGTTTCAGAAACACATTACCAAACACAATTAGGGCAGACAATGCCTCCATAATCGGCGAGGAAGCCAACGTGCGTCGCTGTAAACACATATTTACTTTTAAATTAAGTTGATGTCGTCGTCGCCGTTTGGGCCTCTCGGACTGTCACATAATACCAGCGTCTTCTTCTGGGAGAGTAATTTCCAATCTGTGTAATTGCTTGGCTTGAGGGTGGGCAAGGGCGGTGAGGGGATAAAAAACAGGCTTCAGATGAGGAGACTCCGGTGTTACGAAAAAAAAACCCTCTCCCTCCGGCAACTATGTACAATGTATATGTGTGTGTTCTTTTTTTCCCCTCTCTCACCACGCTAGGCTGCTTGCTGATGAATTATATTGCGAGTTCCCCCGGGGCGCCCAAAACAGGACTTTTATTACCTCACCTGCGCGGTGTGAAAGTCTGCGGTCACTAGCCGACTCACCCTTGGCTGGCCATGCGGCAACCCGCCCCGGTGTTTGTTTGGGCCGTGTCTTAGCGCTTGCTGCTGTGCTCGGCGCAGGCCTGACAGCTTAGCCTGAGGCTATGCAGGAAGTGGCATGTGTGTGTGTGTCTGTCTCCCTGTGTGTGATTGTCTGTGTGAGCATGTGTGTGTGTGTGTGTGTGTGGGAGGCTTCTGTCTGTCTGAAGGCCTGACTGACTGTGGGAAATGCAGCCGGAGGCTTAACTCACACACATACACACATTAAAAGCCCTGACAGCGATAGGCAGGTACAGGGAAAAAAGGAACGAATGCCTGTCTCTCTGTCTCTCTCTGCCTGACTCTGTCTCTCTCTTTTTTTTCTCTTTTTCAACAGCAAGCATCCCACCAGAGTTCATAAACACAGCAAATATATGAGGTCAGCTCCTCAGAGGTGCTCCATCTCTGCAAGTCCTGTATGGATTATGCAAATGTCCCTTACTGCTGGAATCATACGGCTCTACGCGGTCTATAAATAGTGAGTGTGTCCTATACCCAACATAGCTCCACTATTTCACCAGCAGTTGTGTTGTGGTGGTGCAGAGTTTTTCCCCATGGCTGGCAGTCTACTCTACTTTTTTAATCAAAGAGGTGTCCTGCAGAGTTGGCCTGTCAAAAAAAAACCCGCCAAAAAAAGAAAACAAGTTGAAGCCACCAAGTAGAGCTGGTGAAGCCACTATGATGATGGCTACAGTGCAGCTACATAGTCGTTTAAAGGCCTGCACCAATAAATAATGAATAACCTCAGTGTTTGCTGCTTTGAGAGAGAGAGAGAGAGGAAGAGAGAGAGTGAGAGGGAGAGGTAGAGAGAGACACACACACAGAGAATAAAAACATTTTTAGAGTGAAAATGAGTACATTCTTTCAACGAAATCAGACATCAGAGACATGGCTCACAAATGTAAAGCCTGTTTTTTTTTCTCAAAAAAAAAAAAAAAAAAAAAGCAAGAAGGAAAAAAAAAAGTTTTTGCTCTCCCAGATGAGAATCCCCTGGCTGGCTCTGGGGGTTGACTCTCCAAATATGTGTTTGCCTTTTGATGTGCAGCATTTACTTCAAGCCGCGATGCTATTAATCTATTCCCTGAGATGCTTCTCATTCTTGCCATTATGACACATTCCGTTAATTGTAATTGAATATAAAAGTGAACATGAAGAAGGAGGCAAGCTGTGCTGATCTAATTACATGTGTTTCTCCTTTGCATCACTAGCTTCGAAAATAAACTATTGATATCCATTATTGGATTATGTGAACTGCTTGATAACAATGCACAGCTGTGAGCTCCATTTATATGGATATCCTATTGATATGATTTACATAAGTTTACTATTATTTAGCAGAGCAAATGCAGCATCCTCCAAACTGCAGCCGAATTAATATGTTTATGATATCATTTCAGCTTACAGATCACGGCAGCATCATCCCCTTGGAGAAACGAGGGTAATGAGTATAGATGTGAATAGGCTAAGGATTGGTTAATTATAAGCTGTTAACAGAGAGATGAAATAATACGCTGTCACTTTTGCATGGCAGCCAGCTATTTAAATGTCAATCAAGCCTTTTACTTCCTGTGTCATGTCAAGTGGTGGCAGAGGGAAACATGTAGAGCTTGCTTTAATTGGGACTTACTGGAAGGGGTCTGGAGACATAAATGATAAATCTCTCTCCCTCTTTCTCTTTCTTGCTCTCTCTCTCCCTCTCTCTTTTTCCTTCTTTATTTCTCTCCCCTCCTCTCTCATGTTTGTGTGTCTGCGTGTGTTTATGTATGCGAAATAACTTATTGCTGTATTTATGTTTTCAATTCATGACCAGGAACACAACATTCTAAAATATCTCCCTGTTGAATGATAAAGAACAGGATTCACTCACACGCCGTACAGCTGAGAACTGTGCCATTTCCTAGCACAAAAATACAACAAATGCAATTTCCCTCTTAATGTGTTGTCCATTCCCATCTGTAAAAAAAAGAATGTTGCATTAATGCACCCATGTTATTCTCTACCATGAACTAGGGTGAATACATTCTCTTGAGAGCAAAGATAAGTGAATGTGTTATTACACTGATAATGACACATTCAGAATAAGACCACCCCCCCCCCCTCAACAAACACACAATGAACAAACACGCTCATGGAAACACACACATACACATGGACAGACACACACACACACACACACACACACACACACACACACACACACACACACACACACACACACACACACACACACGCCCACACACATTTGCCGCAGGGACCTTGGGAGAGAGATAGGCCTGAACTTGTCCTCCGCTGGGGAGAGAATCAAATCCTGGTGCATTTTCATCAACTGTCATCGACAGACAGATATTTCTGCAGGGCCAGGCAGGAAATTAGGCTATTAAATTACAGCTTTTCACAGGCCTCTTGTCATTCTGCCTTGCTCTCCTACAGATGTTCTATCAAAGGAAGTCACTGTAACCATTTATCTTTCACAACTCAAATACCTTTTTTTTCAACCAACTGTGTGGGTGCGTGTGTGTTTGACTGTGTGTCTGTGTGTGTGTGTGTGTGTGTGTGTGTGTGTGGATGTGTGTCTGTCTGGTCTGTCTGTCTGTTCTTTGTGTGTGTGCCTGTGCATGCACGTGACTGAGTGTGTTCTTTCTACTCATTCACCTACTTTCTCTTCCCTTCACCCGGTCAAGTTTGCCACTACCCATCCCACCCCCCACCCCCCACACCCACCCATGAGAACTTCTGCTGATCATAGCGTAATATCGGGCCCGCCTTTGGTTCAGTGGCAAAATCAATTTCGTGTGGGTCAGACCAGGTCAGCAGCCAGTCTGCGATTGGAGCAGGTGAATTAGCGATTATCATCCGTACGACAGGGCTCAGGAGCAGGGGAGGGATATCATCGACCCATTTCTCACTCTCTCTCTCTCTCTCTGTCTCTCGTATGGACCTTGCAGTGGAGAGAAGATTGGAAACACGGTCCTGCGCCACTAATGCACGTAACTAGCCTTCCTCCCTCCCTCTGCCACTTTGGCTGCAGTCTCTTTCGCCCCTAATGGCCGGCGGTCAGATGAGTCACCTTCCCTTGATTCAGAAATGTTGATGCATGAGGTGCTCCTCCTACCCCGTGTGTTTCATTTCCTCTCCCTCTCCCTCGCCTCTGCGGCGGCGCTGTCTTATCGGCCCGATCGCTACACCAGACCGCCCCGATCGGCCTCCGCTGTGTTGTCAAACGGCCTCGGGTGAAAGGGCCACTGTGTCTGTGTGTGTGTTATGTGTTGTGTGTGTGTGTGTGTATGTGTGTTGTATGTGTGTGCGTGTGTGTGTGTGTGTGTCTGTGTGTTGTGTGTGTGTGTGTCTGGACTTCCCAGATACACAGCATTTTTTTTCTCCATGGCCCAGCTTGTACGGTCATGCAGCGAGCCATTCAGCCTGACAGGTGGAGGCCTCTCTCCTATGCCAGGAAGCCAAAGGAGCGGCAGGTTCTCTATCTCCTTCTGTGTACATGTGAATATACCAGATGCTCAGGTTTAAACACGGGGAGAAAAAAAGAAAACACACTATAACATTGTGTCAGGGCTAAACATATGTCGTGGGATAAAATGACATTTACAGACGCCTGTTGGTAGTTTTCCCCTCAGTGAATGAAAACCCTGAGCCATACATAATCGCGAGGCCTTCACTAACATCTGCTTTCATCCTGAGCCGCTCAACAGGCCGCAAACCCAGTAATGGCCCCAGTTTATTATTTTTAGACTTTTGAATGACATCCTGGAAAATTTTTCCAATTGTCATGATCTCATTTTTTGCGAGCCTTTTATTCTCAACTGCAGAGATGTCAGCACAGAAAAGCAATGGACATAACATTTGACGACGAGGGAGGCAGTGGGGTGTGTTTGGAGGGGAGAGTGACATTACACAGCATTTTCATCCTTGGCTACAGAAACAGCTGTCCCTTAGTTCTCTCTCTCTCTTTCTCTCTCTCTTTCTTGCTCTCTCTCTTTTTCACTCTCTCTTCCTCTCTCTCTCTTTGTCTCTCTCTTTCTTGCTCTCTCTCTCTCTCTTTGTCTCTCGTCTTTGGCTCTCATCTATCACGCACTATCTCTCTGTTAACTCGACGCGAGCGTTTGAAAGCAAAGCCAGTATGAAAAGGGAGAAATGGGATCTCATTATTGCCGATCCCTCCGTTGGCTTTGGGCCATCATTGATCATTACTCAGAGAAGCCCTTTGGAGGCAAGTGTTTGTGCTTTGAAAACAGAACGAGACGGCTCCCGACTTCAAGAAAGCTCAACGACGCCTCTCGCCCACACTACCATTCTCCTCGTCAGGGCCCTGGCCCCTCTAGGTTCCTCCACCTGAATCTGACGCCAAAACCCCATCATTCAGACGACCTCATCTACATAGAAACCTGAAAGCGAGCGAGGGGAAACCGACGTGCACATTTTAGTCAGAAATAAAAGATGAACATGCATTCACATTCAGATGTAGACCGAAGGCCAGATGTTTCCAGCAGAGATAACATTGTGTTTAATCCCTTTTGTTTTTTTTTTTTTTTAACTCCCTTCCTCTCTCTCTCCTTCAGAACACTGAATTGTTTCAATCTGCCATGTTTAATGAAGATTAAATGGTTGTAGAGGTTGAGGGAAAAAAGTGAAGATGTTTTCTCTCAGTGAACAAAGAGCGATGAACCTCATGCTAGTGAAGAGATTGGCTGAAGAAGTGTCTGAACAGTGACATGAACAATGACAGAGTGTCAGACAGCCCTTTGATAAAGAGATAGCTCTCTCTCACACACACACACTCCCTCTGTATGTGTGAGAGAGAGCCATCTCTTCACTCTATTCACTCTGTGTGTGTGTGTGTGTGTGGTCCTGGGGCTTCCTCGGCCACTCTTTCTTTGATCAGTCATCTCTCATTGAAGTTGTTTGTCTCTCTTGTCTTGATGTGTGGCTCTGCAAAAGAGTTCCTGCATCGATGGAAATATGATACTTTGAACATTTTCTCTGCCCACATCACTTCAAGGGACAGTAACACCCCACTGCCTCACCCCCCAAAACACACACACACACACACCTACACACACACACACACACACACACACACACACACACACACACACACACACACACCCACATAATCTGGCTTTTGCCTCAAAATTCAAAAGGCGACATGTGGGGAAACTACTGTTGCTCCTAGTCAATTTAACCAGTTAGCCCACCAGTTAGCTTAGTTGGCTAGTCGATTTCAGCACATCCCAATGACTGTATGGCACATCCCACATTATTTTTCACATACAACCAGTGTAGCAACTTGTTTGCACATTAGGAATTTGGACAGTGCTATAAGACCAAATCATAGTTATTGCAGCAGCATAATACAACAGTGTTCCCTACTGTGCCGATCAGAAATGATAAGGAGCCCCTGACCTACCAAGTTGGAGCTCTGACTTTGGTACAAATGGAATACACCTCAGTGTAATGTGATACCTCTTGGAGGTCGTAGCATCATTGGTCTGAATGACCACTATAGCTGTTCCCAGCCATTCCACTTCAAATCTTTAGTGCCATTTAAAGCATGAGATTTGGAAATGCATTTCTGGTATAAGACAAGCACATAAGTCGTGCACTGATTGTCTTAAAGCAACAACTGTGTCGACCTTTCACAAGAAGAGCATTACAGTTATTCTTACAGCATATTGACATGAGTGGTGTAGTCAAGAGCAAGTATACATAAATACCACTTATTCCTCTTTTAAAATCACAGCATTTACTCATATTTTTGTTATTGTTTATGTTACTGATACATATTACACACCATGTTTTACTGCTGTGCATACAGTTTACCCAAATTTATTTTTACTGCTAGATCACTAATTGGGACCAAAGATTTTTACATTACACTTAGCTGACGCTCTTATCCAGAGCGACTTACAGATATTTACAGTGTTTCAGTTACAGTCCCTGGAGCAGTGTGGGGTTAGATGCCTTGCTCAAGGGCATCTAAACCATGGATAGGGCAGGATTCAAGCCAGCAACCTTCCGATTGCAAGTCCAACTCCCTAACCACTAGGCCACAGTTGCCCTTTTTCTAAGAAAAAAATCACTTTACTTTCAGAGCTCTTTAGTTAGCATTGCATTTTTTCATCGTTTGTCTTGTGTGGTTGCCTTTGTGCTAAAAGAATTATGCTTAGACAGCAAAACAGCTACTAAACAACATTCGAAACAAAGAAATGCATGTCAATTGTTTCCTGATAACCCCTGCATCTTGATAATGAGATAATTTTGCAGTGTTTGATGAAGTGTACCTTTCATGCTCCGTGCATCAATAGGAAGGAGGTTCTCGCTGATAGTGTAATGAATTTACTGTTGGGTGGCTCATTTGCCTTGCCAACTGCAATTCAGCTGCCACATTTTTCCCATTTTCTACTCACCATCATGCAGAGCAACTCAGATCAATTCATTTTGGCATTCCTCAGACACTGACAGTCTTTTATTTTTTACATTTCTGGACATTTCTGACAGTCTTTACAACTGTGCTGAGGCACACTGGTGAGTGACTATGGTTCATAGCCTCAGAATTCAGGAAATTCAATTGAAGTGAAGATATAAGGGAAAAGAACGTTTGACAAAATAACCCCAAAAGCTTTTGACTGCTCGCGTTTGATGTTTTATGCACCCCGCATTATATTAAAAAAAAGCACAAGAAAGACAGGTCCTATTGCTAACTTGGTTGTGACATTCCTCATGGCAAACAAACAGCTCATATTGCCTAAGCTTCACTCACAGGAGGTCAGGCAGAAATAAAGGATGAAGGAGGAGGCGGCGGAGGCGGCTCGCTCCTGCTCCGGGATAACACAGGAAGCTCATCGCAGCGCGGCAACTCATCCATATACAATCTGCATGATTTGCTGCTTCATCTGGGGGGTCTCCGGGACCGACGCGGAGCAGAGACTGGGCAGGACACGTAGAGGTGACTGCCGTTTCTCGCGCCGGGGCGAAAAAAGTTGGAGGGCTCGGGGGACTTGAAAGGGGAGGGTATTTATATGTGCTCAGCACATCGCCATCCCACAGGCCAGAATTTACAAATAGAATTAAAATGAATGCCTCAGCTTTAATTTTCTAATGCAGTGACCCATTCCACCGCAGTGTAATAGCGGGTCCCAGTGTGACAATTAAAATAAATCACTCACGAACAGAATTTGCCATATGTATTCATGCCTCATCAGTAACTGAATTGACGTGAATGATTTATCCGAAGGAGCTTGGGTTGGGTTGGGTTGGGTTGGGTTGGGGTGGGGGGGGGGAGACATAGCCCCAGCAAGGCCCTGTGTGCATGGTGGACTGTTTTGCTTTTAACACATCAACCACCACAGTGAAGACATGGTACAAAACTTCTTTAGAATTTGCCTCACTGCCGTGCCACGGCAAGGTGAACCGCGTTGTAATGACGGGGAGGAAAGAAAAAAACAGCCAAGGCCCCTGAAGTTACTCACCCACCTTGTGCACAGGTGGACATCAGAAATCCATCAGCGACTAGAATGTGCGTAATGTTCCTTTAGTGCCGCGAATGGGCCTCCGCTGGCTCTGCAGAGCAGGGGTTAAAAGGCAGGCATTTAACCCATATCTGGAGTCGCCTTAGTGCCACATTAATATTGTACACGAACCCTCCACATGGCCGGTGCCACAGCGAGCCTATTTTTCATGCATGGCTTTGCTGGCTCTGTTCACACGTGGCTCTTGGGTAACGGTGTTCTTCGATACCTGTGCACTCAGCAGGTCAGCAGACTGCTTGATAACCCTCCCGCCAGTCTTAATTACGGGTGCCATGTGGTCTGGCAGCAAAACCTTTTTACAGTACAGCGCACTAAATGGTTCTTGTCTCGAGCTTTGTCGTTGAAGATTTTTGTGGTTTTGTTAAAAAAAAAAAAAAAAACGGTGTGGCCAGTTAGGACCAAGATGACTTTTACGTCAGTAGCATTTTCACGTGGCCGAAAAGTCAAGTTTAAACATTATTGCCTTGCTTTTCCACCTCTCTCAGCCTCCCCTCAGCCTCACCTTCAGTCCACCTTGAGTGGTGTTCAAGCTGTGATTAAAGCCACCTTATTTAAGACGACTGTATCACCCTGTGGTATTTATTCACATCCAGGCCCCACGGAGAAGGCTATGGAAGGGGCTCATTAACCCTGAGAGTAGGGCCTATGGAAGTTGAGTTCACAGTGAGAAATCTGATTAGTGAAAAAGAATGGTATTTAATCCCTTCTGGAGATATGAGAAAGCCATTGTTGCAATGCCATTAAGATTAGCAGGAACCCACTGTTTCCATCTTACTTTTTTGTAGAAATAATACCTGAGAGGATTTAAGCCAGGATGAAGCACGTTATAAATTGAACAGGTTAAATCAATTTCTTAATCATTCTTATATTCCCCTTTAAAATGAAAATCTGTTTTTAATGGGAGCATATTATGACATCATCTATCCGTTCACTGATGGTTATTAAAAGAATCCAATATCATCAGAGCCTTTCTTGATAAAGTGATATACATTTATTGATCACATTTCTTAAATATATTCTCAAGTGATCTCCATAGGCATCCCTGTGGATTTCTTTGTTCATTTTTATTCATTAGGCACCTGATATTTATGCAAAGTCACCTCTTGATTCAATCTTGTCTCCATAAAGCCAAGATTACAACTCACTAAATGGGAATTTCATTGAATTTCGTGTTTTTTTTTTTTTTTGCCCTCTCTTTTCTTTTTTTTTCTTCTAGAATGACTTAACACAGAGTGACGAGCCTCTACATGACAGTCATTAATAATTGAAAACAGGAAAGGTAAAAAAAAAAAACCAAGAATAAAAAACACTGCCACCACACAAAGCACCTTACCATTTACCACACAGACCTTGATACACCTGACAAATAAGTATCGCTTGTTCTTTATCATGGCGGCAGAGAAGAAAAAATAATGTTTTTTTCATCACTCTCTCTTAGTAAATAAATCACAGTAGTGCCAGACAGACGCTAGCTGATACATATTCAGTGGCAGACAGCGGGTGAGGGATCAGTTTGGTCGGGATGAGGGCCGGCGCTTCTTCGGCGCACAAAAATTGGACCAACAGCTGCTCTAAATGATTCCTAATTTGGAGAGTAATCTGCTCCATTCATGCTTCAGCACTCGCCGGCATTAGTGTGACAGTTGAAGGAGACCCCCTGGATCTGCTCTGTTTATTTTCTGTCTTAGTTCTTCAAAACGTGGCGTTGAATGCTGATGGTCCCCCCCCCCCTCTTTCTCTCCCCTTTCACTCCCTCTCTCGCTTTGGTCGCACTTGATGCACTGTAGCTAACAGGCTGTAAGAGTTGCTGGGAGTAGACTGGGGAGCCGGTTTCTCTGCTCTGGAAAAAAAGACGGCAAAAAAGAGGAAGAGGCGGAGGACAGAAGAAACATATCTCCAAGAGAGAAGAAGGCTCAGTAAGATGTCAATAAAAGACAACAGGTGCCAGCTTTCAGCTTCACAATCACACTAATGAGGACTAACACTCGGGCTGACAGCCACTATCAAATATAGCACGTCTTATTTAATTCACTTTGCGGTGAAAGGGTAAAAAACAAACTCAAAACAACTCCTTTCAAAAAGCTGATGAATGCTGGTGCGAAAGGAAGGGGGTGAGGAGGGGTTTTGGTGTGTGTGGGGGGGGGGGGGGGGGGGTCTACAGCCGTTGGTTGGTTCCTTTGTGTCCTTGTGAAGATCGTATGTCCTAGGTGTTGGAATGGAGTCCTCATGTCCACCATGAGGGGGAGGAGGTTGGTTAGCTGGGGTGGGAAAGGGGTTGGGGGTGGTAGGGTAGAGGTGCTGCATCTCGTCGGGTGATCTGCTGCATGCTGTGTTATTAGGCAAATGTGGAACGGTGGGGACAGGCCCTGCTTGCCCGAGAGTTGTCACCGAGCGCATCCAAGGGTAGTTATCACGTCCGGTGTCACGTCCAACCACCTACAGCGCCCACAGAAACACCCGCCTCCGCCGCGATCCCTCGCCATCTCAATCGCAGCCCTCGAATATGGAAAACACTTCAATGAATATTTAAGCGATCAGCATGGTGGAAACAATATGCTGCGCTCACAGTGGAAATTCCTTAAGTGTGAAGGAGGGGAAAAAAAAAACATGCGTCGTTCTTGTTATGGTTTTTAAACAGAGATCTGTATTTCATCCTGCTGTTTCCACCTAAAGAAATGATGCTAAATGAAGCATCAAAGGCTAATATGGAGGCAGGCATATTTTATTAGAAAGACACAGCAACCAAACCCCCCACAAACCTCCCCACAACCCCCACCCGAACCCTTAACACCCCAAACCACCCCACCCCCCTTTCATTATTTTTGAATCAGGTCCTTAAGGATCTATAAAACATTCATCCCCTGACAATATCATTCTATATGGCTGAATAGACACTTATTTTTAATCCTTAATTTGTTTTTCTTTGATTTTGTGTTCCACTCAGCACATAGAGGTGGTAAATCCAGCAGCCTCCTGGGCTTTCCATCGAATTGGGTGCAATAAATGAAGATGGAGAGAAACCAATAGCAGTTTTGTTGTTTTTTCGCCGCCTTGATTTTGAGGCAGGTGTTTATGGTAGCGGTTATATAAAATAAAACATGAGTTTTTATGGCGCCCATACTGTCTGTGCACACACAGGCCTTCATATATAATGTATACGTTGTCTCGACACCCCCTGTTTTAAAATCATTCGGTTCTCCCATGATTACCTGCTTCCAGAGGAGCCCGCAAGCACCAGCTTGGTTATTGGTCCCATCAAGATAAATAGCAGCGTATAGTGGATACAGTAGCAATTCTCATGATAAAAAAAAGCAGGGAGATGAGGTAACCACTGAATGCATCTCTCGCCATAAAATGTGCTCCATCACTGCTAGACATTAATATTCCTGATAGCCATGGCCTCACCATAGAGCACACTCAGCACACATGCAGGCTTTATTACCTGATGTTGTCTTGGAAGAGTGTGTGTGTGTGTGTGTGTGTGTGTGTGTGTGTGTGTGTGTGTGTGTGTGTTTGTCTCTGGAATAACACTGATGGGTGTTGGGCTCTAAGTATGGCGGATTACAGCGGTCTACATTTGTATAATTCCTGTGATAATGGGATAAAGCAGCTTCAGTTGGGGGGGAATCTGTATGGAGAATGGATTACTCTGAGGCTCCTCCAATGGGATGCGGAGCCTTGAAGTTATCATCCTAAACAGACAGAATCTCAAGAGGTTGTGTTGCATCTTAAGGGCTGTGATGGCTCTCGCTCATGTCAACACTGTTGGTTAGGGATAGGAGGGGGTTCTGGCGAGGTAAACACCGTTTTTTTTTTTTTTTTGATGAGATATGGTTTCCTCGATTTACAGAAAGTAAAAATTTGCATTTCGGTAATGGCATTTGAATAGGGCTGTTTACTGCAGAGAGGCTATAGGATCCACTGAAGTAGGGACTGTGTGTTGTCAGTAGAGTTCATTACAAAGGAAATTAGCATTTCCACGCATACAGATGCAATTACTGGTAATTTCTAGAAACATCATATGAACATGTCCGCAATTAAGGGCCCACAGTCACGTGCAGATCGACCATGCCGTTTCCACATCATCTAAGGACTGAGCAGACTATTGTAATGAACACACTGATGCATATCTCTCATCGAAAAGCCTTAATAATGCAGTCACAGTCTCACTGTCATCATTTCAAACGATTAATTTTTACCGTAATTATATCTCCACAAACAAAAGACGCTGTTTGAATGACTTTGTTTGAAATGGATGTAGCAGTGGAGCTTTGATGGAAAGCAAAACAGTGCCATGGGCAAAGTAATCAAGATCTAAATCTTACTTTGCCCATCTTTTAAAGTTCTGCCTGTTGCAGTTTCCATCGTTCGTAATCCATGTCCATAATTTATGAGGAATTAAAATGCCAGAGAGTTCCAGGAAAACAATGCTCTGGGTAATTTTTTTTGCTTCATAAATATGTGCAGACTTCCCTCATTCTCTTGATGTTCATGAATTATTCGTTTTTACTGTATGTATCTCAATTGCTATTACCACAAGCAATCTAATAAAAAATCAATATATATTATTTGGAGCAACATTGCTGAAAGTTGAGTTCAGTCCAATAAGTTCCCTTCACACAACCCATTACTTACAATTTCCACTGACATGCTTCACCAGGGAGCTTTGGAAGAGTAGAAACTCCAGAGACTTCCCTCAGAATCTTCCAAAAAAGTGGACCAGTCCACATCATAGTTCCCTCAACACAAGCATCTTAGAATTTTTGGACAACGATGCCAAATTATTAAGGTTCTGGTCATGGTTCAGGGACTACAATAGGGGATGACACATTAGCAAGTCTGAAAATCTATTACAGCAGAAAGCACATCAGCATAATCCAATCTGCATAACACTGGACACAGCTTTCAGACAAGCGCCTGAGTCTCAGAGTGCCATCTCTGACATGGCCTATTTTTTAAGAGGCCTCTTTCCACCCCATCAACTTCCCCTAGACAACTCTAATATTGGACCACAATGCACTTGGCTCCCACGTTTGTTGCTCGTTGCACCCGTTGTGATACAGGAAAAGACAGGCTGATGATAATAAGTGTACAGGTAATTAGATTTACTCAGGTAGACTACCCCCCCCCCCCCCATCTCCCCCTTATAGTGCATTGAGACTGGTTAGTTGAACAACAAAAACAACAACAACAACAGCAAAGAAATGTATGGGGAGGCTACTGCTGAATTGTAAACTCAATCATAGCAAAGGAGGTGTCAAAGTGTGGAATGCTTCCCGTGAATCATGGGCTGAAAGGCTATCACCCAAACCTCCAAGGTCCACGCCAGTCTCATTGCTCATCCCCTACCGACTGGCCTGTGCAGTGATCAGCCATGCACACAGAGCAGTGCGGCCTCTGGGAATAATGTTTAAGTTTTTTTTTGCAACAACTCTAAAGTACAAAGTCAGGAGAAAATGTATCAGAGCTGATGTGCTTCTTGCTTCTTCTTTTTTTCTATCTTTCTTGCTTGCTTTGATTCCCACAAAAGTTTGGAGGTTTATGTAATTTAAGAGAATTATATATAATTTAATTAATATATCATTTGGTTTGTCAAGATATTACTATGAATACATAGTAATAAAATACACAAAATACACAAAATACATAGATAATCATGACTGATCATAACTGCAAATGACTACAATCTTAAGTCGACAGTATGTCATTATCTGAGAATATCACTTTAAAGTACAAACTTATTATCTTGAGATTCCTGTATTAAAATCACATCTTAATGTTGCATTTGTCTACAACATTATTTTGAAATAACATCTTAATATCTTGCAATTCCAAGATACTGTTTTCAAATTATGGACACATAATAGATTTCCTTTGTAATTCTAACTTAATAAGTTGATTTAATGGTCTTATTGCAAGATATGGGCAGAATATCTTACAATAACAAGATAAAATTGTCATAAAAATGAGTGAGGCTTAACATGTTCTCAAAAATATGCTCTATTCAGGGCTTCTGTACTTTCTTGCATTGTCTTTGAATGATGTTGGTAGTATTTGTATTGCAAATGTGTTCCCTTGTGTGCAAATGTTGTTGCTTAGTTTGGAGGTTTTTGTGCGCTTGTGCTTTGGAAGCAATTTCTTTGTTTTAGCTGGGAGTGATGCAGACAGAAAACACATGAAGGCACAGTGTGGCACAACATGGCATAACATGCTTTTCACAGGAAGCAATCTTGTTATGTCAAAAAAGGGTAAAAAACCATTAACAATTGTGCAACTGTGGTGTTGACTGAAAGATTATTTCTGAGCATATTTCCCTGTAGTCTGTGCAAAGGATTAACAGGCAAAGCTGTGAATAAATGAAAACCCCTGAAAGAATAAGCAATGAAACAATTTGCATGATTGCTTGGACATTTGAGTGATTTGTTTGTAGTTCTGTCTGACAGTCTTTTTACACAGCGGGTCATTTTGGAAACATTTTATTCAGAATTCAAGTTGTCCCCCACCCGTTAGACGCACAGCCATGCTTGACAAAGCCTGTGCAGGTAGGTAAATAAAATGCTTGTATTCTTACATGCAGAAATGAGGAACTTGCATCAGCTGTGGTGTACAGAAAAGTAAGTAAGAGTGCCACATTTTACCGGCACCGGCACATTTTACCCATTTTTATTTTATTCAGTTCATTCATAAATATCGGGTATTGCTGTTGCATGACATCATAAGGAAATATTGTTGCATTCCATTGAATGTATGTGTGTATGTATATCTATGTATCTATGCATCTATGTATATATGTATGTATGTATGCATGTATGTATGTATGTATGTATATACAGTTGTATGTATGTATATACAGTATGTATGATATTCACTAGCAAACAAATCAGGATTACTGCTCTTGCCTCATTAGATGTCATGGGACCATATTTGAATGAGCCTCAGCAGATAGCTGTTGGCCTTCACAACCAAGTGCGCTCATTAACACATTGGAAATGTTTGGTGTGCGTGTGTCCGCGTGTGTATGTATGTGCGTGTTTGTGTGTGTGTACGTGTGCGCGTGCGTTCGTGTGTGTGTGTGTGCACGTGTGTGTATGTGTGTGTGTGCACATGTGTGTGTCTGTGTGTGTGCGTGTGTGTGCACGTGTGTGTGTGC
Organism: Coilia nasus; assembly: GCA_027475355.1. Taxonomy (NCBI): domain Eukaryota; kingdom Metazoa; phylum Chordata; class Actinopteri; order Clupeiformes; family Engraulidae; genus Coilia; species Coilia nasus. The sequence continues at coordinate 13,967,637 of CM050205.1, forward strand.
ACGTGTTTGTGTGCATGTGTGTGCGCACACCTTGCTTAGAAGTCTGTGCAGAGCCTCTGATAGATTGGCATATGCATTAGAATGAAGCACTTGTAGCACCTATTTCCATGCAGCCCCTGGTTGATCTGAGACCAAGATAATTAGAACGGGGTTTTAACAAATGCATATCGATCCTATGTGTGCTTATACATATTTACATAGTTTCTCAGGCTTTCACGGCTCTTTAAAGATGGGCAGCTGCATGAGTTAGGAAGAGACCCAGCTGTTATAAGTTAGTAATATCATGTTTTTGGCAGATATGTCTCAGAACAGTTTGTCTGGAAGCTGAAGAACATTTATCTGCCTGAATAGTAACAAGTACAATTCTGATCTTCAAAAGCAAATTCATACATTTGGTTAATCAGATGTCTTTCCTTTTTCTGATCTGTGTGTGTGTGTGTGTGTGTTTGGCTTGAATGCACTAACAGACACAGATTGAGGACACATTTTTTGGAATATCAATGTTATTGTTTTGCGAAAATGTCTTAAAGTGACTACACCACTAGAAGTGAATAGAATTCCCACACAGGCTCTAAGCTGCCCTGTAAATGTTTCTAAAAAACTAAAATTGGCTGGGTCTGTGTGCTATGCATATTGATTGCTAAGACCTCGTTGCCTTGCCTAGTTTCCAACCCCACACAGTCACCCCTTTTCTCATATTCAAAAAAGTATCCTCAGTCTGTGTCTTTTAGTGTCTTCAAACCAAACACAAACATACACACACACTCCCACCCACCTCCTCACATACACACACACACACACACACACACACACACACACACACACACACACACACACACACACACACACACACACACACACACACACACACACACACACACACACACACACACACACACACACACACACACACACACATTAAATTGCTACCTTTACCCAGAGACAGGTAGCATGCCATGATATGACAATTTTCACATTAACTGTTTGACTTCAATTTGCCTCACCTGTGACCAAGCAATCTCCTTTCAGTAAACACAATAAATAAAGTAATTACCATAATGTTTTGAGTTTTGAAATCATTTGAATGGGAGGCCAGGGAGGCGGAGAAGACGAAAAAGAAGAAGAGGACAAGCAGGCGAAGGCGAACGAACGAACGGGGAGGGGCGGGGTGGCGGGGTTGGGGGGGTGTGAGAAAAAAATTGATTAATCTTCTTAATACGTTTTATGTGCAGATTCTTTGAGTTAATTTCAAGGACCATGCCTAAAGGAGATTACTTCCCCCCCCTTTGCTCTCGCACATTTGCTCATGAGTGATTTTGTTTATTCATGTTTTAGATTATAATGCCCTTCCTGCAGTCGCCTTTCCCAAGAACCACCGGCAAAAATGCAATTTATTTCTGGCTTTGCACACGATGGCGAGCGCTGATAATGTCGGGGGGAAATATGAAGACCGCTGGGATGGCACCAAACACCCTTCTATTTATGTATGGAATATAAATAAAATATTTGGTGTGCTCTCTACCAAAAATAAGTTGCTGGACTTTAAAAGTAATTCGCTAACAAAACTTTATCACTGGCAGGGAGAATATATGGGCATGTGGCTTTCAATCTGCCTGTCTGCGTGGGCGTGTCTGAGAGATGTCTTTAGGCGTCTGTGTGTGTTTATTTTCCCTGTGTGTGTGTGTGTGTGTGTGTGTGTGTGTGTGTGTGTGTGTGTGTGTGTGTGTGTGTGTGTGTGTGTGTGTGTGTGTGTGTGTGTCAGGCTGTTTGTATGTGTGTGCGTTCATGTGTGTGCGTTCATGTGTCAGACTGTGTGTATGTTTCTGTTTGTGTGTATGTGAGTGTGCATGTGTCAGAAGGTGTGTATGTTCCTGTGTTGCGTATATGTGTGTGTGTGTGTGTGTGTGTGTGTGTGTGTGTGTTATATGTCTCCTCTACTTTTGCTTTCCGCTACACAGCATCCCAGCCTGCCTCTGCTGCCTCTCCTGCCTCCTCCTCTAACAGTATAAAAGGGGATAATTATGGTGCCGTGTATACATCATCCAAAGGTCAGGGGATTACCTCATCTCCTGATGAAGCACGCCGTTTATGCCACAACTCCTGCTGCCCGCTCCTTCATCAGACAGAAACAGAGAGAGAGAGGGAGAGAGAGGGAGAGAGAGAGAGAGAGGACAGACAGAGAGAGAGTAAGGAAGAGAAAGAGAGAGAGAGAGAGCAGAGAGAGAGAGAGAGTGGGCAGAGAGAGAGAGAGAGATGGGGAGTGGAGAGAGAGAAAGAGGAGAGAAAGAGAGAGAAAGAGATAGAGCTGAGAGAGAGAGAGCAGAGAGAGACTATTAACACAACCCATAATAGACAATCCAGATACACATGCAGGGATGTTAGGGTGTTGGGCTGGGTGGGGTGGTGGTTGAGATTCATCAGGAATATGGTGTCATGACGTATATGATCTCCCCCCGAGCTCATATTTTAACCAGTGAAGGAAGGCAGGAAGGAAGGGCGGGTGGCGCTGGGCCCAGGTATAGCGATGCATCAGGGTTTCTCATCAGCCTGTTAATATGGATTTATCTGGTCAATGGAGGGTAAAGTCTGAGGGCTGACGGAAAGGGCGCTTCCATTAAGCTCATTCCCCTCATGACACGGCGGCCACTGCATGGGAGAGTGAGCGGGCGGAGGGGTGGGGATGGGAGTGGAGGTTGGGATTGTTTGGGGGGGGGATTTATGGCCTATGTGTGTGTGTGTGTGTGTGTGTGTGTGGTGGGGGGGCAGCACTGGCACGGTGTGCGACATCTCTGGGTGGATCGTTCCGGGCCGTCCTTGCTTTATTGATCTTTGCCGCTCACAGGTTCACAACTTCCGCATTCTTGTTGCTTTATTTGACAGTGGAGAGATTTAGTGAATGGGTGAGGTCAGACTCCATATATATATATGTATAGGGAAAAGAGAGAATGAGAGTGCGTGCACTTGTTGGAGAGAGAGGCAGAGAGACTAAAAGAGAGACATGAAAGGAGACAGAAAAGAGAGAAAGAAGAGAGAAAGAGAAACAGTGACGGAGTAAGAGAATATGCACTTGTTGTAGAAAGAGAGAGAGAGAGACAATTACAGAGAAGGTAAGAGAAAAAGAGAGAGAGGCAGAGAGAGAGAGAGAGAAAGAGAATGAGTGAGAGCAAGAATAAGTGAGAGAGCGAAAGAGAGAGGAAATGAGTAAGAAAGCGAAAGAGAGAGAATGAGAGCAAAAGAGAAAGAGAATGAGTGAGAGAGCGAAAGAGAGGGAATGAGTGAGAGAGCGAAAGAGAGGGAATGAGTGAGAGAGTGAAAGAGAGAGGGAATGAGTAAGAAAGCAAAAGAGAGAGAGAATGAGTGAGACAAGGAAAGAGAATGAGTGAGAGAGCGAAAGAGAGGGAATGAGTGAGAGAGTGAAAGAGAGAGGGAGTGAGTAAGAAAGCAAAAGAGTATGAGTGAGACAAGGAAAGAGAATGAGTGAGAGAGCGAAATAGAGGGGGAATGAGTAGGAAAGCGAAAGACACAGAGAATGAGTGAGACAAGGAAAGAGAATGAGTGAGAGAGCGAAAGAGAGGGGGAATGAGTAAGAAAGCGAAAGACAGAGAGAATGGGTGAGAGAGTGAAGGTGAGAGAGAATGGGTGAGAGAGTGATAGCTTGTGGTTCATGTGGGAGATTGTCAGTGGGGGATTGCTACTGGAGCGTGTGTGGGGGACGTGTGCTGGCTTAGCACCTCACCGTTGGAGACACTCTGATGGTGGAACTGAGGCGGCTAAGGCCGCCGCTAAAACCCTCGGCAGCAATTCATTTCTAAACAGTTGCACTCAATGTCTCTATTCACCCACATGTAGGCTTTTGTCAGCGTGACAGCAGACCTATTTTACTTGTCAAAAATCTGACATATATCCTTGCCCTGATCCACCAAAAAAAAGAAAAATCCAAGTGCAGCGAGCCTGAATTGTCAGGCATTTGCATTATTTAACATGGCATTTCATAAGTTCAGGATCTATATTTTAGAGAGGAATATGGTGCACTGCAGCTACATGGAGCCATGTTGTCAATTGTGTGTGATGGCAGCTCTTAAGTCTGGTAGCACTCAATTTCACCAGACCACAATACACACACACATGTGTGTGTTCAAACGCCAGGGTTCACATCTGTTGGAATGCTGAGTTGCCAGTTTTCCAAACGCTCGTCGCCCTCTGCACAGTTGGCCCTGGTGCTACCCCGAAAAGACCCCGCTTGGCCCCTCAGTGCAACTGTAGATGACCCCCTCCAATAGCAGTCATGGCCTTTCTCCCCCGAGCAGCTGGGATTACATTAGGAGCAACCACTCTGAAGTCCCCCCCCCCCCCTTAACCAAGATGGAAGGTAAGAGGAGTGCTGGGGCCCACTTACATTGCACTAAAGAACCCCATGACCCCAGCAAATGCACCATGAAGAGACACACCCTCTCAGACACACTGGCACAAATAGCAGCAAATGTTTAAACACATGAAACAAAGGCTCAACTTAATAAGACTCACTCATATTCACTTTTATAACCACTTTAGTCATCATAATCACTTTTATCATTCCTCATGACCTATTCTCTTTGTCAGTAAAATTCTTGGAAACACAAACGTTTAGAAACTTATCGCAAGCAACCCGAACCAATGTAATCATCAGTGGTAAACACAACAAGGGTTTTTTGCATTAATTGTACTAACCAACAGGACCTGGAAGTGAACAGCGAAATTGTAAGTGCAGCCAACAAATGCATAAAACATGGAGCGGCCATTCTAAAATAGGGGAGGAATTTGAAGCCAGCGCCTGATCCAAAAGTAAAATGGGTCACGAAATTACCCCAGTGATTATGTTTACCTGCTCTGCAATGATTGATCTTTGCAAAGCAAAACAAAGTGGTGTATTTGCATGCTAAAGGATGCTTTCTGAGTGCGGTAATTATCTTCAATGTGCAGTTCTATTTGTGTATCCATAATTTATTTTTGTGTGAGAAGACAACACTCCACAGTAACCTGCCAAGTTTGGGTATATTTTGCAGCTAATTGAAACTCACATTTGCATGAGCAATATCAAACACTCATTTACATAGACACGATTATAAAAAGATAACTGCAAGTGTTTGTGTTCTATATTTGAGCCGTGAGTTCTCCCTAATTGCTAAATGCAGCAAATAGGGGTGGCGTAAATCACTGAACTAATGTACACAGTGCATTAGCTTACAAGTCAGGCGACATGCATTCTCTTCCTCTGTTTTTTTTCTCTCTCTCCATTTGTGTCACTCTTTCTTTGTGTGTCTGTCTGCTTTCATACACATTCACATGTGTGTTTGCATGAAAGCTCACTCTGTGGAGTTGAATGTGTCCATACATCTGAGCTGAGATCCAAAGCATCAAAACAGCACTCTTTCGCCTGGGCTATTTTTTTTTTATCCTTCATTTTTTTAATGGGTCTTTGGTCCCAAATGCAAGCCATGTTATGCTCCCTCTCTGTTTCTGTGAGATCAGAGCTGTCCTGGTTCACCCCGCACACACACAAACAAGCCCATCAATTCCTGGAGGAATCTATTATGGAGCTTACACCCCGTCTGCCTTCCCTACATGCACCTAATTAATGCATCTCTAGGCATGGGTGGACTCCAGGAGGTTCCCTGCCTTTCCTGTCTCATCCCCTCCCATCCTCTCTCCTCTCCTCTCCTCCCCTCCTCTCCCCTCCCCTTTCCTCGTCTCCACTCCCCTTAACACCCCTCTCCCAATCCAAGACCCCCCCCACCCCCACCCCCCTCCAAAAAAAAAAAAAAAAGCCATGATAAATGGCTTTGATTTAGAGGCTGCTCTCCGAGCCCGACCTGGCCAGGAGGACTTGCACTCGTCTGTTTCGAAAGAGAATTTTAAAGCGTTCAGAGGGGAGCAGGGGGCTTGGAAAATAATAGGGGGTAGGTAGGGGGGGTACTGTAGGTAGGTATGGGGGGTGGTTGGGGGTGTCGGCGGAGGCAGGTTGTTGATGTAAAAGATAAACAATATGGCCAGTTCCTCTCCAATAATAGTCCCTCTTCACCCGCGTTCATGCCTCATAATGGTCCCTGTCCAACTAACTGGGGAGTTACGTCTTGGTCGTGTAAGCCATTACGGGTTCGTAGCGCTTGCTGTTGTTAACGAGGCCTTTCTCCCCACCCCCTCTATTTTAACACACACACATGCACACACACTTTTTTCACACCTATATCAGATGTTTACTTGCACCCTAATGGCGCCTTTCTCAGATGAATAAACTCATGATGGCCTTTGGGAAATGGCTTACAGCCACATGTGTCGCTGTAGTCCCTCTCCACCGCCACAGCAGTGCTGGAAAAGCAGGCCTAATCACCACTCTCATATTACAGTGCTGAAAGTACTCTCTATCTTTCCCTCTCTTTTTCCCCTCTCTTCCTCTTTCTCTCCCTCTTTCTTTGTCTATCGCTCTCTCTCTTTCTCTCTCTCCCTCTCTGTCTCAGTCTCTCTTTCTCTCTCCCTCTCTCTCTCTCTCTCTGTCTCTTTCTCTCTCTCAACCTCTCTCTGTCTCTCTTTCTCTCTCTCTCTCTCTCTCTGTCACTCTCTCTCTGTTTATAAGTTGGGTTTTTGGCACGGTGGTGCTGAGCTTTGCTGAAACGGCCCCAGAGAGAAGCAGACAGTGCCTCACCTGGGCTTTCACTGGGTGGGGAGAGGGCTGGCTGATAAGAAAGAAAATTGGAAAAGGTGGGGAGGTGGCGGAGTTTTTTTCGCCCAAGGAAGATGAGTTTGCACAGATGCACGCAGGCACACGGTAATCCCATTCTTGACCAAAAAAAAAATAGTTTTGGTAGGATTCAGTAAAGCTATATTTCGTATGTTGATTCAGCTGGACATGCACCACAAACAGACAGATAAGACAGACGTGCCACTCCCCAACCCTCACACATCCACACACACACGACATCCACATCCACACATACACACACACACACACACACACACACACCTATACACACAGACACACACACACACACACACACACACCACATACATTAAAGTAAGTGCGTCTACACATGTGTTTTCACATTCAGATTTGTGACGACCTCTATGCTGTGGCTTGAAAGGACAACTGTCAAATTAAATGACATAAAGTATATTTTATTTCTGCATGTGTCTGACCTAAGCATTTTGCCTCAGAAATATGTGGTATGTATTTTCGCCAGTACCCCCCCCCCCCCCTTCCTGCAGGTAATTGAAAAGCATTGCTCAGTGTAGCGTATGCACTCAGACATGCTATGAAGCCACCATTACCTTCCCTACTCTCCCTCTCTTCCTCAGTGGCCTGGAGGGATATGGCTCTGTGTGGCATGATAGAAATTTTAGATTAAGTGGGACCTCACACTCTTTTCAATGTCAAGGGGTGACGGAAATACCTGCATTTGCACGGGTGGTTTGGGGGGGGGGGGTACTTCCATTCCCCCATCCACCCCCCAGCATGGACATGCAGGCAGGCACAGGAGTGGGCTGATGTGGCTCAGCCCAACCTAATACCTCCTCTCGTCTCTCCTCTCCTCTCCTCTTCTCTCCTTCTCTCCTCTCCTCTCCTCTCCTCTCCTCTCCTCTCCTCTCCTCTCCTCTCCTCTCCTCTCCTCTCCTCTCCTCTCCTCTCCTCTCCTCTCCTCTCCCCTCCTCTCTTCTCCGCTCCTCTCCTCTCCCATCCTCTCCTCTCCTCTCTTCTCCTCGCCTGGCCTCCCCTCTCCTCTCATCTCCACACCTCTCCTCACCTCACCTCTCCTCACCTCACCTCTCCTCTCCTCGCCTCTCCTCTCCTCTCCTCTGCTCTCTTCTCCCCTCCTCTCATCTCCTCTCCTCTCTTCTCCTCTCCTCTCCTCTCCTCTCCTCTCCTCCCCTCTCCTCTCATCTCCACACCTCTCCTCACCTCTCCTCTCCACGCCTCTCCCCTCCTCTCCTCTGCTCTCCTCTCCTCTCCTCTCCTCTCCTCTCCTCTCCTCTGCTTGCCTGGCCTCTCCTCTCCCCTCCATGCCTCTCCTCTCCTCTCTCCTCTTCTCTTTTCCTCTCCTCTCCTCGCCTCTCCTCACCTCACCTCTCCTCTCCCCTCCTCTTCTCTCTTCTCCTCTCCTCTCCTCACCTCACCTCTCCTCTTCTCTCCTCTCCTCAGCTCTCCTCTCCTCTCCTCTCCTCTCCACGCCTCTCCCCTCCTCTCCTCTGCTCTCCTCTCCTCTCCTCTCCTCTCCTCTCCTCTCCTCTCCACGCCTCTCCTCTCCTCTCCACGCCTCTCCTCTCCTCTCCTCTCCTCTCCTCTCCTCTCCTCTCCTCTCCTCTCCTCTCTCCTCTCCTCTCCTCTCCTCTCCTCTCCTCTCCTCTCCTCTCCTCTCCTCTCCTCTCCTCTCCTCTCCACGTCTCTCGACTCTGCGATGGACATGAAATTGGAGTGTGTGACAAGGAGGCCCAGTCCCACATGCAGTAAGCACATGATTAAGCCCCCCCGCCTCCCTCCACCCCCCACCCACCCTTTGACAATTACATCATGCATTATCAGCCTAAGCCAGATCCATTACTCACAATCAATGCCACGGACAAAAACAAGCCTCTCCCAGCACCAGGGACTGCCAGCCAAACAGCTGTTACGAGCAAGACTGGGGGCCCATAAGTGCTGTTTATGACACTCAATACCATGCATGGTAAAGAAGCTTAATACTCTGGGTTAGGGTCAAGCTGAAAGGGAAAAAAGACACTAACAGACGAGTTGGGAACATTATAGTAGGCGTGTTGCATGTTGCATTCATTCCATGTGGAGGTTCACTTGTATGCACGGCGTGTTTGCACACGTACAAGGACGCTTTTTAATCTACGGAGTGAGCAATGAGAAATGATTTAGATAGTCCAACTTTGAGGGATGGAGAAAATTGCTGCCACTGAAGCTCCCAGTATGGGGCTATTTATCAAAAGTGGAGACACAGATACAGAGGGATACACACATAAGCCCTCAGGGTTATGTTATGTGTATACACAGCAATGCATGCGACTGTGCGTGATTTAATAAACTGATGCCTGTGGGTAGTGTTGAGGATGAGAGTAAAAGCAAACAAATACAAAACAAATACAGTACATTGACAAATTCATGACCCCTTAGCTAATAAGAATATATGTTTTTTTTTTGTAAATCGCACTAGTTCAGTTAACATACAGTTCATTACACTTGGTTGATTGATACCTTCAGAAGTGATACAGATAACTTCAGTTTTTCATTTGTAGTTAGTGATGATACATTTTCGTATGATGGTGAAATGTATGGCGATATGCACTGCTCCGAGAGAATAGACACTTGTGGCTTTCGTAGATACATGACATCAAACATGATACATGCAAAACATGTAATAGGATGGCAAAACACCTGCCTACACCCCCATCCCCAACCGATCACCAGCACCACCTAACCACTACCACCACCATTTCTAGAACTCAGACAAGTTCAATATCCTTCCCGTGCCTGTGAGGTAGGCTCTGCCTGCCAGCACGAGCTAAGTGGAGGATGAGAATCTAATTTTGATGAATCCTCCCATCGCCCGTCTCCATGTCAGACTCAAGCCCAGTGGGAGGGACCAGAGACTCAGGGCTGAGATTAAATCAACACCCCCTTTCTCCTCTGTCCACTCTATCTCCCTCTCTTACTCCTCTCCTCTTCTCATCTCTCTCTCTCTCTCTCTCTCTCTCTCTCCAGCCAAAATGATTCCATTACATGTCCAGAGAGCAACCATTAGCACCAAACAGGGAATTTTCCTCCCCTCTCTCCCTTTGCTTTTTTTATATTTCAAACCTCACAAAGGCAGTGTTATTTCTGATTATACAGTTGTTAGAGCTCATTTAAACTTAACAGCAGGACATCAGAGACAGTAAACCCGGCACAGAGAGTGAGAGAGATGAAAGAAGAGCTGATATGGAGTCCTCTGCCACAGAGCGCTGGAGTGGTTTTCATTACAGGGGGGAAGAGATGGATTTTATAGATTTAAACATTATATATATATACAAAATGCTCTGATGCAGGAACACATCAGTAACCGATTCGACAGATGAATGCATTTGACTTCCTTTTGCACTGAGGCCTAGTGTTAAGTATAGTGCAGTCATTTTTTCTTGGGAAGGGAAAGTACGTTAAAACACTGCTGGCTGAATTCCTAATACTTCCCCTTATGAATTATGTGAATTTTCAACTCGATTAGTTGGAAAAATAACCACAGTGCTTCATACAGTAAAAACAGGCGAGCTATACAAAGGAGTTTGTTTCTTCAAAGAGCTCCGTGCTTGCATAAGCTTCGAGCGCACATCCAGGATCCTGACCTACATGCTCCCTAAACCCTGATGTGTATCTCCGTCTCCTTTTCCTCTGCCGGCTTCCTCTGGGATGTTGTAAAACGGTCCCCCCCTCTTGCTCCTCTGAAGAGCCTCCTCAAGGAGCCTTCTCTGTTTTTCCCCCCACCGTACCAGCTTTTCCCGTCGAAGGAATATCAACGCCACTCCGGGAGTGTTTTCCCTCCCCTCTCTCCGGTGTTTCTCCAGGTGTGTGTTAGCGCGGGGCAGCCCCGCTGGGAGAGCGGCAGGATTGATGGGCAGGCATCGCTTGATTGACTGCATGCTTGCATGCCCCAGATGAATGGAGAGCGAGAGCTCCACTCAGCTGGGACATTTTAGCCCATGCGGCAAGCCTCCTTCCCACCCACCCCCCACACACACACTCCCTTACCCCCTTACCCCCTTACCCCCTTACCCCCACTACCCCGGTCCAGTCCAGCCCAGCAGGATATGGTCCTCCTACTTCCACCGGCACGGTCCGCTGATTGAGCCAGGAAGATGCTCACGCTCGTCGTCGCGCCGGCCCTATAGCGAGCGCTCTGACCCGTGCGTGGTGTGAGCGCGCTCTTCTCGGCAATGCGAGGACGAGGAGTCCATTGTTCCGCCAGCTGTGCCTAAGCCCAGCCACAGCTCTCAGCTGGTAAAAAAAAAAAAAAAAAAGAATGCACTTCATCACTCACCGGGCTAAGACCTCGCTTCTGAGATGCAGTGTGTAATAAGGCTGTGGAAAGAAATAGGATTTAGCCGTGTGCTTGGGGACAGCTGAGCAAACCTGGATGTAAACAGAATGAGCTGTGTTACAGGGGACTGCTACACACTATAGGCGAGCGTGTTAGTGGGGGGAAATGTGGATTTTAGCAGAGTTGCCATGGTTTACACAGCCCAATTGTCAGCTCCTTCTGGTCTTCTCATGCTTGTGCAATTTTTTTGACTTGTTTGTGGATTTATTTATTTTTTTCCCCCTCATCTTATTTCTTGAGCTCTGCTGGGACCATCTGCTGTGCTTTTTCATTAAATTAGTCAATAATGTTTCTGAAAGAATCGCAGTATTTGTTCTATAATAGGAAATGAAGCCTGCTGTGCAGGGCTTAGCTGGGACTGCAGTGGAGGCAGGGTAATATTTACCTTGTCCTTTCTTCTCTCTTCTTCAGCACGTATTGATCGGCAATAATATATGTTTAGCTGATCCCGTTCTGACTCCTTTCAGTAAACAGGCCCAGTCAATAGTGTCACACGGCGCTCCACTAACACCCAGGAAGTTGTGTCTTCGCAGGACGAAGCTCAGCGTCTGATGATGAGGACGGTCTGTGAGGGGAATGAGTTAATGCGGGTGATGTTAATGGCTAACAGCGCTCATAAATGGCCATGTAACAGCACGTCTGTTGTGTTTCCACTCGCGTAAACCCCCTCGCACCTGCTGTTGTCAGAGTCATTATGGATTTCTTTAATGACATTTTTTGTGTTGCAGTTTATTAGCGTGATTTAGCTGGGGCCTCTAATGAATCATGGGATGCTGTTGCTAACACATAATGAGAGGACCCACTGTTAGGTAAGATGGGGTAAAAAGATTTCAAATGGGGCACCTCATGGGTCATTTGGTTTGTTCCTGGTGTATTGTGTGCTTTGATTTTCCAAATGTTTGCCGTTTTCCTATTTTTATTGTCTTTCAAATATAATTGGGACCATTATGGACTCACAAATGATGTGTGTTTCGTCTCTAAGAGTCATGAACTCTTGTTATTTGTTGAACACTAATAATAACAAGAATGGCTAGAATGACTTCCCCTCTGTGTAGAGAGGCAAAATGGGTGTCCATCATAACATTATTTTGCACTTTCTGCGACCTGAGCACAATCATTTATTGGCAGACCACAATGGCAGACAAGTCCACAGAGATTTCTGTACAGATTCCAGATTTCGTTTGCCAATATTACCAATTTTCAATATAATCATGCTGGAAAGGAAACATTCAGGATCTTGTTTACACACTTAAGTTTAACTTTTTAAAACTAATCAATGTGACCTCCACAAAGTGTATTGGTGCAATCCATCATTCACAGGCTCCTTTTTAAATTCTGTCTCTCAGCAACAGTTGAGAGATTGCATTACCATAACCCAACATCTCTCCTCTGATATAAATTTTGCAGCCGGTTTCTTTCCTTCAGGTGGGAAACATTAATGAAATCTACCATCATCCCCGCCCCGAGCTTGTAATTTTTCAGATGAATCAATATTTATAAGCTTTTACTACAATGTCTAGATGTTTCGTAGCGGAGAAAATAGCACAACAGTGCAAAATAAAACACACTGTCTGCAAAAAAAAAAAAAAATCGCTCAAAGAGGTGGGATAGAGATGCAGACTATGCTTTCTACACCACCCATGTTTTTACTCATGCAGCCAGCGCAGGTGGAAGGGGTAATCAAATGATTGCTCCGCAGCTTCCCTCTCACGGATCCCAAGTACCCACCTGCTAAGTGAAAAGGTCAGCGCTGTGAAATGCTGTGTGATTCCAGCATCCATGCAACCTTCCTGCGGTCTCGATACATATCAAACAACGGCATTCAGCCTGTCGGTGCAAGACATGTACACAACCGTCTCGAACCGTCGCGACACATATCAAACAACGGCATTCAGCCAGTCAGTGCAACACATCTCGAACGAGAGAGATGTTTTGACACCTAAGTATAACAGTCCTGGTGAAATGACCTTCCACTATGTAAAATGACCTCCACATCAAATGCGAAATGACAGCACTGTAATGATATGCTATGCTATGCTATGTTGCCGCACTGGATTTGTAATGCCTCTGCATGTCGCAGGAGTTCTCGAATCAATCAGACCCTCCCCAGGTATTCGCGGCTCACCATCAAAACGGCATTACTTATCTGGTGTTTTTAATTCTCGATCCATCTGTCAACTTTGCTGAAATGTGGAATTTCATTACTTTGAACAAGTGCAGGGCGTGAGAGGGAGCCAACATAAATCATGTTACCCTGGTTGTATTCATGGCCTGTGCTGGACTCCGAGGGTGGATTATGACAAGTGGTGCTGTGGTTGGGTCCTGGCCTGAGGGTCAGGCTGGCATGAAAGCACAGGACCTGGGTTTGGGTGTCATGATAGTTTATCATGTTCTCTGTGCTATATGTCATCTTGACAGCGTTTGAAGTGGAAACCAGGACACAATGTGATCACAAGATATTTTTATCAGGACTTTGCTGAGAGAAAATAGCGCTGTTAGTGACAACTGCCCTGAATAAACAAACAAACAAACAGACAAAACACATACTGATTTGATGGTGAGATTAGTTGCTTGGAGCACCTCTTCATTTTACCAGCCATTCATTTTCTCAGCTATGCTAATCATGATTTTTTTTTAAATTTCTGCCTCTTAAGATATCTGAATTAAGCACATTACTTTAAGTCATTAAAAATAAGTCATAAGTCATAAGAAATAATACAGACTATCCCAATACAGGCCTATTTAAAATACATATGGCACCATAAACTGCTATTATTTTAATGGAGAAATGTGCGTCTGTTGCATGACAGAAGTAATCATGGCTACAAGCACACTTGAAGTCATTAATCATACACAGTGAGTGGATTGGGGGATTAACCAAGACTCCAGCATGGACGCATGATGGCAACGCTTTAAGGCCAAATGAATTATTTCTCCCCAGAAACAGCTAATCTCTGGTAAGGCCCGTCACTCAAGTATGCCTTTATACACTGGCCAGAGCACCGTCTACATGGTTTTAAACAGAGCGTGGGGAGACGTCCCCTGCACAGTCCGGTGCTGACTGTTCCCTTTGAGTCGCTGCAGTCACATGACGGTCTGGTTGTTGCAGTGGCTGGTGGAGGCCTCGTGGTCAGCTGAGGAGAGTACAATAGCCTCACGAGAGCTGGCTAATTACTCATGTCATCTGCAGATTGAATCACAAATTGAATGCTGTGTCTCTTTAAATCCATCACTGTACCAAACCACATAATTCATGTCTGTTACAGACCTCTAAATTATTCATCCACTGGAGTAATGAAAATATGCTAATTAGAGACTAGCTATTAAAGAAAGAATACGTAGCTGTCCTTACCCAATGTAATTAGAATAAGTAATTATTTAAACATTATTTTCTGAAGTTGAAATATTAGCGCTGGTCAAACTCTCGTGGTGGATTACGACATCAAATCATATTCAATTGAGTGGAATTCATGACAACTCATTTAGTCAACGATTGTTTCCAGGAACCAGTCCATTAGACATTGGAAGTGAAGGAGTAAGCATTGCACTGGGAAGTTCCAACTGAGCGCATCCCATTTGAACTCAAGAGCTCTGTGCAGCACAGCAGAGGAGCAAGAGGCCCTGAGAATATGTATGCACATACCTCTATCATTCATTATCTAGGTCAGTTTTGTAAGCATCCCAACGTTAAGACATACCCAGTTCTGTTGGCCAGAGAGGCATCACTTGTTCTCCAGCGAGGCCTCTCACTCAGCTGTTTCTGATTAACCAAAGGAAGCCCTTCAGCCCTCCTCTCTTTTTTTCCCCACTGCCTGCCTTCACTTTCTTTTTTTCCCCCTCCCTCCAGATTTTTTTTACGACGGAGGCCCAGAGCTGGCCAACAGAGGCCTATTCTGAAAGATCATCAACAGCTCCTAGTCAGGCCCCCCTCGGCCTTTGTGCTGCTGCTCTCCAGGCAGGGCCTGGGCGAGAGAAGGGGAGCTCTGTGGACTCCGCCAGCTAAAATGGCCGAATTCATGCCGGCGCAGTGCCGGGGATGACTCCCGCACATGTGAGGGGCACCCAGCTTGTGATTACAAGCCCAGGATTCATGCCTCGCATAGTACTCGTCACCTCACTGTCAATGCTCGCATTAAGCAATTTAGCAGAGGAATAATGGGTTGCTATCAGGATGCAAACTGCCTCGAAAATACTGGGCTGCCTATATGCATGCAGCAAAGCCGACTATCATTAGTGCACATGTGCTTGCGCCCTCGTGTCTATAGATTTAACTCTTTTTGACTCGTGTGACGGAAAGAGATAAACTGTTGAGCCGTGTGTCCAAAGAATTTATTTTCTAATTCTAGGCAGGCTTTTCTCTAGGGTTTTAAGTACCTTCAGTGTTGCTAGCAGTGTTGTTACATGACATGAAATGTAAACAGTCTGGACTGAGGCAGTCTCACTGCAGCATTTTAATATCTGTTGTCATTGCAGTGGTAATGTAGTGTTTTTAAAAAATAAAATTACATGTGTGAGAGGGAGTAGTCTTGTGTTGCATGTAATGCATTTATTTAGATATGTTGCTGTTCATTACCAGATACAGATGAAATATTTAAATTTTCTGTGAGATGAGCAACATTATGTGTGTCAGTTTGTCTTCCAGCACAATTTCACGGGGATGTCAAACATACACGCAATCAGGAATGCTGACAGCATTCCCTGTCCAGCGGCCAATTTAAACCTGCACATGTCATTACTCGAAATAAATTTGGCACATGTTCCATCTCTGAACCTGTTTTCAGGACATCAGCATGTAGATGACTGAGCCTGACACCAGTATCACTGTCTACTCCATCACAAAATTCTCTCTCAAAAATCTCCCTACCAAAATTTGCTTTTGAATCACAAATGAGCTCTCGCACTGTGGGCACTTGTGATGTGGTTTGTAGTGTTTTTTTTTTTCTTTCATCAAAAATGGGTTTTGTTCATTTGCATAATACTTAAAACACACACGGTCTCTGTTTTCCAGGGAAATGGCCACAAAAACCCCAATCATGCCAATGTTATCTCAATGGAATTGAAATTGCACAGACCTCCTGTATGCTTTAATATATGGCAGTAGTAAAAGCTTTGTCTTTATAAGATAAGGGGTCATAATAGCATGCAGTGGCACACCCACGCAGTAATACAAAATTATGGGCATCATCAAACATGGCATCAGATGTTTTGGGGCGCAAACGCAGTAATTAGTGCGAGTCTTATCGTCTGTTTTAGGCGGACGACTTCGCCGAGTGTGAGGGATGGAAATGAAGCATTTTTATGATCGCTGCTGACCCGCCTTTCGAAAGTTCAGCTGGAGGATTATCGCTGGGGCGAAGCTTTCGTGCTGGAGGGTGGCATGCTGAGTAATGTTTCCCTGCTGCAGCAGCAGCTGACAGTGTGTATGTGTGTGTGCGTGTGTGTGTGTGTGTGTGTGTGTGTGTGTGTGTGTGTGTGTGTGTGTGTGTGTATGTGTGTGTGCGTGTGTGTGTGTGTGCCAGTGGTGCTGATGTCATGTTGCCAGGCATGAGCAGCAGAGGGGTGTCGCCAAATCCCCCCAGTGGCTCCAGACTGATACCCCCACCCCCCTACGCTCCCCCTCCGAAAAGACAGTCACCGCCACAGGGCACCTTTGCTCTGTGTCTGTCTCCACCGCTGCTAAGCCGTACCACACACACCCACGAACGCACACATATACACAAACACACACAAATGCACACACATATACATAGACATTCCACACATACACACTTATATCTCCCAGTCAGGCTGTGTTATGGAGATTAGGAGAGTGTCTACGAAATGTCGGTTTGCACACTCTCCCAGCCAAAGCACCTCGGGCACAAGCGCAGCATCACTTGTGTCTACGTGTCTGGTTGCCTAGCTGACTGGAGCAGCATTGGTCCCCTACCGCCTGCCTGTCTGCCCGCCTGCCTGCCTGCCTGCCTGACGAGGATGACATTTATACATTATCATTAGGGATGGGTTTGTTTTAATAAGCAGCACCCTCTAGCAGTGCAGTCAAATGGCCTCTTGCCTAGCACCCGCGACCCTCCGTGACCTTTCTACACCATCCGTGTCTCCCTTTTTATCAGTTAATGACCACGGCCTGCCATCTCTCTATTGACCCAGGGTCTACAGTGAGGTGAATTACGGCACCTGAACGCTGTCCCTAATGCCCTCTCCCTCCCTCTCTCTCCCTCTCTCTCCCTCTCTCTCTCTCTCTCTCTCTCTCACTCTCTCTCTCTCTCTCTCTCTCCCTCCCTCTCCCTCTCTCTCTCTCCCTCTCTCTCTCTCTCTCCCTCTCTCTCTCTCTGTCTCTCTCTCTGTCTCTCTCCCTCTCTCTCTCTCTCTCCCTCTCTCTCCCCCCTCTCTCTCTCTCCCTCTCTCTCTCCCCCTCTCTCTCTCCCTCCCTCTCTCTCCCTCTCTCTCTCTCTCTCTCTCTCTCCCTCTCTCTCTCTCCCTCTCTCTCCCTCTCTCTCCCTCTCTCTCTCCCTCTCTCTCTCTCTCTACCGCTTCCTTTCCTGCAGAGAAGGCACCATCTGAACCGGCCAGCGAGCGAGTAATGGGCCAGACAGCTGAAGATGACAGACCATATTACCTTTCAGCAACAATCGGGCCTAAAGCCCAGGAATGAATAAGCGGGCGAGATGCGATTAGCCCGATTACCTCATCATTATGCAGAGCGGGCAGACAGAGGGAGTTCATTTCACGGCACGACTGCGGGCTCGCTCGCAGAGGGCTAATCAATTAATAGATTATGCAATTGATATGATGGGCCGCTGAGTCTTGAATGACATTGAGTGGTATTTTCAGAGGGGTCTACCGAGCTGAGCTGTGAACTAATGCGTGACGATTAGCTCAGAGCAATTAGGCTTCGCCGTAAATGAAGCATAAAACTCATGCAGTGTGATAGTGGTGTTGTATGTGTCAGATAGAAATAGTCTTACTACTGAACTATGAAGGTAAACTCTGAAAAAAGTACACGGTTCTAGCAAGTAGTTTCTGTACTCCTTCCTGGATAGATGGTTTAAAAATAAATGTCAGTCCTAATTTTTTGCCCAACTGGGGAAACCAAAAGTACCAGTTTTGTCCCGAATGGGGTATGACCTGTGTCACCATGACGTGTGTGTTCACGTCATGCTAGCCTCAGAGGGACCTTAAGCATTCTAAATATTTAATAGGTTCTTGCCCAAACAGACACACTTTCCCTTTAAGTGCCATTAAACTAAAGTCAAGTAAGGAACTGAAGTAAGGACCTGACAAACAGGGTGCTTGAGGAGACACCCTTTAAGAAATGGCACTGGTGTCCTGTTACTGCCCTAGTGGCCAAACTTGTGACCAGCTGACCTGAAAAGACCCTGAAGGCCAATGTGTCTTAAAAATCCAAAGGGAGATGTTATTTGCCCTTGATGACCGTGTGGCCTGCGTGATATGACATGGGCATGAGAGCAATCTTAAGCTGTTCCACAAACGCTGATACCCATCAAATCATGCTGTCTACTCCCCTCCTGCCTCTATCTGCCCCCCTCCCTTACATTTAGCTGTTCCTGCCAAGGTAACAAGGGGCCCCAAACGGCCTCTATCATGTCGTCAGAGCCATCTTAAACCACCAACACCCTCTTCTCAAAGCCCCTTATTTCCCCTTCTGTTTATCCTGGCTGCAAGGAACGTTTGGTGACAGAGGTGTCCGTGTAGGTCATGCTGATCCTCTGCCTTGGTTCCCACTGAAGTAGCCCTCCTGTCTTCCTCCTCCACCTCCTCCTCCTCCTCCTCCTTCCCTTTCTCCCACCTCTTCTGTGCCTGTCTTCCCTTCCTTGTCTGTGGCTCTCCAGGGTCTGAATTCCTGGCCGTCACCGGCTCAGAGGGGCCAGAGCCTGTCTGGCATCTGGTGCCTGGGAGGTGGGACGGCGAGATGAGACGGCGTGGTCGGTCTTCTGTGCCTGTCAGTGCCCTGCTGCTGATCCCTCGCTATCAAAGTCACAAATCCAGAGCTACAAGCTGCGGAATTTCGCCCGGCTCTCCTGCTGCACCCCTACTGCTGAAACACAGCGTTCTCCTTTCAGTGTCAGACATGAGAACAATGCTTTCAGTGCTCTCAGTGACTTTGTAATATCAAAGTCAAAAATCAGAAGTCTAGTCATTCTACAAAAGGCAGATTATTGAAAAATCTCACCAACCACTGTTAAAAATGTGCGCTATGTGTGTATAATCTGTGTAATCGTGATGACAGTGCTGCTTAAGTCCTGTTTAAGATGTTTGACATCAGTGTTTATGGCTGCTGGGGTTATCTTTATGGCCTGTAGAGTAGCTTCTGAGCATACACTGTATAATTTATGTGGTGTTTTAGCATCGGATCATCAGAGGTCCTGATGCCTTTTTAGGCCATTTTAATAAGAGCAACATTAACATTCATAAGCATCACCAAATTATTCATAGCTGTGGTTCATAATGTTTCTTTTGCTTTTCCAACTCCAAGGTCACGGTCATGTCATGAAGTTCAAGGGTTAAGAGCCGTGTCTATTTTGCATCATGCTTTAGATAAGAAAAAAAGCTGAGTAACTGACAAGGAAAGTTGTCCTTGTACGGTCCATCAGAGAGTGTTGTTGACATTAGATATGTATAAGATTGCCTAGGCAATTCCCATGTCATACTCTAACATAAATCCTGTTTTTTGAAGGGGCCTTCTGTGACAGCATATTTTTCTTTTCCTTCAGCATTTGGCTCTCAAACACAACAACATCCACATACTGGACTTTGAAAAAGCTTAGAATCGTCCTGACCCCATCCCATCCTCATGAAAAATCATTTCTATCCAAGCGTGCATTTAGGCCATTCATCGTACCATGTTATTTTTAACCGAACCTCTCTCTCATCATGTCCAGGGGAAAATGAGAGAAAGCCTCAGTCATGCAGCCTGCCCAGTTTTTTTTTGTTCCTCTGAAGGCACGCACAGCAAGAGGCTTATGTAAGCGAGGCTTCACATCCAATCCCCGGCTCTCCGCCTGAGACACACTCCCTGCCAACCGACGCCAGCTTTTCTCTGCTAATCTCAAATCATCACGTCAGGTCTGTCATATCGATTTCTTGGGAAAGTATTCCTAAAGTGGGCTTTCTTTGTCAATCCCGAGGCTTGTTACCAGGCAACCGGATGACCCAACTCATGTAGATCCTTGCCTTCCTTGTCAAAAGTGCCAGAGAATGCTGTCTGCACTGTCCTATCATTTCTGCAAAAGGAGGGGGATGAGGGAGAGCTCTTGGGTTGCCTGTTTCCAAGTAGGTTAGTACTCTGTGACCACTATCATATCTGAAATATGCGCTGTTTTCCCACAGCTGTAATCCCTCCAGTCATTAAATAAAACATATTTTCTGTAAGACAAGTGCTGGACGTTAAGCTATGGTTTGTGATTCACTTGTGTCTCTGACTGTTAATTTTGCCAGTAAGTGCGGAGTGTCAAAGCAGATTCTTACGAGAGATTCTGCTCAATCTCAGATGCCATAATCATAATGTGATTAATTAATCTGGAATACGTCTCTTCTCTAATCGAGGTTGGAAGTGTACTTTGCCTTTACCTAATTTTTCAAAGATAATTATGCTCCCTTCCCCCCCCTTTTTCATTACAGGAAGCACATTAAGCATAGGGCCATTCAATATGAAGTTCAAATCTAAATAAACTGGCAGAGATAGCGATGGGCAGCGAATGCTCATGATTCAATTCGGGGCCACCTGCTTATTCCACTTGGGACCTATTTAACATAATTGAGCCAAATGTTTTAAATTGGACACACATGATAGCATTCAAAAGCACATTTTGCCCCGCAAGAGTGAAATGGGTATTTGAAATGAAATTGTTTCAGGCTATATCTGTCTTTCTCCCCCTGCTCCATGGTGAGATCAAGATCACTCTTGCATATTCTCATTCTCCTATCCACCAGGGATGCCTAATCGCTACATCTCTCAGTCCAAAGCCTTCATTGGACACCTGCAGTTGCTGAGAGCAGTACATTTGTAATACTTGGTGAAAAGACTTGAATTGGCAGGTTAAATTTATTCCTTATTAAATTATATGAGCTTATGTTTGTATTTGTGTATTTGTTCAGCACAAGGGCTTGGTTATGTCAAGGCATCTCATCCATGTCAGTGCACTGAAGTAGACATTGCTGATTTCACTGGGTTTCAAGAACAGATACCCTTCAGGAGAATCTAAAGATAACAGAAACAGACATTCAATTAAAGCAAGAATTTCTCATTGTCAGACTATAAAAACAGCTAAATATGTCAATTTCACAGCAATTAGATAAATGCAGTGCAGTGCATATTTAAAATACTAATATCAAAAGTGTATATTTCCCCCTTTAGTGAGTGTGGGTGGGGTGGGGTGGGGTGGGGGGGTCTTTTACACACTTCTATCCATGTGTGCATGTGTCTGCAGTACTCACACTTTCATATACTGATGCTGTACATTATATCTTTATCATAATAAATGATAGAGCTAAGTTGTTTGAAAAAAAGGAGGGAAAAAAAAGATGTAGACAACTGACAAATCATGGCGGAGCCCGTAATGAGAAAAAGAGAGACAAAGCAGGAAATGAAATGCAGGCGGCCCATACAAATTACTGTAATAAGCAGATCTACATTAAGGCGGGATAATAACTTCCACTGCATGGCTTATCACTAAAGCGCAAAAAGAAATGCGTATCTGGAGCCATTCTGAATTAATATCTCATTACTTTTAGCATCATCGTTTTTTGGGGCCTCATATTGAAATTGCAGTGAATTACACAGTAATTAGATATTTCAAGAGAGAGTCTAGCTGCTGGCGATAAATAAAATTGCCTGCCTCTCTCTCTCCCTCTCTCCTTCTCTCACTCACTCTCTCTCTCCCTCTCTCTCTCTCTCTCTCTGTCTCGCCTGATGGGGAGTGCAGTGATGGTGCTGGGGAGAAGACACCTCCTATCAATCTCTCCGCAGTAGGAGTAGTGTGTGTAGTGTGTGTGTATATGTGTGTGTGTGTGTGTGTTGGGGGGGGGTGACCTCATGTCCCAGGCCATGCTATTTGTGTCCTTTAGGTCTGAACTTCAAGGGGAAAAGATGTCTTCATGTTTACTGGCAGGCCATCTGGGGAGTTCTCCTCCTCCTTCTCCTCCTTCCCTCCCTCCCCGTCAGATGGTTAGCCAATATTTGTTTGTTTGTTTGTTGGCCTGAATATGTATATATTGAGTGTCGGGTGAAGTCGCAGTGCTGAAGTAAATATGGATTTCAGCGCCCACGGCTCACCAGAGGAGGCCATAATTCCCAGGGAAGTGTTACAGTTTCATAGTGTCATAACTGTTTGGTGGCTGAAATTATATTTTTGGCCCTCTGCCTCCATCACCAAGGTGGTGGAAGTGCTGCATGATGCTTGCTGCTTGCTGCCGCTGCCAGGAAACTGGAGTTTTATTTCGCTCCTTTTATTGATTTTCAATATGGTATTTAGTGCTGCCATTTCTAAAAAGACACTTCTGTCATTTTTTTTCTCTTTCGAAGTGGGGAAAAAGGGGCCGTTTATTCATCTCGCCTGATTGCTGCCACCACCCCTCCACACACACACACACACACACACACACACACACACACACACACACAAGCACACACCATCCCACCCCACCCTACCCGCTCCTCCACCACCACCACCACCCTCCCTGTAAAGTATCTGATCCACACATAATGAAGCGTGAAGCTTGGCAATAGGGAGGAGCATCTGCAGAGTCATAGACTGATGGGCATCTCATTTCCCAGGTGTCCCACAGGGGCTGCCACACATCTGAGGACCGGCCCTGCGGTTGGTTCGTGCCCCCCATCTCATCCCCATCCCCATCCCCATCCCCATCCCCATCCCCATCCTCCTCCCAATCCCTCCCCCATCCACCTCAACCCCAGCCAGCCAGCCAGCCAAACCCACCCACCTGCCCGCCCGCTTGCCTGCCTGCCTCCATCCCTGCCTCTGTCAAGTTCATGCCACATGCTCCTGCCTGATGCAATTGACCAGGCGGTTGTGGCAGGAGGGGGTTGGGGAGGGTGGGGTGGGGGGGTGGCGGGGTGGAGTGGGGGATTGATAGGCCATCCGCATGAACAGCCGAATGCAGTCACTGCCTGCATGATGGAGGAGGAAGAGGATGATAGATAGGAGCTGAGACAGAGATGGAAACACATGTGGTTTGAGCCAGTGGATGATTCAGAGGAATGAGAGAGAGAGAGAGAGAGAGAGAGAGATAAAGAGAGAGCAAAACAGAGAGAGAGAAAGAGAAATGCATGGGGTGGGCCTATCCTAGCTGATATTATGATAGGTAAGAGTGTTCCAGTATCCACTGATGCTGCTGTTGTTATGGTGTATTATGTTCCTGAGTCAACCCTCACTTAGAGATATTTAGGCTTTCTAATGCACATATGAACTGAAAAGGACAGCATGATTTGGTTATATTTCCCAGAAATGAAATTATACTGCTCTAAAATAGCTTACTTCAGGAAAAAGTGTCACATTCCGACTGTGCCTGTAGTCCATTTTATGGTCTTAAAATTAGGTGTACCTGATATAACATCTGACACACAAATCAGGCAGTGTCTATGTGAGTGTATGTGTATGTGAAACAGAGAAAAAGATAATTTTAACTCCTCCATCCTAGCTTTCTAAAGCCACCCCCTCCCCCTCTTTCTCCTCATTCCCTGTAGAACTATCATGTGTTATTTCAATTAACTGCAGGTTAAATGAACATCAGTGGATCCAGGGGCTGGAGGAGCGTATGACACTTTTTGGTTCTGATGAAGTTAAAGACAGCATTACCCTGGGCAAATCTAATTATAATTGTTAATATGTCCACGCTTTCCCCTTATGAAAACTCTTTAAATTAGTCTGCACACTTTTTTCCCCATTATTTATTCTTTCATGTTGACACTTTCCAATTTCCAAGATCTGCAGATGATTAAATTAAGGCCATTAATATGGAGAGTGAGTCCCCACCAACAATCTTGGGCACCCACACCATGCATCTAAATATAGATTTAATAACGCTAGCTGGTAGAGGGAGGGCGAGAGAGAGAGAGAGAGAGAGAGAGAGAGAGAGAGAGAGAGAGAGAGAGAGAGAGAGAGAGAGAGAGAGAGAGAGAGAGAGAGAGAGAGAGAGAGAGAGAGAGAGAGAGAGAGAAAGACTGGGTGGGAAAGGGTTGGGGGGAGGAATTTTTTCATCAGTGGTTGAAAGTGCTTAGTGTGCATTCCAGGGAACTGTGCATATAAACATCAAAAATACATTTCAGGAAAAAAGAGGGAGGTTTCTGTCTGTTAATGAGGACTTGAAATGATTTTCAACCCATGCTCTTCTCGAGGTACATTAAGCGCGGAGCACGTGGAGAACACTCCCTGCAAATTTCATTATGGATGTGTTTAAAAAAAATAATAAATGAAATGGCAGCCCTGATGAAGGTAAGAGAGACTAAGGTGTGAGTACGAGCCTGAAGTACTCCTGTGCAGTGGTGCGTCCTGCGTGTGCACGCAAATCAGTTAACAACTTCATTATGCCACTTGACAGACTAATGGGTGTCATTCATGGGGTTTACTTTTGAATTTGTCACCATCATTCAAAATAGTTTTACTGGCAAAGGAAGAAAAATGGCATAACTGAAAACAAGGCTGTGCCACGAGGAGGCAAAAAACCCCAACTGTAAACAAACCTTGGTGGCAATTTATTCATATTCTTGATGAAAGTGATACTGTTTGGCCCATGAATTCCTGGAAATTTTACAAGGGTTTGCTTAAACGGGTAGATACATGTTAGGTGCCATCACATAGCACAAACAAAGAATTTATAATTGGCCACCTGTAAAAGTATGAAAAAATAGGTTGGCATAATACTGCAACTGATGTGGAGGAATGTAGAAGGAGATACACAATGTGGTTGGCAAATACTAACTAAATCTGAGGCTTGATAGAAGCTCGCCTCTACTGAGAATAAACACCCTCTACTGAGAAGAAAACTTGTTTTTTTTGTCCAGTGCAAAAGAATGAGATACAGTATCTCCTATGTGATAGCTGCACAGTTTGATGCTGTCATTGTTTCGGGCACACACAGTTAGATATAACCAAGCACTGGTCCTCAACCCTTGTGCTGGATCCTGGATTCCAGACAAGAACAGTAGAAGTAGAAGTCTTTATTGTCGCAAGTACAGTGAGATGTCATTTGGAGCAGCCAATAATGGATTGAAGAACATAGAAGACACAGTATATAAGGATAGAATTGAAATATATATAAAAATGGCTGGGTAGAATTTAAAATATAGGTTTAATTTACAGCATTATATACATGTAAAACTATAAAACAATATGAGAAACAATATGTACATTTTACACTATCAAGCTATGGATAAATAAATCAATAACTCCCTTGACATAAGCAGTAGAGATGCCTAAAGGGGCACTTCCAACACCAGCGACAACTGCCTCAGCACTGGGGAGACTTTGTCTTGAATGCCTGGATCAGTGAATGCATTTTGAATAGCTTGGTGGGGGCTGAGCAAGGTGCCACTGTTGGGCACTTTCCATGAGTGTGTTTGCCATCTAAGTTTGCCCCATAAAGCCATGTGTGCTGTACGTACGTCAGTTTTTTATTTGGTGTTTAATGATGCATTTTTGAATGTTTTTGTTTTCTTGTGAAATGCCAGTGTGTACTTATAAGCGATAAGGATTTTTGTGTGTTATGTGTAGTGCCCTGCTGTATTTGTCCAGCAGTGCACACTGTGTTGGATCTGTGTAACAAGATCTTTACCCTCCTGTCATCCTGTTACTTTTGTCTAAATGTTCCAGATTTGTGTCAATAAATGGAACCATAGTAACAAAGCCTGACTCTGGCTTTATTCTCCCATTTCAGAAATGGGTCTCTCAGCTCTTAGAGGCTGAGTCAAATTATTACCATGCAAAGCATTTTAAGCCAGTCACAAGTAATTATGTAACCCTTTTCCCTTTCTGTGGTTGTTTATAGACGCCAGGCTCTTAGAATAGGGGTAACTAAACAAAGCTGATTTGTCATAAAACTACCCTGATTCAGGTCTTAAAGCTAACAGCTTAAGGAAAAGCTAAGTTTGCTATATGTAAATGCTAAATTTGGATGATAACTTTTTTTTAAGTTGTAGACATCAGTTTGTATAAATATTGTAGTGCATATATGGTGTCTTTAGTGATATTTGGAGAAAGTAAAGGGTTACTTTTTTAAAGTTTTACCAAAAACCGCTAAACACCGAATCCGCTGGAAGGGTGTTATTGCTGCCCCATGCACCACTTAGGAGTCTAAAGAAAAAATCCAACAACATAGGGTTACTTAGGTTTCTTGGGCTAAAACCGTAGAATTAGCAAAGTAATGCCAGCCAATGAGCAAACAAGGCACAGCATGAAATAAATAAAGGGCCAGCAGTGGAAACTTACTGAGACCTGGGCTTGATAGCATTAATGTAGCATGTTCCTTTCTCCTCGGCATGTCACCTAAAGGGAGAAAAGCTGTTTTTTGGCAAAATGTTTGAGTGAAATATATTACCTGAAATCCAAAAATCTCCAAAACAGTCTTTATTGTTGGGCGACTGTATTAAAAATCCAACGTGTATCAGCCCGGCGTATCATGGTTTTTAATGCAGTAGCCCAAAAATAAAGACTCTTTTGGACTTTTTGATTGACTGAGTATCTGGACCTGGGATTTTTTTCTTCTGTTTGCTCTACTTTGTACCTTTCCAAGAGCACGAGTTGGTTCAAGGGATACTAGTAGTGCTCTACCAAGCTCTTCTTTCATTGCTTAAGGACAAAAAAAACATTCACTGGTTTGCCAAGAAAAGATTGATCGCCAAAGCCAATATTGCAATGTACTTATGCATACAAGTGCACATGTTAACAGTGGATGTCATCATCTAGCATTATTGTAAACACTTGTGAATAATTGTGTTCTTAGCAGAATTGTGCAGTGGCTATTCACTCAAGTTATTTGTAATCTGCAATTTTCAGTAAGAAAAGAGTCCTTGGCTGTCACTGCAAACTGTACTGGACACAAAGACACATCTTAATGCAGCAGCCAGTGGCTTTGCAGGCAGAGATGGTTGATGTTTTCCCCCAGCCACACATCATTATGAGATGGCTGGGAGACTGTGCCTGTGCAGGACTCCTCCTGGTGCTCCTAATTAGCCTCGGGTTTATGGTCGGACCAGTGTCAGTTCCGCTGTCGATTTGTCCCCGCAAAATATTACACTGGCCCCGAGATCAAGTCGGAAAGCAAACAGCAGATGATTAATTAACCAACAAGCTCACATTCACCCCCTCCTCCGCTTCTTTTTTTCTAACAAGCTCATTTGGTGACAAGAGTCACCTGGACTGCGTTCAAGAATGATTTCCGTGCTATTGTGTCAAGACTGTGAAGGAGACTGACACTACATTTGTCCTTTCCAAATACCCTGTTGCACAAATATAAAAAAAAACAGAAAACATTAAAACGAGACACTTTTTTAACGCACGTAATGTCCTGAATAATGGCATGTAATTTTGTGTCTAATGTGTCCTAGTATACAAAATAAGGCCCCATTAAGCATGAAAGTGTGAAGCCTGAGCGAAGGGAAATGCCCCTTCGAAATTCCAAACGTGTTTTGAAACTGACATGCAGGATTCAAGACCCAGCTGCTGTGTGTAATCAGAGTTTTATTGTTTCCTAGGGAAGAGATGGTGGGCTTTGGGTACTAATGATGTTCATGTCTTGATGCCTTGATGATCCCCATACCAAGCTAGATATTATGCAGGCTTACATCACCTAATGTTGTTGTTTGCTACTGGGTTTCAAAAAAAAGGAGGGAATGAGCGAATCCTAATGAATGGAAATGAAGGTATAGCTGTGGCACCAAAATAGCACATAATTACAAAATTGCCCCGACGGTAAAGGTATGCTCCCTATCTGCGCAAAAAAAAACACATCAAGGTCTTTGGCAAGGTGGTGAGTTTGTAAACAAATTACCCTCATTACAACACAGAGGGACAGAAAGACATACTTTGTGCTTTCCAGCATTCACTGAAAGCCAAACAATTGCAAACAGTGTCTTCAGTTAATTATAGTTAATAAGATACTGATGTCACTCGGGAAGCATCCACTGCATGTGGCTGTCTGTCTGCAGTCATTATCATACAGCTGACTTGGGTGGTGGGCAGGCCCAGATAGCGAAAGGGGATTTTCAGCGATTATACTTCACCAAGTCCACCCCCCCACACACTCACCACACACACACACACACACACACACACACACACACACACACACACACACACACACACACACACTCTTATTCACTCTCTGTGGAGCTGTGTGCCAAATATAGTGCTGACTAATCAGAAGAAACCTGTGGGCTGAAGCAGAGAGTTGCTGCAGCTCCTCTGATCCACTCTGAGATCATTTTTAGCATATTCTCCTCCCCCTAAAGTGCCTCTAGTCATATAACGAGTGTCAAGTCCGGCTTTTTCACACGTCATTCAGTAGCCGGTGCCAGGGTTGGACCAATTTCTAGAAAGTTCTGCCGTCAACAGAAAAAGCTCTGAGGTGCTGAAGAAGTAGCTCTCGATGGTATCCGCTATTTCCCCCCTTCCCCCTCCAGTTATTTGAGTTATCTTCCTCTAGTGTCTGGTATAAGTACCTATTTGCTCTCTCTTCTGAAATCAGAATTAATGAAATAATAAAGTGTAATTGGAATGGTGTGACCACTCAGACAGCACTTAGGTTTTTCCAAGTACAATTATGCAGTAAGCGTGATGCCCAGTGATAGACAAAACAGCAGGGAGCTCATAAATATGGATGGCGTGTCTTAGAAAATAAATTAACAGGGGCTGGCCTCTCCGTTGACCCACTTAGGCTGTCAATTACCAGTCTGACAGGGGCCCTGTGAAAGAACCAAACCTGCATCACACACTCCTTCACTTCGTCTTCTCCCTCCCTCTCCCTCTCTCTCTCTCTCTGTCTCTCTCTCTCTCCCTCTCTCTCCCCCTCTCCCTTTCCCCCCTCCTTTAACTTACTAATTTTCACTGTGCATATGGGAATCTTTTAAACACTATATGGACATCATCTAATTAATGACCAAATCACCAAGTGGGAAAATGAAGGTGCAAATGATATATTATAATTTGTCTGGGTGGCAGCAGGCAGTTCAGTGAACTGGAAGTAACAGTGCCTAGATAAGAGCAGGCCTGAAGGCCTGGGGGCAGTATTGATCTAAGCCCCAAAAAAGCTACCTTGAACTCTCGTTCACTACCCAGCATGGGCTTGTTTTGAAAATAGCAGTGGCATTATCGCTAATTACAATAATACCTTTCCATGTGTGCTGTTCGTGGTGGACTTGTGACAAAGCTGTGTCCTATTTCAGTTTCTGACATTATTGTGAAAACAAATATAAATTGTTTTTTCTTTGTCCTTTCCTGTACACACTTTTGAATAAGGCCTCGGTGTGACATCATGCATTCTGTAGCTCCTCAAAAGATGCAAGCTACCAAAATTTACTCACATATTGCTCCCCTTTGTTGAGAAGGCAAACTTTTCTCCACCTTTACTTTTACATTTAAATAGCCAAAGACGTATTAACATTTCCATAAACTTCCTTCCAATAAGCTTAGGCACGGAATAAATCCATATATTTTCTCCACAACAAACAGTTTGCACGTCACGTCAAAAAGGGCCAAGCTTAACTTCTAAAACACACTTTTAATATGTAAAGCAGATTTTTTTTGTCCCTGCAGAGTGGTGCTGCTGTTTAAAGATGTGTTTGCGTACGTGGGGAGGGCGACTTTAGCTCTGTGCCGAGTTTGAGGAAAATAATGACAATGATATATCCATCGGACTGAAGTCAACATCCCCGCACGTTAAATTGCACCTTAAGCACCCGGTGGTGGGCTCTTTCACATGCTAATAGCCCTATTGTTGGGAGGGTAATGGCAGCACTCCACAGTTCAGCTGGCTGTTGCTTTATCAGCACTCTCTGTGGCCACCAAATGAATGTGTGTGTGTGTGTGTGTTTGTGTGTCTCAGGGTACAGTGTGAAACGTGCGTGGGAGTGCACTTGTGTTTGTGTGTATATGTGTGTGTGTGTGTGTGTGTGTGTGCGTGTACTCATGAGCACGTGCCTGTGTGTGTATATGTGTGAGAACACCCTTGGGTACTTGTGTGTGCACTTTGTGTGCAAACCTGTGTGTTTGTGTGTGCCTGTGTATGTGTGCCTGTGTGTTTGTGTATATAAGTGTGTGTTTGTTCTTAAACCGGGCAGCCACAGACTGGCAAGAGCTTTACCATTGAGTCCCCTTTGTCACCAGACTCTCCAGGCCAGGGCAATAGCCTTCGGTTAGTAGACACATGATTTCGCCCCATTCTTCCTAAAGAAAACACAGTTTATCAACTCAACGCAAGCAGCTGAATGCCCTCACTTTTTTTTTTTTTACAGCGTCTATGGTCGTCCCTGAACACAGTCTTTTGTCTCCCTTTGGTTGCTGCTTTAGCATGTAGATCAGGGGCCTCATTACAGAAACTTCCTTACTCAGAAATCCTATCTTAGGATATCTGTTATTATAGAAACTGGTTCCTAACTCGTTAGGGCAAAATCCTATCTTATCTTAAGTTAGGGATTAAGCCATTACAGAACCATCCTAAATTGAAAAAAGATTTTTCCAAGTTAGGAGCTGATATACCCTGTCCTAAATTCCAAATAACTGTCACAGATGGGATCAGCACTTTTGCTTGGTGTCACTGATAACGAAAATGAGGAACCTAATGGCAGATAGGCTTCTTAGGCCGCAAGATCATGTTTTAATGCATCGATGATGGCTTAACATTTTGACCATCTAGTCCACAATGACCTCATAAACAAACAGTACAGCTGGTGGCAGTGGCATGTTGTCTTCTGCATTGTCTCGCACCAGAGTTTAAGAAACCTTCGCAGCTGACAACTCCACTAGACCCATTTCTGAGCAAGATGATAGGCCCAAGATACTGTGTCTGCCTTAAGTCATTATCATTTAAACCATAGTTCACATTTTAGGCTCATGACTATAATAATATGTAGTTCTACCTCGATGATGTCCTAGTCATGTTACTGTAAATATCTTCTATTGCTAAGCTACATCAATAATAGTTGCTGCTAATAGTTAGCTGCTAACTAGCGTTAAGATAATAACATACCTTCTGTATACACCGACCCCATGATGGCTATGGTTTTCTCTTCCAGTGCTGTCAGTGTAGGGTGACCAGACATCCCGGTTTGACCGGGACAGTCCCGATTTTTAGTCGCGTGTCCCGAGTCCCGACAGAAGCCCGTCGGGATGCAAAAATGTCCCGGTTTCCACCCAACACCACATCAAGCTGCCCAAATTACAGCGATCGCATATACAAAACTGTTAAATTAAAGCCTAATGAAGCTTCCAGTAATTCAGAGTCAATGTGTGTGTGTGAGTGACAATGGAAGGTGCGCTCTGCGAAATCTTCGCAGTCAATGTTACAATGTATCTTGCAGTATATTTATTTTGTGTAAATATAAATGCAATATTTCGTCACAGAATTATTTTTTTGCAATATCTCTCCTTATGTTTTTTCTACACACATGTTCCAGAACATTCTGTGTCACAACACTGTGTGCGTTCAGACTTTGCCTCTGTTCCCCCCCTCGACAATCCCAAATTTGATTGAGCCACCGTGGCTTGATGTGTTGGCTGTGAGCGTGGGTGGGTTTCAGCGGTTATCTTGATGACGACTTTCTTTTTTTTTTTTTTTGTAAAGGTTCCCATCTCAGGAAATGCACAGAAAGGAAGCCAATCCAGGCCTAATTAAATACAGCGGGAATGAAACAGATTGTGAGCAGCCATATCCCTGACAGGCCCATATCCATGACAGAACACTTGGCAAGGCCCCAGAATGTTCTGAGGAGGCCAAATGGATATCTAAATGAGAATATTTGATTTAAATGTATTTTTCTGAAAGCAATTTTGTGGCAGTACAGACTGCTGGGATGAAAAACATATTCTGAGCTGTGTTCGTGACTTTTTGTTATCATACACAGCACGGACGATAGAAAGAAAGCCACACATACACACACATACAATATATTCTTGTTTGAATGACTTTATTGATTCAGCGAGTGAGATAAGCTATTTATGGATGGAAAAGCAAGCTCCTAGACACAAAAAAAAATTGCAGAACAACAGAGGTTTTTGCTGGTCCGACTCAGCAAGAAAGAAGACAAAGCTGTGAAGATGCGACGAGATCTGCACATGTGCATAACTTCACGCGCTGTAGCGACCAAACAAAAGAGGAAAATCAATAAAGCCCCAGCAAGAGTGTTCCAGGGGCTTCTGCCTAACACCAAGCAAGCACCATGCCAAAGAGTGCACTCTCTCTGTGTGTCCACCTCTCCGTCCGTCCGTCCGTCCGTCCGTGTGTCTATCCGTCTGTCTGTCCCACAAACCTATCGGATCTCAGCGATCTGCAACTCTGCCTGGTGACAGCCCTCCCACCCCTGGGCCCTGTGTGTGTGTGTGTGTGTGTGTGTGTGTGTGTGTGTGTGTGTGTGTGTGTGTGTGTGTGTGTGTGTGTGTGTGTGTGTGTGTGTGTGTGCGCGAGTGTGAGTGTGAGTGTGAGTGTGTGTGTGTGTGCGTGTGGGGAGCACTGTTAGCATTGTTAATGGCCATTGTTGTGAATGAGGACCTCTGCTCCACTCTCTTCATCATGGCCCCCAGGCCCCGGCAGATGGATGGCCTAACCTCACTATCAGCTGGTCCCAGACACAAGGTCCAAGAGTGGCGTAACAAAGTAGGAGGAATGATGCCTCAGTGGGGAGACAGAAAAAGCAGGGGAGAGAGAGACAGAGAGAGAGGGGGAAAGAGAGAGACAGAGAGAGAGGGGGAAAGAGAGAGACAGAGGCAGAGTGAGAGCGAGGGGGGGAGGACAAGCTCCCTCCTCCATGTAAATGAAAGCAGGGCTCATTGTAAGCCACCATGGCGGCTGTGTGTATGTGTGTGTGTGTATGTGTATATGTGTGCGTGTGCGTTTAGAGGGAGGGGGGCATGTCTAGGGCTTGGGGGGGGGGGGGCGGGTTCTTATCCCCGGGTGTAGAGAGACAGAGAGAGAGAGAGAGAGAGAGAGAGAGAGAGAAAGACAGAAAAGGGGGTACGCGCGCCACCCCTCTCTGGCACCCCCTGCTCCGTGATGAATGGTGGCACTTGCTGAAAGTGAAGCCCGCTGGAGAGCTGTTGGCGCGGGGCGGTGACTGGGGAGGCCTGCCTGGAAAAGAGGAGACAGACTCAGCAATCGGCTGCCCTTGAGTAACCAGCACTGCCACTACTACTACTACTATTGCTACTGCTACTGCTACTGCTACTACTACTGTAGCCTACCTAGCCCTCAGGCACTGCACTCACCAGAGGAAGTTAGCGTTGGCTGCTGCCGCAGATGTGCTTTCGCATAAATTAAGTGGCATCATCGTTATTTTCAGTGCTGCCAGAGGAAGCTGTTTTGGGGCAGCTGGTTGCTCACTTTGTTGTGTGTGTGTGTGTGTGTGTGTGTGTGTGTGTGTGTGTGTGTGTGTGTGTGTGTGTGTGTGTGTGTGTGTGTGTGTGTTTGTGTGTGTGTGTGTGTGGTGTGCATGTACTGTATGTGTGTGAACAAGCCAAAGCAGGAGGTTTTGTTCTTTGCTTGGCAGACATCACTGATACTCCAATCTCTCTCTCTCTCTCTCTCTCTCTCTCCTTCTCTCTCTCTCTCTCTCTGTCTCTCTGATTCTCTCTCTCTCTCTCTCTCTCTGCTGGCCCTCTTTCCATCCATGCATGTGTTTGTGTGCACATGTGAGTTTGAACTTGTTTGACATTTTCAGGCTTTATACTGCAGAGATGAAAAATACTTTTTTCCGATTGGCTGGACAGTATCCCAATATTTCTTTGTAAGAGGACAGCTATGAAATAGATCCAGTAAAATGTTTAATTACCATATATTTATGTATTATGTGAATGCTCTGATTGTAAATGGTAACTATAACAACCAGAGTAAACAACAGTTGATTGAAACGCTACTACAGTAAGTGTGTACTTATGCTGGAAAATACACTAAATAAATATTCTACCATTTTGACAAGTGCTGTAAACACAGCGAATTCTATGATTAAATAATGTTTTTTGGTGAACGTACAAGCTACCAAACATCAAATTAGAAACATCTAGCAAGCTAACACATCTGGGCTTAGAAATAGTAAAAAATAACTGCAACCAAGCAAACTACTTTACCTTACTACTCAACAACCTCAAGATCCTTTCTCGTGACAAAAGTAAGTAATATATATATTTTTAAATTGAACCAAATCTTCTCTTAGTGGGCAAAGCTTGTATGCCCATATATGTGACAGATGAAGTATAAATGAGATGGTAGCCTTCGAGATTGGGGGAGGAGGGGGGGACAAAGAAAACTTTGTCTCCACCTCATGCAATATTTCCATATAACGGGATACTTTTTCCAGCTATTATGACTTCTCTGTTGGAGCCTATATCCATATGACGCCACAGCAGCATAATGGGCAAACACATCTAGTGCTGTCAGCTGTGAACACCATGCTGTGGGAAATTTTGAGCTGATGAAAAACAATGATGTACTTCCAGGCACGAGGACCAGACCGGTCAACAAATGTTCAGAGTCTGGATTTCTCACACCATGTTCTCATTTAATATTTCTAATCAGCAGCTGTTGCTGTGTTAGCTTAATTGGCCACAAAAAACCCTCCTTTAACTGTGGAACTGACTGAAGGAGGCCATAGACAAATACGGACGTAGACAGAGGACGACTGGGGAACAATTGGCGATGGTGCTCTTATTTAAGTACAGTCTGCTCCCATGAGAATGGGGCAGGTGATGCACAGTATAATCCAGTCAATGAAGGTTTTTTTGTCCTCAAATGGCTCTGAAAGGACTGGAACACAGCCCTCATCCCTCCCTCCCTCTCCTCTCCTCATGCTCTCTTTCAGAACACACACACACACACACACACACACATGCATACAAACAGGATCACACACACAGTTGCACGCAAGTCCACACACACGCATTCACAAGGACTGAAGACAGAGAGAGAGAGAGAGAGAGAGGAAGAGAGAGGAAGAGAGAGAGAGAGAGAGAGAGAGTAAGAGAGGCTGTTTAGCATAGGCTAGCTTGTGCGCTGAAGCCTGGTGCTCCATGCTGCTATCTGCTGCCTTCTCACAGCGGCCCGGCGGCTCTCAGTCTTGGAGACAGCCTCGGGGCTGGCCCCTGTCCGGGGCTCCTCAGTCCTGCTGGATCTCAGCCATCTGCCACAGCTGCTGCCTCGCTTTAACTGCCACTCTAATTGACAATGAACCCAAAGCCCTGTGATAATTGCGGCTGCTTGGTGACTTGGGCAGGTAATGCCTCCCTTTCAGGATTTATCAAGCTCCATCTGTTCCTGTTGGTATCTGACAGAGTCAGACCCCCCCCCCCCCCCCCCCTCCCACACACACACACCCCTACCTCCTCCTCCCTAACCACCCACCCCTTCGTCAACACCCACCAAACCCACTCCCCCCCTATCCTCCTCCCTGCAACACACCCACAGTGACTCAACCCCCCCTCCCTCTCCCAAACACACACAACCCCTCCCCTTTAGTCCGGGGTGTGGGGGCCCCACTAGTCAAGCAAATATTGGGCTTTTGTGAGGGATGCTTATTAGAAAGCTTCTCTGTGACCCCTGGGGTAACCACACCCACAAGAAAAGGGGGCTCGGAGGCAGCGCATGTTTGCTCAATCATTAACTAAAGATAAAAGACTCCTTGTGATTCTTGGTTTTCAACACCCCCCAACCCCCCACCCCCCCAGCTCCCCCGGCCTAGCCTAGACCAACACCACCGTCACCAATACCCCCCCCCCCCCCCCCATAGCCGCCACTTCCCTACCCCGAAGAAAGTGCTGTGTGTCGTGTGTCAGAAACAATTGGAAGGGGGTGTCTCCACACTTCCTTCCCACCCTCCCCTCCTCTTGTTCGGTACTGCGGCACACCTACAGTAGCTGCTGAGCTCTCGGATGACAGCTCCTTTGAAAAGCAGCGGGAGAGTGACAGCTGTCAGGCCCGGCTAGAAACAGGTGTGCGTTCACACCCCAGTGGAACTAAACTGCGGCGGGCTTGTGTGTTTTGCAGTGGGGGTGGCCGCATCGGTGTTGGTGGTGGTGGGACCGATGAGGTGATGAGGGAATAAAGAGAGTTAATTCACGCGTTTCTCAACGGCCAGGCTTTTTAAATGATGCGTTTGAAGAGTTGGTTATGTGAACGACATCTTGTTGCTGAATATGGAGAAGGAAACGCCAGACAGCCAGCACTTGCAGGGCTTCTTTATTTGCACTGCTTCAAAAGGAAGTCAGAGGAAGTATGGAGAAATGTAAATAACTTATGTCTGAAAGTGGGTTTAGACTTTCATAAATATATCCATTTTCATTGCATGTCTATCGCCAAGTGCAGGGATTTGGACCTGAGACTGTAGCCCTCTCCCCTGCTTCAGTCACAAATCTAACAGACTTCAACATTTTAGCCCTGCTTCCAACTCTCTTAAATTTCAGTCCATGTTTAAGTGTCTGCACTTGAAGACGAAGGCTGAACCAGACTGACCAAGGTATAGAGACGGAAGAAGTTGCAGACGGAAGTGGACTGCTGCCATGTCTCACTTGCCAAGTGCGTTTGCGCCGCGCCAGACTTATGTCAGATTTTGGCAGATAACTGGAAAATATGTCAGTTTTATTTTGCAGAAATAGACAGATCTTGGCCATGTGCTTGCTAATTGTAGGCAGCATATTACCATCTGTTGGGAATAGATATCATTCGGAGTCAACAATGGGCTGATATGGTGCGCATTTGCGATGATTAACATAAATGGTACATGCGTGTTTTGTATAAATAGTAATCTTTTTATACGAAAAGATCTGGACCACTTTTCATAAGTAATATTGGGTAAAATCCAGACATGCAATATCTTAAGGAGTGCTACTCACTGAAAACTGCTCTTAACCATTATAATTATTTATATATATATATTACAAAAGGCTATGTGCATATGCAAATACTAACTTAGTTCCTGGCCAGTATTCAATATTGATTTCTGAAATATATTATCCCCGAGGGCAGTTGTCGAAATTAACATGGGTTGTAATTAATATAATGCCAGTCATTTCATAATGACTACAGTCCCACAGAGCTAGGCTTGTATGGTTTGTTAAAAGAACATGATGCTCAACAAGCCATTAAGGACCAAAATGTACTCGCGTCTATTAAAGAGTCCATCTGTAATAATAGAAACCATGCGCTGCATTAGAAACAGTACATTAGGCATAACATTTTGCCGCAAAATAAGTGCTTGAAAAGAAAGGGTTAGTAGAGTGGGAAGAAAACAGCGGTAATGGTGAATTGAAAGCCAGTTCCACATCGAGCAAACTAATGTACTTTTTTTTGAATGTGCATGGTAAATCTACATTGTGTTGAAACCTTTCAATATTTGCCTATTGTCTATAAATCATTCCTGTCGCGAAGTTACAATCTTTGCCTGTGTTTTTTTTTTTTTCCCAGTCAAAAGGGTTAAAATTGATGGCAGTGGTAATGACAAAATTGTTATAATGGTAGTCATTTTTAAAGCCATAGTCAAAATCAGTGATTTTGCCAACATTTTCTGTTTTTAGAGCCATCTGCCAAATGGCTGTATATTTTATTTACAGATGTATTTCTATTTGGTGGAGATTCCATTTCTGATTAATTCATTGCGAAGACGCATGTAAATCTGTTTACAGCTGCTCTTTCGACAGTACATTTCCGTTGAGTAATGTGGATGACTACTCCTGCTGCTTTTATGCTTTCAACAAGACTACAAAACCTCTTCATGAACTGAGGAGCCTGATAGACAGACACATTTTTTTTATCTTTAAAAAATGTTTTTGTGACAACCAAACAGCAACATATGTCTGCTGTATTAAAAATGTAAATGGGTGGACCACTAAAAAATAAAATATAAGGTTGCGATTAACATGAATCATTACATTTTCTTTTTCAGGGTGTATTTCTCTGAAATATCTACAAATGTGACCTACTACTGTGCCACAGTAGTCAGAGTAGCAGGCCTGAACACACAGGATCTACAACTGGAAAACAGGACGACATATATTTAACCAACGACTGCTTAATTTCCAAAATTCGTAAAACATGTCAGTCTGAAATAGCTCACGGCTGGGAGAATTGGTTTCGTGTTTGCTCTTCTGGCACAGTGGTGATGCTGGTTCTCTGACGTGGAATTCAGACAGATAAAGGAGTTTAAATCTGAAAGGCTGAGTTAAGTCTTAAGGTTAGCTCTGGGGTCAGAGGTGTCATTACAATAGATTTTAACACAAAACCAGAGCGCAGCTGGTCAAACAGCCATTTTGTAACCTGACAAGCAGATAGTGAATACAGCCACTTGCTTGGGGAAAGAAGACAGGAAATATGTTGAACCATATCTCAGAATCTCAGCCACAAAAATTAGACTGGTGCAATATTGATGTAATTGCCAAAAAGGTCCAATAAAAACTCCAGGCCAAAGATATAGTCTGCAGTAAAGAAAAAGTGAGTCTCTGTTTCCCCTCTCCCCTCACAATCTCGCTCTGTGTAATGACTCTGACAGCTCATAACAGTCCATAAACCTGCTAGGATTTTGTGGGTGTTGTAAACTCCCATTAGGCCTGTCTCTGTCTGTCTCTCTCTCTTTCTCCCTCTCTCTCTCTCTCTCTCTCTCTCTCTCTCCATCTATCTCTTTCTCTCCTCTTGTCGACGGTCCCCCTCAGCACTAATCAGTCAGCCTGTCTGAGTGCTGGCCCCTGTGCAGCTTCGCAGGATGGCACTGCTTAGTCTCCAGAAGATCTCGGCTGACCCTGAGGCAACCGGGGGCCTGAGATAACCGCCGCAGAGATCGTTTGTATCTGTCACGGGCGCCCTCGCCGCCGGGGATGGACGGGGGCAAGGGGATTAACTAGGTTACAGGGAGATGTAGTCTAAGTTTGTACGCTGGGGACCTGGGAGGCCTGGGTTCAGCTCCAGACCTGCCCAGAGACAGGGAGATACTGGTGGTGGTCGCCGTGGTAGTAATGGTGGTGAGGGGTGGGTGTACATGTGTGGGTTTTTGAGAAGCTCGATGTAGGTTGGTGATAAGGCTTTTAAAAGTAGCACTGCAGGGAGAGACAGAGTGAAGAAGTGAGAGAGGAAGGGTGAGAGACAGAAAGAGAGAGAGAGAGAGAGACGGAGAAAGGGAGAGTCTTTTGTTTACAAATGCCAGGGCATCTCCTATCAACCTCCTGAGCCCATGTGCGCTAGTGTCCCTACTGCTGCTAGACTAGATGTCAGAGTCACTTTAGCCTCCATCAACAAGGACCCGAGTGCGGACCCCAGGAGAAAAGCCACCTCTTATCACACCCAAACACACATTTTCTCCTCCGATACAGGAAGGAACCCAATATGAAGGTGGCCCATTTTTGTCTGTGTGTGTATGTGTGTTTTCTCGCTGGTGCGAAATGTGTTTCCGGCGTGTTTTTATCGAGTAGTTGCGGCCATCACATCGCCCGCCAGCGCCTCCTGCTGCACGCGGTATTTAGGTCAGCGGCCCTCTCTCCCGGTGAAGAATGCCTGTCCTTCTCTTCCCAACCCCTCGCGTCCCTCATGGCCCTCCTTGCCTGTGATTAACGGCAAATGGAGATTAAATCCTTGAGATGACGTCGCCAGTCCCCTCGCTCGAGAGACGAGAGTGTCATTTCCTAGATCGCTTATTCCTCCGTGTGACAGTCAATGCCTTTTTTCCCCTCCTCCACAGAGATTAGAGGATTAATGGCGAGGCCTGTGCAAGTTTGGCGGACACAGCCCCGCACAGTAGCACTGACACACCTAGAGCTCCTTTGTGAGGCTGGCTTCATTAACGCTCAGGGGCAGGTCTGAGTGTCGCTGGCTCACCCGAGAGAAGGTGTTTTTTTTTTGAGAGAGAAGGTGTTTCTGATGAATGATATCTTCCCAAGTGTAATTGGCTGTCAACGGTTAGAATTAGACATCTGATAGGCGTGAGGTCTGGGTTGGGTTTTGAAGCCTGTTGGCTTGCCTACTCTAACACACCAGCCTGTTTTCAATGGCTCATGTACCTCTAGACATATACGTTTTATGCTTGAACCTCTGTGTGGCTCAGTAAGCGATTTTTAGTTTTTACTCTTATTTCCTACACACAAATCAAATCATTGAAGTCTAATGAAGACCAGTAGGCTTGAAACGTCACTTGGATGAGGAATGTGAATGAAAGCAAAAAAAACAGGGAGCTGAAGTGTGTGGACCTCTCCTTTATGTTATGGATACTCAAATCAATACATGTGTATACTGAACTGTTTAAACTGAACATAGGATTAGGGCCTGCAAAGTTAAAGACAGACAGCAAGCAATAGGCTCCCTTTCAAAATCTCCACCTTTTTCAATAGTGTCATGCTTGAAACCTCTACCTGACAGAAATAGATGTTTTGTTAATGCAAAATAGAGGTTTGAATTCTGATTAGCATTTCAGTCAATTGCACAGCCCCTCATCTCTGCATAATAATTGGAATATAAGAGCACAATATCTGTTTAGTACCCTGACTTGTCATTCAGGCAACCTTTTTTAGATACCAGTGGAGATATTGGTGATTGCAATGCATTGTAAGTGCCACATTACCATATGTTTTAAAGATTGTCATTAGCCTGCTATTTGTCGGTCAGGGGACCCTGACAGAGAATTGTGAGACCCTCATTCATCATAAATACACAATGAGGAAGTCGGGTTCGCAAATGACCCTGTGTTTTCACATCCATATTCATACGCTTATTCAGAGTGTGTTTTGCCTCCTTTCATCGCCCAGCTCTGTCTGTCTCTGAAATGCTATTTAAAATCTTCCTGTTTCATTTTGTCTCTGAAAATGCTGCCCCCCCCCCCCCCCATTCCCCAACCACCCTCTGTGTTTCAGTAATGGAGGGAGGTCGGGTTGGATATATTAGCACAGTGTGCAAATCTACCATAATCGTGCTTTTTGCTGAACACATCCATTCTGACATTTCCCTCCGAGCCTCGTGAGAGTGGTACATCAAATGGCAATTTTCAACCCAGCAATCAAAATGAGAATAGGCCTCCATCCAGGGTAGTTTTGCCACCAAAGAGGTTGTTGCTAATTTCCTGTGATTCGCTCACGCACCCAGGTTTGCAAGTCTCTGTTGGGGCAAATCGGCCAAGACAGCCAAATTCATCACTCGCTTGTCTGTGCTGATTATAGTGTTTAATTGTTTGACAGTTGCTGTTCATGCTGTGCCACTTTCGATTGCACTGGCCACGCTTTTAAAGTGAGCCACTCTCCCTGAATGTGAGTATGTGTGGAAAAGGGGTTGGCATTCCAAATTTTGCAGAAGGGATCACTGAATTGGACTCAATCAGATGTGTCCACCTCTCCACTAATAGCTTTGTGACTTTCGGTATAACTTTATTTTCTGGGTCCTTTGGGTCCTTAAATGTAACAACATGTAATGTTATGTACTTACACTGTACATACCTAATACTAACACTAATCCTAACCCTAAACATATGGTACAGTGTAAGTTCATAATGTTACATATTGTTACACACTTTGTTAAACTGTACTTTATTATGTAGCTACACTCTAACAGGGCAAGAGAAATAAAGTGATTTTCTTTCTTGTCACTATTTCTGATCAGGTATTGCATAGGGCAGCCCTCTTAACAGACTGAGGTGACGCGCCACAGACGCCCTGGGCCACAAGCCCCCATCCCCACCCGTGACAGCTAATGTGCCCCCTGCTAACACATGGATGGATCCGACCAGGTGCACAGAACCCACAGTGGTCATTGACTCAATCAGGGAGAAAGAAATTCATGGCAAGCAGGGGGGAGAAAAAGTCATCCATAACTTATGTGCTCCTCATTAAAGTGATGAAACACCCTCCCTGTCCGGTGTGATCGAGTGATTCTCCAGCAGCATAGGGGGATCTGGATATGGAGGTAAACTATGGATTCTTCCACCAAAAGCCATGTTTGTCCTTCCATGCCACGCTGCAATGTATGTTCACGCGTGATTAGTGAATGTAGGTCTAGGTAACAGATCTGGGGTAAGCGTCGGGCTTTGTGTGTAGTCTGCATGTTACAGCTGCTCAACCTTCAGCCTCTCCTTTAGCATGGAGCCCAGACAGGGTCCAGGGAGAGAGCACTGCACCGAGAGAGAGAGAGAGAGAGAGATATCAAAGACAATGCAATCAATAAGATATAGAACATAACAAATAATGCCCTGGGTATCTCATTAATCGTACCATAGCCTTATTACGCTGAGTGCAGGTTTATCTAGCTGGGTCACTTTGCCACGTTTATTGTCACGCCGCATGGTGAAGGCCCCTTCGCTGCCCCGAAAGGAGAAAAGTCAGACTTCAGCAATACGCGTGGGCGTGCGGGTCAGAGCCCAAAGTGATTTGAAAGTGAAGCTCTTGTTAACAACGCACAGCCTTGCTCAGGGCCCACAAAATCAATGGCCGTTGCATAAAATCTATCAAAGCCTCCACCAGCAGAAAATATTAAATTGTCATTAAGACCGGTTCTCATTTCCTGAATCTTTTGCAGCATCAGATTGTACTTTTCCTGCTCTGTGAATGATATTAATGAAGACAAAGTGATGAACTTTAATAATGTACATGTGCATAACGGTCTCCATCGCTTTTTAAGAGTGTTTTTTTTCTTCCATAACAGAGCTCTGCATAGCAGGCTTCCAGGCTTCCAGAGCTTTAATGCATAGATTGCGTTTTGGGTGCTTGAATTTTTCCTCCAGTGAGTAGCATAATTGTTTAGGCTTAGCGAGGGATCTAGTGACATTGAACACATGTTGGTGCTTCCCTTGATGTATCGGACAGGCTAGAATGATGGCTTATCCCCCCCCAGCCCCTCGTGCCCTTGAAGCCAATGCCTCTCTGCATGGCATATCCATCACAATCAACGCAAGATCATTTATTTTCAATGCGTTTTTTTATTAAAAAATATATTATGGAAGATGACACGGTGTTTGATCACGGGGTGGAGGGGGAGGTGAAAAAAAAAACATATGCAAACAAATCACAACTTCTTGCCTGATGCTGAAGCCCACAGTCGTAGAGAGGCTAAAGTTCGCACCAGGCAGAATTATCACCACAAGCTCATTTGATCCTTATTCTCAGGGTGGCATGCCTTCCCACCAGAGGTGAGCAAATTCCATTAGAGAGGTCTTTAGTTTACAAAGAGTGATATTGCAATTTACATAAATAGCATGTCTGCCGGTCTTACCATTAATCTTACTGACATTCTAACCAGGTAATTCATTTATGTGTTACCGGCCCTTGGATTGCATTAATTAAAAGGCATTGTTATTTGCATACCGAACAGGTACCTGCCTCCACACAGATTACTGTCCTGACGGTGGTATTAGTACACCACAGGGTGCAATGGGAGTTGCGAAAAGCCTGGCTGATTCCCAGTCCACAAATGAAAAAGCACCCCCCAGTCTGGATGTCGATGACGGCTAAATCGGTTTGTGGAAAATCAAATTAGAACCCCAAGACGTCAGCCTCTGAGGGAATGACACGGAAATGTTAGTAATGCACTGAAATGGTACACACACACACACACACACACCCACACATATATATATAGATGTTATGAATAGATGTTAGGCACCAGCAGGAGGGTGGGTGCTGTTTCCATGTAGTGACATCATGTAGATGGGAACAGTGCTGATTCACATGAGGTGGACTGGTAATGGTCTAACACCCCACCATCCTGATGTGAATCATCTCATTTTCACATATATACAGCCACAGACATTAGCTGCAGCATGAAGGCAGAATTCCCCCACCTGTGTTACGTGATCGCTGTGACCAGTCAGAGTGAGAGACACAAACGCGTTATGAAACCCAGCGAGACTAGCCAACGCGTTCCACGACAGCGCCCTCAAATGCCTCCGCACGTTTAGCTTTCATGAATTCATGAAATTTTTCGGTTTCGCCGAACTTCCCTGTGACTAATGGCGCGTTGTCCCAGGCCATACAAAGATAGATCTACCCGACCTCTCGCCAGTGCCCGCGTTGCCGGCACATAAATTGCAAAAAAAGGTATGCGCACTCCATTAATAAACTCACTCCGGCCTATTTCTTTTCCTGTGTTATTTTTTTTGTTTTGCTTTGCATATGATATGTTGGTGTTAGTTTTATTACTAGATTTGCTGCCTGAGCTGCTACGTGAACTGGAGAGACGATAGATTGTGGTGGTGATGGCGGTGGTGGCGGTGGCGAGGGGAGTAATTGATGGGGATCATGGTAACGCCTGGGCCCCAGGCTGCAGTGGATGGCCCTGGGAGCATTAGCCTGGTCCTCTTGACTAGTATGGCTCCAATGAACAATGTCCCCGCAGGAGGCTAATGGATGAAGCGATGGCAGCACATCAGAGCCTCTCTGCCTCTCTCTCAGCATCTCCTAGGGGTAGGATGCATCCATGTGTCTGTATAAGTGTGTGTGTGTGTGTGTGTGTGTGTGTGTGTCTGGCTGTGTTTTGTATGGTGGGTTGTTAATGTCATATGCATGCACATGCTCCAATGTCCCTTCCTGCATAAGTGCGTGTGCACACAGACATTAACAACACACACACAC
Organism: Coilia nasus; assembly: GCA_027475355.1. Lineage (NCBI taxonomy): Eukaryota > Metazoa > Chordata > Actinopteri > Clupeiformes > Engraulidae > Coilia > Coilia nasus. Next base: position 14,012,506 of record CM050205.1, read on the forward strand.
AGGCCATACACACACACACACACACACACATACACACACATACTCGTTTACAGACTCACGTTCAGACCCTCCTCCCCACACCTCCGTTTATGCATCCACCAAGCCCCTAACCTTAGCAGTGATGGGCGCGACAGGGCCAGGCGAATTAGGATGGATAGGCATATCTCAGAATGTAATCCAGCCAGCGCCGGCCATGGAGGACCTCATCTCGGCTTGCCTCGCACGCTGTCACTTACTCACCCGACCGCCGGGCCCCCGCACCCCCCCCCCCCCCCAAATATGATGGGCTGTACGTGCCCTTGATTCTCCCACAAAGGGAAATTACCAAGGATGTTGAATATGAGCTAGACATTCATGGTCATGCCTTTGCAGATGTCCAAAGTCAAGGTCTCGGGCACGGCCTTTTTCCTTACCATTGCGACCAGTCAAATCAATATGTCAGGGAGCGGTGCAATCGAAGTGAAATACTTAGGGCACGCCTCCTAATAACATATTTGCGGCCATAAATGTAAGGATTAACGATAACAAATGACGCGGCCGGCCTAGGTATGCCCCGATGCACTCCCAATGCATGAGATTTCAGGACGGGCGCTACCTGTCATCAGGTTCATTACCCTGACTGCGGCGGGGCCTGCCGCTGGAATTCAATCACGCCACGCCGCGCCCGGGAAGGAAAAAAATGCCCACATGATGAAAACATAGGCCACGCTCCGATTTATCAGCCCCGAGTCGAGATGCGTGCCGCGAACTAAATATGATAAACAAACCAGAGAGCATCCATTATTATTTTGTCCCCGACTCCTTAACTTGACATAAATAATGCATAAGTAAATTGATGGGTGGCGCGTTTGAAGGAGCCGAACAAATTGGCCACATGATAGTCAAAGGGGGCGCCATAAAAATCCAATAATTTCTTAAAAAGTAAATGTTGCTTTAGTTTTCAGAGTCCGTCATTAAATCACTGATTTAATAACGGCGCTTCATTTGTGCTCGTACTCCATGTCTGTGTGTCTCAATAAAAATCTGGCAAGCATCTACATTTCTTAGGCTGCTACACACTCATGTGTTTGCTTGACAGTCCGAAACATGTGACATAAATAAAAAAATATGGCTCAAGTAATACATTGGTTTCCCCCATAAACAAGTAATAGGAATGAGATTTCAGGCCATTCCTTATGCTAAATATATGTGAAGTGTTCAACATGAGGATAAAGAAGATGAAGATCTCGATATGATGTGATGTGATTTGATATAACCACGTTATTCCTTAACACGATAAATAAAATGAGAGTGACACTTTCAACATTTTCAAAAATGTATGAGGGAAAAAAACACTGTTGGCATTTGCATGTAAAAACAACGAATGAGGCTTTCTAGATATTTTTCAAAAAGACCCAGCCAAGGTCAGCTGGAGAATGAGTTCAAAATGCAGCTGTTTTCAAAACCTCACACAAAGCAAGGTTGTATTTCACAATTCAATTCAATTAGCTCCACACATCACTTTTGCTGAAAACTTCAGCAACTGTTCTTTTAATCTGTCCCTGCGGGTGGGTTCCAGCCCACCCCTTCTGTGAATCACCTTGGGGGGATTTTGGTTTGGAAGGTGGTCAAAGCTCCTGTAGCCCTCATCAACATGCTATTCATCATGCCTGCTCATAAACAGCAAAAAGGAACAGCAGCTGGCGAACCTTCCACAAACCCTGAACTCCGAGAGGCCCCCTTGTGTTGTGTCTACGGGCCTGACGAGAATGTCGACGCTTCCAGCTCGCCGCGTTGAAATGTGACTTCTCCTCAAACAAAAAAAGTTACGCCGGCCTGTCTATCATCTGGAGTCGTCCCCTTGGTAATGAACTTCCAGGGGCTGACCTTTCATGGTGGAGAATATTACATGCAGCAGTGGCATGTCAGACATGTGTGACTGTTGGCCTATGAATACATAGGAGGTAATCAGCGTTGTTTAAATGCTACTTTGCATATGCACGCATCATTAATTGCATGCAAATGAGGCCTGGGCCGCACTCTAAAACTCTCCTTGTAACCCAGTGGTAAAGCTGTCAGGAAAAGGTTACCATTCGAGGAGAATTGATAAAAAAAAAAACCACCTGAAATGGATTACACAGTGGACAGGGCAGCTATGTTGCTAGATAGAGAGCGAAAAAAGAGAGAGAGAGAGAGAGAGAGAGAGAGAGAGAGAGAGAGACAGAGACAGAGACAGAGAGAGAGAAATGGAGTGAGAGAGAGAAAGAAGAGGAGAGAAGAGAGATAGAACGCGAGGCTAGATCCTCATAAACATCTTGTTCTGTAGCTCTGGCTGCATCTTTATGCCTTTGAGCTCAAATGAAGATAAGTTTGAGGTGAAGAAGGGGTGGGGGGATAAAAAAGTTACGAGCTCCATCCATTGAGGAGGGAAATTGAGTGCTTTATCACAGAAACGCATGATGGTGCTCAATCCTTGAGCTAGTGTCGCAACTGTAAAACGGCCCATCCCACAAGTAGTAGTGTAGTGAGTAAGACACCCAGACACCCCCCCCTTCCCCAACCCCGGCCCTGCTGGCTTACACTTTCCTCTGTGTCCCAAGGCCATGAAACTGCATCAGATGAAAGCAAAAAAGAAAGAAAGTACTCTCAGCACAGTCCACTTCAACTGTACACCACTCACCACAGCGGTAACCTTAGACTGTGTTTTTAAAAACTCTTCTGAAAAATTATTTACATGTGCGTGCACCTTTCGGCCGGACGGCCTAGTCAGCTCGTAATGGTGATTCACCCTCAAGGTAGTCTAATGCTTGTTGTTTTCCTAATGACCTCAACACAATCATTAAATATAAAGTTGCTTTATAAATGCCTCTGATGCCCATGCTTAATGTTTTATGAGAAACGGTATGCTTTCTCTCCTGTGGACACACAGGCTGTTGTGCGTACCATGATACTTTTTAATGCAAATACCCACCTAGATTGAACTACACTCTTTCAGCTCCCTATTGCCATCCACAGAAGAGCACATCCATAATTCATGGGCATTTTAAGTGTGTTAATGACCAAAACATCAGATTAATAATTGATTGTGATTGTGTGGAGGTGAGTATTTAAAAAAGCACACACACATACATAGACTCACAGACACACACACACACACACACACACACATACACACACACACAGACACACACAAGCGGGGAAGAGGGGAGGAGAGGAGAGGAAAAGGAGCCCCATCATACATGCATACAGTTGTGAATTCAGACTGACTGGATGGAACAGAGCTTAGAAAAAAAAGTAGCATTAGCAATCCACTTGGCACCAAATTGGCATGGCAGCCTTGGAGTTGGAAAAAGTTGAAAAACCACCCCTAATAATAATAATAATACCCCCTACCCCCCCAATTCCCCAAATCCACCTCTACCTTCACCAGCACCTCTAGCAGAAGTGAAGTAGGGGGCTCTGCCTCGTCTCTGCTCAGATCCCGGGCAAGAACGGCAGACACATTATGACAAGAGCACTCAGAAGCATAACTAGATGTGATGCATAACACATGAGATGGGCTCGGGGTGTCATCAGGCAGAATGAGCAGGTTTCATCAAGCACATCGCAAAACATTTTGGATGACATCTCCCTCTCCAAATGCACTCACGGCACGGACAATATTATTATTGGAAATATTCAGACACACAGAAAAATTGGCTTGGGCTCCTAGAGTCCCCTGTTAGAGTCCCCGCTAACTATTTTCATTTCTTTTTTTTTTGTTTTGCTTTTTCTTTCTTCTTGTTTATCCTCCCTTCTCTCAAGGTGTTTTCCTCCTGTCCTCTTCTTCAGTGAGTTTGCAGTCATTCTTTTATTCTATTCTTCCTCTTTTATCTTTTCATCTTTTTTATCTTTTTATTTTGCTGCAGGCTAAACTACGCATAAGTCTGAGTTTGAGTATCTTGGGAAGGGGAGAGAGAGAGCAATAGAGACAGAAAGAGAGAGAGGCAAAGAGAGAGAGAGAGAAAGAGAGAGAAACAGAGAAGGAGAGAGAGCGAAAAAGAGATATATAGACAGAAAACAGAGAGAGAGAGAAGGAGAGAGAGGCTCTACACAACTGTGCCACAGAGGAGCCTGTTTCTGTCACTGGGATCAGGACGGGTCCACCCCCTCTGTGGGTCCTATAGGAAGTTGGAAGCCCATGACTAACAGCTAGCACTTGATCTGCTTTCCAGTCCCTCTCTGCGAGCCCCCCCTGTGCCCCCGAGTCAGGGAGGCAGGTCAGGGAGAGCGATTCGAGAAAAAAGAAAGAGACAGAGCAAGACAGCGAAAAGAAAAAAAGAGAGAAAAGTAAAGAAAGAGAGAAAAAGAGATAGACTGAGAAAAACAGAGAGAGCGAGATAGAGAAAGAGAAAGACAGTGAGAGAGAGAGGGAGAGAGAGGCAAAGAGAGAGAGAGAGAGAAATAGACAGAGCGAGAAAGAGAGAGAAAGAGAGAGAGAGCTGAAAACTGCTGAGATCCTGAAAGCCACTTAGTGTGCTCGACTGGCTTCCTCTGCTTGCCTTTTGGCTAATAAAAATGCTTACACACAATGAGAGAAATACACAAGTGCAATCAATATTTTATGTAACAGCCTGGGTATGGGCAAGGAGCAGAGGGGCAGGAGCCAGGAGAAGATGAAAAATAGATTGCATTAATCTGGCACAGTGATTTACTACAATTATGTCATCTGTCAGAGGGTGGCACTGGAGTGGCCAGGGGAGAAGAGGGGAGTGGATGGACGACAGGCAGGAGGAGAGAGAGAGGGAGGCATGGGAGGAGGGGGGCGGAGGGGGGAGGAGAAGAGGGTAGGAGAGGGAGAGCGAAAGAGATAGAGAGAGAGAGGGACGGAGGATCAGACTGAGTCTGAGAGAAAGAGAGAGAGGGAGAGACAGAGAGAGAGAGAGTGAGGGTGGCACTGGAGTGGCTAGGGGAGAAGAGAGGAGAGGATGGACGACAGGCAGGAGGAGAGAGAGAGGGAGGCATAGGAGGAGGGGGATGGAGGGGGAGGAGAAGAGGGTAGGAGAGGGAGAGAGAGAGACAGAGAGAGCAACAGACAGTCTGAGAGACAGACAGAGAGAAACAGTCTGAGAGACAGAGAAAGAGAGGGAGAGAGAGAGAGGGGGGGGGAATCATGTAGTGAGGAGAGGAGGGAGGAGAGGGTTTGGCACAGAGCGAGAAACAGAGTCAGGAAGGAAGAGAGAATCTGAGAGAAAGAGAGAGAAAGCAGAAACCTATGGTGAGGAGTTAAGGGAGTAGGGGACAGAAAAAGAGGAAGAGAGAGAGAGGGAAGAAACACAGGAGGAAGAGAAAGGATGAGTTTAAGGGGTAGAAGACAGAGAGGGAGGGAGAGAGAGAGAAAAGAGAAAGAAAGGGAGACAGGGAGACAGGGAGGGAGTAAAGCAGATTTATTCGGGGCCTCTTATCCCCTTTTGAGGTGGCAGTTGGGGGGGAGCAGAGCTGCACCCCAGCCCCTGCAGGCCAGCCACAAAAAGAAAAGAAGGGGAACAAGGGAGGCGAGGGGCGAGAGCAAGAGACGAGAAAAAAAGAAAACACAGAGACTGACAAGGGGTGTGGGGGGCGGGGGGTTGAATTAAAAAACAAAAAAAAACAAAAAAAAAACAGAAAAGAACGGAGTAAAAAAAAAGCAAAAAAAACAAAACAAAAACAAAATCATGCCACAGTGTAAATCCAAACCCCTCCAGCTCCAAGCTCTCCAGCGTAGCCATCCACATTCTCCTTCCCTGCCCAATGTTCCATGACAACAAGGTGAGACGGACAGCAGAGGTTAGGCTGAACAGCTGCTTCCTGAGCTGGAAATTCCAGGCATTGAGGACCATCTGTCTATATGTTCACTGATGTATATGGGAGCCATCTATCAGGGCCCAGACCCCGCAGCTGCTGCCTCGTCAGGCCCGCTGCCTACTCCAGGCTGCGAACAATGAGAGCTAGTTCTTCACTTTGTGTCACATAGAATGGCTGATTTGATTAAGTCCCCGGCTCTCATTATGTTAGGTAGGGGTGTAGAATTTCAATGATAATCCATAATGCATGACCAGTTTTGTTGCCATGGAGACATAAATTCAAGGTTACTGGCTCAGACGCATAATTGGGTGTGCATTGAGCGCTGAAGAGGTGCTGTTAAAATTCTCCTCATGAAAGTGGAGCATCAATCATGCTGTCGCAGATTGCAAAGTACTCATAATCAGATGAAATGCCTCGGAGAGAGAAAAAAAATGTTAAGACAAACTGCGGCTTCCTTCCACAGAAACTGGCCAGTGCACAAGCTCTCTCTCTCTCTTTCTCTCTCTCTGTTTCTCTCAGCCTCTATCTCTCTCTCTCTCTCTTTCTCTCTTTCTCTGTCACTAAATCAGTCTGCCTCTCTCTCGTAGACCTTCCCTCTCTCCCACTCTCTTGTCTTACTTCTCTCACCCTCACACATACATATAGCCAACTCTCCCTGGCACTGAAGTAAACCAGTATAAGTAGCATCACAGTCTGTCTGTGGGTGTGAGTGGGCTCACAGTGCCCCCCCCCCCTTTTTTTAATGCACTTTGGTGTAAGTTGGTCTCACTTCATTTGGCCCTTATCTTGCTCTCCCAGGCAGGAATATACCCTGAGTCCGTTTGCGGCCCGCAACGATGGGAATCAATTCTCAGGAGAGATCAGCACCTCTATGACAAGCAGAGCCTGCAGCTCCTCTGCTCATCAGACCCACTTTCACAGCAGACAAAAGGCAAGATTTCTGCCCCTCTGTCTTCTCCTAAAATCCCATTGAAAATCACATCATGCTCTCCAAGTCTGCTCTTTGGCTTCTTTTTCATCCTCTCTCTCTCTCTCTCTCTCTCTCTCTCTCTCTCTCTCTCTCTCTCTCTCTCTCTCTCTCGGTCCCCGTGTGTCTCTGTCCCTCTCTCTCGCTTTTTCTCTATGTGGTGGGAGGAGCTGCTGGGTTTTTTTTTTCTTTTTTTTTCGGAAGGGTGTCAGCCTTAGTCCCCAGTCTTTTCTTCTCACTTTTTCTTCCTTCTCCCTCTCTGCTTGTTAATGTTAATGAAATACAATCCGGGGAACAGTCTGATTATGAGATTACGTGAAGCCAGCCCTTAGCTTACCCCGTAACTGCTGGATATCACACACACAGAAGGGAGGAGGAGATGGACGGAAGTGAAGAGCGAGAGAGACAGAGATGGATAGATAGATAGATAGATAGAAAGAGGTGAAAGAGAGGGAGAGAGAGAGAGAGAGTCAGAGAGGGTGGGGGTGTCTGCCATTCTAGAAGGCTTTATAGTTTCAACAGGGCCGAGCAGTTGACTCCATTTCCATCCAAACTGCATGGGCCTTGTCCCACACTCACCTGCTCCATCATAACCTTCACACAGTTAACCGTCATAAATCCAGCAAGATTCATAAACCAGCGAAATGGCATTTATGACATCTGACACCTTTGGCATTTCAAAAAAGTCTCTCGGTTGGAAGTCTATGTTGTTATGAGATTATAATGCGCTGAAATCAGTTTATTCACTTTTTCCTCCAGAAGATTTTGAGGGGAAATATATATATATTTTTTCTGTTTTTATGATATTATAAAACATTCTAGGGAGGTTTATGTGTGAACTTACTGAAGCGTGTAAATATGTGTGGCTAATAGGCAGCATTTTTTTACGAGTGCCACAATCCCCTCATGTATAAAATTACACGGAAACAAACAAGCCTCTGAGGAAAGCTTATGGGTCAGTGTGTCCGAGAGTCTCCCTGCCAGGGAGTCTATTCTTTTATTAGTAACACAGCCCTCAAAAATAAATATATAAACACATAAAGAGCACTAAGTGGAATTGATGGCATTTTTTTAGGCTAGAAGCATGAACTAAAAGCAAACCCTAGGAGACGACAGAAAATCTGCACAGTGACAAGGCTGTGGCTAAATTTGCTCCACGGTAGTGTTCCCAGACAGTAGGGCGCAGACACAAAAGTGGCAAATTAGGCCTCAGACAGGCAAGCTCAGCTATTTGAAAATCAAGTCCCATCAAGATCGGTTAAAAACAAAAGCGGGAGGGGAAAAAATCGCCTTCAAAGCTGTATGCGTGCAGCGGGAAAACTTATTTTTGTTCCCGAGTACAAAGCAATGGAGGTTATTATCAGGAAGCCTTTTTGACTAAAAAAAAAGAGGAGGCCTAGACAGACATCTCGTTTCAAGTCCCATTTCCCCCTGCCAGTGTATTTATCACCGATCGTCCTGATGAGGGGCGCTTCTCTGCATCTCCACAGGGTTCTGTGGCGAGATGTGAACCTGCTTTTAATGAGCTCACCATCCCACCCTGTGCAGCTCGCACAGGTGTGAGGAGCCAGCCATGAAAGCTTATTTCATATTTGCTATTAATTCCCAGTCAAGCCCAGTCAATGGATGGCGCCCATAAATCTCAGAGCCATTGCGCCAGTTAACGTTGTGTACATGACTGTGTGTGTGTGCGTGCATGTGTCCGGCATGTGTGTGTGTGTGTGTGTGTGTGTGTATGTGTCCGGCATGTGTGTGTGTGTGTGTGTGTGTGTTTGTGTGTGTGTGTGTGGGCGACTGTGTGTGTGATAAAAGTTTTTATTCTCCTTCTTCTGCTGCTGCCTGTTCCTCCTCTTCTTCTTCTTCCTCATCCCTCTTTCCTCACACCTCTCCGCGAATGACGCGCGTCACTCTTCCCTTCACCTCCTCACGGAAAGGTGAAGCACGTAGTATTAGCGAGTCACCTTCCTGTCCGCTGTTTTTTATTGCATTGCATCCAATACATTCATAATGGAATATGCAATCACCTTGTTAAATTCTAAAATTGAGTTTACTGGTGCGGCCTGGCCGACGAGGTTTTACATAAATGTGGGAGACTCGCTGTCCTGTGACCCGCGCAGGCATAGATCTCGCTTGGCCCTGGGGTGAACCCAGCACGCTGGTCTATATATTACGTCCCCCCCATTTTCCTTGGTTGGCGAAACTGACATGTAAAAACAACAGTGTCCCCCCCCCCCCCCCCCCCCCCTTGAATATGTGTGCATGGAATACCATGCACTGGCGCAAATGTCCACATAAATTGTGCCGGGGGAACGCTTGTAATTTCTGAGTGTCACAGATAAGGGTAAATGCTGTAAATTGCTGGCTGGGGGTAAGGGTATATATAAGTGTGTGTATTCATGTGTGTGTGTGTGTGTGTGTGTGAGTTGATGTGGGTAAAAGGGGATGATGGGGTGGGGGTGGGTGGGGGGGTAGTGGGAGAAGAGCGATGGATGTGGACGGATGAATGGACAGAGTGGATGGACGCTCAGACAGATGGATGAAACGGGGGGCTACAGGCCAGCTCATACTGGGGCGAGAGGAGGAATGCGGGGCTCATTCATGCGCCGGGCCCGGGGGTTACAGAGGCCGTGCTCCTTCCTCTCACAGGACCTTTTCGTTTGGGAGGGGGGACATTGTTGAAGGGCTCCCTTTTGTCCACCTTTTCTTGCATTTCGGACTCCCTGTTAGGGGGTGAAGGGAAGGAGGGTGTGTGGTGGGGTTGGAGGGCTAAGGGAGACCTCCTGTGTACACTGGTCGACCCAGGCCAGCTCCCTGCAACCAGCTGTTGGAAGTCCAGCTAAAGTTGGTGGCAGGCCAGCTCCACTTTTTCCCTCAATCCATTACAGATGTTTGGCCCCAGCAAGCTAATGATGACGAGAGCTGAGAGATGAGATTTAAAACAGAATCTCCTCTGTCTAACTGCTACCAAGCACGTGTAAGTGTATGTGTGTGTGTGTGTGTGTGTGCGTGCATGCATGCGTGTGTGTGTGTGACTGTGCATATAAGTGTGTGTGTGTGCGCGTGTTTGTCTGTGTGTGTGTGCGTGCACGTGTTTGTGTGTGTGTGTGTGTGCTGCTTCTGCTGCAAGAGGAATAAGGCAGCTGACCTACAAAGCCTTCTCCATTCAGCCAGGCTGCAGCCCAGGCCCCATAATAAGCCCCTCTCTCTCTCTTCCCTGGACCACATATTTGTGCATAATCTCTGCCCTCCCCCTATTGTGCTGTTTACAAGGTCAAGGTTAGGGGGTTAGCAGTGGTGGCTTAGTTAAATTGGCGTGCTCTTTTTTTTTTGAGAATGGATTACTGACTTGGTGATGGCTTGATGCTTAGTGTCACTTCTATCAAGGACACAGAATGATATCGTGGAAAGCTAAGGATTTTTTTTTCCGTCTTAAAATAGACAATTGGATGGTCACAATAGATAGATATTGAACCGGGGGGGAGGGATTTACATAACCTGGGCTGCAACTGATAGGACTCAGAAGTATGCTCTTGGATTTGACAGAGCGAGGGATCATTTGTATGATTTATGCAGGAAACGGCATAACAGATAATTAAATAAAGCAACATAGGCCTGGTCTTGGGAAAGAAAGAACTCTCTCTCTCTCTCTTCCTCTTTCTCTTCCTCTCTTTGAAAAATGATCCTTTACGCCCTAACTGGGGAGATAAGAAAGGCAGATGTTTATTCTGTGTACACATCTCAGCTCCTTACAGTATTTCACGCTTAGTTGCCCATTACTGTATATAATGCATCCATACCGAGCACATATATATGATAATTGTATACACAGGCCTATCAAAATGGCCGTGTGTATTTTTATCTTATATTTCCTGGTTGATTGTTTTTACGGATTCATTTGAATTCCAAAACATGCCAATGGATCATACCTTTGATAAAATATTGATATAATGGCGCTATTAGGGTCGAACAAAAAAAAAATGAGCATCTTATGTGCGTCTGTTTGGGGTAATGTGCCCACAAATAAAACATGTCAGTATGAAATCATCAGGGACAGCCATGGATTCTGCCCCCAGCAGTATCGTGACATCAAGCTCCCAGTGGTGCTCACACACCCACCCACACACACACACACACACACACACACACACACACACACACACACACACAGTGCTGCCTTGTCTATGAACGAGTGTACTGGGGCTTGCTTGCGGTATCTCAAGTGTGCATAAATGAATGTGCATGTGTGTGTGGGGATGTTAGAATGTATTCATATGTGACCATCTGTGTAAGCATATAAATGCATGTATATGTATATATATATATGTATATATTTGTGAATTTCTAAGTGTGTATTTATGTGCTTGCACTTTCTAAGTATTCATGTGTATATGTGTCAGAGTGTCAGTGTGTGTGTTTGTGTATGTATACAAATATATGTGTATGTGTGTTTGTGAATTTTAATGTCTGTTTGTATGTGCCTGTGCTTTACGAGTGCGTGTGGATGTACATGTGTGTGTATGTGTGCGTGTGCATGCATATGTGTGTGTGTGTGTGTGTGTGTGTGTGTGTATGTGTGTCAGTGTCCCTGCTGCGTTCCCCTGGCTGTGGAGCTGTTAATGTTTAAAGACAGGAGGCCCTCAGGGGGGCGGTGAGGGTTAGTGTGTGTGTGTGTGTGTGTGTGTGGAGGGGAAGGGGGGGGTGGGTACTCCTTCGGACACAAAGAGGCTCTGTGTGTTGGGGTAGGTCACATCTGCCTGGCCGCCTCCAGTGCATATGAACACAGCGGCGTCCCCGGCCCAGGGCCCTGGGCACAGCCCTCCTCCCCTCACAAGGGCCCTCCTGTGTGCCGCGATGGGCGTGATAGAGCATGACATTTCAGGCTGCGCCCATTACCCTGCCTGTCACTCCGTCTGCTATCGCGCGGCTGTTTTTTAAAAATATGACATCATAAAAAAGCCATGTGCGGGCAGAGCAGTCGTGGTGGGGCGAGTTTGGGTGGTGGGGTAGGGGTAGGGGTAGCGATAATGCCCCCGCAACCCCACCACCCACCCCCCTCCGGTTATAAAATTAGTATTGTGGTTATAACGCCACAGAGACAATAAAGGATTTGGTCATTGTGGTGACATGCTGGAATGGAAAAATGAGGCCCCAGAACACGATTATCTGAGCTAAAAGATTTCACATGAGTGATGATTTCACTCTTATCTGCACCCGAAAAGGTACTTCACCAATTACCCATGAAATACCACAATGTGGTGTGTGTGTGTATGTGTGCGTATGTGTGTGTGTGTGTGTGTGTGTTTGTGTGTGTGTGTGTGTGTGTGTGTGTGTGTGTGTGTGTGTGTGTGTAGGTGTGTGTGTGTGTGTGTGCGTGTGTGTGTGCGTGTGTCTGTGTGTGTGTGTGTGTGGGAAGGGGGCGATAGATTCTTTTTTTCTGGACTTCTTTTCCACTATGCTGTCCAGACGCTATTACAACTGCTTGTGCTGCTGCACCTTGATGAGGTTGTGCTTATCGTCGGACCTGATGTCTGAAAGGAGAAAGGCAGAAAGGAGTACACAAACCCTTTTCCCTTTGAATTAACAAAACAGGACCTAGTTGTCTCACCTTTTACACACAGTATAGCTGAAAAGAGTTTCCTATGCTGTCCCACAGTGATTAACATTTGTATTGACTGAGTAAACAGTGATTAAAACTATGTGGCAGTAATGAGTATCAGAGCAGGGCTGCCCGTCCTTGTCTAAATCATTAGCTTCGGATTGGAGACAGTACAGTGAGAGAGTGCTTTTCAACACAGCATGTGGCTATCTATCAATACGCTGGTTTGACTGTCTGTGAATAATAATGAAGTCTCACTTGATGTTGTTGAATCATTAAATATTCTCTTCAAATTGAATGTTCCCCCGAAAGTCCACTGATAGACAAAAAAAGCAAAGCTAGTATTTGTATGCCTTAACAGAATTTTTTTGTTCTTTCCTGAAACACTCACAGTTTCTCCCCAACTTGCCATGAATTGTCTGACAGTGGCTGAGCCTAGCTGACCTCTGTACTGTGAGCTTTCAAAAAACTCCTTGCTTGTGAATGCTTGTGAAGCCCTGCATGTATTTCTTTCTTTTTTGTGTGTGTGTTGATGTTTTTCTTTTTCTTTTTTGCAACAAAACTTGTACAACTGAATTCCAAGCATTCACCTCTTGGCCTTGTTTACCAGTGAGAATAACGTTTGCAGAGACACACACAGCTACATGTGATATGAGAGAGAGAGAGAAAGACAGACAGGGAGAGAGAGAGAGAGAGAGAGAGAGAGAGAGAGAGAGGAAGAGAGAGAGAGAGAGAGAGAGACAGAGCCAGAGAGAGAGAGACAGACAAGGAGAGAGTGACAGAAAGAGAGAAAGACCGAGAGACAGACAGGCAGAGATTGCTGGGGGCTTTAGAAGCAGGCAACAATAGCAAAGGTCACAGCAGGTCAGGGAGTGTGATACCTCCCATTTAAGACTTAATTGCTCGTAGAAAGAGAGTATGAGGCCTTCTGTGCATTCCCCCGCTAAGAAAAGAGAGGAGACGAGAGGAGCTAATTTATGACAGGCAGAATGAGCTTACAGCAGGCAACTCTATAGCTAAAAAAAACCCTACTGTGGCCATTCTCATGTGAAGTGTTTCAATGGGTAGCAATTGGACATCTTGGGAGGTGCAGGCCGTGGAGTGCGGCAGCAGCACAGAAGTGGGCTCTGCCATTCGCTTGGGTTCATCTGGGCCTGATTGACCCACCATCAGTCTCAATAATGCTGCCTGTCTGCGCATCACCTCATTGTTAAAACAACACATCCCGCTTAGCATACCAAGCAGATTAAAGTGTTCTGGCAGTACATTTTCACCAGGAGTACAAAACCAAGTTAAAAGAGTGCATACTTTCAAGGTGAAAGCCCTAGCAGTATGTGACAGAAGGATGGCACCCCCCTGTGCAACAGCACCTTAATTGGCAAATAATTAACAAATGTATATATAATATAAAAAAATATAATCTGACTAATTGTTTCACTTCTAAATCACCTTAATTTAAAAACAAATCACTTCATCTTACAGTGTCAGTGTTATAGTGTATGTAACTAGTTAGATGCAGTGGTACAACCTGTGTAACAGTAATATCATGTACTAGTGCTGTACTAACATAATGTTTCTTACATACATTATGTAAATACAACACTACTACACGATATTACATTGTTGTCACACAGGTTGTATTGGTGTACCTAATTAGGTAGATACACTGTAATACCAACACCATAAAATAAAGCATTACCAAAAATGTAAAGTCATGGATTAGAGTTACTACCTTAAAAATACAGGCCCTACAGCCATAACTCCTTACACTGCTGACACTGAGTCTTGCCCATATTTTGTAAGTCTCCCTGTGTTTCTGATGATCGGGTGCAATCCTTGTTGGCATGGGGAGTACCAGTGATACTCAGATTTCTGGAGAGATGTTCAGCCATTTTTCAGAGACATTTTGTCCCAGTAGATTGATGCTGAACACATCCTATACCTTTCTCTTCAAAACTCCCCAGACTTGCTGCAGTGGATTCAAGTCAGTCCACATACTTCTAGTTCATTTTTTCTTTTAAAAACTCTTCTGTGATTTTAGTATGGTTATTTAACTTCCTGAATTTTTTTTATCAAGCTTCGAGAGACGAGGAGCCATCTTATCACCCAGTTTTTTTTTATTTATTTTTTTATATCTACAGCCATTCCTGGGGCCACCTGTAAATACTATGACCCCAACACCATTTGTACCTTGCTTGGTCTCATCTGGCCAAAAACTACACTCCAATATTCATAAGACTTTGTTTCACATTCTTCAGAAAAGTTCAGTATTCTAGTTAAGTGCTGAGGAGGAGATACTTTTTTTTATTCTTGGATCCCATCCACATATGCTGACATTCTGTACTGCCCTTCGCACTGTCTGCGCTGACACTGAAGCTCTGATTTCCATTAACAATCCCTGAGCCAAGTCTGAAGGACTTGCCAGTCTGTTTTTTTTTTTTAAAGCTAGACTGTCCGAGCCGTACACCGTCCACGATGTCATTTTAGGACAGCCACCGTGATTTATGGCAGTGTAGCTTGGTCTACACCTCCTGATTGCTGCGACAACTGATTAACTTTTAGTTAACGACCTTCCTGAATCCTTTTTTCATCTTTGTGAAAACTTAGTAACTGTAGTATGCAGGAGCGCTGCTAAAAATGCTGGGCCCTCTAATATTTACAATAATGTAGTTGTATTACATTTGTGTCCTCAAATAACCTCTGACAATCCTGGGCCGTTACAATCATCCTTACAGTCTAACAGTCTCTCCACAGTATGGTTTGGTTTGCACTTGGTGTATTATTACTGTTAAACATTATATATCACTATTAGAAATTAATGAAATAGTTGAGAAGTATGCAATAATTCAGAGGTGCAGTTTTTAACCATTTGATAAATGATACTGCATAGGATGTACATTTTTTACATGTTCTGCATCTTTTACATGGTGTATGAGAATGCAAACAATAATTGTACTACCACTGCCATATTGTATATGACATCTAAGTAGCACTAGAGTGAGAACATACTGTAAGCACAGTGAGGGGCCCTAACTGACACAGTCCTAACCAGCACATGATACCCACTTCTCAGTGCATTGTGCTGCCTGTATGTCATTGGTAAACAGATTGCTCACAGCTCATTCTTATAATTTTGCTTTGTGTCACACATGAGGGTGACAGCGCTTCACACATAAAGGCAACCTAACCCACAGCTGATGTGACATCCACGTGTGACTCATGTTTGTGATTAGCCGTGTGAGCGACACAGTGTTGTACGACTGCCTGTCTGTATTGTGCCTGCGCAGTCTGTCTCTGCAGCATGTCTGGGCGTAATCATTGCTATGCTCAGCTGCCTGCTTGATGTTTGCTACCTCCCAGTATGATTACGAATAGCGCCGTTTGAGTGCATGTCACTTCTGCATGCAGTTGCAGCTGGTCTAGGGTAAAGGTTGATTAGGGGAAAGAGAGCGATTAGAATTAATTTACATTTCCTCAGTGCTCATCTGTAAGTTTGGGTGGGTGAGTGACATTTTGAAATTGAGCCCTACCACAAGATATTAAGTTCATATAGATATGTCCAAATACGGTCTCTAAAGCACTCTGTGTGCATTCCATGTAGGACTAGCCTTGTCCTAATGCTAGTATCTTTACATTTTATTGTGAAAACAAAATCAGTGAAAATGTTAACACATTTAGAATAAAGGTGTATCAATACCTCAGTTAGATTTTAGGTTTTAGGTTTGTTCTCCAGTTTTGAAGAGCAGAATATGGTCATCCTAGGTATGCATTCATGAAGTAAATTAGTAGGGGTGTCAACTCTCATGCAATCAGCTTGAGAGTCAGTCAAATGATGTCTCCAAGCTAGCTATCAAAATATGCTAATAACACGGAGAGTTGCTAGTTAATTACATATCTCTTGGGTACTCTGAACTCAAGTAACCTTTCTTGAGACCATTGGGGTGAGACCTGTGGGTTAGGTTACATTTATGTGCAAAGCGCCTCATCTGTGACACAAAGCAATATTATAAGAATGAGCTGTGAGCAATCTGTTTACCGATGACATATGGTCAGCACTGCACTGACAAGTGGGTATCATGACTGCTTAGGACCAGTGTCAGTTAAAGCTGCTCATTTTGCTTAGAGTATGTTCTGAAAAAAGCAGATTTATTTGAACTTTTAATACCCAGTTTCTAAATGGCAAAACCAATGACCTAGGTTAAATAAACAAGCTACCCTGTAGAGCAATGACAGCAGTCTTTTCAGGATTGGAAAGGTGAGGAGTCTATGCTTTTGAATTACTGTAAAAGAAACATACGTGATTCACAAAAAAAAAGTGTTTTTTTGTTTTTTTTTGTGTTTTTTTGCATTAAGAGAGGATCTCTTGGGAGACCCAATACTCCTCCCAGCTCGTGCTCACTGATTTCCTATTGAGTCTCATGTGCTTACAACTTGTGCATCGTAAATATCTGTGTGGCGCTTTCATCCGCAGATGTTTGCTTGAAGTCAAATAAAATATGATAACCACAGATCGACACTGGTGCAAGGAGGGGGGTCTTGCTCATTGTCACATCCATGTTCATCAAAACATGTGGTCAGTGTTTGATGTTGGCCTCAAAGAATGTTTTTCTTTTCTCTTCCTCTTTCTATTCAGCGTGCTAGTGTTGTGCATTGCAGTACAAGACGAGTGAGCTTCTATCTCTAGAAGTATCGTCAGGCCTTTACTCATTTATGTGCATCGTAGTATGAAAACTGTGGAAACACTTATCAAGGTTGTCGAAGCGTGAAAGATCGACGTGAGGGCATTTCCAATGTCGGACAAACCTTGTGCGCTTATCCACCTTAGGGAGAAAACCATGGGTGCCCCTGCTTCACGGGTTTTTCCTCAAATGTGATGATGCCGTCTGATTTCCCTGCAAGATATGACCTAAAGGGTATAGATTGGTTTCTGATGGGGTTTGTGTTGTCATTGTAGTTTTAAATGGCTCTTTTCAGACGTATAAAGGACTATGGTGGAGCTTTAAGAAATCCAATGAACTCTTGATACTACTCCTCTGACCCGTGCTCAGGGCATCTTTTGTATACGGGTCAGCGTCCTCAGGACTTGCATTCTGGATGTTACAATAGTTACTGTACAGAGGTTTATCTGGGCCTATTTTGCACCATCTGTCATGATGTGGTTGACTTGCTTGGCCGCAGCCAGCGGAGTGATGAATGTCAGGTGTGATAAAGTGAAAACTATTGTAGCCTCTTGAATGCATTAACATCTGATTCGCCATCCACAATGAGCCTGGTGCTCCATCATATTTAACCAAAGATTAGATATCAATAGATTTCAGTGAGCTGAAAATTGATTGCACCAGTGGAGGTGCTTCATTGATGTGCAGTTGAATTAATCCAGCTGTCTACCGTAGCATGCCTGAGAAGACAGAACAGTTACGCTGTGCCAGGTATCATGTCTCACAAGCTCGACTGTGAGGAGCTACTGCCTTCATACTGAAGCCTCTCCCATATATTGACAGCTTTATGAGACTTAAGCCCTCTACTCCTAACACAGACTGTAGATTCAGAGTATAACGTTAATGGACTGTATTAAGGGCATAGTTAAATTTTCTCCCACACTGCCCTCCCTTGTACAGCCTTGTGCTTTAGTTGGGCACACGACTACCCGCACCTCCTGTGTTGTGACTGCAGGCTAGAGCTCTGGACATTTTAATTCCTTTTTGCTTTAGAAAAAAAAATCAAGAGACCCCCCACCAATCTAGTGAAGATAATTACATTTTATCTGGGCACCGCATGTGGCTTAAATTCCTTATTGTGGTGGGCTTGAATCAGAAAGCAGGCTTGTCTCTGGCACTATAATTTAAAGGGCACTCTTATCTGTGCCATCACCTCAGATTGTAATTCAAGAAGCAACAGTGTGCAGGGGCCCCCTTTTTTATGCATGGCCATTATTGGCTGAGGGCTGAGATAGTACCTTTTAGCACAAATGGGACCAACGGCGATGGGTCATCCAAGTGTTTTACAAATGAATGTAGAGCAGGCAGCAGGCCCGTCAGTAGAGGTCTGATTCACACATCTCCCCCTGCCATCTCTTACCTACAGGCCTGTGATGGGCGTAGAGGGGCCAAGCTGTTATCCCTGCTGGTAATTACAGCTATTAAGGCTAATCCTGGTACCATTCAGGGCCCTTTTGTTTTGGGATTTATCTCCTCAATGCTCGAGAGTTTCTCCTTTCAGACTGGCACACAAAGACACATTTTTTTCTGAGTTGGTAATTATCTGCAATATCCTCTCTCTACTGGGGCCAGAGTAAAAAGCTACTTGAGATAGGAAAGCATGCCTGTCCCCCCTGCTTATGGCGGGCCAGAAAAAAATATAATGGTAATAATTGTCAGCAGTCTGCAGTGGACATTAATGGGAGATTAATGATATTGTGGGGCAAATTATCAATCTAGGTGGTAATGCTGTGACAGAAGTAATTATATTCACTGGCCGAGAGCGTGGTGGTATGACTCGTCTTTATTTTACACCAGTAAAATGTCCCCGGTTTTATGATGT
The DNA here is from genome assembly GCA_027475355.1 of Coilia nasus. Taxonomy (NCBI): domain Eukaryota; kingdom Metazoa; phylum Chordata; class Actinopteri; order Clupeiformes; family Engraulidae; genus Coilia; species Coilia nasus. The sequence goes on from CM050205.1 coordinate 14,031,411, forward strand.
GGTAACCACAGTTCTTCACCCTATCATTTGGTATATGGAATCCAGTAGCACTTCCAGTGTCCATGGATCACAGAGTTTGTGCTGTCCATCGTCAGTAAAACCTGCATAGTGAACATACTTTACATTCTCTGTTCTTCATATCTGTAATGTGCTGTATTCCAGTCTGAATATCAGTAATGTGCACTTATCTTTAAAACACAATTAATTGAGTCATCATGGCACAGTGCTCTTATTTTATTTTTTTTATTGCTTCAACTGAAGAATACTACCCTATCTGTTTGCTTTTTAAGAGTCTCTTATACCACTGGATAGCTCTGCGGTGAAAGATACCTGTATTCAGGCAGCAGTGGCCATTCTGACAACACGTCTTTCCATCCACCTAATCCTGGTGATAACTATCTGGAAGATTTGGATTAGTGTGTGGGGATAAAAAGGATGCAAGGCCATTAGAGTGTCATCCAACCCTGCAAAATCCGCACAAAGCACCCGTTTGATCGACAGATTGAGTCCAAACGCACTCGTCGACGGGAGCGGCGGACCTGCATTCCTGTCGCGTGTCAACATTCCGCCGCGTTGCCCCTTTGTAGTCCACCCTCATTCCAGATGGCTCCTCTCTTCCTGGTCCCCGGCCTGCTGTGCTGGGACCAGCCCTGATTGGTTAGCCCAGCTGCTCTCCCGCTGCTGCGGGCGTGAGTGACAGGTGCCTTCCCCAAACAGAGGTCCTACTGCTCGCATTCTGCTCCTGATTGACAGCCCCTGCGGCTCGTGGTTCTCCTCTGATGATTCTGGGCATGACATCATTAGGGCTGCACAGAAGGAACACAGTGTTTGTTCACAAAGACTCCAGATCAGTTATGACAGCATACCAGGAGGGAGTTTTCGCCGAGAAATTACTTTTTCTTGGTCAAGCAAGCTAGCCTCCAGACAGCCTTCAACCCCACACACTATCGCCCGCTCGCATAGATAGCAGATGATAGCGTAACATATTACAATAACACCAGCAATCTCATCGCTCCCATTAGACTCCAAGGAAGAAAAAAATCTTCCTCAGAAATATGCGAAAGGCCATTTGGATTCCACGGACGGTGTG
>CM050205.1:14037500-14082500 GCA_027475355.1 Coilia nasus
ATATACTGTGTGTATATATATATATATATATATATATATATATATATATATATATATATATATATATATATATATATATATATATATATATATATATATATTGTGCTCCACCACAATTCATATGCTGTGTGTCTTCAATTACTTTGTGTCCAGTCCCAGTGCTCAGTGATGCACTGTATCTCAACATGGGGTGCAGGAGAAGGCAGAGGGAAAGGCACAGCCGGGCTTTCATTAGACCCAGGGTGAGCAGAGGTCAGACACCACTCCTGCCGGCCCCCTAAAAAAAGCAGGCCATGTGATGCAGCACTGTGTCTGGAATAATAATGTTTCAAGCCACCCCCCCCCCCCACCCTCACCCTCCCACCCCCACAACTGCCTCAACCCCAACCCCAACCCTCCCACCCCTGCACCCCTCCTGCATTTCATCAGGAGCTTCCTGCAGAAGCATCAATACCTTTGTGTGGGAGGCAATTATGTGTGATCTGCAGACTCTGACTTGACCTTTTACTTGTGATGCCTCAGTAAGACACCGGTCCTCGATGACGGCCCTCCATTTTTGCGGTCCCCTCTTGTGCAGCTTAATGTGACTGTTTGGGCTTTGCAGCTGCAGCGCAGTAGCACGATCCAATTTCATTTTTCATCATCGCGGCCATGAGGGTACATTCGGTGCCCTGACACCTTGTGCATGCTTTAATCAAAGTTTTTCTTCCTGCCTTCTGGTTGTTACTCTAGGGCAGGGAAGTACATTGTATGGATCCCATTGTGAATCAGATTTATGCAGTTGCATAGGAAATCAATGGGGCTGTGCGCAGAGGGATAGCTGGAGTCAACAGGGCCATTATTCTCACTGCAGCTCTCTAGTTAGACATGTCTACACGCCATACACAAGGCAGCCAGACCTCTCTCTCTCTCTCTCTCTCTCTCTCTCTCTCTCTCTCTCTCTCTCTCTCTCTCTCTCTCTGCAACTCATGCAAGATTATGTAGATATGCATAATTTCGCCATGCAAAGCCCATGTAATGCGTGAGAGATAGAGGCATAGCTATTGTACATTTTCAAGGTCTACTGTGTTCATGACAAGCGTTTCGGTTAGCAAGGTGGGTGTTCAGATTTATTCTGACCGTGCATGTTAGCGCTTGGCGAGAAAGGTGGCGCGGAATGCAGTGGTTAAGGTGTGACTCTATTTGCATCGCTACATGAGCCAATTCAAATGAGCCACCTAGACAGTGGTGACCTCGCCTTCAGGAAACTAATTGAGAGGTCAAAGAATGTGCCCAGTGATTGTGCTTATCCTCAGTGTGCTGGCTTTGTTCACTGAGTTTCTCATTTGGGAGTCAGACCTTTCATTTAGGAAGCTAGCCTTGAATGATAAACAAAATTTCAAAGGCTATTTGAAGTCTGAGCAACACTACCCAACTTAGTGAAGAATTTTTATCAGCAAAATTCACAGATAGCTGTGGAAACAGCTCCGAATAGCTGTCTGTTGTTTCTCTCTATTAGCATGACAGTAGGACAATACAATGGCTTAACTGTTTCCGATTGGTTTTAGGTGCTGATAGAATCTCCTTTCATTTGAAGTCGGTCTTCACCACTTATTAGGTGTTTTGGGTTGTTTCATGCTTTGTTACCACACTCTATTGTAAATAATAGAAATTTTGGAGATATGGCCAATGCAGAAGCATTCAGGGTAAACCATGCTAGCTAGCTAATAATGCCATAAAAAGGCAAAAAGGTGAAACAGCATTAATATCTCTTGTGGCTATGGGGTGTGGTAGGGTAGGCGGGTATGATTTTATTTACTAATGCAAAAAGAATGAGGGCTCTTGTGCATATAACATTAAATCAAACGAAATGCCATGCTATCATTGCTCACAGTATCCAAAGGACAATTCTTTCAGTGTGTACCAGTCTGGCTAATACTCACACTGTTTCTGTTTCTATTCCCTGCTGGCTACAGTGTCAGCTACTAAAATAAAGTGGGATAAACAATTATTATAATTATTTTAATTACATGGTCTGTTGTATTTGTGTCATACTCTGTGGCATGCTGACATGGCACTGCTGATGTTTTTGTAAAGCTACCAGTCATTGTAAAATGGCAGGCATTAGAACAAACAACTGCAACCACAGATTATGTTTTTATTTTGTGAAATAAAATCACAAAGAGTCAGTGGCACGCACGGCGCACAAATGGGCGGCCTGTGTGATTGATGCGGCGAAGTCATGCGGAGGTACCAGTGTGGTGGCGGAGGTCGACTGTGATTGACAGCTCGCACAGATGGTAAGTGAAGACTCCTCTCTTGACTTTAGGGAGGGAAATTCCGTGCTTCATCTTCTGTAAAACGGCCGTCTCCTCTGCCACCTGCTATTACTCTTCCTGAAGAGTCATATTTCTAATGAGGACAAGTCGAATGTGCTTTTTGGATTGTAACCCTCCAACCACCCACGAGACCCCCCATAAAATCCACTCACTGCTTTGGACAAACTACTTAGTGTACACTTTGCCCAGCCTTGTACTGAAATAACCCTTCCGTTTTATTTTATACTTTCCTCATGTATAACAGGTATAAGGATTTTATGATTTGCTTTTGGGCATGCATTGACAGAAATCACATTAATTACCCAGTAGCAACCTGTAGATGGCTATAATACCATCCTCCTCCCCCGTGCCAAGGTGTGTATTTCACTCTAACGGACATGTCTGGGAAGAGAAAATCTCGTCTCCTCTTTCTCACCTCGCTGTCACTGCAGCTTCTGTCAGTTTGAGTGGTGTACGCTTTCAAATGTTTTTATGTGAGTGCCTTTTTTTTTCTCTTCAGGACCGAATGACTGCTGAGGAAGAATTTGCTCAGAGCCCAATGGCACGTGGGCTCTCTGAGCATTTTTGCAGCTGCCTTTATGTCTGTGGGTGGGGATTTTTTTTTTTTTGGTGTTGCAAGGAGTGGAGAGCTTTTGGATAAACAGTGACATTTGTAACTTTAAGAACATCAGAGGTGATACTGCTTTCTAAAATGAATCAGACTGGCCTTGAAGAATCTTTAACCGAAGGTTGTGCGAGTCAGCATGAAACCTACAGAGAGTTTTGATTCACTGTTTCTCACACGCACCACATGGTGGCCGTGGAACATTTGTAGACACAGGCCTGAGAAACCTACATTCTTCTTGGTATAAATCTCCGAAGCCCTCAACAGCAAGAGTTACAGTTTAAAACCCTCCCTCTCCACCCCTGACACACACACACACACACACACACACACACACACACACACACACACACACACACACACACACACAAACACAGACACGCACACACACACGAAACACACACACACCCTTGTCTTCCATGAGGCCTTCAACCGAGTGCATGTATGTCATTAAAACCCACACGGAGCAGCCTAAACATAAACACATCCTGCAGTATCATGCAACGGGGCCTCTCTTGTTTCCAGACAGCTGCAGATCGCCCCGTCTTCAGCCGAGCTTGAAGGAGCCTGACATACAGAGGCTTCAAATCCTTTTCTAAATCGAGAGACTTAGGTAGGCATCACTCGCTTGCACCCAGCTGGGGCTTTTCACCACAGAAGGGGCTGAATGCAAGTTTTTTAGCAGCTATGGTTACACCCTCCCCCTCACCCCCCTGCCCCACACACCCCCATGACCGGCATTACCATTTCTTGTCTTCCTCCAAAAGCTGGCTGGCTGCTCCCAGACCTTCTGCTGAGCAACAGGTCGCCTCTCACCCATTCACCCATTTCACCCCTCTGCTGAAAGAGCCGACAGCCTCGTTGTTGTCGCGGCGGCTGCTGCTATGCTGCTATGTTGTTGCAGTGGCTGCGTGCTGGCTGCGTGCTGGCAGCGATGTGTCTTGTGTTTCACACAAACAGCAGCCCGGCTGGTCGGCCCCAACGTCTGACTGAGGCTGAGGCTGAGACGCATGGGGTTGTAATTAGAAGTGAGGCTCATGGTTGACTGGACCCCCGGTATAAAACGGGCCTGGGCTGATGCGGATACAGCACGCATTCCTCCTCCCCTGGTTCTGCTTAGCTGGCGGTTCGGTGTCGGCGTGCTGCGAGGTGTTTTTGTTGGCCATCTACCTAGAACGCATGCCTGCGACCCTCATCTCAGGAAAGCAAGGAGTGCAGAAGAAAAGTGAGGCAGACAGAGAGAAAGACAAAGAGAGAGAGGAGAAAGAGAGAGAGAGCGAAAGAGAGAAAAAAAAGATGGGGAGACGAGTGTGAAACCCAAGCCGGGCTCCGACAAACACAAGCAATTGGACATGCTCTATAAATCATCACCCACATCCTTCCAAACTGCAGGCAAATAATATTGAGACATGAGGGAGCCGTGGGTGGATGGTGGTCTGTTTCGTGGGAGGGTGGGTGCTGGGGCTGGTGCTGGGGCTGGTGCTGGTGCTGGGGGCGCAAGCAGATAAGAACAACTGGCATGCCTTTCAGAGGGCGAGGAAGTGAGTGAGAGAGAGAGAGAAGAGAGAGAGTGAGGGAAAGAAAAGAGTCTGAAAGTGAGTTAGGAGAGAGTGACAGAGTGAAGCAGAGTGTGTATGTGGAGGTTTCAGTGTGTTAGCAGTATGTAAGTGTGTGGGTGTGTGTTTGTGTGTGTTTGGTCTGAGCATGTGTGCGAGAGTGTGTGTGTGTGTATGTGTGTGTGTGTGCGTGTGAGTGTGCGTGTGTGTGTGATTGGTCTGAGCGTGTGTGCGAGAGTGTGTGTGTGCATGTGTGTGTGTGTGTGTGTGTTTGGTCTGTGCATGCATGTGTGTGTATGTGTGTGTGTGCGTGTGCGTGCGTGTGTCTGTGTGTGTGTGTGCGTGTGTCTGTGTGTGTGCGTGCATGCGTGTGTGCGTGTGTGTCTGTGTGTGTGCGTGTGTCTGTGTGTGTGTGTGGGAGGGAGAGAAAGGGGGTTGCTGTTATTCAGAGCAGGCAGCTGGAAGCACTCAAAGAGGCTGTGCACAGTGTAAAGCAGAGCGGAGCAGCCCCAGCCCCAGCCCCAGCCCCAGCCCCAGCCCCAGCCCCAGTGCACACTCCCCTATCCACAGGATGAGCACTGACAAACTGAATGCCCCTATAGAAAGGAGAGGAGGGCCGTCTCAACAGTGGCCGGGGGCCTGTAAAGCAGAACAACACCCGGGCCAGCGTGAGCACACACGGCCTGGCCCCGCTCAGGAAGTCCACCTTGTTTTGACTCTACTGGCTGCCCTGGGAATAACAAGGATGGGACCGCGGTGGGCTCAGACATGTAATATTTTGCCTGCCATCCTTTTATGTAGGCAAACAAGACGTGTGGGGTTTTTTTTTCCCTCTAAAGAGCTCACAGATGAAAGAGGGTTTTTACAAATGTGCGCGTGTTGAAAGGAATGTATTTTTTATAAATATACATGCTTCCAGCCCCCATGTAAAAATTGTTTGGAAATCCAGTGAGTTGTAAAGTGAGTTGCAGAACAATATCAGATACCCAGCGAAACAGACAGCAGGTATTCAGGCCTTTCCTGTATTTAAAGCTTTTTTTTATTTGCGCTTGCATGCCTTTTTTGGCATTTAAACAGAGGGAAGCTGAGTTATCAAACCGAGAGAAGCCAAGGCTTTGTTTTAAGTGTGATGTGTGAAAAGTTACAGTGCACAGCTGAACTTGTATATTAAAGCATTTGGCAAGGGAGTCTTCTTGCTGAAAACCCATATGTTTCAAACTTTCAACCTCGGACTAGAAAGAACAGGTGTTGCCGTTCTTTTTTCCCCCTGGAAGCTGCCAGTTATTGAATACTTCTTCTCCTCACTATTCCTCCAAGACATTCTTTTTTTTGGGCGCCCCGACTCTCTCTGTGCCCCTTCTACAAGCACTTTTGTCAGGCATAGACTCCCTCCTCCAACACTACCCCATAAGTATGGAGGACAAAAATCAAAAATGACAAAAAAAATCCTGTCCCATCCTCCAGGTTTCTCACAGACTCAACCCGACTCAAGCCAACTTTTTCAGCAGGTCATTTGTCCAGATTCTGTTACCTTTCAACAAACACAAGGCCCCAGGCAGGGGCCAAGGAGAGGACACACCAAACGAGGGAGAGAAAGAGAGAGAGAGAGAGAGAGAGAGAGAGAGAGAGAGAGGGAGACAGAGTGCCTATGTCCCTAACCAACTTCCTACACTGAGTCACCAAACCCAGCCACATGTGGCTTCCACCAATTAGAGCAGCTGGTTTGCATGTGATTCCTGAAGCATGTCAGGAGGAAGGCAGTCACTTCCTGTGTGTTTCTGTTCAGCCAGACGGGCAAGCTAGCACTGCTGCCGACAAGTATGGAGGAAAAGTTTGGTAATTAATTCATCGGTCAAGCGCGTGGGAGAACGTCAGAGTGTTAATTCATGTGCGCATTAATGAAAAGCCATTGCCTCTTATGGCCTTGTTAGATGTCGGAGGATTATTCAGCTCTGGATCTCAAGAGATGGACACTAAAAGGCTACCGAATTGATCTGAATTAATCACATAATCAGATTTAAACACATGGAAAACATGTTTTGACTGCAATAATCCATGCATGCATCTATATCTGTGCGTGTTAATCAGCTAGGACTATATTTAACCTTAATGTCAGTTGCATAATCTGGATATGACTCATGGTGCTACATACCATAGCACCTGGACCTTCCACTCAGACTACAGACTCATGGTAAACTCTTTTTTATTGACAAACATTTTGGGAAAGAATCTCTGTCCTTTCTCTGCCTGTCTGGAAGACTGTCTTTTTCTCGTATTCTTCTCATATTTTTCTTTTCTGTTAAAAACACACACACACACACACATATATATATATATATATATATATATATATATATATATATATATATATATATATATATATATATATATATATATATATATATATATATATATATATATATATTTCTCAACCTCCCTAAAACCTTGTGTAGATGATGAAAAACAGGCAGAATCTTTCACAAAATCCCCCTTTCTGCCTTTGAAGGTAGCACTTCTATAATACAGGCCGAGTTGCCAGAGAAACTATTGCCTTTTAAAAACTGCTCCTTGATCTTAGGGGCCAGCTGACCTAACTCAATGACCACGAAGCCCAGCTCCCAACTTCTAACGCTCAGTCATATAATTGAAAAGGCACCGCCAGATCTCAAATGGAGATCTTGCTTGAGATGTTCTGAAAAGGGTGTTCTGCAGGGGAAGGAAGAAGAGGGGGGAGAGGGAGGGGGAGTAAAAGAGGAGAGGAGAGGAGAGAAAAGAGGAAGTGAGGGAGGAGAGGAGAGGAGGAGGGGAAGGAGGGGGAGGAGGAGGGGGGAGTGTTGAAATGAAATAAATCCTACAAGAATGCGTTTTGGGCATTTCATTATAAATCCATTTCACAAGGCCACAGTAATCAAAAAGACAGATGAAAGGTGAGGGGCACAGCCTGTGTCATGGCTGCTCTGAGATGGCCTCCTCTGACGGCTGTATCTAAGAGCCTTCGTCTGCAGGATTGAGGGCATTCGAGGGACCCTGAGCTTGAAGCAGAGACGACTGAAAAGGAGAGGCCAAGCAATCCAGCTACCATACTGAAACAACTCAAGTTCTGCTTACATTGACCTATGTGATACTGCGGAACTCTTGACTTGAAGTCGACCATGTTGAAGTCATATAATGTCAGCTTTGGGGCTGCTCACTGCAAAGCAGGCCTATACCCCCCCCCCCCCACCCCCCTCTGAACACATGTATTTGATTGCACATTCAGACAAAACTCGAGTTTTAACGCCCCTACTTCACACTCTGTTCATTTCCCTCTGTTTAATACAAAGTGATATGGGGGCTTTTGAACTCTGAACTTTGAAGCAGAGCAGAGGGTTGCAATCTAATCATACATTTATAATTGGAAGTGTTATGTAACATGCATTCCAACGCCTGGAGCCTATTCAATGCAGCCTTTCACAGGGCATGGAACCAGACGTCTCCTCACCCCTGCGCTGGCTATATTTACATGGATCATGTTTGAACAAGTCTCCATTCGAAACGACCCATTGTAATGCCCTGGATATGATATTCCAACACTGTTACATTTGCCAACTGCATGTGAGAAGATTGCTGTTGAAGAAAAAAAAAGCATTTGTTCAAAAAAAGTTTTCCACATAATGAGACACTCTGTTTGAAGGACCTCAGCAACTGTTAAAGAGACCCACACAACTGTGCTTTTTTACAAGTTCATCTGTAATTTGATGCTGAGATATTGTGCATTAAATTGTGCCACTAAAAGAAAATAGAAAAACATTATTTTTCTGAGTTTTTGGACAGGCCAGTGAATATATAACAGGCTGCCACCCACTCGTTTTGGTAGCGTCTGTGCTACCATCAAAGACCTTGTCTTTCCTAATTGCAGATGCTGAACAGCTCTTGCAAAAAAAAAGGAGTAATGATTTTCCAGTAGCATATGGTCGGTGGAGTGCAATTTCACTCAGGATTCACAGTGAAAGGGGAAAAAAACATTTTCAAAGGCAAACTGTTGCAGCTCAGGCACACAAGCGCACAAATAACGTGGGCACAACATTTGCCGATTTGCCGTCTGCAAAAATGGGCTTGAGTAGTAGTCCAAGGAGGGTGTCAAAAGTGAAAGAAAACTACTTGGGAATTCTCGAAACACTCCCCCCCTCCCATCAGTGTCCTGACACCTGTGACCTTTGCTGTGGGTGAAATCGACATCGTATGCAAGTATGTGAGGCTCTTGCTGGAGTTGATGCCTCTGTAATTGTAAGCAGGTTTTTTGTCAAATGTCATGCTGGTGCTCTCAACAAATGAATATGGATCTGAGGATTTTTTTTATCAGTAAATGCTTCTGCTTTGGACCTCTGTGATAGTGGGAACAGGGGCAAATAGCTTCCACCAATGAGGTTAGGGCAGATTCAGCTGAGCTGTTTTTCACAGCACAACAAACAAAAATGGACACCACTAAATGATTTTGTGTATTTACAGTGCATGCTTTATTATTTTCTTGTCACTTGCTCTCATCCATTAGGATTGAAATGACATGCTGTATGAACACTGGGTGATAAAATGAGTAAAAAAATGTCTCCTTTGCCAATCAAATTTCACAAACACACACACACACACACACACACACACACACACACACACACAGACTGACACACACATTCGCAAGCCCACGCAATAAATTAGGACCATTTGAGGACGGCTCTCAGCTTGGCCCAGCGATGTGCGCAGGGTTTATTTACATGATGTAACCTTGGCCATTTCCGCCACCATTACCTGTCATTCACAGCGTCTCCATCTGCCATGGATATCCACCAAGGTACAAAGAGACACCACAGAGCCCTGACCTCACAGGCAGCCCTGGAAGGGACGGCAGTATCTAAGCTGTCAGCTTCCTAACACCACAGCACAAGGGAGTGTCATTTATATTCCAGCATGGGGGTGAGAATCGGGGAGAGGAAAATTTCCACTTGAAAAAGAAATGCCATGCTTGATATTAATTGGAGGCTGATTTCAATAAATGAGAGAAATTTAAATGGTTCATTTTATGATGGTGGGGAAAAACTCATTTGTATTCTATACAATGACCATCTGCTTTGCTTGGAGAGAACTAGACGTAGAGTTTAATTTATCTCTGACTACATACATGTAACAAGAAAAATATTTCCATTAGGTGAGTTACAATTTCCCAGTTTGGTTCGCTTTTAAATCCCAAGCTAGTTTGAAGATAAAGGCATTTGGTAATTGATTTTGGCTCAATCTGTCCCTGACTTTGATGTTTCGTTTTTTTCACTCTTTGTTCTCTTTACTTTTTATTTTTCCTTCTCTCTATGAATTCCCATTTCCTAGACACTGTTCCACAGTGAGCTGCTTCATTGGAAACACCTGCACTCAGAGTGAAAACAAGCAGAGCTGTATTTCACTCCATTTTGCCATCCCACTGAGCTAATACTCAGCTCTCCCTCAAAGTAATCAAACATGTGACATTTACAGCTTGATTCAGGTGGGTGCTGTGTTCAGTCACCCAAGGACTAATGCTGGAATTAATAATATCTCATTTCTACTGCTGTTTGCAATGTAACATCAAAGGTCTAACTAGTTTTTATATGCAGTATCATATATCACATTATATGTTGTGTATGTTATATGGTTTTGGCATAGTTACATAGGCCCATGTAATATTACTAACAACAGTGTGAGACAGTAGACAGTTTTGCCTTCATTTAGATGCCTGGGCACAAAAAAATAACATAAACAGATAAACTTAGTATGACAGTGTAAGCCATGGGCCATGTGGCTCAAGTTATGATTGAACAGAAAAAAAAGCAAGAACGAATTCAGGACATGTAAGTTATGGCATTCACTGCCATTTGTTTGATATGGCCATGGCTTCCATGCTTTTGTAACAACCCCTCAAACACACACACACACACACACACACACACACACACACACACACACACACACACACACACACACACACACACACACACACACACACACACACACACACACACAACACACACACACACACACACCACCCCCCTCATGTTCGTGCACTGTGTCATGACAGTTCACACGTTGTTTGGATCCTTCCCCCCTTGCAACCCTGTCGACCGCGCCCACCCTCGGCTCACCCCTCGCGGGAGGACAGACAGAGCAGGACGGAGGGCGGGGGGAGGGAGGGGGGAGGGAGGGGCTGAAGGACATGGCCCCTTGCCAGCAGCCCTCATAGCTGCGCCCCATATCTCGCGCATACAGCATTGATGGTGGCAGAGGCGCAGATGCAGAGACCCGTGTCCGTCACCCCTCCTCCATCTGCCAGCGGGCGCCCGAACGGGACGACCAGGCCTCTGTCGTCACCCTGGCCTCCAGCACCGCGGGGAGTAATCGCACACTGTCTAACAACACGCCGGTGCTAAGCTGCTCTCGGGAACATCAAAGCTACAAGAGATTATTTTACAACGTAGCGGGGCCTGAGGGAGGGAGGGAGAGAGAGGCACGTAGAGTTTTTCTTGAAGTGGCTGGCAAGTTCCTGTGAGGAGGTGAGACTAACCTCACCAAGGTTATGGGGTCCCAATTTGCAAATAATTGGAAGCTTCCTCTCCTCGTCACTTCTATGGAGGGAAAAAGAGTGCAAGAAAAATGTACGACTTCCTCTGCTTGTGTTTATTTTTTTCGTTTTTGTTCCATCCATCCGTCTCTTGCGACATGTCTCAGTATTTAACTACCACTCTGAACCGTCACGTGACGCATGTAAATCAAAAATCCGCGCCCCGGAGCCAAGCTCTGCTGCCACAGCAGCTTTGCGCGAGCACCGCACAACACCCAGGAACTGCAGGTTTACACTCAACACCTTTTCATCTGCCTCAGAGTGTGTGCGCGCGCACACACGCACGAATGCGGTGTCAGGCCTGTCAGGAATTACTAATCGGCCGCTCTTTTGCGATAGCTATCAGCGGGTGTCTACGTGAGCCTTTCATCTTCAAACAGCGGCTATAAATAAGGGCAGGTTACTCAGTGCAGGGTGACTGAGACACGCTCGGAGCCCCAAGCCTGGACCGGTTTTGGCGGTGGAGTGAGACGACGTGAGCCAGAGACCCCCGTAAATCATAACAGACTCTGTCATGCTCTCTCCGCCTCAGAGAAAAACCTGCTTTTTTTTTCTTCTTTTTTTACCTTGCTTCACTTAAATGTCAGGTGCCTAGTTGGGTATTAATTAAACGAATTAATCAAGCTGGGAGTATATTGATCGCTCTCAAACTTGCGAGACTTTTTCCTCATGATTATTCGAGCACTCAGGGCTCAGTGAGTCGCTTCAAGCAGGTGGGAAGAAAAGTAAAAAATAAGAGGCTGCAGCCATCCTACGCTTCTTATAATTAATCTTCTCCTGTCGTATTCTATTGACACATCCAGCCTTTGATTAAATAATTACCCTGAGCACCATAAGCTACTCTGATTGAGTCATAATCCATGGTGAGCTGTCGCAAGCAGTGGTCACCTCCTCGGGTAGGATTAGCTCATTGTTTTTAGGCGCAGAGACACTGAACTCCATCTGTCTCTCGGTGCTGGACGCCAGCTCCTCTCTGATTCTCCATTTTTTAAAGATGCACTGCTGCCGTCTTCACTGGTCTCGGCCCTGCTCCCCCACCAGGTCTCCGCTGATGGGATTTGTCCACACCCTCGCCAGCATCTGTCATGGAGGTCAGACGTGAACTCATTCTGTGAACTGAGCTTGCCCCCCACCTCGACCACCCCCTCGTCCACACACCCCACCCCACCCCACCCCCCCACGACCTTCTGACAGGTCCATGTGGGATGTAGATGGGAGAGGAAGCACCCTGAGCAAGGCTGACTCGCCATGACGTGCCCTCTCCATAGGTATCTGTCTATTCCAGGGCGCTCCCGGGGGCTGGGCAAATGTCTCCCAGGAAGGAGTAATTTTCTGTTCAGGAAGTAAGGTGTGTCTGGAGCGCTCTTGCTCTGAGCTCTGGAAGGAACAGAGGAACAAGAGGTCAGAAAACAAAAGGGAGACAACTTAAGTAATGAATTATGCATACTTGCAGTCTGCTGTCTATTTACATTATCAAAAAGGCTATAAAAGTCATGGGAAAACAATGGGTACACACTGTTTGCATCAAAGGGCCACCCTCGTATTTGGTTAGTGGTTAAAATATGCCATAAATTATGCATAATTATGACTATACCCACAATTTATTTACAATAGCTAGCTTGGTCTCCTTTTAAAATAGAGCACCACTCATGCCACTGAAACCAGTGCAGTAGCAAGGCAACTTGTGCTTGTGTTCAAAAAATGTTAAACAGTGGTGAGCTGTGCTTTTATTGGTGTGCCTACTTTATTTTCCTAGAAGTGTGAAAACAACAAGGCTACAGGACTTTTGAGGGTCCTCCCTGTAAAAATGTTTTTAAGATTTAAACATCAACCTTTCTGACAATTTTTGGGTAAAATCCTAGCTTCACACACATTAACCTGTCGAATGTGCTGTTTTACATGGGCATCAGACTGCAACTGACAAGACTGTCAAAGAAATGTTATAACCTGTAGCAGTACATGACTTCTGAAACTGAGCAAGCCCAAATGTGAATTTTGATGAGGGAATGGGGAAAGGAGGTGGTTTGATCCCAAATTTGGCATGGTGCTGTCAAGACTACTCTAATGTGGTCTATTTCATACAGTAAGTATGTCACAGATACCTTGACTTACAACAGGCAGAAAAAAGACGGTTTTTAAAATGCTACAGGGTTCTTGCTAAATAATATTTATCCACAAAACACTGATTAGCAGAATATCAAACTCACTGTAGTTGTATCCTAGCCTATAAACTTGTTTACAAATAGGTTTTGCAATTAAATGCTGATAAAAGTATTTATACATCACATTGTTTTTGTTTTCAAATTGTGTGGTCTGACAACAAGGGATGGGGCAGGCGCAATCCAAGGGGTGACATCAATGGTTGTCTTTTCAAACTACCTCTACACGTAATAGGATAGTGCTATGACCAATCAGAGCAAGGAACTTGTTTACCATAGCAGTGTACCAGTGCGCCGGTGTAGCCTTGTTGTGTCAAACTCGCCCAGCGACCCTTTCCGAGGATAGACTGATGTAATTGATCCATCCAGTTTTGGGAGAAAAGCTACTGAGCTTCAGAGCTTCGGGTTATGGATATACTTTTACTAATACACCTTTTACTAATATACCTTTACTAATGCACTTAAAACTTTACAAAAATAAAAATAAAAATAAACTAACCCCAGTTGGCATTTGCATTTATTGCTCTGTATATCTCCTGTGCACTTTGTATTTGCAAGTGTTGTACGCTGTGATTATGTCCTCTATTGTAAGTCGCTTTGGATAAAAGCGTCTGCCAAGTGTAATGTAATATACTGTATCCAGGATAGAAATTTCAATTGCTACTGCTGGAGTACATCTAGATTTCTAGGCTAACAATTTTCTCCAGACCTTTACAAATGGGTCCATTCTGTTTCCCCATGTCATCATCTTCAGCAGCATGGCTAGCTAGCACCTCTCAAGCCAGAGCCAGCAAAAATGTCAACAATTCCCCTCATTCTAATCTACATTTTTTTCATGCAACTGATATGTGTTCTGTATTCTTCCCTTTCACTTATTTCAGTTATTCACTGGACATCATGGCCATGTAGATGTGTAACACAAACTTAATCAACTTAGTAATTAACTAATGTGGTGTTATTGTCCTGTCAATGTAGTAAACTCACTAGAAGAAATAGGAAGAGAGGCAATAGCTATGAAGCTATTGGCCAGGCTTGGTTATCAGTGACATCATATCTGATATCAAACATGATGTCTGTCTGTCAGAGCTTGACATATGAGCAGAGAGGCCAGAGTCCACCCTCCTCATCGAAACAGATCAATTTGACGGGCTAATATGGCTATCGATCAAAACTATAATTTCTCTTCAGTTGTGGTACTGGGAATTCAAAGGAAGCCTTGCTCTGGATGGAGGAGCTGAGGTTTCAGCAGAACTGGTCTCTTCCCTTATGCTCATACTGTCAAACCACATAGTGATTGGCAATGTAATCGATGTAAGAAACAAGGGGAGGGGGGGGGGCAGAAGCAGACACAAACAATAAACTGTAACCTAAAATATAATTTTAGAATCGATTCTTTTTTCTTCCATTTGAACATTTTTAGGCCTTCACAAAAAGACGTAGCAGGCCCCAGTGCAGTCACTGTTAGAACAACACTTTGCATGACAAGAGATGCCATAGCACACTGGAAAGCCCCTGGGGTCATCCCAGTGATCCCACTCCCCAGCACTCGTCACCATATAATTAAAATTCTCTTTCTAATTTCTATTAGAGCCTATTAGCACGTGGGCTGTTCATTGTTAAATCATGGCCAATGGCATCGCCCCCAGAGATGGGGGAATTGATGTGGGTCGGACAGTCACTTGATAATTTTGGCAGTGGGTTCAGAGTCTCATCCATCACTCAATATCTTACACGGAAGTTTTGACAGGTAGAGGTCACCACAATGTGGCAGGGAGCGAAAAAGATGGATGCCTTTAATTTGGGTAATGAAGAGTTAACCATCCTGGGAAAGCAACAGAAGCGTTAAATGGGGGAGCGGCACGCATTAAAGAAAGTCTTATTTAATTCTTCTCTCCTAATGGAAGACATCAGAACACAATCCATGATTGACAATCAGCAGCCCAGACATAATTCCCCACAGACAGTTCGCTTAAGTTCCATCCCTTGTTAATCTCAAATATAATGAATTGCAAAACTAAGGTTAAACTGCCACCGTGAATTCATTATCACTAACAGATGAGTTCATAAGATGATTTACAGTGCGTTTTTTTCATTAACTTCGAATGGCTTTGATTTAACTTTGGATTTTCCGCTGCTTGTCCATTCCCGGCCATCAATCACAGAGCAATGGTCATTGTCCTTATTTAAGTGACCTCCTAGCATTATTAAAGAGCGAAAGAATGAAAATATCTGCGAGGGTGATGACCTGGGGAAGGAAGAAAAAGATTACTCTGTTTTTTAGTGTGAGGTCCAATTTATCTGGTCTGCCTCAAATTACAGACAGGGTGTCCTGTCACTCAAGTTTATCTCCGACCTTTCTACGGCTCTGGGGAAGTCATTGTGGATGATAACTGTTTCTCAGACTGAGAGAAAATCACTGGCGTTACCTTGACACCGCAAAACTGCATAACACGATTAGGAAAAGTTTACATTTACATCTAATTAATTATGTGCACATTTTCACCAGACCATTTAATCACCTGCATAATTTGTTCTCTTCAGAATGTGAGTGAGCTAGAGTGCTATGAGTTTTTTTTTTTTTTTAACTTCCTGATTCACTCAAAGGCTGAGAAATCACAGATTCCTATAAAACCTGACAAGCATGAAGAGGCTTTGGCAACTCTTCTTGCCCACACATTAGGTCAAAAAAAGGTTGAAAAAAACTTTTACAGTGTATGTCTGACCATGCAGTGTGGATTTCCATGCAGTATCTTTCTGTATACAGAATACCACAGAACATATTGTTAATAGCTCCTGCATAAACACACACATTTGCATTCACATACTGTCCTGAGGCAACAGAAGAAAAGTCACAGATTCTTTAAAAGTGAATAAATCTCTTTGTAGACAGTGAAGAAGCCGCTGACAACAGTAATTGCAGTACTTTCCGGAGCTTCAGGGAGTTAGTAGCCCAGAACTCAGACGACTTTTTTTTTTCCTCTCCTCTGTCCTGTCCTCTTCCTCTTCCTCCTCTTCATCTTCATCCACCTGCCTCTTCCCTTGTTGACTGAGGTGCCTCAAGTTTACTACCACACTGGGGGAAGAGGGAAAGGTAAGAGAAAAATAAACGAAAAGTGAATATTTATTCAGCGCAGATGTTTATTGCTACTTTTTTGGTAAGGAAAGCCCCTAGCACCAGCCGTGAGCCCCGTGGGTCATTAGCCCATTAGGTAGTGCTGTGGTCACATTGAACAGATTTACTGTGAAAACACGCTCACTTTTAAACAATTTCCGCCGCCGGTGCTCAGAATGATCAAAAGTGCTGCGGCTGATCCCTCCAGCCCCCACCCCCCCACCTCCCTTTTTTTCCCCTTGTTAAAAAAAATCTCGTCTGTTCTACAAAATCCTCTCATGTGTTTCCATTTGTGAGGGGAAGAAAGCTAAAGCAGGAAACTGCGTCTTGTTAAAATGAATCGTCATGTCTAGTTGACAGACACTTCCAATGAGATAAGTGTGTGAGTATCAAGAGGCATGTGTATGAAATGGGAGAGATGGAGTAATCCTCTTTCTTTCTTTCTTTTTTTGACAAATCTTCCCTTCACACCTTCTTTTTGCCACATTCCTGATGATTAGAAAGCCTGTCATGTTGGAGACCTGTTATAATTTTGCAGACCCTTTGTTGCAATAAAACTTTACACATGCCGTATATCTCTGTGCACACTGCTTTGAGAGTGTCTCAGAAGACTTTGTCACGATGACAGAGAGACCATCTTCAGTGCACTCCAGTGTCACCAGAGCACATTTTTATTTCCCGAGAATGAAAGAGAACAAACTGTTGGAACCCCTTTTCTACTTCTTTGTACAAGACGACGATTCATAGTTTTTTAACCCATATTATATTTCACACAGAAATCGATTTGTTTTAACTTTCAGTCATGACCTCTGATTTCATAGGGGATAGATACAGTTTTGCATAGCATACATATGAAAAATGGATTTGCGGAAGGGGGTCGTTTATGGAAATCCAGCCCATGGCTCATGTGAGAAATCCTATAAGAGAAATGAAGGAGAGGGCAGGGAATGACTATGGGACCCATATGGGAAGAACTCAGCAGACAGGGCTCTTGTGATATGCAGAGAATATCATATAAAATAGCCCTCTATATGTGCATATGTAATGGTTAGCAGAGAGATATTGTGCTTTGGGCTCCTTTTTTATGTTAATAGGCCAGTTTATATTATCCCACAGGAGATAGAAATATATATCTTTCCAGTTTCTTTCTTCAAATAAGGAAAGATACACTGACAAACATCTATAGAGGCTTAAAAGAAATTAACTGAAACTCAGTATGCCCTGGATGGTGAAAGTATACTGCAGCAAAATTATTTGTCAGTTAAAAACTTAAAGTATATCAATCATCACAACAAAGTAAAATCAGCTGGTGTGGTGTGGCGTGGTGTGGCGTGGTGGGTGCGTGCGTGCGTGCGTGCGTGCGTGCGTGCGTGCGTGTGTGTGTGTGCGTGTGTGTGTGTGTATGTGTGTGTGTTTGTGATGCAGCAGCAGTGCAACTGCAAATATACTAATAATGGCGTATGCATTGTAATGTGCATTGAAATGTGAATTGCAATTGAAATATGCATTGTACCCCAAGTTTCCTGGTATAATAGGACCTTCTAAAATAATTAACTAAATTCAGAAGGTGTTACTTTTCCTTAAGGTAGCGATTCAAAAATTGCATGCGTACGTTCTGGCAGCTGCATGGATGGTCCACATGGACAGTGCAGACAACAAAGTTTCCACATAAGTATACCTGGACTATACTTGTAAGAACCTTAGGTTACATAGTGAATATTTATTCTAGCCTGCAAACTAAAGGGTTAATAATTGTGTTCTGAAAGTTTAGTTAAGCTTTGTTTTGTAGGCCAAATTGGACTAAAGTGCCTGTTGTATACTTAAACTGTGAATTTTTTCAAGTTGACACATCATACAGGGAGCAGAAGGTGAGTAGATACTCTTTAGCCATTCTGTAATCCCTATATTATATGATATTAAGAAACAAGAGCATAAAAACTACTATGCCATCTGATTTCTTTCATATAAGCTGTTTCTGCTGCAGTGTCACTGGTTCAGATGTCACTAACGTTTACTCTTGTTTGATTTTTTATGGTTATAATTTAAGTGATATGATTATAAGTAAAATAAATCACAAACTGGCTATTGGCTAGAGCTATAAACGTTGTTTTCTTGGATGTTCAGGTGGGTAAGTACACTTGTTGTTTGCCTCCCCCCCCCAACCCTTCCTCTCCACCCTTAAGTGGCAGTTTGAAGTGAAAGGGCATGACACTTGACACGTTTTAGGCTGACATGCTGTAAGTATGGACACGTCAATATGGTGGTCCAATGTAAGGTGAGATCCTCTTTGCCGTGCCACTGTTGCCATACTGCATTTTTGGCAGTCGTGTTAATGACTGTTTTGAGGCTTTCCTCCTGGATACCATCAAAGCTTGTCAGAATTAATTAATGACTGTCAGCTCTGTCGTGTCATTAGTTGTCTCATTCTACACAGTTATGTTTTCTCTTGTCTTTCCTGTCTTCTGCCTTATGCTTGCGTCTATCATTTGCCAGAACTGACAACTCACTGCCCTCATTTAGGGGTTTTTTTCTTGTTTTATAATAAGCATGACAGTTTGCCCTGAGCTGCATTTCATATTCTCTCTCTCTCACTCTCTCTCTCTCTCTCTCTCTCTCTCTCTCTCTCTCTCTCTCTCTCTCTCTCTCTCTCTCTCTGTCTCTCTCTCTCTCTTCCTTTTTTTGATTACACAGACTTATGAAAGCCCAAACCACGTTCTGTGTTTTTGTATGAGGAAGACGTATGTGCATTTTACATTCTATGCTTTAACCTCTCTAAGCCTTTTGATTCTATCCATGTTAACCTTTATTAGACAATCTTGATCTTAAACCCCCCGCAGGAACTGCAACTGTCGAAGACATAAATACAACATGAAGCTTCTACTATTCAAATAGCTTGGTCAGTTTGGGTTTGCCGAACTGTTATGTAAATGATCCACATATAATGTGACTTCTTTGACATGCATTACATGGAGTTTGGAGCAGTGGGGTGTGAGCACTTGATGGGCAAAGGTACCCAAATGGTCACGGATGCGGTCTCTAGAAGCGAATTATTTCTTTCCTAAACATTATCTTGCATGTATAAATATCCTAAAGTGTCATGTCTGATCAAGATTAAACTTGATGACAACAACTGATACCGTGATAATAACGCTGTGCTGTTATTACTGTAATCCGCAGAAAAAGAAATGTATACCATAAACAAATCTCTCGTCCCAATCTGAGGCCTGCGCTCAACCACTAATTATAGAGGACGGGAGGACTTCAGACAGTGCTGCCTCACATGTGCCCGAAGGCCAGGCTTTCTGGGAGGGTGCTTTGAACTGTCACAATTGGGCTTGCGGTGCAAAGATCAGAAACCTGTAAAACATCAGAGTACAGGATATGTCTGAGAGTGACTAACCGCAGTTCGAGGTGCTCTCCAATGCGCGGTGGCTACAGCCAAGCACCCACTGCCTCGCACCTCATCTTGGGCAGAGGTTTGCCAGCCAAAGAGGGCATGCCTGTGCGCGCTTACGCTCAGTAGACCCTTGACTAAACACTAACCTCTTGCAAACCGTGCTCTTTGATGGAGCTTTAATGAAACACACACACCTCAATCCCCTGGCAAAACGCTCTTCATCAACGAAATATGTAGTTTACCGTATTTACCTTGGAAGAAGGTGATGTTGTTAGCTGGAGGGGAGTATTTCTCCCTGCCCTCTCTCTTTCATTCCTTGCCTATGTGCCTCCACTCTCTCCCTTCCTATCTCTCATGTTCCCTCTCTCCATTCCTCTCTCGCTTTTTTCCTCCCTCTCCATCTTTCTCTCACTCCGCTCTTTTTCTCTCTGCCTCTATCCCTCCCCACAACTCTGTCTCTCTCCCTCCCTCTCTCTCTCTTTCTCTCTTTTGCAATCTCTTTTCACTCTCTCTCTACCTCCTCCTTCACTCTCTTCACTCTCTCTCTCAATCCCACTCACTCTCTGTCCCTCTATCTCTCTCTTTTTCTCCCTCTTGCTTTCCATTCCCGTTTTGTACTGTTTGCTAAAACTGAAAGTCAGCCAAACTTGGAGTGCTTTGCCGCGCGTGGAGGGAAGTTCACCTATAGCACAGCCATTCATCAGCATTTGTCCCAGCCCCTAGACTAAACACACCCTCATTACAGGGGCTCAGGAGCCCTCAGGGGGTGCGTGGAAGGGACTCCGAATACATGTTTATTAGGTCAGGACAGCGTGTACACAAATACCGGGGGTCCGTGTCCAGAGAAAATGTTGTTTTAGTTGCAGAGCCACAATTAGAACCAGAGAGAGAGAGAGAGAGAGAGAGAGAGAGAGAGAGAGAGAGAGAGAGAGAGAGAGAGAGAGAGAGAGAAAGAGAGAGACCTTCAGAAACATGGCCCAAGGAGCAACAACAGGTGAAACGCTGCGGGGCTCAATCCAGGGAGAGAGGTAGAAGGAGAGAGAGAGAGAGATAAAGGGATGAAGAGAAGAGAGAAAAGAGAGAGAAAGCAATGACCTCACCGTTGCCGCTCGCTGCGGCTTCTGCAACACTCTCTGCCGCCTGCACCAAGAGGTGGAAATGAAAGGAGAGGACTGTGAGCTGAAACAGGAACCTTGACATGTTTTCTCAGTAAATTCCAGTGGCTTTTACATGATACAGCAGCCTCAG
This sequence comes from Coilia nasus, assembly GCA_027475355.1. Taxonomy (NCBI): domain Eukaryota; kingdom Metazoa; phylum Chordata; class Actinopteri; order Clupeiformes; family Engraulidae; genus Coilia; species Coilia nasus. Next base: position 14,058,514 of record CM050205.1, read on the forward strand.
TTTCCACAAGTCTTTATGGGCTTTTTTTCCCCTCCCTCTTTTTTTTTTAGGCGGGTATGTTTTCCGTGCTATGCGTCGTTTAAAACTACAGTTTACGCTTGCCACTGAGTTGCCCACTTGTAGTGTTTTTTGTAGACCTCGGGCTGGGGTTTGAATCACCTTAAATCCTTTAGGGAATGAACACCAGCATGCAGGGGGGCAGTCTTGGCCCCAGATTGTGTTTGTTGTTGTTGTTGTTTTACTTGTGTGTTTGCGTGTGTGTGGGTGTGTGTGCATTTGTGTGTGTGTGTTTGTGTGTATTTGTGTGTGACAGACATTCCAGAGAGTACTGAGCGTCAGCTGTTTACATTCATGACAAGATACTCCAGTATCAAGTATCCGCTAAGCATCAGACCTTGAGGGGGTGGAAACATGGTGGAGGTCAACAAAGAATCCGACACCCGGGGAGAGGCATTTGCATTCAGTTAAGGAATGTTAGGCAATAACATGGTAAATTCACCCACTCCTTGGGCCAACCACTCCAGTGTGAAGAGCAGATGCTGCCTCGAAACTCACACCAGGGAGATGGTTGGCTTCAGTGCGGTAAACGAAAATGACTAGTCTCAGAGAGGTGCTTCTGCAGTAGTAAATCTCTCTTTTTTCTGTCCTGAATCAACTTAGTCTCGAACAAACTTAGTAAAAATAAAATGTGTGTATTTAGAATGTAACTGTATTTCCCAGTGCACAAGGCTTTCAAACAAATGTGAATAAACATTTCTATTCATTTTATTATCACTCAAAGAAGATGTGTAAGAGAGAGGCAACTTTCCAAAGCAAACAATTAATGCTTAAAGATGTCAGACCATGGTTTAAGAAGACCATGACATCAAAGGCATCCCACAGTAAATGCAAATGTGCATACATGAATTCAAAGACTAGGTACACACGAAAGTAAACACAGTTAAGAAAGTCTTTTGAAGTGCCTCTGCTGTATCTTCGTTTGGGGATTTTACAGACCACCAGGTCTCCTGTAATGCCATGAGCACAGCATCTGAAGCAGGCAGACAGAGAAACCAGCCACTTTACACATCATTATTTCACCTTTGGGCCCACAAGGACTCCAGTTACCACGGGATGATTCAACTGCATTGTTATGCAAGCGCTCAGTCGGTGCAATAAACATGCCCCTTGGAGAGAACCAACCACTCAGGAATGTCAGGTGAAAACTACATTTGCCACTCCTGTGTGTTGGTGTTTATGCCTGTGTGTGTGTGTGTGTGTGTGTGTGTGTGTGTGTGTGTGTGTGTGTGTGTGTGTGTGTGTGTGTGTGTGTGTGTGTGTGTGTGTTGTTGGTGTTGATGCATGTGTGTGTGTGTGTGTGTCTATGAGTGAGTGTGTGTTTGTTTTGTGCTACCACCACCACAGCCTTCCTTCCTTCTCCCTTTGTTGGCCTATCTATCAGATGGAAGTCAGAAAAGAAGCACACCTGTCTGTAGGCTATGCAGAGGAGATGAATCCCAACAGCCTCAGCATCAGATAGCCCCTAGCCTGGGCTGAGTATTGATCCAACGCTTCAGTGCTCCTTTGTGAACAGCAGCTGCTTCGGGGGGTGGGGGGCTGGCAGATAAGCAAGTGTGATGTGGGATTGGTGGGGGCGGTGGGTATTCGTATGTAAAATCCCTTTCAGCATTATTATATGACAAAAAGCAAAACTTCATTCAACACATCACCACACACAGTGGGAATGAATGGGACCATTCTCTCCTTTTTACAGTATAGAGCAGGGTAAAAACAAACAGACAAACGTCAGATTACTGCACCTCCATTTAAATGTTTCCCCCGCTTGCAGTTTTACTGAGGGTTTTGATTTCTGCATCTTCTCTTAACACATGTTTATTCCCCCTATCAGGTAGCGGGTGGTGCTATGAGAGCAATGGCATGCGTGCATTGTTCAGATGTAAATGCAAATACACATGTAACAGAAGCTTGCCGTTCTGTTGACTCATGCATTTTTGGTGCTGGTGAATGTGTGTGTGTGCCAGCTGCAGTTGTTAATGTTGTTGTTGTGCAAGTGCATGAGCATGTACATGTGTGCATGCTTGTGCGTGTGTGTGAGAGAAAGAATGTATGTTCAGGGATGTGTGTGTACATGTGTGTGTGTATATATATATATATATATATGTATGTGTGTGTGTGTGTGTGTGTGTGTGTGTGTGTGTGTGTGTGTTTGTGCATGCCTGTATGTGTCTGTGTGTGCATGGAAGAGTATATGCATGTGTGTGTGTGTGTGTGACTGTGTATTTGTGTGTTTGTACAATGTATGTTTGTGTGTGTGTGTATATGTGTGTGTGCGCACACAGAATAAAGAGGAGAGGGGCGATTTGGATTCCTCCTCGGCAACCATGGTGGACCCCTCCCTTTGCTTGGCATGACTCATATCTCCGCAGTGGCTGACACTTTCACCTCATTCGCAGCCAATAATGAGCCATGCTAATGAGGAGGTCCGCCAGCCCCTGCGCTGCCAGCGTGCCTGTCCCCGACACGCCACCGCCACCACCACTGCCACCGCCACCGTGATTCATGCGCCGCGTGAGTCCATCACAGACCTGATGCAACACAGCCTGGGCGGCAGGCAAGCCTGCACCGGGGGCCATTAGAAGCGTTTCCCCCTGTCCCCTTTGTGCTGGTGCAACACAGACGAGGGATCAGGACCGCAAATTGACCCACTCTCTGTCTCTCTCTCTCAAGCGTGCTCTTTCTCTCTCTCTCTCTCTCTCTCTCTCTCTCTCTCTCTCTCTCTCTTTTCTGTGTGTGTGGGGGGTGACTGTGTGTGTGTGTGTGTCTTTTCCACTGGGTCTGAGCATTTGACAGAGACTTTAGGTTTCCTCAACAGTCTCTCTCTCTTCCTTGTGTGTGTGTGTGTATGTGTGTATGTGTGTTTGTGTGTGTGTCTTCCACTGGGTCTGAGTATTCGACAGAGACTTCAGGTTTCCTCAACAGTCAAGGGCACATGAAACAGACACAATGACAACAGAAACTAATGCTGTTTTATTTTCATATTTAGTATTTTTTTTAGCAAAGTCTCAAAAGTAACCTTGGGGTAGATATTATTTTAGGGGATATTTTCAAATGCTTAAAAAGTGTTGCTTCCAAATACATCAACACAAGGTGTTTTGAAACATGTTCACTTAAAAGAGCAAGGCATTTTTTATTATTATAGTTTAAACACAAAGCTCATGAACACGGACTTTAAGATAAACACCTTGTCTGGCATATGCTGGGCAAAAGATTCATGTTTGTGTATTTCAAAAGTAAACCCAGTGAGACCAGCAGTAAACGGCTTCTAATTACACCAAGCCCATTTTCTCAAAGCCAACCCCAACCCATGCAGAACCTGGAGCGTTTGAACAGAACCACTGGCCATTGCGTAGACTGCTGGTCTGAAGATGGAAAAGGCAAAGGTCTTTTTTTCCGTCTCGAGGCGGCAGTGACACTTCATAATGATGTGTGCAGGGGAAGACTCGGGGTGGGGGCAGGGCTACAAAGGGGTAAGTGATTGCCCCCTAGGGGACAAAAAAGGAAAAGAAAAGGGAGAGAGAACGAGAGAGAAAGGGAGAAAAAGAGGGAAAGAGAGAGAGAGACAGAGGGAGAGAGAGCGAGAGAAAGAGAGAAAGAGAGAGAGGGAGAAGAAACAGAGAGCCTTATCAAACGCACAGCCTCCAACAGTCCCACTGGCTGCTACACAGAGGCTTAAGGCACGGCAGGGCAGGGCTGGGCTGGGGTGGGGTGGGGGAAGGCAGTCTCTTGACACAGCAAACTCAACAGGGACCCCTTTTGCAGCTAATCCTAATGTTGCCCTGGGTCTGGGTGCACTCAAGACATGCTCTTGGAGGAGCAGTAACGACAGATATAAACGATTCAGCAGAAAGCCACAGAGGGTCCATTGGATATCCTGCAGTCCTGTCCCAGCAGAAACATTTGTTCTCAAGGCAAAAAGAGATATGTTTACATTAACTCAAAGAGGCGTTGATGAGTTCCACAGACATTGTTGGAAAACACATGACATGCACAGTAATGTTCCCAGAGAGCTGCATGTAAACCAAACCAAATCTGAACTTGTATTCCTTCTCTCTGAGTGTTAATATTAACTGCAATATGTATGCAATATGTATCACGACTGGCAATTGAATAGAAATATTAGGCTACACTATAAAAAAAATCCAGGATTGTTAAAAAGACTGTTGGTCGCATTTGTTAAAGCTAGATTTTGCGTCCACTACCGAGTCCCTTCTGTTATTTTTAGCTGGGACAGCAGTGCAGCTGTAAATGCGGACAACATACACGCAGCAACAGTGTCCAAGCGCCACCTTCAGTATCCTATTCAGAAAAAAACGACTACTCTAAATGACGTGATGCATTTACACACGCCTGCAAGAACGCCTGCTATTCTGCATTATAAGTTTATATTTTCTCTTTCTAAATGTTTTTAGACTTGGTGAGATTGGTATAGTAAGCTGCTGCATTACGTCTTCACAACTTTATCACCTAGTCTACACAAGGTCTGTATGTCTGATGAGCGTGTCTGGCTCAGCGTGGCTTCAGACACCCTTGTACCACGACCCACCTACAAACCCCAGCTCCAATGAGAGCACAGGAAGACTTATGGGACGGTTCAGAGGCTGCTGGGCGGAGTGGAGAGGACGTGATTGGATCATTATGAATGACGTAACCTACATGAAAACGGCAAGAACTAGTTAAGAAGGCAGTTTGGAACTCTGGTAAGAGTGGAGAGCTTGAGATACACTGTGTGAGGACGCAAAGGTAAAATACCAGCAAAGAGACCCCTGGCAGTGGGCTGACAGACACTGCAGCGACTGTGGTAGTTAAGACTGAAAAAGGGACCATGGTGCAGCAAACGGAGAATAGCGAGGCGGACAGTGGCATGTCCAGGGAGGCTACCGACACCGAGGAAAATGAATTCATGGCTTGCAGTCCCGTATCGATTAACCCAGACTGGTGCAAGACTGCAACTGGACACATTAAAAGACCCATGAATGCGTTCATGGTTTGGTCAAAAATCGAGCGGAGAAAGATTATGGAACAGTCACCGGACATGCATAACGCAGAAATCTCCAAGAGACTGGGAAAGCGTTGGAAAATGTTAAAGGACAGTGAAAAGATCCCCTTCATCAGGGAAGCCGAAAGGCTCCGACTGAAACACATGGCTGATTATCCAGATTACAAATACAGACCTAAGAAAAAACCAAAGCTCGACAGCTCAAAAACATCAGCATCATCTCCGGAGAAACCTTGCAACAAAATATCCAAGAACGCCGGTAAGAAATGCTCTAAATTGAAGAGCAAGTCCGGCTCCAAATCATCACATGCCTACGGAGATGACTATGTATTTAAGAACTTGAAAGTTTCAAAGACTGTAAAACATGAACTCACCGATGATGACGATGACGACGACTCTGAAGATGAATTTCGTGTCCGGATTAAGCAGGAGGACGAGGAGCAGATGAGGCCGTACAGTGTAGCAAAAGTTCCCGCTAGTCCAACTTTGAGTTCATCCGCCGAGTCCGAGGGGACCAGCATGTACGAAGAAGTGAGGAACGCGGCACCCAACAGAATGTTTTACAATTTCAAGAACATTACCAAGCAGAGCACAATGTACCCTGCTTCCGTTTCACCAGCATCATCTAGGTCAGTTTCCACATCTTCCAGCTCGAGCGAAGACGCGGACGACTTGCTTTTTGACTTCAGTTTAAATTTCGCCCCATCGGCTCAGAACTCCGAGCTGGGGAATCAAAATTCAGGAAATCTTTCACTCTCCTTGGTGGATAAAGATTTGGACTCTTTCAGTGAGGGTAGCCTGGGCTCCCACTTTGAATTTCCAGACTATTGTACGCCAGAGCTCAGCGAGATGATAGCAGGGGACTGGCTGGAAGCGAACTTTTCTGACTTGGTGTTCACGTACTAAATTGAAAGTTCCCAAGTAATAACAGAGAGGAAGAAAAGAAATTATATGTCCTGTACAAGTTGTTTCTTACCCTGCCCTCTTCCGTGGTTTATCTAGGGGTGTGGGGAGGAGGCGAAGTGAGGTTTGATGAATTAGATGCTTATGAAGCTGGTACTGTAGCAAAAAAGGAAAAAAAGTCTGCAGACGTTTTTCTGGCAGCATGACAGGGTTTTATGGATTTTTCTGTAGGTCTACAATTACTGTTCAACTAAAACGGACCACAAAGGGAAAATCTGAGAACTTCTATGCATCTTACCCTCTTAAAACTGCAGGGAGCTGAAAACGTAAGACTGTGGACTGATTCAAAACAAATCTGTGAACTGACACTGTTCAGGATGTTGCTTCAAAACGGTTTTATGTCATTTCTAAATGCCGCAAACGTTTCTTTTTTGTAATTGATTATGTTTACCTTGTGGTTTGAAAATAAGCAGCCTAAACCTCTCCAGAGTACAGGTGTTGGAGGAAACATTTTGATACATAACAGACCTCATCTTTTTAAATGAAAAGCAAACTATTTTCAGGCATATTTTTGTACAGTTGAAAGGGAATGTTCTTACTGTGCGTTCAGTGAGCTTCAGGCACTTCTTCCCTTTATCATTTGTTTTAGCATGCAAGGGAGTCCTGGTTTCAAGGATTAAGTTAAATTAAAACTTGCATTAAAATGCCTTGTGATTTTAAGCTAGGTTTTGTACAGTTGTAGATCAGATTTGTTGAGTATTTGTAGAAGATATGGCATTGGGTGGGAAGGCATACCTCAGTGCTGGTACTAGTTTCAAGATTGTATATGTACTGTAATATAGTAAAGTTAGGAGTTTATGTATATCATACTCGTGATATGTGGGTGGGTCCCAAATCGCAGGTGTGAAACTGGATTTTTCTTTCTTTTTTTTTTGTTATTTTCCTTTTGGTTATTTTTTATGGCACATACTGTTTCCCCCCCTCATTTTTGTGCAATATATTTACTCTTAAAAATGCAGACCATCTACATTTTTTGTAGCAAATGATGGATCAACAGACTGTGCACTGTCAACATCATTAACTGTCATGATGCTGAAGTCTGTCCTGGCAAAATAAATAAATCAGCTGGAACTGATAGAAAAATGAATAATTATGGCCGTCTGGTGTGATGCATTGCTGGGGAGAATAACCCAGTTACTATCTCAATCTGACCCCCAAGGCTGGACATTGGATACTTTATTGGATACAGCAAAACGGAGAGAAATTGACCCCAAATACAGTGCCGAAATAGGCAAGTATTAAATGTGGGTGGTCCTGCAGATTATTTTCAAGCAAAAAAAGTACATTCCACACTCTTGTTTCATAAAATGGAACGTTTTATTTTGAACTGAAGACTGCCTTCTTTTCTAAAAAAAAAAAAAGACAAACCATAAACCTGTATTTTATTTCTTGCACTTAAACAGATTTTGTTTATTTTTATGTGGGTCTTACATATGAAGTCTGTTTTGAATACATAGTTTGGAATATGACTTGCTACGATATGCCAGTGAAATGTTTCAAGGACACGGCAGTAGTTACCTCACATTCCAAGTGTGAACCTTTGACTCATCTTTTAATAAACAAATACATACCACCATCCACTGTTCTTTTTAGTTTCTCAATGAAAGTCAACTCAATGGCCCAAGTGTTAACATCAGGATTTGTATGGATAGTCATATTTACACTGAACACACCTGTCTTATGTGGAATTTAAGTGGCATCTGTTTTATGATCTCAACTGATTTCTCCATGATTTCACTTGTAATATATTAGAGCAGGGCCAATAAACATTTTTTATGAAGCAACAAGACAGTCATGACCCTCCATAAGGTTGTTACTTTGCGCTAAAACTGACCTGTTTGCTGTGTTTCTGTTGTGTAAGTTAGAGTAACAGTAATTTGTTTACAGTGTTTCTGCAGACAGCGGTGTTTCACACGGCATTCCACTCTGAGCTGCGTTTTTGGCTGAGCTCCCCTGTCAGGCTGCCGTTGCTTTAAGAGATCAAATTTTGCGCCCCTTGCAAAGCTCGCGATCTGATTGGTGGGTTTGTGTGGCCAGTTTGAATGGGGAGTGAGCTCACAGCATGGGCTCCTTAATGCTACTGTTGAGCATTGCATTTGTGTTTGAAATCTGCTCCAATCAGCCTCACAGTGCTGAACTGGGTTTTATAAGCTTGTATAGGTGAGCTCATCGCAGTGATAGATGAATGATTTGATTTGATGTTATCTAAAGACAGATTTTGATGGCAGCCTTCCACCAGAGAGACGAGAGTCTGGCTTGGTGTTTTATTTTGTTCTTACAGAACAAGAAAGCAAATGGAGAATCTGTGCATAATCTTACCTCCATGAGCAGTTTAAAGAAACTATCCTCTCATTTGCATATATCCAGATTAATCAAATCAGGGCAAATTCTTACTGGGCTCTATGTTTTGTGTTTACAGTAAGGAGCGCATCTAGTACACAAGCAGTTCTCATATTAAATAATGTGCTAATGGCAAGTAAATTACTGATAATAAGGTAACCACCTTCAAAATGACAAATCATAACATTAATTATAGTCAAATTAAGAAATGGCAAACCCGAGTGTACCCCATTTATTTGCAAAACACTAAGCAATGGCACACATCTTCTGGCAATGCTACCACTGCACCCAGTGCTACTGCTGTTGCTATTGCTACAATCAAAAGGGCTATTACAGTATGCATTAGTATGCACATGTGTCTATTTCCATCTGATCACATAAATATTATTAATCCACAGCAAAATATTTCAGATCAAGAAATAATCTTTCAGATGAATTGATTTATTACTTAAGGCTAACAACAAGATGGATATCTGCAGCACATTAATGCACTGGTCTAGATTTCATAAGACCTATTTGCCGTTTTCTTATAAAACATTCATCTGGATCTTACTTTATGTGAACCACTGGTCAAAGTTACTAATGGAATCTGGTTGAGTCCCAGTTGAATCTGCACATTGATTTTGTGCTTTTCTGAAATATCTGCAGTAGCCTAATGCCACTGCAACTCAGTCAAATGAAATTAGTGACCCGCTGAAAATTTCCCCCCTATTTCCTCCTTGAATAAATGGAAATGCGGACAGCACGGGATACTTAGAATGAGATACCATCAACAAAATCCACCGCGGGGAAACAGCGGTGACAAAAGAAAGTAATTTAGAGTCCCTGGAGCACTTGAATCATTCATATCTCCGGCGCATGTCACAGCCAAATGCCATACGTGACACCTCCTTTCAAAGGTCCATGCAAAAAAGAACCCCTGACTATGACCAATTCCCAGATCCTCAATGTAGTTAAAGGAGGGCATCAGATAGGGCCTTGGCAACACACATACGAACACAGCCCTCAAAGGAAACCAGAGCAGGCCTTGCCAATTGCATTCGTCTCCACCTGTGTGGACCCAGACGACATGGGAAACGTGTTTTTTTTTATTATTATTTTTCTCTGCGACACAGACCTACCCAGCATGCTGTTCGCAGTCTGGAGTGGCACGGTGCATTAGATCAGAGTTTGACAACACCCCGCTGGGCCACGCGGGCACTTCTCATTCTTCGGGGAGCTGACTAACACTGCTGGGGGAATAACAATGCATCCTCCCCCCTTTTGCAAGGCCTCAAAGCTAAACAGGTCCTTTCTTAGGAAAATAAAGGACTTAAGGGTGCGTCGTTTGTGTGTGTGTGTGTCTCTGTGCATGTGTGTGTGTGTGTGTGTGTGTTTGTGCGCGCGTGTGTGTATGTCTGTGTGCATGTGCATGTGTGTGTTTGTGTTTATGTGGGTGTGTGAGAGAGAGATTTTGTATTGAAGCAGTGACATGCAGATGGCTTATCTGCTGTTTCTTCAGGCAGTCTGCCACCACCCTCAAGTAATGACAGGCCTTCCTGCTCTCCTGGTGGACTGTGCATGGACTGCTAATTACTTTGGCTATCTCATGCTCAGGAGTCTCTCTGTCATGGGCATTGCCGAGGAATCGCTTTTTCTGTCACGCAAGGTCACGGGATGTGCTTTATGGGCACGGGGAGATGTAAGTGCCATGATTAATTTTCATTCAAATCTCATATAACCCTTTTTCACTTAAGAGCAGCTAGGAGCCGTGTACGAGTGGTGGCCCCACGGTGGCCTCGGTGTCCCCGTCGACTGAGCCATATTTCAGAAGATACTCATCCTGCACTGTATTGGAGGAATGTAAGGGAGTGGGGAGTAGGGATGGCGTGCACCATTTTCCATTTTCATGAATGTGTTTACCAGACTAGCAGACAGATAAATATAAGGACAGGAGTGTCCACAGGGTCCACAGCACCACACGTGTTTAGAATGGACTCTGATAAGAAATGGGAAATCAGTTTGCCACTGTGTGATGCATAAGCAGGATTAGCCAGTTGGCTTATGTGGGGGGGAAAAATCAGCACTAAGATATCAACCCACTACACTATGACCCAATTGTACTCCAAAATGTTAATTAAGTCTCTGTATTCCTTTACTCTCTCTCTCTTTCAGTCTGTCTTCCCTTCTTTCTTCCTCTGTTGCATGGCCATGTTTGCCTATGTATGTATGTATGTATGTATGTATGTATGTATGTATGTATGTATGTATGTATGTATGTATGTATGTATGTATGTATGTATGTATGTATGTATTAGTCTCTGTAGTCACACAGCACATTTGGCAGTACAATTCTTCTCATAACTAGACAGGGTTTTTGTTGTGGCCTGAGGCAATTCTTGGAGTTGATGGGTCTCCATTTGTTGCCCTTTCGACAAGAGGAAGAGAGTGCACAAGCCCCATCTGCTGTAGTGATATTTAGTGTCCCCGCACGTGTGTGTGTGTAGGTGTGTGTGTGCGTGCGTGTGTGTGCGTGTGTGAGTCTCTGTGTGTTGGGAATTGGCGTTGCAGACCTAAAATACCCCCATGTCAAACACCCCCCCCCCCACACACACACACACACATAAACACACCCACACACCTACACACACACATACTGAAATGTACTCAATATAAACATGACTTAAGCTGGATTTAAGGTGACAGGTCCAGAAATGAAGCAGCTCAGTGTCTGATGTCTCTGGGGCCATCCTCCTCCAGTGTGATGTGATCCACCTACAGCTAATTTGTCACCAGAGCTCAGCTGTTCTGTTTGTGCCCAGATGTGGTAGCCCAACAGACCCCCTACACTGTTTATTTGTTGGATACCAGTTTCTAGGTACCACTCAATAATCCAAATCAACTGTCTTTTATGACAAAATTTGAAAATGACAAGTAATCTAAATGGATAACTGAAATGATCAGAATGAATTAATCATGTCTTAATGTCAAAAACAGAAACAAAAAGCCCTTGTGTTACTGTAAGACTTTAGGCTATGTGATAGCCACAGGGGTATCCCTGAAATATTTCACCATTGTGATGCTGGGAGATGCTCTAAGCGTCTCCAGAGCTCCAAGGATTATTCCAGGCCTCAGGAATTCGCCTTTGGCTTTTGATTGCGAGTCTCACCCATGAGGTACACCCAGGGCATTCAAGAAAAGCAGATGAGTCACATAAAGTGTCAGCAGGAACCGCCATCATCTGTGTAAACTTCAGATTAAGATGTGTCAAGTGGCCAAACTAATCTGCTCAGCTGTGGGCATCTTGCTGTTTCTCATTAAACGCACCCCCGAGCCTTTGTAGTCTGCTCCTTCTCATCAGCCTCATCACAGACACACTGCGGTATGGTACAGCACGTACTCTAACATACAATATGTAAAGCTGGGATGAGGCTCTAAGGCTTTAATCCAATCGAGAATAGCTGATTTCATTCGCAGAAGCTGTTGTTTTTTGAAATATACACTCAGTCCAGCAGCAGCTTCAAAGCTACAAATAAACATCTCAAATCCACCTATAATCTCCCTGCCTTGATCAAATAGAGAGGAATATTGGCATTTAGGCCCCCTCAGCATTCCTCAGTATGTTTTTTATCCACCAGTAAAAGTATGTTTGGCCAGCTGCCCAGATGCATGGATTTGGGTATTTTCCTCATTTTCTATTTTTTTCTTCTCTCTCTCTCTCTCTCTCTCTCTCTCTCTCTCTCTCTCTCTCTCTCTCTCTCTCTCCCTGCTCCCTGAAAGACTCAACTAAGCACTTGTTACCTCATATGAGGAAAGATGGTATGTCACAAATCCTCAGTCCACGTTTAAAATGATCTTTTCGTTTGCTAAGGAGACTGCTGTGTCGTGGCTGCCCCAATCCAAAGGCACTAAATCACGCCCACTCAGCAGAAATGCAAACGGCTAATGGCTCCCTCGCGAAAGGGAATAACTAAGTGCAAGCTCCACTATTCATGCCAGCCACACCGCCCCCCCCCCCCCCCCTCCTTCTCACCCCTCCTTATCAAACAACTGATAACAACACAAAACAACCCTCCCCCCCCCCAACCCCCCACCCTTGTTCACTCCACTTTACCTCTACCCCACTCCCAACAGCCCCCCCCCAAAGTCTCCTTCAGAGGTCCACTTAACCCTTGGATACATAAGTGGGTTCAAAAATGACCCCAAAGGTTGTGTTTTTTTACAACATATTTGTAATTAAAAGTTTTTATTATTTAATCTTCCAGGTATTTCTCATAAAAAAAAACTTGTTGCTTGACATGAGGCCCTCTGCATTTTGTATTTAATTTGTATACATTTTAGGTAATTGCAGTTTTTGTGTCACTATTCCATAAGTGGGGCCCAAAATGACCCCAAGCATTTCCTATGGGCTCTCAAAGGAAGCTTCGATTCTTATCAACTCTGACTGTCAAGTATACATTACCTGTTACTTTACACATCTAATGTCAGCAGTCCCATTACCCAGGAGGTAATATTTACCCAGCAACATATATGTAAATACTATCTCATTCTTTAAAAATCTCTGAATATATATGACAGTCTAAAATGTCTATATGTATGAACTTATTTTCCACATCCATGACTTTTGTGTGATGAAGTACTGTATAGTGTTGTTATCATCTAATCAGCCTGGTAGTAAGTTTTGTTTGATGGCATATCCGCATGGACTGTGTTATTATCATTAAATGAACCTACTTCCTCAGTAGTGAACAGTGTCAGTGGATATTACTGGAATCAGATGAAAGTCTTTAGCAGCAGGGGCATAAAAACCAGTAGTGAAAAGTTGAGAGAAGAGAGTTTTGCACACTGCATAACTTGAAGCCATAAAATAAAAATCTTTGCAAAAATGGTACATTTTCTTGACAAGAGCTGGGTAAAGAGGGAGAGCAAAATCCATAGCAGACTGAGCTAGCTAACATTTATGTTAATAAATAGTACAAAACAATGTCAAAGATCAAATAATGTTTATGTTGACCAAAATTTGATTAAATCGTCATCCTTAACCAAAATGAAAAAAATACTTCAGTTTGTGGCATAAAACCCATTGATTGTAACTGGGGTCATTTTCAGCCCCACTCATGGGAGACTGTAGGTATCAGTAGCTCATGCATCTAAGCGTTAAGCACAATGGTTTAAGGGTATGCAATTTTGGTCAGCTCAGCAACAGCCACTCAGCCTTTCATATGCATTTGTAATCTAATACTGAGCTGTGGCTCTGCACCCCTCCAGCCCCCAAACCCTAACCCCTAACCCCTAACCCCCAACCCCCAACCCCCGCCCCCCCCCACTCATGTTTACCACTGGGCCTTCTTTTCCAGTCTCTCGCTCTCTCTCTCTCTCTTACTCTCTCTCTTTCTCTCCCTCTCTGTCTCTCTCACTCTCTCTGTCTCTGTCTTTCTCCCTGTCTCTCTCTCCCTCTCTCTCTCTCCCTCTCTCACTCTCCCTCTGTCTCTCTCCCTCTGTCTCTCTCTCTCTCTCTCTGTATCGCTCTCTCTCTCTCCCTCTGTCTCTCTCTCCCTCTGTCTCTCTCTCTCTCTCCCTCTCTCTCTCTCTCACTCTGCACAGTCACCATTGTAATCCTCTTGTGTGTGTGTGCGTGCATGTGTGTATGTGTGTGTGAGTGTGTGTGCATGTGTGTGTGCGTGTGTGTGTGTGTATATGAGTGTGTTTGTGTGTGTGTCCACCCGCCAACCACCCTGGTTCAGATGTTACCCAGGTTACCCTATTAGGGCCACCCCCTCATGGCTCGCATCAGCACGGGGTCCCATTCGAAAGAGACTGTGTGCTGCTTCAGTAAATAATTAGTGCGCCGCGGGCCCCCGGGGTGCTTTGCAGAAGCCCCGGGTTACTACAAGGGGCTATTTTAATGAATTCAATGCTACAAGGTGTTTAATGGACTGCAATCCCCAGTCCGAACGTTTTGCCGGTCCTAACTAGTATCCCTCGCCAGTGGCCCCTCCTGATTGTTAAATATTGCATTTGCTTGTGTATTCCTGAAGATAATAATGTTGCTGGCTTTCATCACCCTGGTCTTAGCTTCAAAAAGAATTCTCACTCTTACAATGCAATAGCATCACACAAAAAATAAAAACACCTTAGGAAGAAGAAAAATAATGTTCACACGAATAGGTCTGGTATTTTAGCCAAGCCATATGCAAGTCTAGATAGGGTCATGTGGGATTTATTAACATTTTAGTCTGTTGTGACTAATACAGGCCTTGTTGTGTCTTTTTAAATTGCTTTTATTTTATTCAAAGATATGCACCTGTGTAATGCTTGAAATCCATTTGTGTTTAAAAAGGCAATATAGCCTGCAGGTCCCTTTCACCACATGCTTATCAAGGAAACTGACAATAATTCAAGGATATGGCCAGGGAAACATGCACGCTGGCTATTTTCCAATTGGTGTGCTGTTCTTAAAACATGCTTTTGATTACATACTGGAGAAAAGACACACTTCACTGAATAAGGTAGACCCAGTAATGATTTTCAGGTTGCGTCTTGAGACGACAGTAGTGGATGGCTAGTGCCAGATAGTCCATTTACTGCTTGTCCCAGTGCCATGCGTGCATGTCATCGTACAAGCTTTGATGAGATGTTTTTTCTTCTCGAGGACATCGCCATTCCAGGGCCTCGCTGCTCTGAATTCACCTTCTTTGTGAGAACACACAGAGACACCCAAGCATGGCATTTTATGAGGAATATTTTAAGGTATTGTTATTGTCAATAATTTATGGGCTAGGCATGAACAATTCATATGCAGTATGGTCGATCTATATCTATTATGGATAAATGTAATGCTCATTAAATATACACTGTGCTCTCAGCTACCCCTTGAAAACAAACAAGCAAATTTGTTGGGATCTCCGGGAGTTCAGAGCGCAGTCGGGAACTCCCATCTCCACCGAGCAGGACTTGCGAGATGATTTTATTGGCTCCCCAGAGCACTGCATCGCTGCTGCTGCCACCGCCACCGCTGCTTTCAACACCACACAGGCCTCACAGACAGGACGAAAATAACACATCGTCTGGTCGCACTCACAGCAGACAGGTCTCTGTCGGGGGAGGAGGCGACGCAGGCCGGGAACGTGGCATTGCCCGCCTCTTGGGCTCGACTGGCTTTTATGGGCGGGGGTGGGGGTGGGGAGGGGAGGTGGGGAGAGGGGTGGATGTGGGTAAAAGTGTGGTCCTAGGTGACTCATAAGGCACAGTTCATGTACTCCTGCCCTAGGAACGCCCCCACTCCCCCCCAGACACACACACACACACACACACTCCCCCTCCCATGGAAAGCAGTAGCCTTAGTATTTTTTCTAACCCCATTCGATGCCCTATATAGTGTTTCCAATAGCCTTGCACAAATCGAACTGGTTGTGTGATTGAGCCGTAAAACAAGGTTAGGGGAGCTTACTGCTAACCACGCCTGCTTCAGAGGCTCCGTATTGACGCGGGAGAAATGTCTTAGGGAGGTGCTACTGTTCGTGAAATCATTTCTCGATAAACGCGTATAAATAAAACTAGATGGCCTGCGGTCGTCGCTGATGACTCTGCTTGTTCAGCTTTAATCGTTAGCCTGATGAAAATAGCGGTATTTAGGAAATGCAGGTTGCGGGTTGACTAGAGACTGATGAACTCATTCAAAGAGAAAGAAATGTCTGTGTCAAAATGTCTGTGTCAAAAGGTGTTGTTGTACATGGCCTCGCGTCTCTCTCTGCATAACTTGGTGACAGGATGCTTCAGACACTATTTTTAGAGGCCGACGAGACGGGGGACAACAACTGTGATCAAAAGAAGGGGCCGCTCATTGATTTTCAAACCCGCACATTGTGCCCCAAACATGCATCAAAGGGATGAGCCGGCGTGGCTGTCTTGATATGCTCAGCATGACTTAAACATGCTTAAGCTATGTCTAAGCCCCAAGCTAACACATTTTAACCTAGAAAATGAATGTGGAGTGGATGCAGTCGTGGGGTGAGGAGGCAGTGCCATCTAAAAATGAAATTAGAAGGAGTAGGAATGGAATATGCGAGGAGGAGCGGGGGCAGGGCAGTGCCATTGCATTTCAATGACCTATTAAAGCACTCTTTCACATCTCTTAATTAGAAAGGGTAATCTCATAATTACCATGAGGTACAGTATAGTGCTGGAAAGCAAGTCTCCCTCACAAAGGAGAAATCAGTCTCTGCCCAGACTCACTAATAATCCCATTACAAAGGGCCTTACTACAGAAACTATACTTTCCCCATCCTGTAAGCACCGGCCTCAAGCGTGTAATTGCTCTGCATTTAAAGCAATTTGGTCAGTGGCGACAGAAACCTGCTCACTCCTGAAAAGTTAATGACACTGAAAGCCAATACCATAGCTGGAGTACTTAACTGTTCCATTTTTGCAAAGTTCCACATCACCCGAGCTTCACTGTATAGAAACACTAATCAGCAAAACAGAAGAAGAAAAAGAAGAAAAAAAGGAGTAGATGAGATCTCTTTTGGCTTCTCTGTGACATGAAGTCATTTCTCCTGGAACGCAACGCTAATAGAGGGATTTTAGCCGAACATCTTGACCCCAGGTTCAGGTTGAACCGAGAGAGAATAAGCACAGGATTGCTCCCATCGCAATCGCCTAGTCGCCACACAAAGCCCGCGAAGTTGTATCTCACATCAGATGGCGGGGATACGCTCTTTAACCCTTTAAGACGCACCCCCTATTATAAGTTTGTTGTTACCAGAATGGCAATGACCAGGTTGTAATGTGTTACTAAAGACTCTCTGCAATGTCGTAGTAATGTTGTAATGTAGTAGTTACATTTTTTTCAGTCACAGTGAGTCGTAGCGCCGGCGATACGGTGCCGCGCTAAGAGGCTACGCCTCCTGGAAAACACCTGAAATCGGCGATTGTGATGCAGCAGAAATACTGCATTGCCAGCACATACTGTATATACAAGCGTGTTCTGTCAGAGGCTGTTTGTATTCTTATGGACTTCGGGGTGTTTCTTTATGGGTTATTGATTTTCATCCGCGCTCTACCCACCCACCCGCTGCCTGCCACCACCTCCCCTGCCCTCTACCTCCGCTTCTGTTCATCGCTCTGGCCATTCCGAAGGCCGGGCTTTCTTTGTCTTTATTATTTGTGGTAGTACTAAAATAGTATTGAATTACCGAGCCACCTCTTTCTGAGTTAGTTACATAGTAAACACGCTGACAGCTTATCTATGGACTACACACACTCCGCCCCTGTGCACTGCAGTGTAATTCAAGAGTAACATTAAATCCCCCATTGATCGACGCTATCGAGTACAACCTGAATTTTCAGCGAAGGAGTCCGGTTTCCTTTCCTAGCCACTTGTTTTTTACAGTGTGGCCCCATTACACCCCCACCCCCACCCCAACCCCCAGATGATGGAGAAGACTCCAGTGTCCTGCTACGTACCTAAGACAAGTTGCTGTCTTATGAGGCATCGATAAAAGAATGAATGGATAGATTAATGCATTGATTAAACACTGAAGGAATGCATGAGTGTGCTAGGAGCCCTCACCCACAATAATGACGGCACAGTCGCCCGGTGATTTGCAGAACATATTGCCTATGATGTTCAAGTGGTGTGTCATTCCTGCACACATCATTTTATTTGCCAGATCAATAGATTCATTTGGCTTAGCGGGGTCTGTTGAGAATAATGGCGGGGCGGAGGCAGTGGAAATGGGCAGAAATGTTAGTTTTACAGTCCTACTACAGCTTTGCTGAAAACTGCTGAAAATACCACCTCCGTTATTAGTTCAGAAGAGACAATTATTTTGCAATTATGTGATACATGGGAATCATTATGGAGTCGACAGCTGTTCGATGTGTATGGCCCTGTTCGTATGGATCTGAGGAGACACAACTAAGACACGGACTTGGTGCGCTGCCGTCGGAGGACAATCGCACAACTGTACTGCAGCTTGCGTAAGAATTCTTTCCCATATACAGTAGAACGCTAATTATGTGAGAATGTAGCGGCTGATACACTGAGCCCTCACTGTCTTGTCAGGCGAGGCTCTTATTACATGAGGAATCCCATTCAGGTGGTCATTAGCCAATCAAATGAGAATAATCTGCCTGGATCTCCATTACAGTGGAGGTAATTTTCATGGCAGGGCACTGGCCTTTTTAGGGACTTGGATGGAGGAGGGTGGGCTGGTTGAAACTGAGTGAGTGTATGTGTGTGTGAGCGAGTGTGTGTCTGTGTGTGACTGAGCATGTGTGTTTATGTGTGTGTGTGTGTGTGATGAGGGAGTGAGTATGTGTGTGTGTCTGTGAGTGAGCATGTGTGTGTTTGTGTGTGTGTGTGAGAGAGAGTGTGTGTCTGTGTGTGAGTGAGCATGTGTGTATGTGTGTGTGTGTATGTGTGTGTGAGAGAGAGTGTGTGTGTGTGTGTGAGTGTGTGTGTGTGTGTAAGTGTTTGTGTGGCGGTCTGTCCTCAGGGAACCAGGCCTGGGTGTGTGTGTGTGTGTGTGTGTGTGCATGTGTGTGTCCCAGGCAGAACAAACAGTGCCGCTGAAGCCGTCATGGCTTCCCTGGCCACATCCTTTACACTTTATGCGGCCAACAGTCGTGGAGCATTTGTCTATTTTAAAAATGAAAGTGCGAGGGGGAGATGTGAGGGAAGGCATAAACACAGCAGTATGTGCCGCTGAAACAGGACTCTCTCCCAAAACCCCCTCCACAACCTTCCGTGCACCCCCCCCCCCCCCCCCCCCCCCCCTGCCAGGTTTGATCCGCAGCCAACTCAAGCATATGCACCACAGCCGCATAGGAAGAAAAAAGGGGTGTGGAGGCCCCGATTTTTCCTCCTCTTCTCCTCCTCCACCCATTCGATTGGGAGGAAGAAAAAAATAGAAACGAGAGAAATACATTTCCCTTTGGCACGGCTGTCCAGTGAACACCTTTCTCAGCAGGATCACCGCTGGCAGAGTGGACTCCTGGCCTGATTTACGACAGACTGAGGACACTGACCATTACGGCGATGTAAATTATCCCGAGGTAAGAGCAGGGATGGGGGGGGGGGGGTGCACGGCCAGGCGACAGACCACCCACTCGCAGGGCCAAACAGCTCTCAGCTCCACAAATCAGATGAGCTTTCATTTGGGGGAAGGTCAGGGACCCTTTTTATCGCCTCTTAAAGACACCCTTTGGAGCACTTTCTGACCGTGCACAATACGGTGTTACTAGGAACCTCCCCTGAAACAAAAACAATGTCATTTTTTTCCAAAGGGGAGGGGGGGAGGTGTTACAGCTGTGAATTAGTTTTCTGCAATAATCTGCTGAAAGGCTCTTCTACTCTTGCGATAGTGGAGCTTTGTTGTTAGAGAGGAGAGGAAAGGTTTCATTAGAGCATAATTCATGGCGCTAAATTGGATGGTTACTCAGGTAGCACGGCGCAGCAAGGACGTGTCCCGAAGCCATCAATGCGTCAGCGTCACAACAGGCAAGTGAGGAGGCGGAGGAGGAGGTGGAGGTGGAGGAGGAGGAGGAGGAGGAGGAGGAGGAGGGAAGGAAGGAAAAAGTCCCTGCTCTACTCTTTAGTCCCTCCATGCCATCCACAGCACGGCTTGTTGGTGTGGCGACTGTGAGGGGAGGCAACCAAATGCCATTAGTGTTTGTTTCTCTCAGATGTTCGCCTGTGTTTGCCCCCCACCTCCTCCGCCCCCCCCCCCCGCTCTCCTTCCCTCCCTGTTCCCCGCCTCCAGGCCTCTGCCCCCCTGCCGCCTCCACCATCACCCCCTCCTGCTGCCTCGGCTTATCCCACCCTGTCGAGCTCTGCTGGACTCCTCGGCATTTGGCACCCCCTTAAGTCCAAGCTACTACCACCATAGCACACATACTATTTCCACCCCCACCCCCACCACACACACAGACACACACACACATAAACATACACACGCATGGACACACACTCACAAACACACACACACGCTATACACACACATACACATATAAATACACACACGCATGGACACACACCCACACACACATACACACATGCTACACACACACACACACACACACACACACACACACACACATAAATATACTCACATACGGACACATACACACCCACAAACACAAACACATACACACATGGACACATACATACACACATTGCTACACACACACACACACACACACACACACACACACACACACACACACACACACGCACACACACACACCCATAAACACATGCACATACACACACCCCCCTCCCGGCTCTCAGAGCAGAGTGTCTCCCTGCAGTCACACACCCTGAGCCCTAGATAAGCCAGGCTTCTGCCACTTCCTGCTGATTCCCCCTGCAGATACCCTAGAGCCTCTCTCTCTCTCTCTTGCTCTCTCTGTCTCTCTCTCTCTCTTTCTCTCTCTCTCTTTCTCTGTCTCTCTGTCTCTCTTCCTCTTCAGCCCTGGCCTAGGCGGAGCAGCACAGCACAGTACAGTACAGTACAGCACAGCACAGTGCAGACATGCTCCAGAAGCATCAGCCTGGGTGGAATACATAAACAGAGGCGAGGAAAAGAGAGAAGAGAGGAGAGAAGAGAGGAGGGAGGAGAGAAGAGAGGAGCGTAGAGAAGTGAAATAAGTACAGTGAATAAAAAAAGAGAGGTAGATGTTACAGCAGAGTGAGGTGGCTGTTGCTGCCGCTGTTGCTGTTTTGAGCTGTCAGAAGTCTCTGTGACAGTGTGTAGTCCCTTTGGAAATACTGTGAGAGACTCAGATGGCAAATGGGAAATTGTATTTGAGACTGCACATGAAGGAGAGTAAGAAAGATAGCACACAGGAACGAGGGAGGGAGCCAAGAAAGAGCTAAGAAAGGCCAAGGCTGTCTGTGTGTACCGTTAAAACTCTTACCTTTCTTTCCTCTCCCAGTGTTTTTTTTTTTTTTTTCTGGAGATAATAGGGCAAACCTCACTGTGGCTTTAGAAGATGTCTGCACTTCCTGTCTATATCTGCTGACATCACCACAAGAAGTGGCATAGTGACTAGCAGCAAGTACTGGTAGCCACCATAGCCACTGAGGGCTGCAGTCGACAAAGTCGATGGCTATCTTTGATTTTCCCACATAGCTGTGGTACCCTCGTTCTATTTTTTTTTTTGTGTCTTGAAGGCGAACAATTTTTGTATGACCATTTATCTGTGATAGTGTCTTATTGTTTGCTAAGCCCTGTAATCTGGGCCTACAAAGGTGTTATCTGTATGTGAGTGGAACAGGACTTTCACTCGTGGTGTGGAGGTGAGGAGAGTTTTAGCAGCTGACCAACAGCAGCTGACCAACAGGAGCAAAAGCTCCATGCCTTCAGACTGCAATGGTAGGTGATCATGAATGTGTGTGTGTGTGTGTGGGGTGGTGTTTGCATCGATTTATGTTTGTGTGTGTATGTGTGTGTGTTTCTCTGTGTGTGTGTTTCTGTGTGTGTGTGTGTGTGTGTGTTTCTGTATGTGTGTGTGTGTATTTCTGTGTGTGTGTGTGTGTGTGTGTGTGTGTGTGTGAGAGAGAGAGAGAGAGAGAGAGAAACAAGAAGAGACTGAGAGAGAGATAGACTGAGTAGTGGTAGCATGTATGTACTGTATGAGAGAAGGAGGGGGAACAGGAGGAACATAACATTAGACTTGCTTACCTACAAAATAAAGCATGCATTACATACAGTA
Source organism: Coilia nasus (assembly GCA_027475355.1). Taxonomy (NCBI): domain Eukaryota; kingdom Metazoa; phylum Chordata; class Actinopteri; order Clupeiformes; family Engraulidae; genus Coilia; species Coilia nasus. Next base: position 14,080,571 of record CM050205.1, read on the forward strand.
GCAATTGGCCCCTAAATACCTCGGAATAGTCTCGGAACCTCAGGGCTGGTTTACAGTTATCGAGCTTCCACCCATTAAAGCTAAATGCCTGCATGAGTACTGTACAGTGGCACCATGGTTGTTTTTCTCTCCTCTCCGTTCCACACTCTAACACAATCTGCCCTCGGAGGTCCATATAACCCTGATCCCGATTATTATGATACACTTTCGCCCACTTAGAAGAACACTCAATTTAATCAGCAGGTTAGAGCCATTCGTCTTTATTTTTATTTATTATTATTATTATTACTTTATTTCCCCGCCGTGTCTCTCTGCCGCTGCAGTCGTCGTTGACCGGTTTCACCCAGCCGGACGAGTTTTTTTTTTTTTTTTGCTTTCTTTGTCTTTTTTTTTCCCGAATCCATTTCCGACACGGAGAAGGCAAACATCCCCGCAGCAGACGTCCCAGGCGGTGTGGAGTCGGCTCCCTCATGTGCTGGCATTACTGCCTCCCATGATTCCTAGCGGTGCCTTGAGTGCTATGACAACATCAGTGAGAATACATTTAATCTCCCAGACCCCCTTTATAATATGCATGGCGGGCACGGGGCCAAAGCATGCACAGAGGGATAATATTGTGAAGTAGGGAAAGAGTGTGTGTGTGTGTCTGTGTGTGTGTGTGTGTTGGGTGCATGTGTGTGTGTGTGGGTGTGTGTGTGTCAGTGTGCATGCTTGGTTCTTCCGACCCTGTTCCACAGGCACACACTCACACTCACACACCCGAGTGCGCGCGCGCACACACACACACACACACACACACACACACACACACACAAAGACACCATTCCACGTGCACACACAGAAACAAGTACACTCACACACAAACACACGCACATATACATGTACACACACAGACACACACACACACACACACACACACCTACAAAGACACCAATACACATGCACATATTCACACACAAACACACATGCACACATACAGTTGTTTCACAGTCTCTTTTTAAAGAGGAAAGATGTGTGTGTGGGTGCGAGTGAGAGATGTGTGAGTGTGGATGGGGGGGTGAAAGGACAGAAAGAGAGGGGAGAGAGAGAGACGGGAAAGAAAGAGAGAGGAGAAAATAGGAAAAAAAAGAACGAGGCCGCCTTTGAAGACTACCTCTCCCCGCTGTCATTATCGGCCAGCAGCACTGGTGGGGGGGGGCGAGAGAAAGAGAGAGAGAGAGCGAGAGAAGGAGAGAGAGAGAGGGGGAGAGAGAGAGAGACAGAGAGAGAGGAGTGTGAGATGGGTGGGGCCCTTGCAGCGCACAATGAATGAAATTGCAAACCCAAGGTTTCTGATTCAACCTGTTATTATTTTTGACACAAGCCATTTACAATAGCTATGAAGGTGGCAATGGAAAATGTAATATTGATTGTATGCCCCGCAGGCTTTGCTCTTCTGACTCCCGAGCTTCGCAGGCCCCTCACACATGTTCTGGTGATAGATATGTTTGTTTTTCCCTCTCGTGACCTCTATTTCAGGGAGATTGCGTATTGGTTTTGTTGATTAGTTAATTATTCAGATGTTTGGAAAGTAAGTTTGACACTGGGCAATGGTGCGGACACAATAGGAGAAATGTACTAGAAAATCTAAATGTGACGTGCGAGTTGTGCGATAGAGACATGTCTGTTTTATGTTTGTGTGTGTATGTAAAAGAGAGAGTGAGTGAGCGAGGGTGAAAGAGAGAGTGAACAAGAGAGATAGAAGAAAAAAGAGAGAGAAAGAAGACAGAGAGAGAGATAGAAAAGAAGGAAGAGAGAGAGAGAAAGAGAGACAGAAGCTAAATAAAAGGCCTTCAAAAATTCTCCCGAGTCAGAAAGAGAGAGAAGAAAGAGAGAGAGAGTGCGAGAAAGAGAAAAAGAGAAGAGAGAAGAAAGAGGGGGAAAAGAAGCT
>CM050205.1:14085000-14087500 GCA_027475355.1 Coilia nasus
TTTCTTCACGTGGACTGATTTCCTATCCGCCTCCCTGTCTCTCCCTGCCTCTCCTTTCCCTCTGCCTCTCTCTCTCTATTTCTCTGTCTCTTTCTTTTTCTTTCTCTCTCTCCCTCCCTCTCTGTCTCCCCATCTTGTCTCCCTCTTGTGCACACATACATAGCGTCTCTCACTTTAATTACCGGCAAAAGTAAAGACCCCTGATCATAAATCATGCTAACCAAAACATGCTAACTGGCCCCAACTCCTACAGAGTTGATGTGTAAAGTGTTTCTTTTCTCTCTCCCCTGCTTTTAACACTTCACAATCTGTTTCTAAGCAGGCCGTGTTGTTCTTCTCTCCCCTTATCATCTTAAGCATGATGTCTGTTTCTGAGATGGGGAAGGTTCAGATCTGCCAGGGGCCCCTGCTGAGAGAGGGAGCTCAGTGGCATGATAAAAAACAAAGAAACCTCTGAAAAAGTGCTGTGAACTGTATGCAAGAGAAGATAAAATCAGCAGTTCCACAGGGCTGTCATAAGCAGCTCAACCCCCCTCTGCCCGCTCCTCCCTGAGGTGCGAGTCGTAACAGTCAAACCGCCGCATTGTCAGCCGCATCGGTCCATGGAAGACAATTGAATTCGAGCGCCCGGCAAGAGAAAAAAGCGTTGCAGTCTGAGCGGCCCCTTTTCTGCTGCTGCCACTGCCCTCTGCAGGAGGGCCCAACCGCAACTGATGATGTAAGCGCATTTTCTGCAGGAACGGTGCATGTGCTCATGTAAAGGGAGGTGTGAGGGTAAAGTGTGAGTGTGAGCGTGTGGTGAAGAGCGAGTGTGTGCGTGTCGGAAAGAACGAGCGAGAGAGAGAGAAAGAGTGAAAAAAAATATGACTTGCGCATAAGTGTGTTTGCATATTTACACATTGTGACTGTGCGTGCATGAGTGAGTGGGAGTGAGTATCTCAAACTCACTGAGTGTTTTTCTCTCGCCATACATACAGTCTCTATCTCTCTCTCTCTCTTCCTCTCTCTCACAGACAGAGACATACACACACACACACACACACACACACACACATACAGCCAGACAGAAAGACACAGACTCAGACACACATACACATAAATATTAACTCTCTTTCTCTTACTCCCTTTCTCTCCCTCTCTTTCTGTTTCCCTACACACACACACGCACATGCACATTAACACACACACACACACACCATTATAACACACTTTTTCTCTCTCTCTCTCTCATCGCCCACTTTCTCCCACTGGACTGGCATTCTGTGCTTGACAAGGGCGGCTGCAGCTATGGCACGCACCCCCCCAGCCCCCCAAAATCACGCTGATGTGTGCATCTCCTTTCCTGGCCCGCGCTCACCGCTCACGGATGGAGACCACCTCATTAGCTGCCATCTGCAGCCAGGGTTCAAAAATGCAAAATGACAAGGTGCTTTTAGTGGGCGGTGAAAGGTGGCTCCTACATTATATCATTAGCTGGCTTCTGCTGCAGGAGGGGGTTCAAAAAAATGCAAAATGACAAGACACTTTTGGTGGGCGCAGAAGGCGACCTATATATTTTATATATATATACACACACACGCACGCACACACACACACACACACCACACACACACACACACACACACACACACACACACACACACACACACACACACACACACACACACACACAAAGGGAAACAAGTGCACTGCTGTGCGCCGTTGTTCCTGTGCCTTGCAGTGCGTTATTGCACCACGGCAGCACTGTCAGAGAGGTTTCAGGGTGTCTTCTGTCAGGCTGCGGTACCTGGCAAGGGTCCCCTGGGTACTGCCTTCATGGAGAGAAGCTATGGAAGGGGTGGGGGTGGGAGGTGGAGGAGGGTGGGATGTGGGGGATGTGGGTGAGAGTGGTGATTGGGGACTGGAGGGTGGGGGGGCAAGGGGGTTGAGAGTCCTTCAGAAGGGACATGAGAGAGAGAGGAGGGGTTGTGGGGGTGGGGTGAGGTGGGGGAGGGGTGTATGGGGATAGAGATGGGGATGGGGATGGGGGGGGGGGGGGACGCTGAGCTGGCAACCCCAGGAGTCAGTGAGCGAGTGAGTGAGTGTTGCTGGCAGGGTTCACATTCCTGCTCTTGAGTCTCTGTGCGCTCTAATGGCCTGGAGCTCAGGATGAAACCAGGAACAAGCCCAAGGGGCTCATGTTTCACAGCAACAGCCCATAGTCTGAAAATGTGTGTGTGTGTGTGTGTGTGTGTGTGTGTGTGTGTGTGTGTGTGTGTGTGTGTGTGTGTGTGTGTGTGTGTGTGTGTGTGTGTGTATGAGTGAGTATGTATGTGCTCCTTCAGAACATAATGTACATGAGTGAGTATGGGTGTTGAGTCCATCTATATACTGCAGTGCAAGGGACATACCATGCATTGAAGATGTATGCGTATGTATGTGTGTGCTATGTGTGTGTGTGTGTGTGTGTGTGTGTGTGTGTGTGTGTGTGGGTGGGTGGGGTGGGTAGGTTGTACCATCT
>CM050205.1:14097500-14107500 GCA_027475355.1 Coilia nasus
TGTGTGTGTGTGTGTGTGTGTGTGTGTGTGTGTGTGTGTGTATGTGTGTGTGTCAGAGCTAGAAACAGAGAGGGAGAGAGAGAGAGGGGGACGAGAGACAGACAGAGATGGGGCAGAGGTTCAGTTAGTGGTCAAACTCTTGCAAATGGCACCATGCTTCGATAAGGGCTCGGGGGATGACCAGGCAGACTGGAGAGGTTATCCCAAAAAAACACGCCCCGCGTATTTAACAACAGCAACAGGCAGGAAAAGCAAACAGCACTCGGGGTAGGGGCAGTGGCTGAAACAAAACACTGACCTCCTCCACCACAGAGCGCCTCACAGAGACAAGACGTCTCCAGCCGTGGGGAAGGGGCCCTGTTTGGCCCCTGAACACGGCGGCCATGACACTTCCACAGCCAATTTTTTTTTTTTTTTACTGGGTTCCCACAGGCTAGAGACAGACCCGGCCACGCAGCCAGACTCACGCTCAAAAAGGGCCCGCCACTCGGCTGAGAAAACAAACCCAGCTGATACCAAGGTATCATTATGTTCGTGTGAAGAGAAAATGAAACATATATGGTTTTCTTCACTTCGTGCAGTATGATTGATTTACAACCGTCCGACTTGAGACGTGTTGAGCTGCTTTCGCCAGTAAATCATGCCCTCAGTCTCCCACAGCCTCTGGTAAACGAAGGAAACTGTAAAACATTAAAGCAGGGAAGTATAATTGTGCATTTCATTCTTTTGCCCATTCCAGGCCCATACCTCTTAGCCATACAATTAACAAGCTTTTGATTTAACACTAGGCCAGTCTTCTGTCTGCCGACTTAAAAGCCATAGCTTCAGAGTCGGCTGTATTTTCAGACATGTTAATCCTGGTTTCCTGATGACTCTGCCATTCAGTTTCTATAGAAGTTCCGTCTGGATTCTGCACCGGCTATAAATAACCTCTGTGGCTTTCTAAGATTTTTTTTTTCCATTTCTTTTTTTTTTTTTCTCCCGGCAAAGTTCCAGTCACAGGCAGACAACAGACCCAGCGCTGGCTGAAAGCGGTCCAGCTCAGCAGCCTTAAAGCTTAGTCCACAACATATTTCAAGAACTGTTTCCATCTTTTTGTCTGATTGCCAAACGTTGACTTGGTAATAATAATTTTTTTATGCTTCCTATACGACTCCTTTTACACAGACTGTCATCAGCTCCACAACACCCACACCTCTCAGAAGTGCACAGAAAAGGATCCTGATTAGCATGAGAAAGGGGTCCATGCAGACAACGGTATGCATTATGTATTCAGGGAGTTTGTATGAAATGCAGCCGCTGTCATGCCAGCGGCCCTGTAATCTCGTGGCAGTATTTCAAACTGCTCGGCGGAACCCTCCAGAATGAATGCGCATACAACATACATAAAAAAGTAGCCATGCCCCCATTATAATATACATCAAATGTAAGGAGGGGATGCCAAAGGATGTCAGAGAAAGGCTGAGGCAACTGTCTGGCAGCCAATGCCGCCTGCTCTATGTTAATGAGGCCTGGTTGCTTTGCATTCGTGTGCCTGTGTGTTTGTCTGCGTGTGCGTGAGTGTGTATGTCTGTGTGTGAGTGTGTGTGTGTGTGTGTGTGTGTGTGTGTGTGTGTGTGTGTGTGTGTGTGTGTGTGTGTGTCTGTGTGTGTGTCTGTGTCTGTGTCTGTGTGTGTGAGTATGGCTGCACCTCCCAGGAACAGGAGACTGGTGCATGAGGGAAAAAAAGCAAAAACAGTAAACAAAACATTTGCTTCTTTAGACTTAAAGTGCATCACCCAGTAAATTAGACATTATGCCACAACCCCCTTCTCTGCTCCAGCTAAGTGAAATAAAATGAAAAATAAATAAAAATAATAAAAATTCCATATTAAGCTGCCAAAGCAGATCAGGTTATGAGCAAGAATGGCTGGTCCTCATCCGACACCACGGCATTAATGAATTCAGTGAATGGAGATACGTGTCATAACGTTGGCAGGCCACTGTATGGAATGCTAAAATGTTGTGATATAGCTTATTAATATTAAAAGTTCATATTTAAAGATTAATGGAGAATGGTATCAAATCCCACTGAATGTGACATCATGGCTAATTAGTATGTAGGCTATGACACATAGATAGAACTGCTTGAAGCCTTGATATTCTTTACCTTAAAACTATCACTGGTTTGAAAGACATTATACAGTATAACTAGCTTATTTTACACCTTTTTGGAATGCTGACGAATGTTCCATTGACTTTGAATGGGCCACTCCAATGTTCGGAGGTCAAATGACTGCTGAAAAAGTATAATGACCGATATCAATGGCAATGGGTTTTGTGCTTCTTTCAGATCACTCAGTAGTCCGTTCACTTATTGTAACGGAATATCAACAATATGCTGCGATTAGTTATTTAGCAGCTGGACACATTGCTATGCAACACTTATACATCCTATTTCCTCAATTAACTATTTTTAGCAGCTAATAAGCAGCATAATGTTCTGTGAGTTGGTCATTCTCGTGGAATAAGCCCCTTCAGACCTCCGCTTTGCGCCGGGGTCCTGCATCACTCTGTCAGGGCTTATTCCACTAGAATGACCACCTTGCAGAACATTATCCCTTACATAAATAAAAGTTAACAATATGCAATTGGCCCATGAGGTACGCTCTGATGAGTGTATACTAGTGTGTCATGGCATCTTCCAAACAATAAGGGTGGTGGTAGAAAATTGGTAGTATAACTACTAAAAAGGTATCAGAATGAGATCAGAATAAGATTTACTGCCCAAGTATACTTACATACACAAACAGTTAAACTTTGGCAGGTTTTGACTCTCAACATATGTAATGATTAAATAGAAAAAAGTAATGTATAAGACTTACTGGGCACAGCATGGACATCAATTTGCAAGTCATGTAATAGACATACCGGCGCTAGGTTGCAACCTCATGTACAAATGCAGTAAAATACAAAACAGTATACACCTCAAGTGGGGTTTTGGCAGTAGGTGGTATGCAGAAACCTTACAACAACAAACAGCAGTACAGTTCACACTGATAGAAGGCCTGTTAGCATGCTAACGCACATCTTGTGGTAATGTAACAGTGTGTTGTGTGGCCTATAAAAATGTGCATCAGAAAGTGCCCAATTTGTGCTTATTAAAGTCACGTATTATAAACAGTACGATGGTGGCCTAGTGAATGTCTACTGAACCATTATGCTCAAGACAACACCACTGATCACAGTAATCCCTGTGCTGCATTCCATCTGTAATAAATGGAGTCTGCCTTCCAGAGGACGGATTTAAAAGGAAAAAGCAGACTTCTGATGTGATCGAACGACTTTTATGAAACTGAGCCACCTTAAATCCTCATTCCGTGTCCTCTGAGCAGCTCATTTACCTAAGACTTAGGGTTTCCTTTCACAGACACATCCTTGCAAAGGCCGCTAGTGCAGTCCTGCTGTTTGTCTAGTCGCCGAAGCTCATATTTTAATAAAGCACTTATCCCGTAGGGACGCATTTATATTGGTGTTGGCCTCTGCAATTAATCCATACTTTGTAAGTATATAATTATTACAGGCTGTGGATGGGTGATGCGATAGAGAGTGTGTGCAGCATCGCGAGTGGGAATCTGTGCTGGTTACATTTATGCTTGTCCTTATAATATTTTTGATCATTTTAAAGTTTACCCAAGTGTTTTTTTTTGTTCATAATACGATTTTTAGCGTTGTAAGTCACTTTGGAGAAACTAACTAAATGCCATAACCGTGACCGTAACAATAACTACTGCTGGTTGCGTGTGTGCAATAACGCACGTGAAGTTCCTGCTTATGGTGTCTAGATGCACGGTGGCCCCACAGCCTTGTTTACTGGTCGAGCCTCTAGGGGAGGCTGTACCGATGGTCTCCTTCGCCTCTGGTGACAGACCATTTCAGAAGGGGGAGGTGGGCCCTCCGCCTTTGTCAGCGTGAAACGACAGCGCCGTGCGGCTGTCATCAGCTGTCACATGTTGCGTTGATGCACGCGCCCGCTTGCAGGCGACCATGCATTTCGACGGACACCGTCTCTACTGAACAGCGACATGTTTACAGCCCTAGAAAGTGGGAGAGAGAGTAAAAGAGAGAAAGAGAGAGAGACAGAGAGAGAGAGAGAGAGAGAGATGCCAGCGTCAGAGGAGACAGCCCAATTCACACACCTTTCCTCTGGCAGGCTGTGGCTTAAGGCATCAACATATTTTATTTCCTCTCTCACCACCACCACCACCATGCCCTGCTTTCTCTGCCTTCCCTGTGCTCTGTGCTGCTGTGATCTCTTTCTCGCTCTTTGCTTGGCCGTGTCCAGCAGGAACCTTTTTGAAGTGCTGATCCTGTTGAACTCAGTATGACAGCACAACATACTGTAACCATAAACATGAGCCCCTCTGCATACGAATGTGGAGCCCGCATGGCTGCGTATAGATGCATGTGGAGGGCTAGGTGTGTCATGTCTCTGCCAAACAGGTGAACAAGCTTCCGTCCTCTTTTTCTGCCCTCCACATGTTCTGTAGAATTTCTCAGTGGAGATCAACAAAAACCTAGTTTTTAGCAGTCCTTTTTTTTGTAGATTAGCAGGGTAAGGTAGCAGCTTTGATGAATGTGAGCACCCCGTAAGCACTTTTCCCCCACATGCACAATAAAGCATGATGACTGTTTGATGCATCCATGTAAGATTTTCAGGCATCTCTGCAACCTTTGCAGTTTACCCGACTGGGCGAAAAACAGATGAGGTGGCCACCGTGAGTTATTGGATTTTACATTCACTGTTCACTCCAGCAGGGTTTTTTTTTTTTTACTATGGATCTCATTCATGGGCAGCAGCTTTAAGAGGTAATTCTAATGTCCCTCGGAGGGGCTGCTTCCCTGGGCTTATTACCGGGACACCCTTAACAGCCACGTGTGTATTGATCCTGGGGAAAGTAGTTTGGAGACTCAGTTGTCTCCGCCAGCCGTTGTCTCCGCCCCAACTTATTTCTCAGTCATGCGAGAGAACATGGCACCATTTTTTCTGTGCTTGTGCTCAGAAAAGTGCAACTTAAGAGAGATGACTCAGCAAAATAAATAAATAAATAAATAAATAAATAAATAAATAAATAAAATGGTGAGATGAGCCACATCCTCATGCTTGACCAAGAAACACCCATACCCAAGACACACACACACACACTCCTGTATACACACACACACACACACACACACACACACAGAAACACTTGCACTTGGTGTTCATTCTGTCTGATATCTCCAAACTCCCTGTCACACCTGCAGGGATCTCGGGCTCTGGCGGAGGCCCTGTGACATGCATTTGGCTGGACCCCGCCGTGTCGCTGGGGTGTCTGAGCAATCTTCCGCCACCAGATAATTGCTGCGTACAATGTAAGCATGGGCCAGAGGAGACGCATCGCTCAATACACAATCAAGCGGGAAAGGCTAGAACCACGAGCCTCACCATTAATGCGGACCAACAGCTGCGATGATTGTGGCTGCACTCTCAGCCCAACATATGCAAACACACCCACACACACACCACACACACACACACACACACACCCTTCTCCAACACCTCCCCAAGAAAATGCATCTCACTGTTGATCAACACATATTGATTTTCTCTCTTTCTAACTGGGCTCAAGTTAATTACAAGCAATTAAAATCATGAATGATACATAAGTACACCTGCTTTGGTTGAGGCTTGCTGTGCCAGTGGGCTCTGTTCCCCTGGTTGCCCAGCCCGGCCCAGCCCAGTCCAGCCCCCCACCTCAACCCATCCCTAACCACCACGTCCTCCACCACCCAAACACCCTCCATCTCCATCTCCACCATGTCTTTGTGTGCCCCAGGACCAGAGAAAATAATTGGGCCTGCTTAAGTCGTTTCCCCTCGGCTGGGCACTCAGCTGTGGTCAACTGGGCGGATTTTCATTCCTGGGGAAATCTGGTTTACCTGGACTTATCTCCCTGAATCAGCCCCCTGAGCTAGGCTGTGGTTTAGGGTGGAGGAAAAGAAGGCAGAGAGAGAGAGTGAGTGAGAGAGAGAGAGAGAGAGACAGAGAGAGACAGAGAGAGAGAGAGAGAAGGACAGAGATAGAGAGAAAGGGAGGGAGAGAGAAAGAGACAGATAATGGAGAAAAAAAACAGTTCCTGCTATCTTCCAGCCCCTAGCTCCATGCTGCATTCCGTTTGATCAGCGGCGAAGTTCAGTGGAGCATTGCGCTCACCTTTTGGCCCCTCTATCCTGTGTCTGAGTGGAAACTCGACTCAGATGCTGCAATAACAAGAGGAAATGAAGGAAGTTTTGTCAACTTGCACCTCGTCCAGGGTCATCCGGTGATCCCGGGTGCTAGCCAGCCAGCCAACCAGCCAGCCAGCCAGCCAGAGCGTGCATCTCATGTTCTATGCCTTGTCTTACCCCTCAGTGGAATACAAGACATTGCTCTAGCCAGTAATAATGGAAAACAGAACGGACATAAAGTACTTTTTCAAAAAACATGTTTCAGTGATTAAGTGCCTATGTCTGGTTCGAAGTGAATATATGACCAAAAAATGCTTAAAATATGGAGATGAAACGCATGATGTTACAGCTGTGGTTTGAGAACTGAGATTGCACAATGTCCAAATGCGATGCATGAAAAATACAACTGGTATTCAGTTCAATCCACTCCAGATTCTAAGAGCAGGGTCCTAATCCTTAAATGTCTATTAACCTACTGACATACATACACATTCACATTCCCACACACACACGCACATATTGTACATTTAAAATAAAATGGCCTATCTCTCTCAGCTGTAGGTACATACACACTCACTGCAATTTTTGCAAAGATGCAAAATTTTTCTTGTAAACAAATATTCCCATTTTGGGAAATGATATTGCATACTTAATCAGCATCCCATGAAATTTAACTCTTGGTGCAGTGAAACTTGGCAGAGCGAGCTCGACTCACTAAATACTTAGTTTGCATAATATTTAGGCTGCTCGCATGCTGTTCTGGATGCGTTGCCAGCACTCGGATAATTGGATTAATTAATGCAATAAGTGGCTATGTTTTTACACACAGATTTACACTACACGAGCGTGCCGTCTCGGCTTCTAAGCAAGCGCTCAAATCAGACACGTGTTTATCTATCTGTGATTTACATGGGCAGTGTAACAACAAAGTCATGATTTGTATCCCCAATGTAAACACCAAGGCTAGAGATGCAACAGTCCCCAGTCCTTCACTGGAAGGGTAGACCGTAAATTATATATTTTAGAGTGGGGATCCCGTCCTCCCAACAGCCACCCCCACCCCCACCCCTACCCCCCCGCTCCCTCCCTTTCCCCATTCTCTCTGTCATAGGCGCAGAACCCCATTGGGAGTGGAAAAAGCTGTTTTTCATGCGGTGATCAGTCACTCTGCAGACAGACAGCAAGAGCGACGCAAGCACTGAGCTGAACTGCTGCATTAAATGTCTGTATGGAAGAGGCATCTCTCTCTCTACCCTCTCTCTCTCTCTCTCTCCTCTCTCTCTCTCTCTCTCCCCCTCTTTCTCACTTCCTCTCAGTCACTCGCCCGTTCTCTTTCTCAGCACCTAATTAAACATTAATTTAGAAAAATGCAACCCCTTAAAAAAAAAAAAAAAAAAAAAAAAAAAAAAAACACCCATAAACTCCTGTGTTTTGATCCTTTGGCCAGCCTTCGCATGCTTTGCTTTGCTTTGCAAGGGGGATTTGGCCCCAAGATGCTCTGACCTACGGAGGCAGTGGAGGTTTTGATGTGCTTAGGGAGAAATCCAGCCCATAATTTAACCTTTTCACCCCCTTGCTGCTCCCACCCAAACCCCATATTAAAGCTTAATTCTCTGAATGAACAGCAGGCATGCTCGAGGTAGGGTGGGGTGAGGGGGGCGTACGTGTGGTTGCTTGGTTGGAAGAAGAGAGGGCGGGGGGGGTGTAAGGGGGTTAAAGACACATGTGATGCATTGTGTTTTTCCATGCAGACTCACAAGTGTGTGTGTGTGTGTGTGTGTGTGTGAGAGAGAGAGAGAGAGAGAGAGAGAGAGAGAGAGAGAGATGAAGAGAGAGGCAGAGAGATAGATAGACAGAAAAAGAGAGTTAGATAGAGAAAAAAAGTAGAGAAACAGATAAAGAGACACAATGAGAGAGAGAGAGAGAGTGTGTGTACGTGCGTGTGTGTGTGTTTCTCCAAAAAGATTTATTTATTTTTCTTTTGCGATTAGCCAGCTTTAAAGTCAGCCAGGCACTGTGCTGTTTCCTCCCCGCGCTGCTATCTCCCAGTCTGACTGACTGCGGAGCCTCCCCATGTGGGCGTCAGTGTGAGAACCACAGTTATTTCATCTACACTAGGCTGCACATGATAATTAAACCATGGGGGCTGGGGAAGGTAGGTTACATCTTTAAGTAATAACCCCTCCCACTCCCACACACACACACACACACACACAGTACCAACACATCTCTTTGCAACCCCCCTCAAACATCCACAGGCACACACACATACACACACACACTCACACATACATACACACACACACACACACACACACACACTCACACACAGAGACTGACTCCCCCGGCTTCCCACCCCCACCCACCTACCAATCCCACCGCAGGCTGTGGGAATTTTCTTTAGTCACAGTCTACTTGCCAGGTAAACAAGCCTGAGTGGAGGGTGAGGATCAGAGAGGAGTCAGAGCGAATGAAACAGGGGAGGATGTAAATGGATTTCTCACCGCACCTCTGCTCCCACCACCAATGTGCCACTTCACTAACGAGTCAATCCCAGACCCCAGGAAACCCAATGCGATCCGAGTGGAGGGGGGGGGGGGGTTGGGGTGGGCGGGTGAGACTTTATTTTTTTTCCAGTGTGGTAGGAAACAAGTTCCGCACACATACAACATACCCCCCCCCCCCACCCCCACCACACACGACCCACACTCTCCCACCACCCCTCACTCACTTCCACCACCACCACCACACACACCTTCCTCCTCCAATCTCCCACAGGTCCTCCCAACAGGCTCCCAAAGACACACAGACACACACACACATACACACACACACACACACACACACACACACACACAAAGGTCTTTCACCCACCGGAGCTTGGGTGTCTGTCAGCTTGGGCTTGAGTGAAGATGTGAGTGATAGCAGCGCCCTACCTGTGACCTTTGTCACCCTGCCTAACAACCCACACACACACACACACACACACACACGCATACACACACACACTCGTCCTGCACCACTGACCGATCCTCGTCAGAATCAGGAGCGGTTAGGGAGTTAAGGAGCTGGTCAGCCATGACCGCTATACTATAGTAATACACTCACACACACACACACACACACACACACACACACACACACACACACACACACACACACACACACACACACACACACACACACACACACACACACACACACACACACACACACACACACAGGCCCGGTGCAACCAAAAGACCTCTAAAAGCTGAACTGAATGACCACTGAGTACACAGCACCCTGTCTGAGCCCCAACGACTTCATCCTGCAAGGAAGTGTTTTTCACTCTGGGCTCTGGGTGGACAGGCTAAGTTGAACTAAGGCTACCATATAACAGACTCCCTCTTCTTTTGCAGCCAGATAGCCTCTGCCAAAAAAAGCTTTGGAGGGTTTCATGTACCGTGTTGGGGAAATATGGATTGCATGGGAAATATAGGGACTCGAAAGAGAGAGTTGAGGGAGAGAAGGAGAGGGAGAGGGGAGACAGCGGAGGGGAAAAAAAGAGGGAGAGAGGCATGAAAGAGAAAGGAAAGGAAATTTATGTCTTGTTGACAGCAATGCAGGTGTGTGCCAAAGAGTAAAATCTATTTGAATCGATCCTGGCGGAGCGAGAGAGAGGGAGGGAGCCGTGCGGTCAGGGGATTGGGGCTGCACGGGCCCGACGCGCGTCCTTTTTACTGCATGGCGCATCAAGGGAGCCTTGATC